>CM062809.1:1240009269-1241232541 GCA_031772625.1 Pinus tabuliformis
TCTTCCTCCGGTAATCATCCTTGTTAAGGATGACCGTAGCTCCTCCTTTGTCTGCCTTCAGAACGACAATATCTTCGTTCTGATTTAAGGATTTTAGGGCGGAGGCTTCCTCGTTGCTGAGGTTCTTCCGAGGGGGCTTAGCCTTCCTAAGGACGACAGCACAATCCTGTCTAATAGTGTCCTTGATATTATCTGGAAGATCTCTAATCCCGTATTCCACGTCGCAAATAATGTCCTCCACCGGGATTTTTCTAGGGGCTAGGGCAAAGTTTAGACCTTTGCCTAAGACACTGAAAACCGAAGGGGAAAAAGAAAAGCTAGAAAGATTAACAACCTTAGAATTGCGGGAAAAAACCTTATTGTCCAGGTTACCATCATTGTTATTGCTAGAAGATTCTGTTCCATTGCGATATAAAATGCTATTATCATATGAATTATCATTATTATTAATAGAAAAATTATTCTCCGAAATAGTATTATTACTCTCATTGTTATCAATATTATTATTATTAATAAAACTATTATTAGAATAAAAATTCCTATTATTAATACTAATATTATTCGAATTAATATTATTCGTATTAATAATATTCTTATTATTAAGAGAATTATTAAAATTATATAGATTTTCATTATTATTAGTGATGGTCTTGTGCGCATTAATAATATTATTATTGTAATCATAATACTTATTAAAATTCTTATGACTATTGTTAAAGTAATATAGATTCTTATATTTATTACTACTAGAAGTGTTATTATAATTATTACTAATCTTAATAGAAGCGTTATTATAATTGTTACAAATCATATTAAAACCGTTAGAGCGATATGAATTTCTATTATTATTAATAACGCCTTTATATTTATTACTACAATCATGAACGTTATTCAAACTAAAAGGCACGGTGCTAATAAAACGACTGACCTTATTATCAATATACCTGCAAAACGGTGAGCTTGGACCGTTGACAACAGAAGGACCAGCCGGTCTGCACCACGCGGAGGCCTGAGGCGAATGTTGATCCAGCGACTGAGAGGAAGCCCTTCCTCCTCCCTGGTCAGCGCCGGCATAGAAAACGACCTTCGAATGATCATGCGCCAGTTGAAACGGAGACCCCCGGGCTGGTTTTTGCAGCGTATGCAGGTTAGCAGAATCATCACCGTGTTCAAGCTGCAACGGGGAACCAGAGGGAGCCGCTAACTGAGGAGAAGATTTTCTGTCTGCCGTCAAAGGAAGAAGCTCCACCGAGCCAGATCGCAGGTTCCGAGCACCGTCCGAACGATCAGCAACATCCATCGATGCTGGGACAGGCCCCCCTCTGCAAATCGAAGGAGAGCAACCCGAGCTGTATGGAGCAGGTTGCCTCAAAGAAGGTGCAGGTTCAGCAGAGCGCTTACTCTTTTGCCCGAGTACTAATGTGGACGGGAATCATCCCAACCATAAATAACTGAGAACCAAAGGGAGAAGATGATTGAGATGGATCAGCCACCATTTGAGTTTGCTGTGAAGGAAAAGGCTCTTTGAGCACGGCAGGATTCCTGGGGGCACCTTTCAACAAATGACTAACTTTAGACCACCTCGGGCAGTCTTTGGTATAGTGATCCTTGTCACAGATAAGGCAAGGATACTTAGGCTTGCGCTTGGCACCTTCCTCGGGTGGAGGTTTAGGGGAATCCTGGTTTGGTTGGTCGGCCTTATTCTTTCCTTTTCCCTTCTTTTTTCCTTTCAAAGCTTTGTCTGTTGTGGTGGACTGAACGGCGTTAACCTCGGAAGTGTTACCAGAATTGGAGACAGCCTGAGAAGTGTTTTCATTTGAAGCATTCAACTTTTGCTTCCCAGGGTTCACGGAAGATTTCTTAGAGGACGTATTGATAGAACCGATAACGCCATCAACAGATGGTGTTGGCAGGGCTTTGGAAGTTTCGGATCTTGGAGCATCAGGAAAATAATCATATAGTGTACCAGACTGGGAGTAAACGAAGTCAAGGTACTAAGCACGTGCAATAGCTTGTTCTTCAGTTACACATGCCCCCATACCAATGTCCCGGGCTATCAGACTGAAGAATGAGGTCGTGAACCAGTCAGTCAGAAGTTGATTGGGAATCCAAAACTCGATCAAACGGCAACGTTATCTCCATTCATGGATATGATCAGAGATATGCGTGGCCGTGGTCTGTTTCAAAGATGGTAGGAGGTTTGTGCTTGTTTCATATCGGATCG
The DNA here is from genome assembly GCA_031772625.1 of Pinus tabuliformis. Classification (NCBI taxonomy): domain Eukaryota; kingdom Viridiplantae; phylum Streptophyta; class Pinopsida; order Pinales; family Pinaceae; genus Pinus; species Pinus tabuliformis. The sequence goes on from CM062809.1 coordinate 1,240,011,494, forward strand.
GCAACTGAAAATGAGTTATAAATGCCATAGCCAGCGAGTTAAAGTCCTGAAAAGATCCGCGAGCTAGCTCAATATACAACTTGGCAGCAGAGCCGGTGAGAGTTCGTTGGAATAGGCAGAGCTAGATTGAATCATCAAGCCATGAATTCGACGAACACCACAAGTGATAGGTCATGACATGAGCTTGGGGATCTTCTCCAACTTTACCATCAAATTTGGGACAATCACTGGGAATCTTAGTTGGAACCAGTGCCCAATACGGATTATGAAGGATAGGATCATTAGTTAGTTTGGACATGTCCAGTAATTCCAACATTGCCAAAAAGGGTAATTGAGGGTTGAAGGACATCTGAGGCCGTGGATAAGAAACAACACCAGAGTTCCATCCAGTTCCCTGTTGCCCCCATTGATTTTGCCCAGACGGATTTGGTCCGTAGGGATTTTTTCCATAGGGGTTATAGTTGTAACTGGATGGTTGACCCTGGATTTGACCCCCTACATTCCACTGATTACCAACCTAACCTACAGGAGCAACATATGGTTGCTGAAAATTCTGATAAGGGTTAACCTACGGTTGTTGATAATTTTTGTATGGGGCAAGTTGAGTTTGCCCTTGGGGTTGCTAAAAACCATAAGGCGGCTGGGCTCCCAATTGAGCCTGGAGGCTAGACTGCATTTGATAAGCAAGCTGGGATTGAGATCCAACCTAAATTTGGAGACCGGATTGGGTCTGGAGCCCAGACTGAGGCTGAACATCTGGTGGTGCTTGAGAAGCAATGATCATTTGAGCGCTCGGTTGAATAGGCATAGACAGATATCCTTGGGAGAATTGAGGCCGAGCCATTTGGCTAGAAGGCTGACCTGGTTGAGATTGAGGTTGACCCGTTTGCCCAGAAGGTTGATCTTGCTTGGTATTGGGTTGACCTTGAACAAGTGAGGGTTGTCTTGACTGGCCGAATGGCTGAGCAAACTAGACACTTGGTTGGCCCTGTTGGATTTGGGGCTGACCAACTTGTCCAGATGGTTGATTAGGCTGGACAGTGGGTTGGCCTTGCTGAACGTGAGGCTGACCGACTTGCCCAGAAGGGTAGCCCTACTGGATACCAGGTTGGCCTTATTGTATGTAAGGTTGTTCCGGATTACCAGCAGGTTGCCCAAAATAGGTAAAAGATGAACCACTACTGGCCAAAGGTTGTCCCTGGAAGGGTTGTCCTTGTGGGCCTCCAGGTTGCCCTGGATAAGGTTGTCCGTAATACTGTTGTCCATGAGAGGGCTGCTCATAAGATGGCTGACCTTGATAGGATTGACCTTGAAGATTTGCAGGCGGTGCTTGGCCACCATGATAAGCAGTGGTGCCCCAAGAAATAGACAATGGAACCGAGACCTCAACCACAGGTTGAGATGCCATGGGTCCGGGCTAATAGATATGAGCTCTGCGAGAATCATAATAATGAAACGGATTTTGTGGATCTGGATTCTGAAGAGCTTGGATATATTGATCATATGCCCCCCTGCTGGAATGGAACCAGACGAAGGCAAGGCACTTAGTTTAGGATTAACAACTCCTGCCATTGGGCCACTATTGGTAGGACTAGCAGAAGGCATGGCAATAGTGGTCATCACTGAAGAAGCAGTGGCAGCACTGACAACAGGGGTTGAAGAAGCCACACAAATGGTTGGAATTGTCGAAACAGATGTGACAGACACATTGTGAATCTGGGGTGTAAAAGGCTCCGAAGTCGGAGGGATAGTACGAGACCATATGGAACTCGAAAGGGGAGATCTAGAACCGATGATGTCCACCAAAGCATTATATCGTAAAGGCAACGTGACACCAAGGGAAGTAACCCGGAAAGGTGAAGTTTCCGTAGGCATAGGTATTTCACCTTCTGTCATAAAGGATTCTTCACCGGAGATGGGGGTCGTCTCATCCATATCGGAGGAAGACATTGGGACCGAAACACTAGGAGGAGTAACGGGAAAGTCTTCTTCAGAAGGCTTCCAAACGGGGTTCCAGCGGATGTCATAGGACTTGTCCTCTGGAGTTCGAGAGTTAAGCAGTTGGATACTTGAGATAACAGGAAGAGTATCACTAACAACCGGTACCGAAGATGGAGATCCTTGGTCGCTTGGAACGGGAGACGAGATCGGTGATTCTGCCAGGATGATTCAATTCAAAATCCTAGGAAAACTAACGAGTAAGGAAATAACCCTACGCAAACTAAAACGCAAACAAGATCTAACCGGATAAATGTGAACGTGGCCAAATAAATTTTAAGACACATGATCAGAACTTGACCTTTTCATCTTTAAAGAGTCGAGAAAAGGACGAAAAGATGACTCTAGTCACCTTCGAATGTTTAATGAGTCTGAAAGGACAAGTGCTCAGATGGAACGAAAGTGACTACTCTGGAGAACTAGGCAGAAGGTTTACCAAACAACCCGTAAAACTGCATATACACCTTGGCAATCATATGAAAACCAAGGACTTTCTGTACGGCAGTCAGTCTTCCTGAATGCTGTGTTCGGTGCGTTACGGTTTGCAAGGTGGCAGACATGGCTTCCTAAGGATAATGGATGATAACCTAGTGGGGTCTCCCAACATATACTTGACGGTACTGGGAGTGCAAGTCCGTGCTAGCAGCTATTGAGTCACAGAAGGAGGAATCACCCAACCTTGAGTGAAAACAATAGAGACTAGGTTTAACGATGCCGGAGCATGTCTCTAGCCTAGACCTCTAAATAATGTGCATTATGTTCCAATGCGTTGTTAGGTTTATTTAGTTCATTTTAGAGTTGATCTTGAATTATGTTTCAATTTCTAGGCCTTACCGTATGTATATCAAAACCTAGGATGCAACTAGAATGAATAAAACATCTTTCATTTCGATGAACTCCTACTTATAGAAGGGTAGAGAGATCATTCCCAAACCAAGACAAAACCAAGATCAGCAAATGCAGTCACTCAAGAAACACAATGCATAAACACATCAATCCCTATAGTGCATCGATACTACTAATGAGAGATTTAAAATTTGCTTTCTAATTTTTCAAACATGAAAAACTTGGAATGCAAAATTCGCTTTCACTTTTGCACACTAATGAATGCAATCTTTTGATTTTGATAGCTTCGAATTCTAAAGAAACAAATAAGCAAGCATGAAACTGATTGACCCAAACAATTGTAATCTATGTTTGGTAGTGAAATAATTGAATCAACATGGGAATTGGTTCAACAAACACTAAACATCAATCAACAAGCAACAAGCGATGAAAAACTTCAAGCAAACCAATGGGAGGGTTGCAGATGAATCTCGAAAATACGAGTAACCAAGCCAAATAATTGAAAACTTGAAAAACTAGGTCACAGGGCCAGAATACAAGATTCACTTCAATGAAACCAAAAAGTGAGCACCTTAACTAAAAGTAATTATAGCAAGTGAATAGATAAGAGAAGGACGACAAGGGATGAATCAGACTGATGAATTCAGAAGGCAGAATTGACAAAAACAATTCTACAGAAATTGTCGCGGGTATAACAAAAGCAACTAGTGCCGATCAGCCACTAGCCGTAGCAGCAGAGCAATGTCTTTGCGGAAGTACACATCTTTAACGTGACAGTAAATCGTCGTGACTGTGTGACAGGATTTAGCGACGCATAGACTTACAAAACAGAAGCAACGCAACGTCGGCACGACTATTTAAAATTTTTTAGCGACGATCTTAAAAATAATGAAAAGCAAAGGCAAACTCTCAAACAAAGACTAGTCTATCATTATAGGCAACAAAGGGACTTCCTAGATTGACCCAGGTAACCCAGAAGACGGATGGTTCAATCCCAAAATCCAAAAGACATTGACTCAAAAATCAAGCAAAAGCAAATAAGAGGAAACATAAGACAGACTCCCTAGCGGAGTCGCCAACTTGTGATGTAGGAAAGTGTTCCCTCTGCGGACAGAGGCAACCCCTCTAGCCCTAGAGTGGGTCTAGTCACAGCAAAGACAAATCAACAATAGATTTCCTTAAACAGTCATTGTTGGAGGCCTACCTCAACTGGTGGTCGATGAAGTTCCATTGCGCTGCTCCAGCTTCCGCTTCCTTCTTCTCAATGAGTGATCAACCTGAAACAATGCAAAAATAAATACAACAAAGCACATAACCGGAAAACAACAATGATCTACTTACTCACAAAGTCAGGAAGTCATGAGCTATCAAGTAAATTACATACAAGATATAGGAAAACATCATTGATTGTATTAATAATGAAATAAGAGCAAGCTTACAACCAAAGTCTTGACGTCGCAAGCCTTCTCAGAGGATCCAGCCAATATGTTTCTCAAGCATTCACTCTTTGAAGATGGATCTCCCAACATAAAATGTCTCTCTCTCACTCATAAGCTTTTACAGAAAGTTAAGGGCACTCCACAACCTTCCACAAGCGATTAACAATCCCACACTTGTCACACCCACACCAGCTAACTATAAAACTCAAAAGCACTAACAACACTGCTCCATCAAAGGAATTACCAACTAGCTCATCACATCAAAGGTGAGTGCTTTAATAGGAGAAGGATTCCCCATGAAATGTGGAAGAGAGAGCTCATCCTCAAGGAAGGTAGCACAAATGACATAACTGCCATACCAGAGGAGGAAGGGCGACACAAACTATGCAAACAACCAGGTCTGGAGACATCCAGAAGGCCGACTGTTGGAACGAATTCACCCAATCTGGATCATCGCGGGACATAAATTGATTACTCGTGACGACATCGTAGGGAAGCAATGCACGCAGACTCATTGTCGCAGGACACAACTCATTACCTCGCGCCGGGTCTAGAAATCCGACCGTCACGGGAAACAGATGTACTCCGGCGATGGAGTCACTTTGAAACCGTTATGGACACGAGAACATCATGCATATTAAGGGTTTACTAGCGACAAGGCAGAAACTTAAGGAATAAGGGTCATTTGTAGCAACAAAGAGCATTTGCTTAATCTTCTTGCATCAATGGGAAGATATGAACATGTTGATTTGACACATGACACAGTAGAAGGACTGAAATGAGGACAATGAAAAATTATTGTGTAACAGTGCTAAAAGCAATCCTAGCAACAAAAAACTAGGCTTGTACACTCCATTACCAATTCCTTCTCACCCTTGGGAAAGTGTTTCCATGGATTTTGTTGGAGGACTACCTAAATCTAGGAAAGGTCATGATTATCTATATGTTGTTGTGGATAGGTTCAACAAAATTTATATTTTGATACCTTGTAATAAACAGATTACAACTGAACAAACTTCAAAACTGTCCTTTCAACATGTATGGGTTCATTTTGGATTACCCACTTCCATTGTATCTGATCGAGACACCCGATTTGTGGAGAAGTTTTGTTCAAGTTTGTGGGAACTGATGGACACCAAATTGAAGAAAAGCACAACTTTTCATCCACAAACTGATGGCTAGACCGAAGTAGTCAACAGGACAATGATCCAGTTGCTCAGGGGATATTGCAGCAAGCATCCTAAGCTTTGGGATGAACATTTATGTTATGTGCAGCATGCTTACAATAGATCAAAACATTCTTCTACACAGAGATCTCCTTTTGAGACCTGTTTTGGTTTCACACCAAGGCCTCCTTTAGATTTTGTCTTTGGTAAATACACCACAGTTGAGGGACACAATGATGTGGACAAGGCAACTAGGTTCATTGAACGGATCTAAGAGATCCACCAGGAAGTACAGGAACAGCTGGAAAAGATCCAAGCCAAATACAAGGCAAGGCATGACAAGCATCTGATGGAGCATAGTTTCCAAGTTGGTGACCAAGTCTAGCTATATATCAGCAAGGATAGGATGCAAGGTGAAGGTAAAAAGCTAAAGCCTATCAGGTATGGACCCTTCAAGATACTTGAGAAAATTGGTGAGAATGATTTTTTCCTTGATCTACCAGCTTACATGCACATCTACTCAGTTGTGAATGCAGATTGCTTGAGATTGTTTGAACCTTCACTAATTGAGGATCCCGAAGAGCAGAGTCAATTGCCTTCTATTGATGACCTGTTACCTAAATATCTTAATGAATTGCAGGAAGACACAGTTCTGGATAGGAAGGTGAGGACGACACACAGGGGAGATGTTGAGTACCTTAGAGTTGGGCTCAAGGGTTCAAAGCCGAGCAGTGCAAAGTGGATAGAGATTGGACAAGTGAGACAATTGTAACCTCACTTAATCGATGCTTAAAAACCAACTTTTGGTGGTCCAAAAGCTTTTTCAGTGGGAAGGCCGTGATCCGAATTGGATCCATGAAAATTATCAAAGTTATATGACTCTATCAAATCAGGACAGACTTAAAAAACTTGTGAAAAAAGAACTATCAGGAAGGACCTCTGGACAGTGGCAGTTTGTAGCTGGCAAGGAACGACGAGTACCTCGGTCAAAGCATGCTAACCGAGGCCCATGGAGACCGCGCAGGATGCAAACTAGTAGTTAGGAAGTATAGATCAGACAACAGAGGCCGTTTCTGAGGCTAATCACTAATCGCACATCGCTGGGCAAAACCCCTCGAAATGGAAAGGCCCCGAGCACTCGGTCACAAGAGAAGCCGAAAACCGTGGGAAAAGCGCTAAAGCGAAAGGCGGGTCCTGCACTCCAAAACCAGTAGAATATCGAAAGCGTTTTGGGTGGTAAGTGGATTTAGCAAGAGGACGAGCAATTCCACACATTGCACGATGTGTGTCTGGCGGATGAGAGAGAAAACCGTTCTCATCGCAGGCTAACGTCTGAGCAAGTAAACCACGCAATAAGAGAGAACACTGTAGGATCTGGGGGCTCCATATCTAATGGCGGAGATTGCGCTCAATGAGAAACTGGATCTAGAGTGAGAGATAAGCCATGGCACATAAAATTCTAAAGTCTGATTTGACCGCTGATTTGGCGAATGAATCATTATACAACGTAACCAAAATACCAAACCGTTTGAGGAAGAGCTATCGCATTTCGTGAGAGGACAAGTGGCCACTTCCCTATGAGACATTACACAGTGATGATGATGTAGAGGCAAGGAACTCCAAGCAAACAACAACAGGTGATCCAAAGAGGCGGAAGAGGAAGCGAACAGTCATGAGACAGATTGGCTTTAAGCCGCAAACAGAGAACAGACAGAAAAAAGAGCGAGCACTATAAGAAAGAAGGAGACAGTGAGACCGAGAGACAGAAAAGAGAAGAAGCAAGAAGCAGAGAACAGAGAGCCAAGCTAACCTAAGGTAGCATTGAGCAGATAGAACCAGGCTTGAGAGGTTCAAGCCATCCCTAAGATGATATCTGTCCAAAACTGAGTACCAAATTGGACTCATCCCATCAAGACCAGTTGAGGTCGAGACTTGGTAAGGAAGAGTCTGTACACTCTAGTGGCTTGGGGAATCCAAGAACCACCCTACTAAGCATTATCTGTTTCAGGAGACTCAAATTGAGCTCCTCATTGTAAAAAATCTGCTTTAAAGACACAATAAAGAAGGTCACCACTGAAAGCTAGACCAGAGACGTAGCCCAGGAGGATTGGGTGAACTCCTTATTAATTTGTTGTGTTCTTGCATTTTCTTACTGTGTTTCTCTTACTATTTTCCATTATCCAATGTTTGTGTAATTTGTAATCTGATAGATCCGTTGCCTAAGATAACATAGACACACACACCAGCACATGAGTCTGTAATACCTTCATTCATTAATTAATTAACTGAGATCACTCACGAGTGATTTTCAGATCAGTACATGTCTGAATATCACATATAAGATTGTCAATGATGCTGAAGGATAAATCTGATCACTGATATTAAAGACTGATAACAAAAGTACCAAATGAACATGATGGAATAAGATGGTACTACACTACAAACTCAAGTGCCAGCATATAGAATGTCGCCATGAATGACTGCAACATATAAGGTGGAGTGGTATCAACTAGTAGCAACAGGAGCAACTGTCAATTGAACCAATGAATGTTGATGCAACCCGAGGTCTTCACCGATTGCCATGTTACATTTCTACACCATGGGAATAAATGATCTGAAGTCGACCATGTGAGAAATTGTTTGATTATCGGTCATTGATGTATACCATTAAAAAATGCAAGACTACTCACCGATAATGATAATGAGAGTCAAGGTACCCAGTACAATCTAACAAGTGCGAATAGATGAGCTGGAGTCGAACACCTGTGAGAATCAATCAATCAGGAGACAATGATGGTTTCCCACTGTCAATAGCGAAAGATCTGCCACTAATGACTGCAAACCCCAAGGTACTGCCAAATGGACTCTAGAGCTTTGCCCCATAGCAATGGGTTGTAGTTGATGGGGAAAGATCCGCTAGAAGGAATGCATTAAGGCATCCTTCATCAATCTAGCGCGAGTGTAACCCGCAAGCCAATAATGTGGAAGGAATCGGACAAAAAAGATATAGTAACCCGACTGAAGCACGTTTCAGGCATACATAAGATGTGGCTAGTGCACGACAGAAACCCTTTGAACCAACCAATAATGAAAGCTGACACAAAGGCGAGGTATCCACCAATAGGGTCAAATGGAAACCAAGGTACTGCACGAATCCCAATGTGTGATAGTGTAAGCTGATGTTGAACACAAGGGAAACCACTCAGTCAAAGGCCCATAATACTAATCGATGTTGAGCACAAGATGACCTATCAATAATGAAAATAGGGCCAGGGTGCGGCTCTAGGCCTATCCTCAGAGCAAGATGTTGTCGTCGATAAGGACAAGACCCACCAGCAAGAAGTCAATGGAGACCTTCTCAAACCGGCACGAGTAAAGGACCAATATAAATGATGTGATGATAGACAAGACACTAACAACCAAGGATGGTCGACTGAAAAATGAGTCAAGAGACACCGCAGAGAGGCCGACTCAGGCTAACTTCCCTTGAAAAAAGCACGACTCAATGATGACTATGTGGCAGCATATGATGACTCTGTATAAGTTCGTCATGCAAGAGGCATGAACGAACTCTCCATATGATTGGAGGAGATAACCAATCGGGGGAGAATTGACTCAATAACAAGGTTAAGGCGTACCTAAGTCACACCACATCCTGCCCAATTGGAGGAGACTTTGTTTAGAGTGCTTTGTTCAAGGGCGACATGACTAACTTTAGTTGCCAACAATAAGTGGAAATATTGTCCTATTCCCGCTCTTTTCTAGAATATATAGATTTTTTTGTCTTTTTCTTTAAGCTGGAAAAAGAATAAAAGAATGCTATAGTACAATAGAAAGAATGAGTTTCGGTGAAACAGGAGATCTATTTCCTGGGATTGGAACAATCCTATGCTCAATGCAGGGAGGTGAAAACTGGTCAAAGACACTCAAAGGTATGCTCCTTCCACGGGTCAGGGTGTGTCAAGTTGCAGAAGTCAAGGGGATGCAAGTTTGATTTTGTAGATGTTATGGTCAAAATTTGGCTTAAACACAAGTCTAAGTGAAGCTGGCTCAAGGCCAAAAAGTGCAAATGGTCAAAATTCAATGTAGTAGTACAACTCAACACGAAGGAGCCTCTAGGGTATAAGGCCAGAATGAAGTGAAGAAGAAAAGAGGAATGAGTCTTCATCGCATAAGTCATGGTGGGACTACAGAGGACTCTCAAGCCTACTAAAATCAAAGTAGCATGGGCAACGAATGTCAGTGAGGTGCTAACTACGATGCCCATGAAAAGGATGGCTCTACCATCATGCCATGATTTAAAAATCGGCAAGTGAAGATGGTTTACGAACCATAACACGAGGGGATCGACCCTATAGCAAGTGTATCAACAAATGGAGGCTAGTATGCATAATGCAACGAAAAAATGGCTTCCCTAACCTGTATGCCAGTAAGAAAATAATTCCTGCCATGACGGGTCAACAGTCATGGAATCGACTCGAAACTGTCGAAAAAAGCATCCAAAATGTCCTGAAAATCAAACCATTCTCAACATTCCAAGCTCCCAAGTTAAAAGTTACATGAGACAAAACAAAATCAAGTTTTGAAAAATTTAACATTTTCAAAGCTTGTAAAATAGTTTTTTGACTCACCATTATTACCGTTTGAGTTGAGAGCACAAGGAGTGGAGAAAAAGAAGCAAGCTTTGCCATTTCCGAATTCAACCGTTGAAATCTTCCCAAAATCACCAGGTAACCCTTAAACTTATCTTGCATTCATTTGTGATTGGTTTTAAAAATTTTAATTCAAGTTTTACCATTGAATTTATGTCAAAAAATTTGTCGCGACGTATATGCTAGTTGGCTATACGCAACCTACATATACACAGGCCCTAGATGCGACTGTGTATGAGACCCGCGTATACACCGTTAAAACTTCAAAACAAAAAACTAACGGTCCAAACTGGTTTTTTCTTCAAGATGCCAGTCACTTGGAGGGAAAGAGAGCATGCCATAATGGATGATGAGGTTATGAACGATCCATAGACCTTGGATGCCTTAAGAGGATGCAGTTTGCTAAAGTTATTTAAAATGCCAAATATGAAGGCAAACACTCGCTTGCTTGAAATGCTCATTCACTACTGGAGCATCGAGGAAGACTCATTCATGATTGATCAAATGCCACTAAAGATAGATATTGAGTATATCTATTTCATTACAGGCCTTTCTCAGAGGGGAGAGCTAGTATATTCCATGGGCAGATCACGAGGTAGCCTCTCTATCAAGGACTATGTGCATATATATTTCCCGGGTCGTCCAAAAAAGATTGGAAGCCAAATTCTAGTCAAGCATGTGGAGATTTTATCATTGAGGATCATCCTGTTCACTATAGCCAGAGTGAGTGGATCAACTTCCTTACACCAAGTTTCACGGCTTGCCATGATCTTGGCAATAGATTGTCTCACCACAGTATTTGATTGGTGTACTCCTCTTCTCATCAACTTGAAGAGCTAGCTAACATCTATAAAAAAGGGCCAGACCAAAAACTTTGGGTATGGAACAATTGTGTGCTCTTTCTTTTTTGAGAAGGTCCCTGCACTTCGCCCTAGAGTATTAGTTTTGATCAGTAGCTCGCAAGATCCATGGATGGGCAGGTGGGCTGATCTGATGAAATGACTAGGAGATGGGGACGTACCATGGACTTCTTCTGACGATGAATTCTTCTCCCAGTGGGAGTAGCAGATCATTGTAATGGATGATTACCCCTATGCCGACTTGGACTTCCGAGGAGATCCTAATCTAGCTTTACCACCAGTCGCGACATGGGTCAATATAGGTAACAAATGTTTTTGATTTTATGATTTTTATTGTGATGAATGAATGATGTGCCAGTCTAAATCTTGATTAGCGATAGAATCTGCTAACCAATTATGAGATCTTGCAATGTGCAAATAATTAATGTAAGTAAATGATCTTTGCAATAACCTCACCCTTAAATACTAGTGACATAAACATGGACCCCTTACCCGATAAATTTTATTCAATTGTGACACTATCAGTTGTGAATCAAGATAGACTACCAACAAATCGATTCCATAAGAAATAGCTTTGGATAGTAACTTAATGACAACAGTATGCTCAACCATATTATTTGATTCAGGACCAATGCATAATCCCCTTGACACCAGCAACTGAACAGTTGGATAGTAGATCACCCAAGCTGCGGAAGCAAGATTCCGAGTGTACCGACTAGCACCATCGATGAATCCAAAATAGACCAAGTCATCCATCAACACCTGTCACAGCAGACCAAAAAGTGTTGATATCAAAAAACTCCCGATGAGATATGCACAAAAATACAAAATGTACAAAGAAACCATTTCCTAGCTACTACTTAAGCAAAGTACTTCTTAAGGTAGAGCCTGTTTCAGGGCTCTGCCAACTTGTTTCCTTCAAAATTTACTAACTCATACACCCCTTTTTCTAAAACTCATTTAATTATAAAGGGACCGTACCACATATGCTTGAACTTGCCTGCCCCCAAGGTGTCCTTATCTTGGTCATAGACCAAGACAAGGTCACCTTCAGAAAAGACTCGAGGATGGACAACTTTATCGTACTGAGTTTTAACCATTTTCTTATGAGCCTCATTGATTTTGGCAGCATCTCGACGCTGCTCATCGAGATGTTCCAAATGAAGGAGGCGCTCTTCAAGACTAGAGGTCTCTGGAAGGAGCTCAACAGCTAGCTTAAGAGATGGAATTTCACATTCAACAGGAAAGATAGATTCCAGCCCGTAAACTAACTGAAAAGGTGTAAAACCTGTGGTAGTTTTTACCGAGGTTCGTATGCCGAAAGAGCCAAATATAACATAAGATGCCAATTGGACGGATTTTTTTTTATCGTCCTTTACAGGATCGTCTTAAGGGTTTTGTTCATAGCCATGACCTGTCCATTGGCCTGAGGATAATATGGAGATGAATGCTCCTGCCAAAAACCCAATTTAAGAGCCAATTTAGACATTAGCTGGTTCTGGAAATGACTGCCATGGTTAGTGACAATCTCTCTCGAGATGTCGAACCTTGAAATAATCTGATTGAAAAGGAACAATGCCATTGTTTCACTATAATTTTTATATGTGGACATGGCCTCAGCCCACTTCGTGAAGTAGTCTACGGCCACTATAATGTACTTGTGATTCGTTGATGAAGGCGGATTACAAGTAGTAAAATCAATACCCCACTTAGTAAAAGGACCGATAGTGACAATAGGGAAAAGAGGAGCTAGATGTGCTCGCATCTTACGAGTATAAACTTGACTGGGGTGACATCATTTGACTGCTTCAACACAATCTTCGAAGAGTGAAGGCCAAAAGTAGCCGGCACGCAAGATACGCTGGGCAGTAGCAAGCCCTAAAAGATGAGCACCACAAGCTTCACTGTGGAAATCATTGAGCACTAACTTTGCTTCCTCTAAGGTTAAACAACACCTAAGGATTGAATCAACCCCTCAGAAATATAATGTATCACCAATGATGACATAGTTCTTAGCCAAGTGATGTAATTTTTGGTGTTCATCCTTGGAGAAAGTAGAGGGAAACTTTGAAGTTTGGAGATAGACAATGATATCTCCATACCAGGGATCGAGTGAAGAGATGAGGAATAGATGTTTGTTGGGAAAAATTTCCTTATAAACAATATCCTCTCCACAAGGCAGGTTGGAAATTAACTCCGCAAAAACCATAGATTTCTTAGACTTGGCGAACAAGAACTCCAGATCGAATTCTTGTAAAATGACGATCCATTGATTGTATTTGCCCCCAATCACTTCCCTACTGAGGAAAAATTGGAACGGATTGACTGCCACTAAGAAAAAAGTTTTTCGTACCAAAATATAATGGTGGAGCCGTTGGACAGCTGTTACACTAAAAAATGTCACCATGACTATTTACAGTTAGTATGGCTCTATCAACAGTCATGCTATCCTCTTAGGCAAGTCTTATGCCTCTGCTCTCCATGTCAAACTCCAAAAAGAGAGAAAGTCTTTATAAATGTATTTATCTCTGGGTATGCAGGTTCTCTCAACCTTACCTGCGGGTACGCACCCAATGTTCACAAAAGTTGCGTACTTGTACGCTCTGTATGTAAAGGGGCAGGTGCGTCCCCCTGTAAAGGTCAAAATGCGCAAGTTTCATCTTTAAAAAGTTACTTGTGGTCATTTCTAGAGCATTCTAGAAGGTTGTTCGACGTGTATTGAGCACCTCCAGATGGTTCATGTACCCCTACCAAAGAGGAACTTATCCCATCAATGAGGGAGCTATCCCATCCAAAGAGGGGATTATCCCATTGATGGTGAACCTGAATAACTTCCTCCAGACCACTATAAATACAGGCATTGGGCCAGAAGGAGGGGAGGTTGGAAGCTAAACATTTCTAAGGGTAGATGCTGCTGGAATTAGGACTCCCATTTAGAAGCTTGTGAGGAGAGATTGCCATCTTTGCTTGTTCTATTTGGAAGTGGGTGAGCTTTGTCAAAGTAAAGGAGAACTCTTGATGGACCCTGGGAGGGACTTGCACAACACCAAGGCTCAGGTTGTAATTGTTCCTTTTGTTTCCTATTAATGCAAATGAGTCCATTCTTCTCAATAACTTATTATTTATGAGTTGTTTCATGTACTCCTTGGTCTATGTGTTAAATATGTTTTATTTTATGAGATTATCAAGTGCTATTTAATCGTTTGATTGTTAGTGAATGCAGGTTTCGAAGTGAAGGAGGAGCTCATCCAGATCAGCGAGGCTGGACTGCTACAACGGCGTTGGACTACAGGTAGGATCTAAACACTTGATTTCTTATATAGTAAATGCATGTTTAGAGAAGGATTGCTCTTATTTGTCTTGTTTGTCACTAGAGAGTCTTAGGCTCCTAGGGAGGTTGGTTGTGTCCGCACTATCGACTCTTTCCGCCTGACAAAATGGCGACTCCGCTGGGGACTCCATTGATATGAAAGTCTTTTCCTTTGTATGCAACTTTGATCTGAGAAAAGTCATTTATTTTCTGGTTTTTGGCTCTGTGACTTTGTTTTTGGGTGGGTTAGCTTAGGGTTAGATTCAATTTAGTTTTTCTTGGTTTTTTCAGTAGTATGCACCCTCTGAGTATTGCACAGTGCGTACTTGTACGCACTGTTGCTGTGTGCACAGAGCGGGCCCGCACGTGGCTTAATCGGTTGCCTGCGTACCCTGCTAAAAATTAAGAAAATTCCATTTTTTGCATTTTTTCTCTTAGATTTTGCTTTTTATTAGTTTTTACTGCCCAAATCCATTAGTCTCTTGTCAAAGATCTTCACCTGAACTTGTTTTGATAGCATTGAGTGTTTTAGTGGATTTCATAGAAGTTTAAGCCCTAGGGTTTGATTTTTGAGTAGGTCTTGTAGTGACTTTGGCGGTAGAAGTTGTCAAGCCTTAGATCTCTCTGGTTTTGTCAGCCTTCTTAGAAGTCAGACCTGTCATAAAGTCTACCTGTGAGAGCAACTTACCTTTGAGTTGTCTCTTTGGCAAATTTCGAAATACTTGTTTATTGAGTATTGAATTCCATTTTACAAAAAGAACAAAAAGATTTGAGTTTTGTTTTGACTGGTCTTTTGATTCTGCATTAGCTGGTCCTTGACTTGATTTTGGTCAAGTAAAACAACCTAGAATCATCCTTGTAGGCTTTTGCCTCGTTAGGTTTGCTTAGAGTAAATTTCTTTTTGATTTGCTTGTGAGTCAAGTTTTCATAGATTTTATAGCTTTTGAGATTGATTTTTGTTAAAATAGATTTATATGCTTTATTAAATAAGAGAAAATACAAAAACATCTCCTTTGAAAAGTTTTGTTTCAAGTAGCTTTGAAGAGTTTTGAAAGAAAAAGAGTTTTTCGTGCACGTAAGGAGTGGTCATGTTTGTATGCTTGGAAAGATAAAGAGAATTGTTTCTTTGATTGTCTTTACTAAGAAAGTTGTTTTCTATAAAATTTGCATTTCTCAACTCTCTTAGTTAGGAATTTCATTGAAAGAGAAAAGTAGTGTAAATCATCCTAGGTGCATTTTTGTAGTGGTTTGAGTCGAGTCTACACACCATTGGTTTCACTTCCGCTACCTTTTGTCTTTAAGAAAAACCATAAAATTAACGCTTAAAGTAAAATCAACGTAGTAACTTTTATTTACTAGGGCTCTGAAACACCAATTTAGATCAGGCTAGTGTCTTGGAGTAGGAGAGTAATTAACTCTCCAAGACAACAAAACCAAACAAGTAGCTTATCTTGTGATAGAATAAATCCAATTGTCTCATTTGTACTCTGGGAAAGCTCCTCTTAAAGGAGAAGCACGAGCTCGTGTCCGAACCAGTGAGGGGATCAATCCTCCCTCGTTGGGAACGACGCCAGACACGCATGTATTACAAACGGTAAACCTCGGATTAACCATTGTCGAGGAGCCAGGGGTCACTTGTTGGTAAACCTTGGATTATTGTCAAGGAACCAGCAAGGGGATTGAGCTTGATACTCTGCCCTTGCGTGCTGTCGGAGTGTAGACTGTTCCCCCAGGTGCATTTGTTGCGGTTGGTAACCTTAGTGACCATTATCTTTAGGATTCTACCGAGGTGACGGTGGAGGGAAGATCCCACTGTACCTGGAGCAGACGTCGGCTAAACTCACTTGGATTTTCCGGGGGGTTCACTTCACTCGAGACGGTTAAAGTGGAGGAACTTGTGCCGGTCTATTCATTAAGCAGGTTGTCGGGGTAACTGTTCCACCCGCCACTTCTGTACTGAATCCGGCGATGTTGGGTTTCATCTCCAACTAGCGTTTTCGGTCTGGAAGGCTACTGTTTGTGCTTGGTTTGACGCCCTAGATTCTTTAGGCGTGTGATTCAAATTTGTTTGGTTCTTTAGAGACTTTAGGTGGTTTTGATTTGAGATTTTACTTTGTTTTCGTGTGTAGTAGTTAAAAGTTTTTAGCTGTGGCGGAATTACCGAGACAGTCCCGTAGACTTCGGGGCCAGTCTCCTGAAGTTGTTTCTGTGGCCGAATTGTTGAGGAGATCCCGTAGACTTCGGGGTGAACCTCCTCGAGACGACCCCAATAATCTAGAAGGTTTGAAGGTCCTTGTAACTCCTCCTAGTGGCAGTAGAGTAGGTTCACCTGAAGAAGGAGAATCTTCCTTGGTAGTCCATCCAGATTACCAAAGTCTAGAGACAGGTTATAATCCCGAAGCTGTTACAGTTTCTGAGCTTGTTGGTAGTTTTTCGTCTACTAGTGATATAGGCGAAGAACCTAAAATATCTGAACCTGTTACTCCGACTTCTAGTGTTCCAGATTCACCAAGAGTAGAACGAGTTATCACCGAAAATCTTCCTACTGGTCTGATTGCTATCGAAGAACTTGCTCCAGAGGAAGAAATAGGCATCTCTAACCTTGAGGATCAACTTACTATTGATCTCAGGGAGCGTGAATCTATCTTTTACAGTCCTCCTAGAAGTACTACTTGGTACCTTTCGTTAACCAATTATTTAGACAACTCAGGGGTAGGTTTTTCTACACCTCGTACTCCTTTTCCACCTGGAGGTATTTATACTCCTGTAAATATGTCTGGTCAGTCGTCCGTGTTTACTCAAACTCCTGAATCTTTCTTACACGGCGGTCCTTCTGTTCCCACTAGGTATCAATCACTTTCTGGTACCTTTGCGGGGGCATCTCCTCAACCCGTTGATCATGGGTTATTAGCTGGAAACAATGGTAATATACCATTGGGTGTAGGAGACATTTACATGATGTCAGGTTCAGTTCCCATTTCCCAACCTCAAGGTGGCCAATTACCGCCTGGGGGGCAGCCTCAGTTAACACCTGGGGGGCAACCTCAAGGTACACAAATTGTGTCTGGGGGGCAACCTCAAGGTCAGTATGTACCTATGGTGCAATACATGCCTCAAGGTCAACCCCAGCCTCAATATGTACCCCAGGGTCAACCTCAGTATCAATATTTACCTCAAGGGTATCAACCCCAAGGGTATCAACCCCAAGTGTATCAACCCCAAGGGTATCAACCTCAAGGGTATCAACCTCAAGGTCAAGGTCAACCCCAGTATCCGTATTTACCTCAAGGTTATCAACCTCAAGGTCAATACTCGAGTCAAGGTTATCAACCACCTCAAGGTCAGTCATATGTTCAAGGTATGGGAACTGCACCTTTCAATTATCAATCCTATCCTCAATCCGGTTATGGATCTCAGTATCCTCAACCTGTTACGGGTCAATACCCCAGAATGATAGTGTGGGATCCATCACAGGGTCAACAGGTGTTGCAGCCAAGTATACAGTTGGTACCTCAAGCTGGACAACCCGTAGTTTCTGGTCCACCCCAGCAACCGCAACCTGTCCAGTCAAATGTTCAAACTTCTGTAACTTCGGTAGTTACTCAGCCGCCAATTGCACCTAGTACTCCATCTCAAACGGCTGCTGCAACTACCGCTACATCTGCCGCACTTACTTCTGGAGTATCGACAGCTCCAGTTTCTACTGTCTCTGTAACCACTCCTCAGACATCTTTACCGTTGTCTGGATCTACGATTCAAACCACGGTCCAGATGCCTACAGGTCAGCCTGGTATAAGTACGGTTGTCACTACTCAACCTCAATTTGTTCAACAACCGTACCAGGGACAGTACCAACATGGGCAAGCTGTCCAACAGCCGGTTTACCAGTATCAACCGTATCCTGGGTACACTTATCAACAACCTCAACAACCCCAGTACGGTCCGGTTAATCCTGGTTTTCCAGGAGGATATAATATCCCTAATGCGACTCCTGTTCCTAGTTATCCTGGATATCCTCCTCCTGGGACTGGTCTTGTGACCCAGAGTTTTAGAGATCCTAACCGGCAGTTACCGTTTATCGCAACTTTGGATTTACCAGACTTGACGCGCCTAACGAACGATCCAATTCAATATCTTCAGTTCTGGCCGCCAATGCCAAATAAGTTGCCCAGTGATATACCCAAGTTCGAAGGTAAGTCTGGAGAGGATCCGTCCAATCATGTGATGACTTACCACCTCTGGTGTGCTTCAAATTCTATCTCGGATGATTCGATCCGCTTACGTCTTTTCCAGCGTACACTCATTGGTCTCGCGGCCAAGTGGTACATTGAGTTACCACGGGCCTCTTTTTACAATTTCAGCCAGTTAGCTACCTCGTTCTTAACTCACTTTCAGTTGCCGGTCAGATACGATAACGGCACGGAGTTATTAACTTCACTAAAACAATCAACGTCCACGTATATTTCTGATCACATTCATGAGTGGAGACGTCGAAGAAGGTTAGTGAAAGTTTTTATCCCGAACCAAATCTTAGCTGAATGGTTTGTTAAATCATTATTACCGAAGATTACTGAAGATGTAGCTAAGGCCGGAGTAGTTACTGAGGAGCAAGTCATTGCTCAGGCGCAATACCTTGACTTAGTTTATACTCAGTCGGGTACGTTACACGAGAAGATTCCAGATCTTCCAAAATCGAATCAAATCGCTGCTGCTCCTTCGGGATCTCATGCCGCTGATGGTATGATTGGTATCGTGAATACAAAGAGCAAGAAGAAATCTTCCAAGACTTCTACTACTCCTATAATCACTTTGCCTGATTCCCCGACAGGAGAGTCTTCTCCTGAACTTTCCGCCGATATTCACGCTGTAGAGTCATCTACGGCCAAATCAAAAAACGGTGGAAAGAAGAAAGGAAAGAAGAAGGCTAAAGCAGACAAGGCTCCGAAGGAGAAAAAGGAAAAGTCGGAAACCAATGACGAAAAGCGCAAACCTCGATATCCTTGTCTTATTTGTGAAGAGGATCATTTCACGAGAGATTGCCCTCATCGGGCCGAGGTTGTGAAAATAGTCAAAGGTTCTCCCACTCCTGCTGTGTTAAAAGATCCATTTCCAAAGCAGGAGAGTAAGATGATAGGTTCTTCCTCGACTGCCAGTGAAGAACCCATTTTGATGATGTCTCATGTGAGGATTGCGACTCGATCGCAAGATTATGGTAGTAAGAATCCTGTTGATGGTAAAGAAGCAGAATCTTCTCATTCTAATCCATCAACCTCAGCTCCTGGTTCCGATCCACTACAGATCGAAAAACCTAACCCGGACTTAGTAATCAAACCGCCCGCCAAGGGTGTACTTCGAAGGTCTGCTTTCAATCCACATGCGAGAGCAGCCCAGAATTACAACATTGTTGAGGACTTAGCTGTTTCACCCTCAGCAATGTCGGCTTTAGAAGTGCTGCAATCATGCCCAGCACAACGAAAATTACTTTTGTCGGCTATCGGAGCTGTTGATGTTCAGGACCCGAATCTGATAATCTTCGATCTAGAAAATAGTACACCGCGTCTACCCCATCAAATGGCTTTCCAAATTCCAGTGATAGTCAAAAACAGGCCTATTCATCGGACTGTGATTGATGAGGGAGCTTCTACGTGTATTATGTCGATTCAATGTTGGAGATCGCTTGGTTCTCCTTCGTTGAACCAATCCCCGACCATCCTTAAGGCCTTTGATGGCCGTGGGTTCCGTCCGTTTGGTATTCTACAGGAATTGCCTATAGGGGTAGAAGGTAAAACCGTTAGTCTGGATGTGGAGGTGGTTGATGCCCCTCTAGACTACAACCTTCTTTTGGGTCGAAGTTGGTCATATGCTATGACAGCGGTCGTTTCATCGGTCTTCAGAGTAATAAGTTTCCACATAACGGTAAGATCGTGACGATTGATCAGCTGACATACTTTTCATCCGACCCAGCCTCTTCAGAGAGTATCCAGCATGTCGGTAAGACGACAATCCCTTATAGGGACGTTGGCGTAGGTTTAGTTAAAGATTCCGGTTTACTGGGAACTTTTCCTTTCCCTCCAATCAACGCAGACCCTTCATTTGCATCAATTCATATGATTACATCAGACAACATTATTTATGATGATCCTTGGATTGTCCCATCTGAATCTGAGATAGACTCATTCGGTGATGCTATGCCTTTGAGTCCATATGAAATTGCTTATGAAGCCGTCATGTCTTTTACCGACTCGCGTTCAACCCAATCGACCAAATGAATGTGGTCAGTGAAGAATCACTTTTCACATCAACCTTAGAACGGATAGCGTTTCCCGAAGTCGTGTCATCTGACGAACAACTTCGCGAAATCCTAAGTGTAGACGATCTACCATGGGAAGATCTCCATCACAGATCTTCGTTTTTACCTAAGGATGATGCTTTTGAAAATGATTTTTCATCTATCTTTACCGCTGAATATGTCAAAGACGCTCAGAATCCAACGAAACATTCTGATTCAGAGTTGAATTTAGGGAATATTTCTCGCACTATTCCCATTGATATTTCAGTGAAGCCCGGAATTGAGGAAAACATTCATATAGGTGCCTCATGTACAGAAGATGAAATCCAAACTTACAAGGCCCTATTCCAAGAATTCCGCGATGTGTTTGCCTGGTCTTACGAGGAAATGCCGGGAATCGACCCTGCCATTGTTGTTCATGAAATAAAGACCTACCCGGATGCTAAACCCGTCCGGCAACGGTTGCGTCAGATTCACCCTCGGAAAGCGGCTGCGATTAAAGCAGAAGTCGAGAAGCTGTTGAAAGCAGGTTTCATTTATCCAATCCCGTTAACGGATTGGGTATCGAATATTGTTCCGGTCAACAAGAAACAAGGAACAATAAGAATCTGTATCGACTATAGGGATATAAATCGAGCTTGTCCAAAAGACAACTATCCTACGCCTTATATCGATCAAATTATTGATGATTGTGCCGGAAGTGAAATGTTTTCCTTCATGGATGGTTTTTCGGGCTATAATCAAATCAATATTCTACCTGCCGACCAACCAAAAACGGCATTCATTTGTCCATGGGGGACATTTGCTTATTGCAAATTACCTTTTGGGCTTAAGAATGCCGGGGCCACTTTTCAACGGGCGATGTCTTATGCATTTCATGACATCAAGCACATTGTGCAACCGTACCTCGATGATTTGCCTGCTCATTCTTTACATCGAGCTGATCACCTTGTCCACTTACGAGCAATCTTTATGAGGTGTAGGCATTATCGAATTCGGTTGAATCCCCACAAGTGTGTTTTCTGTATAGAAACGGGTCGATTGCTGGGATTTGTTGTTTCAAAAGCCGGCATTCGCGTCGATCCCTCGAAGGTCGAAGCTATCATCAAATTGCCTCCTCCTTCGAGTTTGCGCCAACTCCAAAGTTTGCAAGGGAAAGCGAACTTTTTACGCCGATTCATTCCAAACTACGCCGAGGTCACTAAAGGTTTTACACGGTTGTTGAAACAGAACGCTCAATTCTTTTGGGATGAGATTGCCCAACAATCTTTTGATGCACTTAAACACGCGTTGACCCATGCACCGTTGTTGCATCCTCCCAACTACAACCAGGACTACTTCTTATACCTCGCAGCTTCGCATTCCACTATTGGAATGGTGTTAGTTCAAGAAGATGAATTCGGAGCGGAACATGTGATATATTATCTTAGTAGGACATTAAACCCCACTGAGCTAAAATATTCGCATGTGGAGAAATTGGCCCTGGCAGCCGTTCAAGCTGTCCAGCGTTTTCGTCACTACATTCTTCTCCGTAAAACTACAGTTATTTCGGATTGCAACCCTATGATTTATATTTTGACAAAACAACTGCTAGGGGGCAAGTACTCTAAATGGATCGTTATCCTGCAAGAGTTCGACTTGGAGTTTGAGAAGTCCAAGTCTAAGAAATCCTTAGTTTTTGCGGAATTGATGTGTGATTTCCCGCATGCTGACACAG
This sequence comes from Pinus tabuliformis, assembly GCA_031772625.1. Lineage (NCBI taxonomy): Eukaryota > Viridiplantae > Streptophyta > Pinopsida > Pinales > Pinaceae > Pinus > Pinus tabuliformis. Next base: position 1,240,033,771 of record CM062809.1, read on the forward strand.
AAACTGTGGCAGAGGAGTCCATTGCGGACGAATCTTTGTTTCTTATCAGTACTTTAGATCCGTGGTACGGGGATATAATCATCTATCTCCAAACCCAAACCTTTCGGCCTGAAGCTTCAAAGTCGGAACGTCGAAAAATTCGGTTTCAATCCCAGCAATACAAGATTATTGGAGATACACTTTATCGCCGGGGGGCAGACTTAGTTTTTCGACGTTGTTTAACTCACGAAGAGGCTGAGAGGGTTTTGAATGATTGTCACTCTGGAGCATGTGGCGGTCATATGTCTGGGTATGCCACAGCTCAGAAGGTGTTGCGCGCTGGCTATTTCTGGCCGTCCATGTTTAAAGATTGTATCATTGCAGTCCGGAAATGCCACAACTGTCAAGTGTTTGATCGCAAGATGCGCGCACCACCTGCTCCTCTCCATCCTATAATTGCCGTTGGTCCATTCGCCAAATGGGGTATCGATTTTATTACTTGTAACCCTCACTCGGCCGGGGGGCATGCGTATATCATCCTCGCGGTTGATTATTTTACTAAATGGGCCGAGGCGATGCCTACATTCGACGCAAGCGGCAAAACAGCTGCAGTTTTCGTATTCAATCATATTATAACTAGGTTTGGTGTCCCACAAGCAATCATCACTGACCATGGGAGCCATTTTCGAAACATCATGATGACTGAGCTTACAAGCCAGCTTGGTTTGCGCCACGATAGCTCTACTCCTTATTATCCGCAAGCCAACGGTTTGGTTGAGTCTATCATCAAAGTTTGGTTATCATGATCCGACGAACCATTGGTATTCATCGGTCGAATTGGCACAACATGTTATTTTCAGCGCTATGGGCATACCGAACCTCAGTGAAAACTTCAACAGGGTTCACTCCTTTCCAGCTAGTTTATGGCTTGGAAGCTGTGTTACCCATTGAATGCGAAATCCCATCACTTCAAATGGCTGTCGAATTACTCCCAGCTACTTCCGAAGAGGAGAAACGTTTATTATACTTAGCTCAATTAGATGAGACTCGACGTGACGCTGCATTGGCAATCGAGACTCACGCAAAGCGAATGAAAGCTCAGTATGATAGAAATGTGACCCCTCGAAGTTTTTCGGAGGGAGACCTAGTGCTATTATATGATCAAGCTAACGATAAGCTAGGTGCTGGAAAATTCGTTCCTATGTGGCATGGACCCTACATTGTAAAGCGAAAGCTAGCAAAAGGGGCCTATGAGCTGGTAGATTTTGATGGGGACTCTTTGGGTAAACCCAGAAATGGACTTTACCTAAAGAGGTATTATGCTTAAATGGTGGGTATGGAGAATTTTTAGTTAGGTTAGGTTTTCTTTCTAGCTAGTATGTTTGTTAGTTTAGATAGTGTGCTTAGTTTAGAGAGTGTGTTTTTCGTCGTTATTCTGGCTTATCTTGGTTTTACTCTTGATATTGCAGATGTCGACGCCTCTCCAAACATACATTGGATTTGCTGATGGTGCTTGTCGTAGTACACGGAATATCTCTTCCGCAGCTTGGGTTATCTATTCGCCCTCTGACGAGTTAGTTTCTATGCATGGGGTAAGCCTCGGTCAAACGACGAACAACATTGCAGAATACAGTGCAGTGGTTGAATTATTGTCTGAATCTATTTCATTTGGAATTCGACGTTTGATAGTGAGGTTAGATTCTGAACTCGTTGTATTACAGCTTAATAGAGTATATGCCATTAGAAATCCTGTGTTATTAAGGTTTTTTTGAGAGTGCGTCTCTTGGAACGTGAATTTGATTACATTGAATATCAGCATATTCCAAGGTCTTTAAATACATTAGCAGATGCAATTGCTTCTCGAATGTTGGACAGACATTTACAATAATCATGCAAGTAAATTTAAAAACATTTCATCACATATGTTAAACAAAATAAGCCGGTAATAATGATATATATATAGATAGGAGTGTGTCAAAAAATATACATCGTCTTCGATCATAGGTTGAAAAACACCTTATGATCGGCAAAAATGATAAGTACAAAAAACCAAAAATGTCATATGTGTCTACAAAAGTGACTAGCCAATCACTGGTGGTGCTCTCTATACGAGACCACTGCCCGTGCTACCCTACACAAGAACCTCCTAAAAGGTCCTGGGACTGCGACCACATAGCGCTGGAGTCGAATGGGAATATCATCTATGGTGGTCTCTGGTATATCCGCCGTCAGACGCTCTAGATCCTGTTCCAGCTCGGCTAAGGTCTCTGCGGCCGCATCCTGTGGGGCTGGCGCTGGTACAGCTGGTACTCTCCTCTCAAAAGCCCGGAGGTTGGCTGGACGCCGTGGACCTACATCTGCATTTTGAAAATTTGTGCTGTCAGTTTTGAGGCGATATAAAAAAAAAAAAAAAATACATAATTTAAAAACTCGTGGAAAATGAAGTACCTCTGTCGTCCCATTGTTCTCCCTGTGGAAGAACCATGTCCGGATCACCTCGAAAATCTACTCCGGCATACGGAAAGTCCTGGATCGCAAAAACCTGGTCCTCTAACCAGTGAAAATAACCAGCAGGGAATCGAACAACTGCCGTGCCCTCGTCAGGATGCCGGGCCATCACCGTAACCCATCGTATCAGCTTTGGCTCCCGAGGACCCAAGATATCAACAGTGAGATGCTGAGGGATCAGCATCGGAACTCTCTCTAAGGCAAAGCTCACAACTAGAGGCCCATATCCAAAGGTCTTCAGTTGTCCGTTCTTTGCCCTAGTCAGTTGGCCGACACAGCATCGCACCAGTTGAAGATGGTGCCTCGAAAACAGTCAATCGCCATCCGCATTTGGGACCCGGTGGCAATATGTAAAGCGGCTGCGCCGCAAATTCTGGTAACCGTGAAAGCTATAACCATGAGTTCACGCCGAGAGATGTATTTGATTTCTATGCCTTTCGCATGGTTTTGATTGGGTATGCACCAATCTGCCCGGAGACTAGCAAGGGATTGGCCACCCGGCCTAGTCCCGGCTAGATTGAGTTGCTCGCCCCTATTTGGCAAGCCAGTGAGAAAGTATATGTCAGAGGGCTCTATCTCGAGCTGGTGCCCTCCGATGTAAAAGCATTGCTCATGAATGTTCCATCTCTCAACTAGCCACTCCAAGAATCTCACCTGAGCCCTCATGCCAGGTATGGCCCAGTATTTATATAGTCCGCATGCTTTTAGGGCATCAATGGAAGGTTGGTGACCAATTGCGGCTAAATCAACGTCCTTGTGCTCTCTTTCTCTCCAATCCAACATGGTGAGTGCCCTACACACCAAGAAATAAAGGTTAGAATTAATTTGGGAAAATTTAAATGGTTATTTTTGGGGTTTGGGGTTTCAAATTCCGCCCTTCGCGGGGTACGCACCCCGCGTTTAGGACACAGAGCGCCGATACGCAGCTTTCCTGAAGGTGGGCTGCGTACCCCGACCTTTTTCCTGTGTAGGAAAAGGTCGGGGGACGCAGGTCACCCTTAGGGCACCTGCGTACCCCGCAGAGCGGTTTTTAAAACCTAAAACCCCCCAAAAACCAAAACTAAAACCTAAAACAAAATTTTAATCGGATGAAATTGAAGAGGAGGATGTTGTGAAATACCTGGAAGAGACAGCGTTCGATTCTAACGGTCGGATTCTCCGCAATGAGCACGGGAAGTTTCTTTCCAAAAGCCCTTTTCTCAACCTCAATAGTAAAATGGTAAAAATGACATGGTAAAAAGTCTTTTTATAGGTTTTTTGGATGAATGAATGCTAGGTTTGTTTATTTTTCACCATGGAAGGATATTTTTCAATGTATTTTTGCCTATCTTAAACAGGTATGAGTAATGTGTCGTTTTTGTGCAGGACAAAGGGATTTAGAGGGAAAATTGTCATTTTTCATGAACCAAAATATCAGAGTCATCTTTTAAGCCCTTTTCTGACTCCTAAAATATGAAAAGATTGCCGAGCGTTTCTTTTACACTCGTTAAAACGGAATTAAAAGACGGTCCCCTTATAGCCCTTTTCTGACCGTAAAAACAGGAAAAGGTTGCCGGGTTTTTGTCGTTTCAAACTCGATACTGGAAATAAAACGACGTGTCCTTGATCGCTTTTTACTTTTCAGGTCAGTGGCACTAATTATGAAAGTACTCCTTGGTCGCAAGATCAAGCGGTTCCCCCAGGTATTATTCTTTACTTTTTCGGGCTTAGGGGACACAAATCTATGAAAAAGTTCAACTTGGAGTCTTCTTAAGTTTTTCAGACTCTCTAAAATTGAAAAACGCCGAGTTTCTCCTATACTGGGCTCGTTAAAATTTCACAGTAAAGGACCTGTTCAATTACAAACAGGAACGAACCACTCCTTCCTAGGGTTCGAATCAAAACTAGGTTGGACTCATCCGAAGGATGAGCTTATAATCAAGCATATGTTATCCTCCTCAAGCTTGTTAAAAATAAAGAGGTACTTGCCAGAAATGGTGGGGGAAAAGAGAGAGGAATGAGCCTATTTGTTATCTTTTGTCTCAGAAGAAACTTTATTACCACTCTTGGACACGACACTTTTCATTCACCTGGGTTGGGAAATCCTTTACCTCACAGTTGATCAAACCACTTTGAAAGCCTTCAGTCAGGTTTCGGGGATTAACTTTGAGTCGTTTATCACCAAACCATCTGTTGTGTCGTTATGTGTTCAAGAGGTCTGCAAGCAAAACTTTCATCTGCAAAATACTTGTCATCCATTTGACCATCCCTGAGTCAGTCCTTACAGCAACATTTCTTCAACTTGAACAAATGATTTCGTGTTGTGGGCTTGCCTGCAACGGGTCGCTTTCTATCGACATCAGCACATTATCTAGAGAGATGACTTAGAAATCGTCAGTACCTTGAAGTCTGCATGCATCAATGGCAGGTTTCTCGCCTTTGACGTCAGTTTACATCATTGACTCTCGATCGAAGGATTCCGTGAAATGTTTGACATCAACTCATTCATTCACATCTCATGGATTGTACTGGGTACTTTGAGAACCATTGACATTACTGGTGGTCTCTCTCACACTTGTTAACAGTTTACATCATCGACTGGTAATCAAGTGGTTTCTACCATGTTCGACATCAACTCATTTATTCGCATGGCTAGAATCGTACCAATTCGGGAAGTAGAAATAAAGACCCTGGATCTAGTTTCCACCATCCAGGCTGCGAGGAGTTTTGTATTCATTATCTAAGTAGACTAATCATAAACAGATGGTTGTGCCCATACTGTGTCTACAAAAGTCTATGATTATGATGTACTACAAGATCATTCCTGTATCAAAGTAGTTAGTCTATTAATTAAAGTTTTGATCTGAGTATGGGAATGCCTACCTCAGTGATGATATAATCTTATACATGTATTTTGTGTTGAAAATTGCAGGTTCTGACCAGGCTCTCCACGAGATAATCCTTGAAATGATAAAGCACTTCACCCTTCCTAGATAATACAAAACCCTAATCTATTACAGGCTTCACACTTTAGGGGGCAATCTGTTACACTAAAAAATGTCACCATGACTATTTACAGTTAGTATGGCTCTATCAATAGTCATGCTATCCTCTTAGGCAAGTCTTATGCCTCTGCTCTCCATGTCAAACTCCAAAAAGAGAGAAAGTCTTTATAAATGTATTTATCTCTGGGTACGCAGGTTCTCTCAACCTTACCTGCGGGTACGCACCCAATGTTCACAAAAGCTGCGTACTTGTACGCTCTGTATGTAAAGGGGCAGGTGCGTCCCCCTGTAAAGGTGAAAATGTGCAAGTTTCATCTTTAAAAAGTTACTTGTGGTCATTTCTAGAGCATTCTAGAAGGTTGTTCGACGTGTATTGAGCGCCTCCAGATGGTTCATGTACCCCTACCAAAGAGGAACTTATCCCATCAATGAGGGAGCTATCCCATCTAAAGAAGGGATTATCCCATTGATGGTGGACCTGAATAACTTCCTCCAGACCACTATAAATACAGGCATTGGGCCAGAAGGAGGGGAGCTTGGAAGCTAAACATTTCTAAGGGTAGATGCTGCTGGAATTAGGACTCCCATTTAGAAGCTTGTGAGGAGAGATTGCCATCTTTGCTTGTTCTATTTGGAAGTGGGTGAGCTTTGTCAAAGTAAAGGAGAACTCTTGATGGACCCTGGGAGGGACTTGCACAACACCAAGGCTCAGGTTGTAATTGTTCCTTTTGTTTCCTATTAATGCAAATGAGTCCATTCTTCTCAATAACTTGTTATTTATGAGTTGTTTCATGTACTCCTTGGTCTATGTGTTAAATATGTTTTATTTTATGAGATTATCAAGTGCTATTTAATCGTTTGATTGTTAGTGAATGCAGGTTTCAAAGTGAAGGAGGAGCTCATCTGGATCAGTGAGGCTGGACTGCTACAATGGCGTTGGACTACAGGTAGGATCTAAACACTTGATTTCTTATATAGTAAATGCATGTTTAGAGAAGGATTGCTCTTATTTGTCTTGTTTGTCACTAGAGAGTCTTAGGCTCCTAGGGAGGTTGGTTGTGTCCGCACTATCGACTCTTTCTGCCTGACAATAGCATGGATCGCTGCCAAAGCCAACTTCTCAACAGGAGAATAGCGAAGTTCAGGACCTACCAAACCTTGGCTCAAGTAATAAATCACATGCTCCATGAGAGCATCATATTCTTGAACGAGAACCATACCTATGGTTAATTCTGCAGTGACGAGATATAAAAGGAAATCCCTACCATGAGCCGGTGGACTCAAACGTGGGGCAGAGACTAATGCCTTTTTCAAGGAATCAAATGACCGTTGTGCAAAGTCGTCCCATATGAATGGAACTCCTTTCCGTAGCAAATGCATAAACCCTTTAGTGATCTCGGCATAATTCGCTATAAACCTTCTTAAGAAATTAGCCTTCCCTTGAAGACTTTGAAGTTGTCAAATTGAGGACGGGGGAGGCAACTAAATTATTGCCTCTACCTTGAAGGGATCAACTCAAATCCCTTCAGTTAACACAATGAACCCTAATAATTGACCAAATGCAACCGCGAAAATGCACTTATTGGGATTCAACCAGATCTTATAAAATCGACATCGCTCAAAAACCAATCGAAGGTGACTAGGATGATCAATTCTCTTTCGAGAACGAGCAGCTAAATCATCCAAGTATGCTTTGATGATATGTTTGATGTCATGGAAAGCGTATGACATGGCCCGCTGGAAATTAGCTCCAGTATTTTTAAGACCAAAAGGCATATTTCTGTATGCAAAGGTACCCCAGGGACATATAAAAGTTGTCTTATACTGATCTTCAGGACGAATAGAGATCTGATTATAACCGAAAAAACCGTCCATGAAGGAGAAAGTCTCATTACCCACACATTCATCAATAATTTGATCAATAAATGGCATGGGGTAATTATCTTTGGGACAAGCTTTGTTTAGGTCTCTAAAGTCAATGCATACTCGGATTGTTCCTTGCTTTTTATCTATAGGGACTAGATTAGAAACCCAATCCATAAGAGGAACAGGGTATATAAAACCCACCTTGAGCAGCTTCTCTACTTCAGCTTTAATAGCTGCTGCTTTCCTAGGATTAACCAGTTGAAGCTTCTGACGAATCGGCTTAGCGTTTTCATACATCTTGATCTCATGTTGAACTATGGATGGATCAATGCCAGGCATTTCTTCATAAGACCAAGCGAATACATCTTGAAACTCCTTAAAAAGGTCAGTGTAAATTTGAATTTCTTCAGGGGAACATTCAGCTCCGATGAAGAGATTCTCGATCACGTTAGGGTTCCTAGAGATGTTTATAGATATTGTTTTTGAAATCACCGACATATTACCTTCGGCACGAAAGTGTGCTGGAGCCAAAGGGTTTGATACCGTACAAACATCACTAGTAAACAGCTCGGAGAACCTAGATTCTACTTCCTGCAATAGAGGAAGAAAATATGAACGATGGTGTAAGTCTTCCCAAGGTCAATCTAAGCCCATCATTACTTCTAGGATTGCTTCCTCGGATGGTAAAACCGTATCCAAGCAATCTATCGCAGAGGTAGAATCAAGGGTCCAAGCTGGGGTCACATCACCATCTAACTCCTCCTCAGAGAAAGGAGTAGAATGGTTGTTTGTAGAGTTGATGATAGACTGATATCTAAGCTCTGTTGCAGACATAAGAAATGCCATTCCACCAACTTGTCCTTCATCTAATGTGGTCATAGGTGAAGGAAAGGTCCAAGGGTCTAAAAAATAATCAGTTCGGAAGAACTCTTACCGTGAAGATTCCTTGGATGATGAAACGACATTGATTCTAGCAATGAGAGAGGGAAAATCAAATGTACCCATCAATGAAGAATACATCCTAACTCCCAGATTCTCAGTAGGCGGACAAGGGTTATCCACTAAGGGAACAGTAGAATCTGAAATTGCTCGAGGATAAACTAGAGAATAATCCAATTGATCAACCTTAACAATTTTCCCCTCATGAGAAAAGCAAATGACACGAAACAGAGTCGAAACAACAGCATCCATTTCATATACCCAGTTCCTTCCTAAGAGGAGATTGTAATCTAGGTTAGCATCAATGACTTCTACTTCGATATTGATGACCTTTCCCCCAACACATATGGGAAAGGTCGGGATAATCCCATGCGGCTTATGAGAATGCCCATCAAATGCTGTTAAGAAGGTAGGTGAAGGAACAGCCGAAGGTGATCCAATGGCCTTCCAACATGACATCCACATGATGCACACGGAAGCTCCTTCATCGATAATGGTTCGAAAAATGTTAATTTTCAAGTAGGTAGACTTTATTTGAAAAGCCATATGATGAGGGAGTCGCTTTTTGACATTAAGCATGTCAAAAGTGGGCATTAAAGAATTATTTGGATCAACTGCCCCTATCGCCGAAATCAAAGCACTTTGTTGAGCTGGACATGACTGGAGAACCTCTAAAGCGGACATAGCACATGGACTCTGAGCTAGATCCTCAACAATGGAGTAATTCTTGGCGGCCCTAGCATTAGGACTAATAGTCACGCGTTTAGTGAAACCTTTCGGTATCGGAGGTATATTCTCGACGGAGGGTTGCTCAATATGAAGGTCGGTAGTTCCGGGAGCAGATTTGTCCTTGGATGTTTCAGTTTCACCGTAATCACGTGACCGAGTGGCCACATGGACATTAGAACCCATCATGAAAATATTTGATGACTTATCCCCTTCCTGGTTGTCCCCTGCAGAGGTAACAAGATTTGAATTCGCACCAACAAGCATCTGCTGCCCTTGGGGAAAAGGGTTGGTTAACACAGATTGAGAGCTAGAAGTCCCTTGCTACCCTAACAAGTGCTGAGCATCTTGAATTTTTGGGCAAAGATGAGTTAAATGGTCTCCACTGCATAGCTTGCATGGAAACCTGACTTTCTTTCTAGACTCATTTCCACCCCCACCAGCATTATTGCCAGGTTTATTTGCATCATCCTTCCCATCTTAACTCTTTTTCTTACCTCGTCCTTTCTTTTCCCCATTGGAATTTGGATTTCCTTTGGGGTTAGAAGATTGGACGACATTAATGGAAGAGGGTTGAGAGGGCGAAGGGTTAGACGATGTGACCTGATTGGTAGGAGAAATTTGTAAAGACAACTGCTGCAATTGGCTCAACAGGTTCACTGCATTGGTGTCTATGGATCCAATGATACCATCTGCATGGGGACCTGGCTTCGACTTGGCTATATCAACCTTAGTCCCAGGAGCATCAGGCAAGATTTTCTATAGAATCCTAGACTAAGAGTAAATCAATTCTAACTGTTGGGCCCTAAAAATAGCTTGCTCTTCAGAATAGACTCCGGACAGAGAGACATCCTTAGAGATCTCAGGTTGTAAAGATTTCAAAAACCATTCGAAATGGTATTCAGGAGGAATTTTGACTTTAATGAGCCTCTTTCTTCATCTCCATTCCTGAATATGATCAGAAATGTGAGCTGTTGTATCATAACGGAAATTGGCCAGAAGTTTAGTTTCGGCATCATAACAGAAGAGCAACTGGAAATGGTTTAGAAAAATGTTAGCCAAATCGGCGAAAGATATAAAGTTGTCCCCTGGCAACTCTATATACCACTTGGCCGCATTGCTAGTTAAGGTGCGTTGAAAAAGTATCAACCTAACCGAGTCATCGATGAGGGAGTTTGATGAGCACCACAGATGGAATGTGGTTACATGGTCACCCGGGTCTTCACCACCTTTCCCCTTGAACTTTGGAATGTCCGAAGGGAGTTTGGTTGGGACCGGAGGCCAGGCTGGATTATATCTGATTGGATCGTTTGCCAATTTTGTGAGATCTGGCAATTCGGCGTTGCTAGAAAAGGAAGCCTAGGAGGACCTTGGGGATTCCACCTAGATTGAGCGGAGTTCCCAGAGTTATGAAAATATTGGCCTAGATTTTGTAAGGCACCAGGCTGCCCGAAGTAACCAGCAGAACCAGCTGAACCAAAAGGTGAACCTTGTGATCCAGCAAAACTTGGAGTTTGACCAACTACGGCTTAAAAACCTCCATAACCAGTGAAGCTCCCTCCTAAAGCATTATAAGGAGTCGATAACCCCTGATAAGGATTCCAAGTAGAAGCTAAGGGAGGAATAGTTCGAAATGAACTAACTGTGGAGTACGACCTATTACCTTATTGGCCGAAAAACAGATTCCCAGTTCTTATGCCACTAACCACAGGGTTAGTCCAACCTTGAAAGGGATTATTGCCTTGACCTGTAGAAGAAAAAGGCATATATCCTACCATCGAGTTGGAATGTGGTATATGACCACTTCCAAAAGGAAAACCCTGAAATGTAGCCGACCCACCCATCATGGATGTGGAGGCACTAAATGGAACTGACAGAATACCCTGTGAATGGGTGCCAAACGGGAAAAATCCAGAACTAGATGCATTGGCTTGGGAATTTCACTCGTAGAAGGAATAAAGGTAGACCCAACTAAGGATGTGCTAGCAAAAGACCCAAATAAAGATGTAGATGGGATGGAAATAGTTCCTCCCCCTTGTATTGATGTTGGAGTCTACATGGTTGTAGCACTTGTGGTAGAAGCCATGCTTCTAGTGGTGGCCATTGAAGGTAAGTGCGTAATATGACCTAGACTTGACGGTCTATGCGTCGGAGTCCCAACGTATTGTAATACGTCTGGATGATTAGAAGGTGGAGGAGAATTCAGAGCCGCTAATGAATCTGGGAGTTCTTCTACCTCAATGTTATCTTCCGATTGAAAGAGAACTCGAGAAAGAACTGGGGTGTTCCTCTCTAGTTCCATGGAAGTACCAGCTATCCTGAACACTAACGCCGTGAGGGGAGGATCAATCCCCGATGCGCTGGCTACCACGGGATGAAATCGACTAGTAGTATTACCTTTGTGCCTTCTAAGAGAAGGCTCTAAACTTGGTGGTGAAAGACCACGAAGTCTTCGAGACCGTCTAGGTGATCGGTAAACCACTTTGAATTTTTTATGAAGATCTAATTAAAGACTCAAGAAAATATGAAAGCTAGGCCAACTAAGAGCATAGAGCACACACTAAAAAAGTCCCTAAAATATGTCAGCTAATTAAACAAATTTCAAGTATTTCTGCTCTAGGTGATGAGGACTAGACACCAAAATACAGGAAAATGAAGTAAGAGGCCTTCCGAAGATAGTCTGGGATAATGACAGCCCATTCCTAACAGCGAAGGTAACAGAGGAAGTTACACTGACCTCCTAACAACAGACTGTGTTGGTGCAAGCCCCCAAGCTTCGCAAGGGTGCCCTCCAGAAGTACTGCTGAGAGTGATACAACGTCGACCTCAGGTGCCACAGGATTCCCCTCCGCAGCCACCTATGTAGATCCCTAAGAGAAGCAACTAACATTACCAACTCGTGTCAGAAGCTAGGTGAATTAGTCTTGAGGTAAGATCCGACAAGTAGGAGAGGGGGAATCTTTCTTCCTTATCTTCAAAAACCCTTGTGCTTAACTCCTAGATCTGAAGCTTTCCTGGTCTCCCTAACGCTATTGGATTTGCACTCGTTATTCAGACTTCTATGTTTGACAGTTTAAAGTGGCCTTGGAGATTTTTCTCTCCACACACCTAATCCAAGGCCCTAAAATATCCTAAAACTTGTTGGTGTGTCTAAATTGACAGTATAAGAAAGTTCTAGTATATTTTAATTAGTGCTCATTTTTAAATGGGCTATTATTAAGTCAAGGGATAAGCAGAAATGAAACTTGTGGTGTTTTTCGACACAAAAGAAATTAATAAAAACCAAACTATATGAAAATGCACTCGTTTCGTTATTCGATGAAAGAAATTTCTACCAGGTTCTAAGGAACTTCTAAGAAAGCAATACATTTTTCTTTTCTTTTCTTTTAACAAGCTTCACACTCACAAAAACTAACAAAAACCATGGATGTCCTAAAAGATGCACAAACTATCCTAATGGAATGAGTATATGCTGATGCAAAAAACTTAAGACTACTCTAAAGCAAAGAATGAAAGTAACTTGTTTATCACTTCTAAATAGCCACTTAAGATGTTTAGATAGAATATAAGTTGCTAATGCTCATTTTCGTCCAAACACTAAAAGAAAATCTCAAGACAAACAAAAATTCACTTTCACTTGCAAAAAGAAACCAAATCAAAACAAGGCAAAAGATAGCAAAGACCAAGTTTTCAAGAAGTTTTCTTTAAAAACAAAAACAAAAAACAACTTTTCAAAAGTGCTCCAAATATTATTGAAAACTTTGAGACCGAAGAATAGGCAACAAAAACACTTTGCAAGTTATCAACTCAAAATGGGTGAAAACTCAACAAAATAGGTGTCTCAAGATGCTCTTAACGACCAAAAAGTAGCAAAAAGAGCTTGGTGACAATGATCAAAAGATCAAGAAAGACAACTCTCAAAATCGTCACTTCAACAACTTTCAAAAAGCAAGAAAAGCAAATGGCCACAAGATGTAATTTTGACACAAAGCAAGAATATCACAAAGATAAAGTTTGTCACAAAGATTGAAACCAATCTTTCTTCCCTGGAAGACCAGAATAGCCAAGATTCTCAGAGAGACATCTTGTGTGCTCAAACACAAATGATGATACTTGCAACAAAACGAAACAAGACCAAAACTTTACATAACCAGAGAGAATTCGAAACTGGAAACTTGCTGTAAAAACACAAACTGACAACCAAACTTGACTACTCAGGAAACACTCAGACCAACAAAAAAAATTTCTAAACAAGAAATATTTGCAAAATTTTGGAAAATTAAGGTATACGCGATTGTGTAAATGCACAGCTGTGTGTATACGCGATTCAACCCAAAGAAACCTGCGTATACACAGGTTCATATGGGGAAACTTGCATACATACGCTTCTGTAACCTAACAAAACTGCATATATAATAGTTCACAAGAAAAAACAAAAAAGGGGTCTGAAGAAAATGCTTAGACTTAAATTCTGAGTTCGTATAGGAACAAACAACTCAGTTACAGCAAGAAAATCAAAGGCTGAGCCCTGATTGGCTTAAATTAACCCAAACTAGGAACAACAATACTATTGTCCCCAGCAGAGTTGCCAATTTTGTTGAGGGAAAAAGTCCCCTAGGGTTTTGGGTTAATACCCTAGCATAGCAGGGATTATCTACAGTAAAAAACAAGCATTCCACACAGCCATGATACTTAAATAAGCAAACTACACGAAGAGAGGTGCACCTGGGGGTCCTTCATTCGGGTAGATCTAGCTAGGGTCCAAACCCTCTTGGAGTTCCTTTCGATCCTTAAACCTACAAAACAATCAATTCAAAGAAGAATAGCAGTATATGGACCAAGTATCATATAAAAATAAACTTCATAACATATTGAAAGGTAGTTAGTTATAAAATTGATACAACTATTCATATGCAAACCATAACAACAACATCTTAAGCATGAAGAAGATTGATTTTGGGAACAAGACAAATGTTTCTTTATTGTAGATAACTAAAACAAAGTAAGGAATGATATCACCTGAATCTTCCTCTTACAGGCTCCAAGCCGAACCGTCCTCCAAATTCGTCCAATCCCAAGTCTTCAAAATGCTCCTTCCATGACTCACACAAGGATATCTCAACTAGTGAAAAGACATCATAACTCAAGGAAACAAGGGTTTCCTATAATGGGGGAAATGCTGGAAGCACAAGGATCTTCAGACCTGATCAGGGATAATCTTGGAAGAGTGATTTTTCTCTCTATTCTCTCCTCCTTTAGGCCTCCCATTGAAGCCTTTTTGTACTTCTCCCAAAGTAGTTTTTTAGTTGGGAATTCATTGGGAGCAGTTGGGCCATGGGCACTAATAGGTAATCAACAGGTAAAACCCATGATCTCTTCCCGAAATTAAGGAGATTTAATTTTTTGAAGTGTTTTAAGACATATACGCAGGTTGGGTATACATTGACCTGCGTACATACTCATTTAGCTCAAGGCAATGTCGTGGATAGGGAGTAAAAGACTGTTTTTTAAGTATTTGGACCAAGTCTAGAAGGAGGGGTTGCCCTAGGCCATGAGTGTAGCATCAAAAATATCAAGGGTGAGATTTGGAGCTATAACATATGTATCGGCCGCGCTCCTTTGTATTGCTCCGATGCGATATTGCAATGCGATATGTCATAATCGCATATCACATAGTCCTCGGGCCCCCGAAAGTCCTTCTGGGTGTGTTTTTGGCAATGTGGTGGCACGAGTAGATCTAGACTGTTGATCTGTGTGCATAGATCAACAACTCTCATTTAATCGTGCTGATCGCTTTCATGATTTCCCATAAGGCTGCTTCCGATGGACTCCACCTACCACCATCGATTGTGATATGCCGATCAGATCTGGACCATTGATTTGCCAGATCCGACGGCTCCTGTGCATTGTTCCTTTGACCTCCGATAGGCTCTGTTTTCTCATTTTCTTCATGTTTTTCTCCCTCGATAGTGTTTTCTGCCATTTTTAAAAGTTCATCCTTTGCAATAGTTTTTTATTTTTGAAGACTTAGAGGGTTTCTAGGATCCATTTTAGATCACGCCTTCCCACTCAAAAAGCTTTTGGACCACCAAAAGTTGGTTTTTAAGCATCGATCAAGTGAGGATATAGCTTCCTCACATTTCCAATCTCTATACATCGTGCACTACTTGGTCTTGAACCTTTGAGTCCGATTCTCAGGTACTCAACATGCCCTCTACACGTAGTTCTCACCTTCCTATCCATAACTCTGTATTCCTACAACTCACTGAGATATTCAAGCAACAGATCATCAATAGAAGGCAACTGACTTTGCTCTACGAAATCTTCAATCAATGAAGGTTCATATAACCTCAAGTTCTCTGCATTAACGATTGAATAGATATGCATATAAGCTGGCAAATCAAGGTGAAAAGCGTTTTCACCAATTTTCTCAAGTATCTTGAAAGGCCCATACCTTATTGGCTTCATCTTCTTACCTTCACCTTGCATTCTGTCTTTGCTGATGTACAGCCAGACTTGATCACCAACTTGGAATCTATGCTCAATTCGATGCTTGTCATGCCTTGCCTTATACTTGGCCTGGCTTCGTTCTAGCTGTTCCTGTACTGCCTGGTGAATTTCTTGGATTTGTTCAATGAACTTGGTTGCTTTGTCCACATCACTGTGTCCATCAACTGCTATGTCTTTACTAAAGACAAAATCCAAGGGAGACTTTGGTGTAAAACCAAAACAAGTCTCAAAAGGAGATCTATGAGTAGAAGAGTGCTTGGCATGGTTGTAAGCATGTTGCACATAACACAAATGTTCATCCCAAAGCTTGGGATGCTTGCTGCAATAGCCTTTGAATAACTGCATCACTGTCCTGTTGACCACCTCTATTTGGCCATCTGTTTGTGGATGAAATGTTGTGCTCTTCTTCAATCAGGTGTCCATCAATTCCCACAGACATGACCAAAACTTCCCAACAAATCAGGAATCTCGATCAGATACAATGGAAGTGGGTTACCTAAAATGAACCCAGACATGCTGAAAGAACAACTTCATTGTTTTTTCAACTGTAATCTACTTATTACAAGGTATTAAAATACACATTTTGCTGAAACTATCCACAATAACATATAAATAATCATGACCTTTTCTAGATTTTGGCAATCCCCCAACAAAGTCCATGGAAACACTTTCCCAAGGACGAGAAGGAACTGAAAGTGGAGTGTACAAGCCTAACTTTCTATTATTGGGCTTGCTTTTAGCACACATACTACACCCTTTAATATATCTAGAAACTGTTTCATGCATTCTTTCCCAATAACAAAACCTTTACAGTTGTGCAACTGTTTTACTTACACCAAAATGATCTGATATAAGAGAAGTATGTGCTTCTCTGAATATGTTAACTCTTTCAGTGTGTGGAAGGCATAAATTTCCCAAATGATACAAGAGTTGGTCCTTAACATAATAATCCAATTCTTCTACTTGTTTTCCATGACTTAAAGTTGCATATACATCTTTAAAATCTACATCTTGAGCATATTGTTCAATGTAGCTTTCATGCATTATTGAGTTATGCTTAAGTATAGTAGATGCATTTATGATTGGTCTAGATGACATATCTGCAACCTTATTGTGTATGCCCTTCTTATATTTGATGACAAGATGAAACTGTTGTAGAAAACCCATCCACCAATAGTGTCTTGATTGTTGCAATTTAGTTTGAGATTGTAAATATTGAAGTGGTTGATGATCTATATGTATGATGGTTTCTTTGCCCATTAGGTAATGTTTCCACTTTTTCACACTCTGTACTAATGCATACAATTATTTATCATATGTGGGATAATTAACTACTGCAGAAGTAAATGTCTCTTAATGATAGCATATGGGTTTAACGTGTTGCATCAAAATTGCTCCCATGGCATAATCACTGGCATCTGTTTCAATCTCAAATGGTCGTTGAAGATCTGGCAGTGCTAGTATTGGTGCTGTACTAATTTTTTCTTTTAAGGTGTCACAGGCTTTTTTCTATTTGCCTCCCCACTCAAACACCTTATTCAATCCTATTAAAGCATGTAAGGGAGCTGCAATCAAGGAAAATCCAGCAATAAACTTTCTCCAATATTGTGCTGCTCCTAGGAAACTCCTAACTTCTGTAGCAAATTTGGGTTTAGGATAGTTCACAATGACTTCAACCTTAGAGGAAGCTATCTTCAATTCACCACCCCCTACAATATGACCCAAATAATTCAAAGATGTTTTTCCAAATTCACATTTTGATAACTTCACATAGATATTTTCTATTTTCACAACATCTAAAGTTTGCTTTACATGCTTCAAATGTTCTTCCCATGTTTTACTGAAAACAAGAATGTCATCTAAATATACAATTACAAAATCATCAATAAAAGGTCTAAGTACATCATTCATAAATCTCATGAAAGTGGTAGGAGAATTAGTTAAGCCAAAAGGCATAACTATCCATTCATATAGCCCTTGCTTTGTTTTGAAAGCAGTCTTCCATGCATCTTGTTCTGCTACTCTGACCTGATGATAGCCACTACAAAAGTCTAACTTGGAAAAGCAAACTACTTCTTTCAACTGGTCTAATAGATCATCAATGCGAGGAAGAGGATAATGATTGTTGATCGTTATTTTATTTAGTGCTCTGTAATCAATGCACATCCTCTACGAACCATCTTTCTTTCTCACCAACACGATTGGAGATCTACATGGTGATGTGCTTGGTCTTATGAACCCTTTATCGAGCAGCTCCTGTACCTGCTTCTTGATCTCTGCATTCTCTAAAGCGGATAACCTGTACATTTCGATGTTAGGAAATGGAGCATCTTGCTGCAAATGAATATCATGTACTATTTCCCTTTTGGGTGGCAAACCTTTAGGTTCTTGATATAGGATATCATATTCTGAAACAACTTTAACTAAATCAGCTTTCTATTTAGCATCACAGCCTTCAAATACATTGGTTTTAACAAGGTTCTTTTCCTTTACAACCATCAGTAAAAATTACTTGCATGAATTTACAATTCTTTTCATCTGCCCTGCGTTTATTAGAAAATAGTTATTTTTGAGTTTATGAGCTCTTACAATATATTCTATTCCATATTTAGTGAGTTGATACTTATTTTCAGCTCTATAGAATATGGCTTTTCTATCATACAAGTGAGGACTTCCTAAAACAATACCACATATATCCAAGGGAACTATATCTAACTCAACCTCATCTACAAATGTTGACCCAATAACAAACCTAAGTTTACATTGTCTAGTCACTTGTAGCTTTGCTTTATCACATACCCAACCTAATGGATATGGCTTCTTGTGAGGTGTTGTTAGCAAGCCCAACTTCTTTACAATTGTTTCAGAAATCAAGTTTACTTGTGATCCACTATCAAATAAAGTATCAATATTTTGGTGCTTGGAAATAATTCTAATATGAAAAAGCTCATGTATTTTCCTCTCATTATCTTCATTATCAATAGATTGTGCATCATTACTTGTATATGCTTCAGAATTTTTACCTTTTATACCTGTGGCTGCGACTGTTGTTTCATCACCTGAGTCTGACCCCAAGTCTTTCTGAATAGCAACAGCAGTCTTCTTCTTCTTACCACTGAACTTTTTGGGTTTCAACTCCGGATGCAAAGACCAGTAGTGTTCATCATCGTGTCCATCCTTCTTGCAGTGATTGCATGAAGGTTTTTCCTTCTATATAGTGTTTGTCTTCCTCTACTTCCATTTCAGATTCTTCTTTTCCTTGTTCTTGCTTGCAGAGGGTTTTGATGATCCCCCAATCTCTGGGTTCACATTCTTGCCTCTAGCCTATAGATGTGTAGCTTGAACTGATATATCATCTAGGCTAGTGGGATTAAACATGAGAATGGTGTGCTTCAAATAGCTATGTAGACCACCTATATACTTCAACAAAGTTTCAGGTGAGTCTAGAGATATGCCTAAAGTTAAAGCTCTTTTTCTAAATTTCTGGGTATAGCTTTGTACACTTTGGCCCTTTAATTGGTGAAGAGTTTGCCAGCTCATCATTTCTTGCTGCATATAAGCTAGAGGATAGAACTATTTTTTAATGGCAGAAACAAATTCATTACAGGTAGAAATTTTTTTACCATGCTTCTTCAAATCAGCTTGTGTCCTGCCTTCCCACCACACTAGTGCAGTTCCTCCAAGGCGAAGGCTAGCCAGTTGAATATTTCTCCTTTCTAAATCAATGTTCTGCACCCTGCAATATACATCAATCTGTCTAATCTATTTATCTAGATTTTCTGCATTTAATTCTCCATCATAAATTGGCAAATCGAACTTTACATCTAATTTAATCAAAGAAGTTTTCTTCTTTTTCTTTTAAGGGCTAGAAGGAGGTCATGGTGGAGGAGATGATGGAGGAGTCTCTTCCCCATTCCCTTTTCCCTCTGGATGGGCATCCAGAGAAGGTTCCTCTGCTCCTTTGTCTTTTTTGGGTGTTGAGGTTCTTTCTCCTTGACCCTGCTTAAATTCCTGATACATCTCTTCCACCATGGCTTGCATGGCCATAAAGTTGTCCATGAACCGAGATTTTGATTCCAATGGGACTTCTCCAGCCATTCTCCTCTAAGAGTAAACTCTTCGAATCTCTGGATTAGTCTCAACAAGTTTTCCTTCTCCTAGTTTGAGCTTTGACCTAGCTAGCATTCAAGAATCCAACACCTAAAGCTCTGATACCACTTGTTCTGAAAATGAGATCTTAGACTAATATTAGGGTATTATAGACTCATGTGCAGTATTTTCCTATATTACTTAGTGCAATGGATAGAAAAGATTGTGAATAATATAGACAATGAAGCAGTTAGAAAAACATAATAGATACACGCATAACACAACAATAATAAGGGAGTTCACCCAAAATTCTTGGGCTATGTCTCCTAGTCCAACTTTCAGTGATGACCTCTCTATTATGTCTTCAAGAGCAGAGTTTTTACAAATGTGAGCTCAAATTGAGGCTCAACACAACATGAATAAAACAACAGGGCTTTACTTGGATCCCCCAAGTCTTTTTGAGTACACAGACTCTCCCTCTCACTCTCTGTCTCTATTTTCTCTCTGTCTCGGCACCGCTTGCCTCTGTATCTATCATTCAGTGGCTTTTAAGCCATTCGGCGATTTCTTTTCGTTTCCTCTTCTGGGCTCTTTGGCTCCCAACCTCTGTCCACTCAAATCCCCTCTTAGTGTTAATAAATCATTGCTAAACATCTTCAGGGATGTGGCCACCTGTTTTGTAACAGAAGGGACCATCGGTGCCTTTGAAATCCCCAAAATAGTCGTTCTCTGTTTACACAAAGAAATGCACATAAAACGTTGTAAAAACTGCATAAACACCTCTTATTGGACTTCAAATCATATTAATTCCGCCATATAACTCCATCAGGTCCACCTTTATATCGCTATCGCATGTCCATCGTTTATCTAAGTGATCTTGATCTAACGGTTGAGATTCATTTCGGGCGGCTTATGCTTACGAATATTACCCGTCCAAAAAGGTGGTTTTCTCAAGCCACGTGTCGGCCAGTGGATGGGATTCGGTGGAGCCCGTCCAATACCACTTACCGCCTAAGGCCCGCCTGAAATCCTGGTTATTACAGAACTCAAATATGTTAAAACTGCATGTATAAACCCTTTCGGGTCTGTTTTATCACTCCATTCACATTTCCTTTGTTTTTCGTTTATTTGACGAAAACGTGAATTTACATTCAAAAACTCCATTTTACGAAACTCAAAATATATATATTTGTAACCATAAGACCCATCAGGTCTGGCTTTATCGCAAGTTGCATATGTATCGGCCCTGCTCCTTTGTATTGCTCTGATGCGATATTGGGATGCAATATGTCGCAATCACATATCACATAGTCCTCGGGCCCCGGTAAGTACTTCTGGGTGTGTTTTGGTGATGCGATGGCGTGAGTAGATTTGGACCGTTGATCTGCGTGCATAGATCAATGACTCTCATTTAATTGCGCTGATTGCTATCGCAATTTCCCATGAGGCCGCTTCCGACCTGCCACTACTAATTGCGATATGCCGATCAGATCTGGACCGTTGATCCACCAGATCTGACGGCTCCTGTGCATTGTTCCTTTGACCTCCGATATGCTCTATTTTCTTGTTTTCTTCATGTTTTTCTCTCCCCATAGTGTTTTCCGCCATTTTTAAAAGTTCATCCTTTAAAATAGTTTTTTATTTTTGAAGACTTAGAGGGTTTCTAGGATCCATTTTGGATCAAGATCCTATGAAAATCTTGCTCAAAGAAGCCCTCGAGTGACAAAGGAATGCGATGATCGACAACTTTGTGCAGATCCTTTAGCGGTTACCCAGAGGTGATGCATCGACTTCTAGCAGCTACTCTGTAAACGCCATGCCCTTTAAGGTACAAGTTAATTTTGAAATCCCCATATTCAAGGGTCAGATAGACGCAGATGCTGTAGATAAATGGTTAAATCTGCTAGAGGGTTATTTTTCTGTTCATGAATTCTCGAGTCGAAAAAATATTGTTTTTTCTCTTCTCAAAGTAGCCCCCCACGTCAAGGATTGGTGGGAAACCTATTACAAGCAGAAGGATGAAAGTATGGACTCACTGTTCTCAGCTGCAACCACTTGGAATTCCTTCGGGGATGCCATCAAGGAGTAGTACTACCCTGTCAAGAGCTGTGAGGACAAATACATGAAGTGGACCATGCTGCAGCATGGATGGGACCAAGATGTGCCAGAGTTCACAAACATTTTTCATACCCTTCGCACATAGTTGGGTATCAAAGATTCTGAGCTACATCTGTTACTCAAATACCGCGGCTACCTACACAGGTACATCCAGGAAGAGATGGAGTTCCTGAACATCTCCTCGCTTGACACAACGTACCGATACGATATCAAAATCAAGCAGAAGTTCAAACAGAAGAAGCGAGACTTTCGGTCTGCAAATCCGAAGACCAAAGGACAAAGCCAAGGCGAGGTGACCCAAGACAACCCGTCAAAGCTACAAGAAAAGAACAACACCACGAAGTCGAAGAATGACATAGGAAAGTGGTGTGAGTTCCATAAGATCCCCACTCACAACACAAGTGAGTGTCAGACCAAGCAGTCGCTGGTGGCAGAGTTGAAGGCTTTAGAATCAGACGCATGTTCCGACCCTGAGTCAGAACCCGATAAGTGGAATGGCAAAGGGAAGCAGATCATTGATGTGGAGCCCAATGCCACTGTTGCCACTGCCAAGATCAAGAAGAATGAGCCCAAAGATCTAGAGGAAGGGGAGAATCTTTTCCACTTACAAATGTGGGTGAAGGGTTCCCCGTGGAAATTCACAGAAAAACCTCATTTCAGCAGAGGTCGTGAAATTATTGGGCCTACCGACTACACAACACCCACAGCCATACAGTATTGGGTGGTTTCACGAAGGACGAGATCTTCGAGTCTGCCAGCATTTCCACCTTCCATAAATCATCAAGCCCTTCACAGTGATGTATTGTGTGACGTTACACCTCTGGATGTTTGTGATGTACTATTAGGCCATCCATACTTGTGGAGGCGACATGTTGTGTATGAATCAATGCCTCGCATTGTTATTATTACTTTGGGTAATTCATTATATAGGATACCGGAGGTATCCCCACCTACCACCACCTCTTTGATCTCTACTAAGAAATGTAGCAAGATCGTCTCCCAAACTAGGAAATTCATTTTCTATCTGGTTCACTCCCAAAGTAAGGGGAAGATCGTAGCAACATCCATGACCCCCACAAAGGGTTCCTCCACGCAGTGTTATAGACATTTTTGTGCCTTACAGCTCTAAGCATGAAATTTCCATAAACCAAGGGATCCTAAGTCCCTAAAAGTGTTGTTCCGACCCCTAAAGGAACAAGGTCAACAAATTATAGCTTCTCCCAGAAGTTCTCCACCAGAAATTGCTCAGAATCAGTCAAATCAGGATCATTTCAGCTGCTCCATTGGCTAGCTACGTTTCATAGCACCCAGATACACTAGCTAGGTGCGTTGCAACGCACCTAAATGCACTACTAGGGTGCGTTGAGTGGGAAATGACAAATGGCAGTGCCATTCCGCGAGGTGGAAAGACAATGGAAGCTTCCAGAATCTTCTCCAATGACACTTGCCTCACTGAGTTCGACCAAGGATGAGTAAGAGGCTCTCAGTCTCCAAGTGGAAGCAAGAACCGACAGAGAGAAGCCACTAGTCAAATCATAAGCTGACTCATCCTCTTTGCATACATCTATATATGGATCCCTCATCCCAGAGATCCAGAGGCTGGAATTTTGTACATTGCAGAGAATTCCTGTTGGTTTTGAGATAGATATCAGAGTATTGGGTGATTTATGCTTTGTTGGAGGTGAAGAGGGGCTTCTTTGCTGGGAGGTTGATGCTTAGGAATCATCGGTTGTAACTCCTCCTGGATCTTCTTGTTATATCAATAAAACTATTTGAGTTTCTCCTACATGCTTGTGTATCATTGATGTTTGTTACATTTGTATGTTTAGCTTAAATCTGATCCTGAGCTATTTATGAATATAAATCCATGTCTTTGTGTAGTTTTCTTCTTCTGTGATCTTACAGGAACTTGGTGAAGCTGGGCAAGTAAGGGAACAGGTAGCTGGAAGCTGTCAAAGAGGAGAGAGATTGGATCAAAGGACTAGCGCAAGACACAGGTTGGTTCATCCTATGCATCTTCATTTATAGTTCATAAAGAAGAATACAAAAGTAGTTTTCTCTGTTTGTTTCTAAGGTCACTGTCACACCTTAGTGGGATAGGGTCGTTCTAAATAGACACTTTTCCCGTTAACAAAATGGCGACTCCACTGGGGATGATTGTCTAATTAGTTTGTTTGTGTTTCTCTTGTTGTTTGTTTCATAAACTTAGAAGTAGCAATCGAACTGCATTTTCCATTAACAAATGCAAAGTAGACATCTGCTACTTCAATCCATTCACTGGATCTGTTTATGATTTGAACAGCTGATTCACAAATGATCTGATTGCCCTTTGTGATAGCTCTTAGACCTTCTTTAAATCTACCCTTTGATTGTGCATTACTGATTGCTTTTACTCGGACAAAAACCATAGATTAAACTGCAAGCCGTGACCCAGAACCCAGATAGAATTCTCGTTTCTGCCCCAGTGCAAGCTCTGTGAAGAGGTTCTGCATTTCAACGCACTTCCCGAGAAGGCTACCTGTGCTGAAATGTAGTTTCTCTGTGTAACAGGTGCGCTGATCAGCCTAGCCCTGTGCAGCTGAGGTTCTTTGCTTCATTTTTCCAGTTTTGTCTCTGATTTTTGCAGCCTGTGATCAATGTATGTGTCTGTTTAAAAACCCCTTTTCTTTGCCGTAATTCCGCCTCCTTTGTAGAAAAAGACTGTAGATGTTTTTGTGTGTTTGTTACATCATTTACAATTTTCCATTGCAAGAAGTAGAATAGTCATACTGTCGTCCTTTGATTTAGATCTATCGCAAGTGTCGATTTTGATCATAGGAGAAAGTTTATTTGCTGTTGACAGTCGATTATGCTTTTACTTTTGCCTTTGGTTTGAATTTGTGACTTTCTAGTGTCGAAACGAGTATTTATTTCAAAATCATAAAGTGTCGTAATCTTCTCTACCTTTTGATTTCGAAAAGAAGCTTGTTTGTGTTTGTCACTTGAAAGCAAATTCAGATTTGTACATCAACTTTCTTTTTAGGCATCAATATTAAGAAAGTGAAAAACAAATACATGCACATGTGCATTTGCATATTGGCAGTCTGTTTGGCTTGATTTAGGAAAGTGCATTTACAGTGTGCTCTTTGCTCTTTGTGAAAAGATTGTGTCTTTCTTTTCCCCTTGTAGCTAGGATTTTCATTGCTGAAAAGAGATAAACGTTTGCTTATCATCTTTAGATTGCATTTTAGGAATTACATCTACATCTCGTGGTGAACCCAAAAGGAAAACTTCATAAGAAAGATCAACTTAAAATAAATTGAATGAATCTAACAACGCATTGGAACTTAACGCACAACATTTAGAGGTCTAGGCTAGAGACGTATTCCGGCGTCGTAAAGCCTGGTAACTGTTGTCCTCACTGATGGTTGGGTGATTCCTCCACTTTGAGACGATAAGTGCCAGTACGGACTTGTGCTCCCACGTACCGTCGAGTATATATTGGGAGACCCCTATAGGCTTAAAACCTTTTATCCATAGGAAGCCATGTCGGCCGCCCTACTGATCGCAATGCACCGAACACAGCATTCGGGAAGATTGACTGCCATACCGTAAAAAGTATTCTGCAGTTTTGCGATTGGTTTGGTACTCCCTCTACCTAGATCTCCAGAGCAGTCCCTTTCGTTCCTTTTCAGACTCCTTAACGGAAAAGTTCCATCTGAGCACTTGTCAGTTCAGGCTCATTAAAAATCGAAGGAGACTAGAGTCATCTTTTGTTTTTTATCGACTCTTAAAAGCTGAAAAAACAAGTTGTGTCAAAAGCGTCTAAAATTCATTTAATTCGAAAACATACTTCCCCTTTTTATTTTAGTTGATCGAGTAATCCGCAATCGTGGAAGAAAGTCAATTGAAACCCCGTCGTTCGCGAAGGCTTACGAGTCAACCATCTTTGTCTCCGGAATCGAAACCAGTACGGACAAAGCGAACTCGTTTAACAGGTTCCAAATCTCCTATTAAAGTTAGAACAAGTGTTCCAACGACATCAGAGACTCCGGTTACTCCAAACATTTCTGGAATCCCTGCCTCTACAGAAGAAGTTCAACAACCACAGAGGGACAGTGATACTAATCCTAGTCTGAGAGTAAACACTTGTGTTACCGAACCAGTTCCATCTACAACCGGTTCGGAGAGTCTTGCTCTTCAAACATCTGTCACTGTCGATTCCACACCTTCTTCGGCACCAGAAATATTTTACGGACCTGACGGTCTTCCCCTTCCACCTGGTCTGATTGCAATTGAAGAAATTGTAGAGGATCCTCAAACAAGTACTCCAACGCACTTTGGAGTCGGGATCACTCTATATCCTTCTTCATCAGAAGTTAGTCTACCACCGGCGGAAGCTCCCGTAGAATTGCTAGGTAATCTTTTGGATAGACTACAAATGTCTGAACAACCGTCAACATCTAGGACTGTGTCATCTGACACAGCGACAGCAGAACTCCCTGCTGTCACTCCGACAATGTTCGCCGGCATACCATCTGTCTCGACTAGCTCTCAACCGCTAGAAGGAGCCCACTCAGGGGCTATTTCGACAGTCTGGTCCATTCCTGTTTGTTCATCCGGAATAATATCCGGAAACTCTTATGTTGAGTCTCAACAAATTGATCTGTTTGGAGGTCAATTTGGGCAGTCCGGGCCCCAAGGGCAAAAAATTCCCTTCAGTTCTGGATTACCACCGTATGGGGGGCAGTACGCCCTTTCATTATCCCCTCCGAGAGGATATCTATACGGGAGTTCACAACAATATTCAGGTTATACTGGAATTACTTCAAGTGGTTGGGTACCTATACTACCTCAACAACCAAGAGTTGTGTATTCAATGCAACAATGTGTACCTATGTCGAATATCCCGACTACACCAGCTATTGTGACGGTGTCACAAGTTCAAACGCTGCCTGTTGTATGCCAACCTCAGATTTCTCAGGTTGTAATGCAACAGCCCCTTGACCCTGCGACTCAACCACAATCGCCAACTAGTGGGGCGACACAGGTCCAGACGGGTACAATTACCCCACACCTTGGTCCAACGGTTAGTATAGCGCAACAGCACATGGCTTCACAACCATGGCTGGTGCAATACCAACAACCACAATTCCAACAAGTATACCAAGGTTCTGAGCAGCAAATCTTTGCGAACAGTGGACAGCCGTACATTCAAAACGGTCAAAATCAACCATTTTACAATGGTCATGTCCACCAACCTTATTAGCCATACCAGCATCAAATGCATTATGCTGGCATGCAAAGACCAACTGCTCAGGCAATCCCATCTTACCTGCGGTATGCTTCACCTAATCTGAATCAGCAGTTACCATTCGTGGCAACTTTAGAGTTACCTGATTTAAACCGGTTAACAAACGATCCAATTGCTTACGCCCCTTGGTGGCCAGCGATTCCGCATAAACTTCCACCAGATATTCCTAAATTTAATGGAAATCCGGGTGAAGATCCATCGAATCACGTGATGACATTTCATCTATGGTGTTCATCAAACACCCTAAATGATGATTCGATAAGACTTTGCCTCTTTCAGAGGACATTAACGGGTCCAACGGAAAAATGGTACATTGAATTGCCTAGAGCTTCATTCGACAACTTCAGTACCTTAGCCACAACCATTTTAACCCATTTTCAATTACCGATAAGGTATGAAATGGGAAAAAAACTCCTTACCAACTTCAAACAGACAACGGCCACTCACATATCTGATCATATACATGAGTGGCGACGTCGTCGTAGGATGGTAAAAACGTACGTCCCCAATTAGCTATTAGCTGAATGGTTTATCAAGTCATTACTACCTTCCATCACGGAAGATGTGGCAAAGGGGGGAGTCGTAACAGAAGAGAAAGTTATAGCTCGTGCACAATATCTGGACTTGATCTATACTCAGTCTGGCACGCTCTACGACAAAATACCTGATGCCCCTAGACTGGAATTCTCAATTCCTCCTCCTCCTAAATCGAACAATGACTCTCATGCCGGCGATGGCGTGATTGGCACGATGGACATGAAATCGACAAAGGCTACCTCCAAGAAGGCCCATAAGATTTCAGGTCAAAATGTAAAAGACGAACTTCTTGCTTCGGAAGTAAATGCCGTATCGACAGATAAGGGCAAAGAAACCAAACAACCAGGAATCAAGAAGAAAGGCAAAGGGAAAAAGAAGAAACAGGATGAATCATCACCCGAAAAATCTTCTTCAAACCCTCCTGGAAATAGGAAACAAAAATATCCATGCATGATATGCGATGAGGATCATCGGACTTTAGATTGTCCACACAGAGCTGAGCTTAAGAAATTATTTAAAAGTTCGAAAACCTCAGCAGTGTTAACTGATCCGATTCCAAACCCAGGAACGAATCTGGTTGAAAGTGGAAACGCTTCCCCGTCTCAAGTGCTAATGTTGTCGATTTCAAAACAGCAGAATGATGCTTTGATTTCGACAAGGAACAAAGATTACGGGAATCCGCAGCTGTCGAACAACAAGGATAAAGACCAACTAAGTAGTTCGACAACAACTTCGACAGAAGTTGTACCACCCACCATCCCTGAATTGACGATAAAACCGCCGAAGGGAGTAGTACACAAGTCGACATTTAATCCCCACGCTAGAGCAGCGCAGCATTATAACATAGTGGAAGATTTGGCCCAATCGCCATCCGCTATGTCGACTCTGGAAGTACTACAAAATTGCCCATCCCAAAGGCAGGTTTTATTATCGGCCATTGGTGGGATTGACCTAAAGGATTTCAATCTTGTATCCTTCGACCATAAAGGATACAATCCTTAGTTACCGGCTCAACTAGCTTTCCTTATTCAAGTGAAAGCCCTCAACAAAACTGTTCATCGAACAATTATTGATGAGGGGGCATCTACGTGTATTATGTCGATGAGTTGCTGGAAAACTTTAGGATCTCCAACCTTGTCGCGGTCAGCGACAACATTAAAAGCATTCGACGAAAGGACCTATACCCCATACGGTATCCTAAATAACTTGAAAGTTGAACTGGGGGGCAAAACAGTAGAAATTGATGTTGAAGTAATCGACGGAAACCTCGATTACAGCATCCTACTGGGAAGACCATGGATATATGCTATGGCTGCTGTTGTGTCGACCTATTTTAGGAAGATTGCATTTTCCTTCCAAGGAGGAATTACAATCATCGACCAACAAACATTTCTCCCCAACAGTTCACAAGTTACGGGAAGCATTCCAATGATCCATGGAAGCAATCATTCGCTTCAAAATATTGGATTAGGCCTCCTAAAAGACCCTGCCTTAATGGGTACTTTTGCTCGGCCGCCTCTGAGTAAGCTGGCGGAAGTGGCCACAGTGGAAACCTGCAATATGAAATCTTCTATACCTAATGGATTCGAAAGATTCCTAAAGATTTTGTCAGCATGGATCATCGCCCTAATAGAAATATTGTAGCAATCAATTTTCTTGGCCTGGGGGGCAACCCCAAATCAACGCTCATCAAGCGTTTGGATGAATAGGTCTAGAGAATATGGTACTCCTTCAGATCCTTGGTCGCGAGTGCATGTCACCGATGAAGGAATTGTCCAATCTATGGTAATTGAAGGAGCACCATGGAATGATTCCCACCATTGTTCTCTTCTTCCGGATTGTGGAGAAGATACTCAAAATGACCTTTATCATCCTTCAGTTTTTGATTTTCTATCAAATACTATAAATACGGTGGATGTCGAGGATGGTTCTTATCCCGTGTCGACCTTGTTAAAAAATGAAACAAGGAGTCATGAGGATAGTTCTTGTACTGTGTCAACCTCATTAAAAAATGAAACAAATCCCCTTTCCAAATCTCAAAGGTAAACCTTCATTCCAACCACCGAGTTGAATGCAATGAAGCTTGGGGGGCATGCACCTCCTCGATTTGAGTTATTATGCTGGGGGCATGCAAACTTATCGAGCAGTGTTACCGCAAGGTTCAAGCTCGTTAGAAAATAAACCTGCATCGAGCAGTTTTAGCACATAGTTCAAGCTCGTTAAAAAATAAACATAAGACATGAGCAAATGTTTCCACCCGCGTTTAAGCTCATTAAAAAATGAACTATTCCCCGGTAAATAACCACCGTGAATGTAGTACTTCATCCATTAAAGCCTTGGTCATGTTTGCACCGTCACCTCCACTTTTCCATTGGCCGATCATTCACCTCCATTTGATTGTTTACCCATTTTGAGGAACAGCTGCGAAGAGTGATTTCACTAGCCATCCTTGTGACACTGCCGTGATTGGAAAATTCCAAACCTTACCTGGAATCAGCTGCTACCCATTTTATCACTCATTCCTCAAAAGATGAGTCTTCTTTAAGATCTTTTCAACTGACTCGTAAAATATGAAAAGATTGCCGAGTTTTGGCCTTCCAGCTCGTTAAAGCGACGGGAAGTGCTATACCTCCTCTAGATTTTAATCTTTTTGGACCTTGAGGGATTATTGCACAAAAATATCGAGTGCTTGTTTTGTTCGGCTCGTTAAAACTATCGAAAATTCATCCCTTCTGTATTGTTTTATACTTTTTCGGACTTAAGGGATTAGATGACGAAAAAGGAATTTTGGAGTTACCTTTACGTACCTTTTCAGACTCTCTAAAAATGAAAAGGACCGAGTTATCTTTGTCGTTAAACTCGTTAAAAAGATTAATAGCGACAAACTTATCTTTAAACGAGAACGAGTTTCACTATCACTAGGCTCGTTAAAACATAGCGATGGGTTTGCCCAAAGGGAAAATTATAGAACAAGCATATGTTATCCTCCTCAAGCTTGACAAAAATAAAGAGGTACTGGTCAGCAATGACTGGGGAAAAATTGGGAAGAAAACTCAAAGAACCTTTATTGGTAGCAAGTCGCTCTTGAACATGACACTTCCACTCCGTATCCGAGTCGGGTTGGGTTGTTTCATTCACCAGTCACATCACCATGGTCACGCCATACCATCCACATTTGGGGTAAATGCTACCAATCCATCACATAAGTGTCGCCGACATGTTCAAGAGAAGTCATCTAGAGAAGTCACCTGTGTCCCATCCACTACCATACATTATACTTCATTCTTTCATGACCGCCATCCTGAACCGTATATCATCAGATTGTTTTTACCTCCATCAAAATCATTTGCTCCGTTCCATGTCATTGATGTGGGATTCATTAAGGCCCTCCTTTGATGGATCGCTTCTTGTCGACATCATCTCATTATCCAAGAAGTTGATCTAGGAACACCCCATTCAGTACTTTGAAGCTTGCATGCCTCAATGGCAAGTTTCTCACTTCCGGCGACAGGTATACATCAATGACCTTCGACCGAAAGATTTTGCGTGGTGTTCGACGCCAAGTCCTTTATTCACACCACGTGAATTGTACTGCAATACCTTGAGGGTCATCATCATTATCGGTGATTCCTCTCGCGCTTGTTAACAGTTTACATCATTGACTGGTAATCAAGCGATGTCTTTCCATGTTCGACTTCAGAACATTTCTCACATGGATCGACTTGTACTTCGAGTGAAGATCGGACGAGATTGAAGACCCCGGATCTAGCTTCATCCATCCGGGCTGCGATATATATTCAGGAAAATAAAGACATTGAATTGTACAGCATTGCAGC
The DNA here is from genome assembly GCA_031772625.1 of Pinus tabuliformis. NCBI lineage: Eukaryota > Viridiplantae > Streptophyta > Pinopsida > Pinales > Pinaceae > Pinus > Pinus tabuliformis. The sequence continues at coordinate 1,240,065,156 of CM062809.1, forward strand.
ATAGATAATCATCCTACCAAAAGGATGATGGCTCTATCAGAATCATCAGCCTACCATCAGACGATTGTCTGTCCTATGTACATAAAAATGAATTTATAAAGCTGAGCATGGGAATGCCCGCCTCAGCTAGATCATGAAAACAGTATGAAGATAATGTATTGTATTGTATCTTATTACAGGTCTCCTCCCAGCATTGAAAGAACTTCGGATCCTCCTAATAAAGCATTTCACCTGATAAACGACCTCATACTTTAGGGGGCAACTGTTATAGACATTTTTGTGCCTTACAGCTCTAAGCATGAAATTTCCATAAACCAAGGGATCCTAAGTCCCTAAAAGTGTTGTTCCGACCCCTAAAGGAACAAGGTCAACAAATTACAGCTTCTCCCAGAAGTTCTCCACCAGAAACTGCTCAGAATCAGTCAAATCAGGATCATTTCAGCTGCTCCACTGGCTAGCTGCGTTGCATAGCATCCAGATACACTAGCTAGGTGCATTGCAATGCACCTAAATGCACTACCAGGGTGCGTTGAGCGGGAAATGACAAATGGCAGTGCCATTCCGCGAGGTGGAAAGACAATGGAAGCTTCCAGAATCTTCTCCAATGACACTTGCCTCACTGACTTCGACCAAGGATGAGTAAGAGGCTCTCAGTCTCCAAGTGGAAGCAAGAACTGACAGAGAGAAGCCACTAGTCAAATCATAAGCTGACTCATCCTCTTTGCATACATCTATATATGGATCCCTCATCCCAAAGATCCAGAGGCTGGAATTTTGTACATTGCAGAGAATTGCTGTTGGTTTTGAGATAGATATCAGAGTATTGGGTGATTTATGCTTTGTTGGAGGTGAAGAGGGGCTTCTTTGCTGGGAGGTTGATGCTAGATCAGGAATCATCAGTTGTAACTCCTCCTGGATCTTCTTGTTATATCAATAAAACTATTTGAGTTTCTCCTACATGCTTGTGTATCATTGATTTTTGTTACATTTATATGTTTAGCTTAAATCTGATCCTGAGCTATTTATGAATATAAATCCATGTCTTTGTGTAGTTTTCTTCTTCTATTATCTTACAGGAACTTGGTGAAGCTAGGCAAGTAAGGGAGCAGGTAGCTGGAAGCTATCAAAGAGGAGAGAGATTGGATCAAAGGACTAGCGCAAGACGCAGGTTGGTTCATCCTATGCCTCTTCGTTTATAGTTCATAAAGAAGAATACGAAAGTAGTTTTCTCTGTTTGTTTCTAAGGTCACTGCCACACCTTAGTTGGATAGCGTCGTTCTGAATAGACATTTTTCCCGTTAACATGCAGCAGCAACATCAAAGGGATACGGTCATGACAAAACACAGGAACAACTTCTCCTCACCCACAGGGGTACCACACAAATTTCAGGTGGGCCACAAAGTTTGGTTACATCTGCAGAAAGAACGCCTTACAAGATCCCATCAGAAGCTCCGACCACACCGACATGGTCCTTACACCATTACCGAATGTTCAATGTGGAATGCCCTCGACAATGATTCCCACCATTACTGGACACATCAGAGATTTCAGAACAACTCACTAGGGACCAAGTTCAATAGATGGAGGAACTTAACGTAATGGGGACCATTTCTTCCTAGGTGGTTGAGGGGAAAGTACCCCTAGGGTCCTTTAGGTTAAGACTCTACGAGACGGAAAATTGCTTATTCAAAGAAACACACACACAGCCATTATCTTTACTGTAAGAAAATTCTAATGTTTAGGGTACGTACCTAAGGTCCTACGTTCGAGAAGGCCTTTAGGGTCCAAACCCTTCTTGGAGTTCCCTTCTTCTCCTTTGACCTGTAAAACAAAAAAATCAAAGAACACAACAGTACATGGACAAATACTTATATGAAAACCATCTTCATGCTATAAAGTTAGTTATAAAAATCTTTAAGTAACTACTTGCATAAGAATTCAAGACAAGAATCTCATAAGCACAAAGAAAGATTGTTTCGGGAACCAAGACATGTTTCTTTATATAAAGGCAAGTAAAGTACATATAACGGAAAGATTTCACCTGAAAAACCTTCAGTAGGCTCCAAGCAAAGCTTCCTCCCGGATTCGTTCCAGCCTCAAGCCTCCAACAAGAGCTCCTTCCAAGTCTTACTCAATGGTGATATAAAGGATGAATGATCACCAATACACATGGAAACAAGGGTTTCCTATGCAAAATGGGGGAAGTGCAGAAGGCACCAAGGACTTCAGACCTGGTCTAAGGGGAAAATCTCAGCATAATAATCTTGCTCTTCTTTTCTCTCTCCCTTAGGCCTTCCATTTGATGTCTTTCTATACCATCTCCAAAGTAGTTTTTTAGTTAGGAGTTGGTTGGGAACAGTTGGGCCACGAGCACTAACAGGTGATCAGTAGGTAAAACCCGCGATCTCCGCCCGAAAATAAGGAATTATTTATTTTTTTAAGTGTTTTAATACATACACGCAGGTTGGGTATACACAGACCCACGTGTACACGCGTTTAACTCAGGGCAATGTCGCGTATAGGGGATAAAACACTGTTTTTTAAATTTTAGGACCAGGTCTGGAAGGAGGGGTTTCCCTAGGCCATGAGTGCAGCATCACAAACCATAAGAGTGAGATTTGGAGCTATAACAGATGCCCCCTAATATATGAGGTCAGAAGGGGAACATGATGGCCGAAATATATTATGTAAGAACATGGAAAGGAAGTCTTGTCGAGAAACCGAGGAGGACTTCACCAGAATTCAGCCTGCCAAGCCACCAAAAGGAGATCAGAAAGAAACACTGTCTGAGGTGGGCATACCCATGCTCAGAAAAAGTAAAGCATGTCCGCATATCAAGTACAAGCGGATCCACTAAGTATACAAGTATAAATGACTGGAAGATACATAATGGATCATCTGATCATAAGGAGCAAGTACATGTCTGAATATCACATATAAGACTGTCAATGATGCTGAAAGATGCAATGGATCACTGATATCAAAGACTGATCCGAAAAGGTACCAACTGAACATGATGGAATAGGATGGTACTACACTGCAAACTCAGGTGCCAGCATATAGAATGTCGCCATGACTGACTGCAACATATAAGGTGGAGTGGTATGAACTAGCAGCAACAGGAGCAACTGTCAAGTGAACCAATGAATGCTGATACAACCTGAGGTATTCACCGACCGGCGTGGTACATTTCTACACCATGGGAATAAATGATCTGAAGTCGACCATGTGAGAAATCGTTTGATTACCGGTCATTGATGTATACCGTTAACAAACGCGAGACTACTCACCAATAATGATAATGAGCATCAAGGTACCGAGTACAATCTAACAAGTGTGAATAGATGAGCTGAAGTCGAACACCTGTAAGAATCTATCGATCAGGAGACAATGATGGTTTCCCACTGTCGATAGCAAGGAATCTGCCACTAATGACTGCAAACCCCAAGGTATTGCCAAATGGACTCTAGATCTTTGCCCCAGAGCAATGAGTCGGAGTCGATAGGGAAAGATCCGCTAGAAGGAAGGCATTAAGGCATCCTCCATCAATCTAGCACGAGTGTAACCCGTAGGCCAATAATGTGGAAGGAATCGGATGAAAAAGATGTAGTAATCCAACCGAAGTACGTTTCCGGCGTACACAAGATGTGGCTAGCGCACGGCAGAAACCCTCTGAACCAACCAATAATGAAAGCTGACACAGAGGCGAGGTATCCACCAATAGGGTCAAATGGAAACCAAGGTACTGCACGAATCCCAATGTGTGATAATATATGCTGATGTCGAACACAAGGGAAACCACTCAGTCAAAGACCCATGATACTGATCGATGCTGAGCACAAGGTGACCTATCAATAATGAAAATAGGGCCAGGGTGCGGCTCTAGGCCTGTCCTCAGAGCAAGGTGTCATCGTCGATAAGGACAAGACCCGCCAGCAAGAAGTCAATGGGGACCTTCTCAAACCGGCACGAGTAAAGGACCAATATAACTGATGTGATGATAGACATGATACTGACAACCAGGGATAGCCGACTGAAAATGAGTCAAGAGACACCGCAGAGAGGCCGACTCAGGCTAACTTCCCTTGAACAAAAGCACGACTCAATGTGACTATGTGGCAGCATATGATGACTCTGTATAAGTTCACCATGCAGGAGGCATGAACGAACTCTCCATATGATTGGAAGAGATAACCAATCGGGGGAGAACTGACTCAATAACAAGGTTATGGCATACCTAAGTCAAACTAAATCCCACCCATGCGGAGGAGACTTTGTTTTGAGTGCTTTGTTCAAGGGCGACACGACTGACTCTAGCTGCCAACAATAAATGGAAATAATGTCCCTGTTCCCACTCTTTTTGGAATATTTAATTTTTTTGTCTTTTTCTGTTAAGCTGGAAAAGGAATAAAAGAATTCTATGGTACAGTGGAAAGAACGAGTGTCGGTGAAACAGATGATCTAGTTCCTGGGAAAGGAACGTTCCTATGCTCAATGCAGGGAGGTGAAAACTGGTCAGTGACACTCAGAGGTATGTTCCTTCCACGGATCAGGGTATGTCAAGCTGCAGAAGACAAAGGTATGCAAGGTTGATTTTGCAGATGTCATGGTCAAAAGTTGGCTTAAACATGAGTCCAAGTGAAGCTGGCTCTAGGCCAAAAGGTGCAAATGGTCAACATGCAATGCAGAAGTACAACTCAACACACATAGGAGCCTCTAGGGTATAAGGCTAGAATGAAGCGAAGAAGCAAAGAGGAATGAGTCTTCAACGCATAAGTCATGGCGGGACTACAGAGGACTCCTGAGCCTACTGAAAACGAAGCAGCATGGGCAACAAATGTCAGTGAGGTGCTAACTACGATGCCCATGTAAAGGGATGGCTCTACCATCGTGTCATGATTTAAAGAAACGGCAAGTGAAAATGGCTTACTAACCATAACACGATGGGGTGGACCCTACGGCAAATGTATCGGTCATATGGAGGCTAGTATGCATAATGCAACGGAAAAATGGTGTCCCTAACCTATATGCCAGTGAAAACACGATACCTGCCATGACGGGTCAGCGGTCATGGAACCGTCTCGAACTGTCTAAAAATGTCCAAAATGTCCTGAAAACAAACCAAACTCAGCATTCCAAGCTCCCAAGTTAAAAGTCACATGAGGCCAAACAAAATAAAATTTTGAAAAAATTTTGCATTTTCAAAACTTATAAAAGGCATTTTTGACTCACCATTTTCACCATTTGACTTGGAGAGCAAAAATTGTGGAGCAAAAGGAGCAAACTTCCCTGTGATCAATTCAACCGTTCAAACTTGCCGAAAACTTCCAGGTAAGCCTCAAACTTGTCTTGCAATTAATTGTGATAGTTTTTAGGAACTTTAGTTGATGTTTTACCATTGGATTTTTGCAAAAAATTCCTTCGCGGCGTACACGCGGGTTGGCAATATTGAACTCGCGTATACGACGACCCTACACGCGACTGTGTATATAGGAACCCGCGTGTGCGCAACAAACTAATTTTATAAACAAAACTAATGGATAAAAATGATTTTTTCTTCCAGGATGACTATCACATGGCATGAAAGAGAGCACTCAGCCGTGGATAATGAAGTTATGGGCAATTATGAGGCATTAGATGCCCTACGGGGATGCGGGTTGCTTAAATTCTTCAAATTTCCAAATATGAAAGCAAACACGCGTCTGCTCGAGAGGCTCATTGATTATTGGGATGTCGATGAGGAAGCATTCATGATTGATCAGATGCCACTCAGGATAGAAGCGGAAGACATATACTTTATCACGGGCCTTTCCTGAAGGGGAGAGGTAGTACATTCCCGGGGCAGGACACAGAATAGCCTCAGTGTAGATGACTATGTACAGATTTACTGCCCGGGTCATCGAAAGGTCGGGAGCCAGATCTCTATCCCACATGTGGTGAGTTTGTCACTCAGGATAATCTTGTTCACCATAGCTCGAGTGAATGGATCATCCTCACTACATCAGGCGTCACGGGTAACCATGAGCGTGGCAGTGGACTGTCTCACTACTGTGTTTGACTGGTGTACTCCTCTTCTTGCCAACATGAAGGAACAACTCACTTCTATCAGGAGGGGACAGACCAAGAACTTTGGGTTCGGAACCATCTTGTGCACTTTCTTCTTCGAGAAGGTTCCCGCACTCCGCCCCAGGGTAGCAGTTGCCATCAGTAGTCCACGTGATCCACGCATGGGCCGGTGGGCTGACTTGATGAAACGTCTGGGGGGTGGGGAAGTCCCAAGGAATGCATTTGACGATGACTTCTTTGCCTGGTGGGAGCAGCAGATCATCGCCGTGGATGACTACCCCTATGCTGGGCTGGATTTCCGAGGAGATCCTGATCTAGTGTTACCACCAGATGCAGCATGGGGCGAGATTGGTAAGAATTTTTTATTATTTTATGATTTTTTGGATTTTTCAAATATAATGATGAATTTTGAAAAATATTTTTTGATGAGATTCAAATGACTAATATGATGATCATGTTCCAGACATTGGGCCTATACGACCAGATGGATTCCCGCGGCATGGACGGCGTGGCCGAGGAGCTGAAGAGGTGGCTGCGGATACAGAACGGACCTTGAACAACGTCCAACGACACTTGGCGAGACTGAGCTGCCGAGTACCAATGGCCGAGATAGAGGACCTTCCTCTGGATATGCAGCGTCATGTGGTTGGCATGCCACGTGACTGGGTTCGCGTCTTTTGGCACGTGGCCAACGCTATAGTGACATACTTAGACGCTCATCCTGAGCCGAGGCGTTAGATATGCCTGACATGATTATGGGCATTTGAGTCCCAATTTTGTATATTTTTGGACACACATATGTACACTCGAGGCGTTTTATGATATATATATATATATATATATATATATATATATAGATATAAAGTTTGACTTTTTGATGTATGATTTTATGATGATGAATGATTGATATGCCAGTCTAATGCTTGATTAGCGATAGAATCAGCTAACCAATTTTGAGATCTTGGAATGTGCAAATAATTAATGTAAATGAATTATCTTTGCAAAAAACTCACCCTTAAATATTGGCGATATAATAATGGATCCCTAACCCGATAAATGTTATTTAATTGAGACACTATCAATTGAGAATCAAGATATACTACCAACGAGTCGATCCCATAAGAGATTGCCTCAGATAATAAATTGATAACAGCTGTATACTCGGCCATATTGTTTGAAGAAGGACCGATACACATGCCTCTCGATACCATCAATTGACCAGTTGGATAATAAAGTACCCAAGCTGCGGAAGCAAGATTCCGGGTGTGTCGACTAGCACCATCGGCGAACCCAAAATAGACCAAATCATCCATCAACACCTGCCACAGCAGACCAAAAAGCACTGATATCAGAAAACGCTCAACGACATATGTATAAATATATACATAAAGTACAAAGAAGTCATTGCCCAGCCTGAACTAAGCAAAGTACTTCTTTAGGTAAAGCCCATTTCGGGGCTCCGCTAGCTTGTTCCCTTCAAAGTCGATTAACTCATACGACCCTTTTTCTAAAACTCGTTTAACAATGAAAGGACCGTACCACATAGGCCTAAATTTGCCTACCCCCAAGGTGTCTTTATCTTGGTCGTAGACCAAGACAAGGTCACCTTCAGAAAAGACTCGAGGACGGACAGACTTATCATACTGCGTTTTAACCCTTTTCTTATGAGCCTCATTCATCGTGGCGGCGTCTCGACACTGCTCATTGAGATGTTCCAAGTGAACTAGGCACTCTTCGAGACTCGAAGTCTCTGGAAGGAGTTCGACAGCCAACCTAAGAGATGGAATTTCACATTCAACCGGGAAGATGGATTCCATCCCATAAACCAACTGAAAAGGTGTGAAACCAGTAGCCATTTTGATGGAGGTTCGGTATGCCCATAGAGCCGGATATAACATAATGTGCCAATTGGATCGATTTTTATCGATTGTCCGTTGGAGTATTGTCTTAAGAGTTTTGTTAACTGCCTCGACCTGCCCATTGGCCTGAGGATAATAAGGGCACGAATGCTCCTGACGGAAGCCTAATTTACGAGCCAATTCGGACATCAGTTGGTTCTGGAAATGACTGCCATGGTCAGTGACAATCTCCTTTGGGATACCGAATCTTGAGATGGTCTGATTGAAAAGAAACAAAGTTGCCGTGTCACTGTCATTCTTATAAGTAGGCATGGCCTCAACCCACTTCGTGAAGTAGTCTACAGCCATGAAAATGTACTTGTGATTCGCCGCTAAAGGCGGATTACAAGTCGTAAAGTCAATGCCCCACTTAGTAAAGGGACCGATAGTGACAACGGGGAAAAGAGGAGCTGGATGTGCACGCATCTTGCGAGTAAAAATTTGACATGGGTGGCAGCGTTTGACTGCTTCCACACAGTCCTTAAAAAGTGAAGGCCAAAAATATCCAGCACGTAAGATGCGCTGGGCTATATCAAGCCCTGATAGATGACCACCACAAGCTCCACTGTGGCAATCATTGAGCACGGACTCTTCTTCCTCTAAGGTTAAACAACGCCGTAGGATTGAATCAACCCCTCGACGGTATAATGTGTCACCAACAATAACATCATTTTTTGCCAGGTGATGTAATTTGCGACGTTCATCCTTGGAGAAAGTAGAGGGGCACTTTGAAGTCTGGAGATAAACAATGATATCTCCATACCAAGGGTCTTGTGCAGAGATGAGGAATATATGTTCGTCGGGTAAACTTTCCTCATAAACAATATCATCTCCACAAGGTAGCTCCGAGATAAGTTCCGCAAAAACCATGGATTTCTTAGACTTGGCAGACAAGAACTCGAGATCGAATTCTTGCAAAATGACTATCCATCTATTATATTTGCCCCCAATCACTCGCCTACTGAGGACAAATTGAAATAGATTGACTCCCGCTAAGACAAAAGTTTTACATAGCAAAATATAATGACGGAGCCGTTGGACAGCATGGACAGCTGCCAAGGCCAACTTCTCAACCGGAGAATAGCGAAGTTCAGGACCTATTAAGCCTCTGCTCAAATAATAAATGATGTTCTCGGCGAGAGCATCGTCCTCCTGAACTAGAACCATACCAATGGTTGATTCTGCCGCAGCTAGATATAAAAGGAAGTCTCTACCATAATCCGGTGGACTCAAACGCGGGGCAGAGACTAATGCTTTTTTTGAAGCATCAAACCACTGCTATGCAAAGTCATCCCATATAAATGGAACTCCTTTCCATAGTAGACGCATGAACCCTTTAGTGATCTCGGCGTAATTTGCTATAAACCGTCTTAAGAAGTTAGCCTTCCCTTGAAGACTTTGAAGTTGCCGAAGTGAAGACGGGGGAGGCAACTGAATTATTGCCTCAACCTTGAAGGGATCGACCCGAATCCCTTCATTGGACACAATAAACCCTAACAGCCAACCAGATGTAACCGTGAAAACGCACTTGTTGGGATTCAACCAGATTTTATAAAAACGACATCGCTCAAAGACTAATCGAAGATGACTAGGGTGATCTGTTCTCTTTCGAGAATGAGCAGCGAGATCATCTAAGTATGCCTCGATGACATGTTTGATGTCGTGGAAAGCATATGACATGGCCCGCTGAAACGTGGCTCCAGCATTTTTAAGACCAAAAGGCATCTTTCGATATGCAAAGGTACCCCAGGGACATATGAAGGCTGTCTTATGCTGATCCTCAGGACAGATAGAGATTTGATTATAACCTAAAAAACCATCCATGAAGGAGAAAATCTCGTTACCCACACACTCATCAATAATTTGATCAATAAACGGCGTGGGGTAGTTGTCTTTAGGACAAGCCTTGTTTAGATCCCTAAAATCGATGCATACACGGATTGTTCCTTGCTTTTTATCTACGGGGACTGGATTAGAAACCTAATCGGTAAGAGGAACAGGGTATATAAAACCCGCCTTTAGCAGCTTCTAGACTTCAGCTTTGATAGCTGCTGCTTTCCTAGGGTTAACCGGACGAAGTCTTTGATGAACAGGTTTCACGTTTTCATATGTCTTGATCTCATGTTGAGCTATAGAAGGATCAATGCCAGGCATTTCCTCATAAGACCAAGCAAATACGTCACAATATTCCTTAAAGAGGTCGGTGTAGATTTGAATTTCTTCAGGGGAACACTCGATCCCGATGAAGATATTCTCAATGATGTTAGGGTCCCTAGAGATGTTGATGGATATCGTTTTTGAAATTACCGACATATTACCTTCGGCACGAATGTGTGCTGGAGCCAAAGGGTTCGACACCATATCAACATCACTAGTACAGAGCTCGGAAAACCTAGATTCCACTTCCTGCAAAGGAGGAAGAAAGTACGAACGATGGTGTAAGTCTTCCCGCGGTTGATCTATACCCATCATTGCTTCAAGGATTGCTTCTTCAGAAGGTAAAATTGAATCCAAGCAATCCAAGGTAGAGATAGAGTCTAGGCTCCAGGCTGGGGCCACATGACCATCCAACTCTTCTTCAGAAAAGGAGTGGAATGGTTATCTGCAGAGTCTACGATAGACTGATATCTAAGCTCCGCTGCAGATATAGGAAACGCCATTCCATTTACTTGTCCTTCAACTAATGTGGTCGTAGGTGAAGGCAAGGTCCAAGGGTCGAAAAAATAATGAGTTCGGAAGAACTCTTCTCGAGGAGACTCCTTGGATGATGAAATAGCATTGATTTTTGCAAAAGGAGAGGGAAGATCAAACGTACCCATCAATGAGGAATACATCCCTACTCCTAAATTCTCAGTCGGCGGGCGAGGGTTATCCACCAAAGGAACAGTAGAGTCGAAGCTTGCTTGAGGATCGATTGGGGAATAGTCCAATTGATCAACCTTAACGATTTTCCCCTCATGAGGAAAGCAAATGACACGAAACAGAGTCGATACGACGGCTTCCATTTCGTATACCCAGTTCCTTCCTAATAGGAGATTATAGTCTAGGTTATCATCTACGACTTCAACTTCGATATTAATGACCTTCCCTCCAACAAATATAGGAAAGGCCGGGATAATCCCATGCGTCTTGTGAGAATGACCATCAAATGCAGTTAAGACAGTTGGTGAAGGAACAGCCGAAGGTGAGCCAATAGCCTTCCAACATGACATTGACATGACACATGTGGAAGCTCCTTCATCTATAACGGTGCAGAAAATATTGATTTTCCGGTATGTAGACTTTATCTGAAAATCCATATGATGAGGGAGTCACTTTTTGACATTTAACATGTCAAAAGTGAGCACTAAAGAGTTAGCCGGATCAACTGCTCCAATTGCGGAGAGTAAAGCACTTCTCTGAGCCAGACACGACTAGAAAACCTCTAAAGCGGACATAGCACACGAGCTTTGAGCCAGATCCTCCATAATGGAGTAATTTTGGGCGGCCCTAGCATTAGGGTTAATCGTCGCGCGTTTGGCGGAACCTTTCGGTATCCAAGGTATAATCTCAACAGGGGGTCGCTCAATATGAAGGTCAGTACCTCCGGGAACGGTTTTATCCTTGGATGTTTCAGCTTCACCATAATCACGTGACCGAGTAGTCACATGGACATTTGAACCCATCATAAAAACATTTGATGCTTTTTCCCCTTCCTGGTTGCCCCCTGAGGAGGTCCCAGGATTTGAACTCGTGCCAGCAAGAAGTTACTGCCCTTGGGGAAACGGGTTAGTTAACACAGCTTGCGAACTAGAAGTCCCTTGCTGTCCTAACAAGCGCTGAGCATCTTCAATCCTAGGGAAAAGATGAGTTAGATGGTCTCCTTTGCATAACTTGCAAGGAAACTTAACTTTCTTTCTCGACTCACCTTTACCACCATCAGCGTTCTTACCGGATTTATTTGCATCGGGCTTCCCATCCGAGTTCTTCTTCTTACAACATCCTTTCTTTTTCCCATTGGAATTTTGATTTCCTTTGGGGTTATCGGATTGGACGACATTAATTGAAGAAGTTTGGGAAGCGGGAGGATTAGACAATGTGACTTGGTTGTTAGAAGCAGTTTGCAAAGACAACTGCTGCAATTGATTCAACAAGTTCACTGTAGTTGTGTCTACTGACCCAACGATACCATCGGCGTGTGGACCTGGCTTCGGCTTAGCTAAATCAACCTTAGATCCAGGAGCATCTGGCAAGTACTTTTGTAGGATCCCAGACTGAGAGTAGATCAATTCTAATTGCTGGGCCCTAAAAATGGCTTGCTCCTCAGAATAGACCCCAGACATGGAAACATCCTTGGAGATCTCGGGTTGTAAAGACTTCAAAAACCACTCGAGACGGTACTCCGGAGGAATTTCGGCTTTAATGAGCCTCTTTCTCCGTCTCCATTCCTGAATGTGTTCGGAAATGTGAGTAGCCTTATCCTGACGAAAGGTGGCCAAAAGTTTAGTTCCGACGTCGTAGCAGACAGGCAACTGAAAGTGATTTAAGAAAATATTGGCTAAGTCGGCGAACGATGTAAAGCTGCCCCCTGGAAACTCTATATACCACTTGGCCGCATTACCAGTCAAGGTGCACTGAAAGAGTCTCAACCTAATCGAATCCTCGATGAGGGAGTTGGATGAGCACAACAGATGGAATGTGGTTACGTGGTTGCCCGGGTCCTCACCACTCTTCCCTTCGAATTTTGGAATGTCCGAAGGGAGTTTGGTTGGGACCGGAGGCCAGGCCGGATTATACCTGATTGGGTCATTTGTTAACTTTGTGAGATCTGGCAAGTTTAACGTTGCCAGAAACGGAAGCCTAGGAGGACCTAGGGGATTCCACCCAGACTGGGTAGAACTCCCAAAGCTCTGAAAAGATTGTCCTGGAATTTGGGAGGCACCAGGCTGCCCGAAGTGACTAGTAGAACCCGCTGAACCAAAAGGCAAGCCTTGTGGTCCAGCAAAATTCGGAGTTTGACCAACTCCTGCCGTATAACCTCCATAACCCGCAAAGTTTCCTCCTAAAGAATGGTAAGGAGTTGATAACCCCTGATATGGATTCCAAGCCAAAGCAAGGGGAGGAATACTTTGAAACGAACTAACCGTGGTGTACAGCCTATTCCCTTGTTGGCCGATAAACGGATTCCCAGTTCCCGTGCTACTAACCCCAGGGTTATTCCAACCTTGGAAAGGATTGCTGCTTTGTCCTATAGAAGAAAAAGGCATGGATCCTACCATCGGGTTGGATTGTGGTATATGACCACTTCCGAAAGGAAAACCCTGGAATGAAGCCGATCCGCCCATCATGGACGTAGCGGCACTAAACGGAACCGATGGAATACCCTGTGATTGGGTGCCAAAAGAGAAGAGTCCAGTACCAAAAGCATTGGTTTGGGTATTTCCACTCGTAGACAGAATGGAGGTAGACCCAAGTAGAGATGTGCTCGCAAAAGATCCAAACAAGGAAGTGGAGGGGATGGAAATAGTTCCTCCCCCTTGCACTGATGTTGGGGTTTGCATAGTTGTAGCACTTGTAGAAGCCATGCTTCTAGTAGTGGTCATGAATGGTAAGCGCGTAGCGTAACTTGGACTTGATGGTCTATGTGACGGAGTCCCAACGTATTGTAATACGTCTGGATGACTAAATGGTAGGGGAGAATTCGGAGCCCCTAACGACTCTGAGAATTCTTCTACCTCTATGTTATTCTCCACTTGAAAAAGAACTCGAGAAAGGACTGGATTATCCCTCTCTTGTTCAGAAGTACCAGGCCTTGCTTGGGCAATAATGCCTCCACTAGGAGGATCAATCTCCGATGCGTCAACCGGCATAGGACGAACCCCACCGGTGGTACTCCCTCTGCGCCTTCTCGGAGAAGGCTCTAAACTTGGCGGCGAAAGACCACGAAGTCTTCGAGACCATCTAGGAGATCGGTCAACCAATTTGAATTTTTTGTTATGATCTAACTAAAGACTCAAAAAATTGAAAGCTAGGCCAACTAGGAGCACAGAGCACACACTATAAAGTCCCTAAAGATACAGCCAGTCAAACAACTTTCAAGTATTTCCGCTCCGGGTGATTAGGACCGGACACCAAAATACGAGAAAGTGAATCAAGGGGCCTTCCGAAGATAGTCTGGGATGATGAGGGCCCAGTTCTATCAGCGAAGGTATCAGAGGAAGTTACGCTGACCTCCTAACAACAGCCTGTGCTGGTGCAAGCCCCCAAGCTTCGCAAGGGTGCCCTCCAGTAGTACTGTCGAGAGTGATACAACGTCAACCTCAGGTGCCATGGGATTCCCCTCCGCAACCACCTGTGTAGATCCCTAGGAGAGGCAACTATGGGTACCAACTCGTCACAGAAGCCAGGCGGAACAATCGTGAGGTAAGTTCGGACAAGTAGGAGAGGGGGTATCTCTCTTCCCTGTCTTCACAGACCCTCGTGCTTAACTCCCAGATCCGGAGCTTTCCTGGTCTTCCTAACGCTATTGGATTTTCTCTCGTTATTCAGACTCTTATGTTTGACGTTTTATGTGGCCTTGGAGAGTTAACTCTACACTCGCCTAATCCAAGGCCCTAAAATCCTAAACTTGTTGGTGTAACTGACTAAAACAAAAAGTTCTAGTGGATTTTAATTAGCGCTTGATTTTATTAGGTTGTTCTTTAAGTCACAAGGTAATGGAGATGAAACTTGTGGTGTTTTTATGGACACAAAAGAAATTAATAAAACTTAGCTACATGCACATGCACTTTTTGTTTTCGATGAGGAGCAATTTCTATGAGGTTCAGAGGTACTTCTAATATAAACAAATTTTCCTTTTCTTTTCAGACTCCACACTCACAAAAACTAACAAAACTATATATGCCTAAAAAGGGATGCAAATCTATCCTAATGCAAGAACTATATGTGGATGCAAGATTTAAAGACTACTCTAAAAACAAAGAAGGAAAGTTGCTGCCTTATCAAATTTGTCTTGCCACTAAAATGCTTAGATAGAAGATGATGTGTTACCAATCATTTCGTCTGTTAGCTACCTATACCAATAGGTTTCATATCTCATGATTGGCTATGAAAAGGACCAAATATGCTCTGCTTTGATGATTCAAAGATCACATATTTCCAAGAAAATCCAATCTGTGTTTATAGCTTGGTATGGACTCAAATTTTGATGGATGGTCCAACAGCCTAATCTGGACCATGTCATGTTTTAAATTTTCAGTTGTAGATTAGAGAAAGAAGTCTGTCCAAACTGTTTAATCTTGGCAGACAAGTAGTTCAGGTAGAGAAGAAAAGGCTCCCAACAGCTTAATCTGGGACCTTGGAAGAAATAAGGGTAGAAGTAGATAGAAAAACAAAAGAAAAGGCCAAAGAAAAGAAAAGGCAGGTAAGGGTCTGCAAGTCCAAGTGCACCCTCCAAGAAGAAATAAAAAATGCTAGGCAAGTAGCTGGGTAAGTAGTTGGGGTTGCAGAAAGGTTATTTTTACCATTGCAGGTGTGTTAGCTTTGTTTACCAAGGCAAAGTCAATGAAATGAGAAGGTGTTCTTCTTCATCAAGATTGCAGCAAGCAAAGGAGCATGTCTAACCTCCCTTTTCCCCTTTTCATGTCATTTACTAACATTCCCTCATCAGTTGAGATTCATGGAAGAATTATGGTTTCATGGTGGTTCTTAATCTTTTTAGAAGCCACATTTCTTGTCTAAACTCTTTTCATTTTGATCTACTCCCTAAACTAAGTAAGTTTCAAATAAACTTAGTGATTTTCCCCCCTCATTCACATCTTCCCCCATATTAACTCTAACTTTACTATGTAAATCCCCTATATTACCTTTCCCCTACTAGTATTAACACCATGGTGTATAAACCCCAAATTTTGTATAAATATCCCTCCCCTTGGCATTATAGCCAATAAGTTCTCTATCAGGGATCAAATGACATCTGGTCACTTTGATGAACCTAAATTTAACTTCCTCCCCTCTTCTGAGTTCATTGGGCCCCTACAAAGCTTCATTTGCCTAAGAAAATCTCATAAATAACCTTGTTTTACCTATACCCGCTTCATTAGCAAAATAACCCAAACACCCACTTTATTCGCTTATCCTAAGTATCGGGGCCGCATTATTGTGCATTGAAAAACCTTATAAAACCCCCCCCTCCTACCCATGAGCCCTTTCGAAATGGTGAAATAACCCAAAAATCCTCCTTTTACCGCTTAAACCAAAGTTCCGCCCGTATTTGATTTTTCGAAATATATTGAAAAACATTGGAAATACCCTATCCCAATGTTTTCCGCCTGAGCACGGGTCCCAAAAGAAATGTTTATTTATTTCTCCGCCCGCATCCGTATCCATCGATCACCTCACCCTCCCATCCACCGTCGGATCGGACCTATGGGATCCGACGGCCCTTATTGATATCGGAGCAGCCCCCACGACAGACGATTAGCGCCCGAGAAAGTGACGAAGGGATACGTCATGGTGCGGCCACGCGTCGTGCTTTCAGGTCTCTCGGAGCGGCCTCTGACACAACCAGGGCTGTATCGTAACCGCCCCGATAAACCGTAACCGCTCCGGGAAACCGTAACGGCTAGTACGCTGACCGCCCGGTTGCTGGTTCCGTGTCATGCCCACGTCATCGCCACCCTGCCGTCGCGTCAGCATCTTTGTCCGCCAGTACGCCAACGTGTCTGCCACCGCATCATTCCTGTGGACCAACCCTAGCTCGCCACGTCATCTGATGACGTCATGCTGACGTCATCCGGCCCTGACCCCATCGATGACGTCATGTTGACGTCACCAGAAAAACGCGCCAAAAGTCCGAAAAATCAATATTATAGCCAAATTTTGCGTTTTTGGGCACTTTCCTACAAAAACGTTTGTTGCTCCTGCATGCACTTTTCACGTCCAATAGTATACCAGCCTGCAGAACTCGACCAGGAGACCGCCAGCGCACCATTTTCACCTGCATTCCTCTCCATTGCTCTATGAAAACCAGGTATTTATCCTTAAAAATCCTTCCTTCACCTGGTTTTGTCTGTAAAATTGCCAAGGACGATTAAATTTGTGAAAAAACACAAAATTCACCGGTGAATCTTGGTGCCTAGTCCCCATTTACCATTGTGAACTCGAAAAACACTAGCTGAGCCTTGTTTGCCCGCATTTTCACTAAGAACCATACTCTGTTCGCGCATTCGCGAAAGACTCATTTAAACTGAATTTACTTGCTGAGGAAGACAAAGTGAGACCAGACATTGGTCTTATTCATAATTCAGACAGTATTTCAATTGCTGTGTGCCCACTTCAACCTCTGGTCCCTGAAATTCATAGTTTCACTGCAAGTAATCACCTCTGTGCTGTTCTGCCTTCTTCAATCAGTTCACCTACAAGTCAGAAGCTTAATAGACCATGGAAACTCCAATTGCACTAAACATCAAGCCTCTCAATGCCCCTCACAGGGAGTTAGAATGGAAAGCTCTGGGAGATATGGATTATCAAATGTTAGAATGGTTTCCATTAGTCTCCAAATACAATATTCAGATGCTAAATGAGTTGAAAGCCCAGCACATTAGTGGAGCTGATATCCTAGGGATTTGGGACTCAAACGTGCCCATCTACAACCTCCCCCAGGTTAATCCTATGCCTGAATTGATCCACAGATGCCAGGAGTGCTATGATCCATGCCAAAGAGCTGTCCTCAGCCCTACAGGCTCAATTCTATTCCATATCACCCCAGAGAGCATAAATGAGATGCTGCATTTCCACACTGCAAAACCATTGACCCCCCTCTACATGCAGAACTTGATAAAGAAGGGGAATAAGTTGTCAAATGACCAGATCATCAAAATCAACCAGCTGTTTGTACAATCAGGCTCTGAAACCATCAGAACTTCTCCTATTGGATATGCTTACTTAAATGAATTGGGCAGAATGCTAGTGGATTTGATCAGCTATGTCCTAGGGTTCAAGGGAATGGAGGATGTGGATGAAATTATAATGGCAATGCTGTCTATATTCTCTCCTGGAAAGCCTCCAGCTATACATTATGATTATGCCACATATATTGCAGACAGGATCCATGACCAGCTGATGAATTTGCAAAGGGAAAGACTGTTCAGACATACTTCCTACATTTATCATCTATTCTTGTTCAATCAACCAGGCAGCTTCCTCATTCCCCTGAAA
Source organism: Pinus tabuliformis (assembly GCA_031772625.1). Taxonomy (NCBI): domain Eukaryota; kingdom Viridiplantae; phylum Streptophyta; class Pinopsida; order Pinales; family Pinaceae; genus Pinus; species Pinus tabuliformis. The sequence continues at coordinate 1,240,083,318 of CM062809.1, forward strand.
CAAGTTAATGCCCAAGGGAATCCAAGGTCAGTTGTGTTTTGGACCTCTGTTTTTCATTGTACCTCTGTATCACCATACACATACTGTGAATTCATAGACTTATTCATACATCCAGCTATGACATTATTGTATGGTGTTCCTCCTCCAAGGTTAACTGATGACATGAGGAGAATTCTCTATCTAAACAAAACTTACAGCATTGGTAATTGGTACCTTTACCAAGACCACACAGTCATCAGAGTATATGGCTGTGAGTTGAAGCCTTTTAGGATGCCAAGGTATGTCCCCATGAGGCTTTTTGCCCTCGAATACTTCAGGCAATTTGGGAATGCCGACTACCTCCACTTCCAAAGTAAAAACAAGAAGGCACAGTTGAAGGTAAGGAGCCAGCTGGGCCCTTTCCTATATAACAAAAAAGAGGAGGGATGGAAAGAGGCAAACAGTATCCTAGAGGCCCTCAAACTGCAAACTAGCTTTGAGTGGATACCCTATGACCCCAATCATTTTGTTTCCCTCAGGAGGATAAAATACAAATTGGGCACATATTCACATGTGAGGCAGCCTGAGATTGAGCAGTATGTCAATGCATTAAGCTGGGAAGAACGCACCCTAGAAGAGGAAATCACTAGTGAAGAGCTGCTAGAAAAAGAGGCCAGAAATATTCAAAAGGATACTGACTTAGAAACTTGTGGACAGGTCCCCCTCTCATATAAAAGACAACTTGGAGCAGCTGCCTCATCCTCAACTACACATCAGCAAGCTGCCGTGAACACTCCACAGACAGCCAACAAAGGCAAAGAAAAGCAAGTGGAACAGCCACCTCCTATGACTGAAGAGCAAATGGAAACCCTAGTGCAGCAACAAGAAGAAATGGTGCAGCAGGGAGAAGGGCAGCAGCAAGAAGAACAACAACAACAGGAATTGCATCAAGAAGAAGGGCCACATGAGAGACAACAGCCCTTACAGCAAGAAAGAGTAGTTGATACTCCAACTTCCACTGAGCAACAGGCTCAAAATATAGTGCCTCCTAGGCCGGAGACTACCTTTGATGCCTCGGTCCTCCAAACTCCACAGAAGGAGGACATAAACAAAAAAAGGGATAGAGAAACTCCCCTGACATCATCTATAAACCAGGGAGAGAAAAGGCAAAGGTTGAATGACTTTTCTGAGGATGACATAGCAATAAGGTAAGCAATGGGCATGGGCCCACCAAGCAGAGAAGCTTCAGCCAGTTCCTTCCAGCAGGAATAGGACAAAACTATGGGAGGAGAGGTCAGCTCCTCTAGCCAGCAAAGAGAAGGAGAAAGGAGCATCAAGCAGCAATTTATAGACATCAAAAGGAGGAGTGACCCTATCAAGATACAACTGTACAACCATTTATTGAAAATGGCTCCCACCAATCAACAAAGACTGATGTCTGCATTTGATGTACAGGGAGGCAAAATGATCATGAGCCATTTTATGCCAACAGCACTGCAGCCCCAATCTTCCTCTGACTACTTGAGGACTAACCTAGAAGTCCTTGCCAAGGATATCCACCCAATGGATAAGATAGAACTGCATAAGCAAACGGGTGAGATGGTCTATGCTTCCTTGGCGGACCAAACATTGGATAACTACAGGCTACAAAATAGCCTTAACAATATAGCCTCTCAGCTAGAGTTGGAGAGAGCATCATCCCAGGCAAAGGACAACAGAATAAGGTCCTTGGAAGACATAATCATTGAGATTGGGCATGATCCCAAAGATATCAAAGGAATACAAGAGATATTGAACTTGAGGGATGCTGACATGGCTGCCTTAAGGAAAAAGATCAAACTCCCAGCTACCATTCACCCTCAGACAGATGAAGTGGCTCAGCAAAGACATGAACAGGATGCCACAGCCTTGATGATTTCCCTTTAAAAGTAGCTTATGCAAGCACAAGAAAGGTTGGGAGAATCAGAGGCCGCAAAAGCAGCATTGCAAACAGCACTGAAACAGAGAGAAGAGGGTCAGACCTCTCAGCCTCCTCTGGTCATCAATATTGAGGAAACTGCTCCTATCACTGCTCCTCCTCCTCAACAGACTGAACAGACAGCAACATCTACTTCAGCAGCACCAACAACCACAGAGCAGGCCTAAAGCCTGGATATGCAAAAGCTGAAGAATGAAATTCAAATCCTGAAAGCTCAAATGGCCGAGTTAAATGAGACCAGGGAAAAATGAGCCAAAATCAATGACAGACATGATAAATCAAAGAGAGAAGTGGCAGAAAAGGGCAAGGAAATCAAAGCCCTTAAAGACAGGATAAAAGAGCTAGAAAATGAGCTCAAATTAGATAAAGTTATAGCTGGGCTTAAGGCAATGCTATGGGCCAACATTGGCCAGTCTATTACTGACCAATGGCAGTATATAGAGACAATCCATGAGCAGCTAGAGCTCATCCCAAAAGCACAAGCTGAAATTCACAAGTCAAGGGCTGCTCTAGGCAACATGCCTGAAGTTGCCACTAGGATGATCAATGTGCTGAATAATAGAACAAGTACTCAGCTGGCAAGTATGGGAATTCCCAATAGAACTGAGACCATTCAGTTGATTAAAAGGGTTCTCACATTGAGAAATTTGGTGCAGACATTGGAGAGAAGAACCCAGGACATGCAGACTGAGGTGAAAAGGTTCATGGATAAATTCCTGGTGCTGCAAAACAGAGGACTCCCTAGCTTACTGAACAACGTAGGGAGACTGCTCATTCATGAGAAATATGCTAAAAGAGTGAATGCATTTGCCACAAACGAAATCAATGAGAAGCCCAGCAACTCAGAAGAAACAGGGCCAGCTACAGGACAGACTATCTACAACAGGGTAGAAAGCCTATTTTTTATAATGAATGAGATCAAACACCTGTTTGAGGTGGCTCCCAATTTTTTCAAGTATACAGAGGCAGAGGAGACTATGGATGCAATTCTGAGGCACCAACTCCCTACACAAGACTGGTGGGCAAGTACAATACAGAAAATTTTATAGACAGTGAGTCATACACCAAATTTTGTTTAAAAAAAAAAAAAATAGGAATTGTTATGTAAAGCACAGTTCAACAAAATCAGCATGCATTAAAGGTTAGAGCTGAGCCAACTCAGCAAAGTTGCTCGGTCACCACAGCAACAAGAACAGTCATAGGTGGCAGGGTCGAGAAAATACAGCGCAGCAAATATAAAGGCACATTTATCAGCATTAAAGCAAAGCGTTTCAACCGACTCAGTGACCTCCAAAGGTCAAAATATCCTCTGACAGACTTAAAGAGCAGTTATGTTGCATTCAAAGCTGTAATAACTTCTTTTCTACTTTCTGAACGAAGTAATGAAGATATTTCTCTCTCAGATTACTCAATGCCTGAGATATTTTGTATAAGCGTTCCTATAAAGTCCCCTTCGCATGAGTTTGCAAGGGTTGTTGTTGATTTCTCTTGAAGAAGTTCTTATGCTGTAATCCTTTCAGAAGTTTAATAAAGAAAGTGATGGAATTTCTCGGATTTCTGAAGTGTTGAATGCGTTCTGGTGTCTGTTGAAAACTGCTGGATTCCTGTGTATTACACAATACAATAAGTCTCTGTAACTCTCTCTGTTATGTGTTTTTTATTTGTTAAAATCCATATATGCTTCTAATGTTTGAATATTTAGCAACATGGAAAAAGAATAACTTTCAGGATTTATTCAAGAAATACCCTGAGTTCAATCTGTGTTGTTAATGAATGTTTTCTTCATCTGTAATCTTGATAAGTGTAATTCTTAATTGCTGCACTTTCAGAATACATCTTTCACAGTGGCCTTTGTCTCAGGAATTCAAGTTTGCTCCTGTGCAACGTGTTTCACTTTCACCTCACCAGCTTAATAGAGAATTCTTAATTGCTTTCTGTTGGCTGACATGCTTCACCATTCAAGTTAACTTTGTTTGTCTGAGATACACAATAGGCACTGCAGTTTGAACACCACCAATCCTGCATTTCAAAGCATTTCACAACTCCAGACTCCATTGCCCAATGATATATTACTCTCTAAACACTACATCTTAAGCCCTGAAAGAAATCCTTCAACCAAAACATAAACCAAAACCTGAGCATAATATCTAGCCGAAAACACCATCATAACAGAGACAAATCATAAAGAGAGAGCCCTCTTTGATTACAGTTTGGCTAGAAACTGTGATCCAAAGATTGGTTAGTGGTTACCCCGGCCGTATTCCCTTGGGAGTCATAGGGAACAACCTGGGTGTTAACATAATTGGCGACTCAACTGGGGAGCTGCTTGAGATTTTCAATTACTATATATCTTCCATAGCTACTATCAAGCCTGAAATTAGTCAAGAGGCCTTTAATCTATTTCTGTATCACATTAACAGCTTTAGGGAAGAGCTTTTTAGGGAATCTTCATCCAGTCCTTGCAGATATAAAAAATTCCTATAAAAATCCTAAAAAACAGTTAGAAACTGGCTCCTAAGAAAAATCCACGGCACACTAGGGCAAATCCTGACCCTAATCCACCCATCATTGTTGATAATCCAAATACCATCCCTAGAAACATTAGGAGGCAGCAAAGGCAGGAGCAGCCTGCTGATTTGACTTCAGAGTCAGATCATCCCAGCCTCATCCCTACCCCATGCAAGGTCCTTTTCCGGTCTACCCCTAGTTCCCCTAGTTCACCATCCACATCTCAAACTCCTCCTCTCACATCCTCATCCACTGCTCATATCCCCTTGACCAACACTCTAGGTTCACCCTTACTAGTTACCCCTGTGATTCCCACTGTTCCTATTATCCCAGCTGCCCCTGTTAATCCTCTAAATCCTGTAAATATGGCTAACAGATATGCACCCTTGAAGATACCAGCTAATGCTGCAGCTCTACCTCAAGATTACCAAACCAAAATCTCATATTTTGACTCCAATGGCCCTCTGACAGCTGTCCAGCATGCGAAGAAGATGTAAGACCATTTTGAGACCTATGAAATAGATGATGACAGTGTCAGAATGAGGATGTTTGTTCAAAGCCTAACTGGGGATGTAAGAACTTGGTTTAGATCCCTGAATGCAAACTCCATTACAACTCCTGATGAACTGTATCAAGCCTTTACTAGTAGATGGGAAAAGAAGAAAGATCCTCTGCACATACTTGGGGAATATGACACTATCAAAAGAGGTCCCCAAGAGACTATTTTGGAGTATTGTGCAAGATTTAACAATGTATATAACGCGATTCCAAAAAATTTAAGACCTCCTCCTGATTTAGCTTTGTACAAATTCCCTGATGGTTTTGACCCTGACATGGCCTATCAGTTGAAAGAAAGAGATCCTCAATCCCTTGCAGAGGCCCAAAGGGTTGCAGTTACAGTAGAAGCCAACCTCATTGCCAAAAGAAATAGGGCAAGGTTGGAAAAGAGGACTGTTTTCAAAGAAGAACCCTCTGCCTTTGATCAGAAGTTGGATGCAATACTCAATGTCATGAAAAGATTGGGTGATAGAGTGGAATCGGTTGAAAGAAAATCATCATGGGAACCACCACAAAACAACCCTCCTAGGAATCCAAATTTTAGGAGAACTCAAAACCCGAATGTTGGCAAGGCCAGTGCTGACCAAGACATAAGACCCCCTTTTCAAGAAAATTATGCAGAAACTTCCACATCAACAGAACCCAATGAAGATCCTGAGATTAATTTAATGGGTCTAGATGGTGAAAGTCAAGTTTTCTTAACACAAGAAGATCATGAGGATGATGAAATCAAACTGTTCCAAACTAAATCAGGTGAATCCTTTGACTTTAAACAAGGCTATGACACTGCTATTTATGAAGTCCATAAACAATACAAGCTGAGGAGCAGAACTGTGAATGTTAACCAGCCTGAAAAGAAAAAGGATAATCAGCAGCCTGAAAAAGTTATAGTCACAGAACCTAATGACAAAATAAATTCACATACAGAAGAAGTAATTGTTGAGGAGATCACTGAACCACTCTCCTCAAAACAGCAGCCTATGGTCACTCCCCCTTCTCATCCTTATTCAACTATTTCTCCTCAAGAGATGAGTAAAAAGGATAAGTCCCAAAGTCGAGATAAAAATCAAGAAGAAGATTTAATGAACAAGGAAAGGACTGTTATATATAACCCCAAGACCCAATCTGAAAAATCTTTTGATCTAGAAACTGAAATTGGTAAACTAAAGATAGCTGTTCCTCTTTTAGAACTAGCCAAGCATGACATCTATAAGCTACAGATCAAGAAGTCCCTTCAACTCACTAACAGCAAAGATGATGTCAATGTGTTAGATGACACTCCAGAATTATTGTTTGGCCTAGAAGTGGATGGAAAAACAATAGTCACAGGGGTACTACCTTTTTATGTCAGCTTACATATTCATGACAAAATACTACACAACGCAATGTTTGACTCAGGTGCTTCTCACAACCTCATGCCAAAAGCAGTCATGGAAAGACTGAATTTGGACATAACAAGACCATACAAAGACCTGTTTTCTTTTGACTCCAGCCAAGTCAAATGTTTAGGTCTCATAAAAGACTTATGTGTGTCTCTGGTTCAATACCCAAACAAGACAATCGTAATGGATGTGGTAGTTGCTGACATCCCACCCAAGTATGGGATGCTGTTATCAAGATCATGGGGAGCTAAACTCCAAGGTTCCCTACAATTAGACATGTCATATGCCACCATCTCTGTTTTTGGGCAACCAAAAAGACTGTACAGAGAAACACTAATGAAATACATGGTCAGCAGGGAAGAAAAGCCTCAAAACTTTCCCATATATGCTATCCATTCAGACATAGACTCATACATTCTCTTCAATGACACCACTACTCCCTCAAGAAGTGAGGTTGAGACCAAGATATTAATACAAGAGAAAGACTCAAATGAAAGTATTACTACCCATGAAACAACAGTCAATCAAACGCTAGATGTTGCTGCTGCCCTAGTTGTCAAGAATATCCGATCAAACGATGAGACTGTCCTAGAAGACAAGCTAGAGAAAAAACCACAACTGCTACTCACATTGCCAGCTCATGAACAGATCATTAAGTCTCCTTCCCAACAGGATATTCTATGGTTCCTTGAATTCGATGGCTCAGTCAACAAGTTAGGGGCAGGAGCTGGAGTTTGGGTACACAATAAAGAAAATAGTCATGCAGAGGGTAGAGCTTATAGATTGAATTTCAGATGTACTAACAACATGGCAGAATATGAAGCTCTTTTACTAGGCCTCAAGTTAGTAAAATTCTTACAAGCTGCCAGGGTTTCAATCATGGGTGATTCAGATTTAGTTATTCAACAAGTGAAGGGAAACTTTGTCACCAATGACAAAAGACTAAGGACTTATAGGTCTGCTGTTGCTGAGGTACTAAACTTTTTCTCTGAATTTCAAATCACTAAGATTCCTAGAAACCACAATCTGCATGCTCATAGTTTAGCCACCTTTGCAAGTACCTGCAAGCTGCCTTTTGAGCCCCATCATTGTTTTACAGCTGAGGTGAAACATAGACCCTCCATTCCAAACAATGTTAATGATTGGCAAGTATTTGAGGATGACAAGCAAATAAACCATTTTTTAACTCTGCAGCAAGAATTTGCAGGATTAAATATTGACATGGAGACAGCAAGTCAATCACAAATACTTGAGACAGCAAGTCAATCACAAATACTTGAGACAGCAAGTCAATCACAAATACTTGAAAGAGCAAGTCCATCACAAATACAGTTTCAAAAGATTACTCACCCAATATCACCTAGAACAGCAAAACAAATGCTAAATCCAACTATTTTCAACAAGGACAGCATTCAACAAATTCAATCAATCAATTGTGAGGAAGTGGCCAATGCTGAAACTAAAATCATAGCGCTGAAAGACAATTTTCTACCAACAGGCCAAACTCCACTGGAGGACATCTTTGATTCAAATGATATTCCCAGAAAACAAAAAATGCAGCCCTTAAATGCAGCCATTGAAGAATGCAACATAGGTACAATTGACAAACCCAAAATAATTAAATTGTCTGCATCTTTGCCTCCTCATCAAAAGCCTAAATACATTGACCTCTTTAAAGAGTTCCAGGATGTCTTTGCATGGAGTTATGAGGACCTAAAGTCCTATGAAACCTCTGTTATCCAGCATACAATCCCTCTCAAACCTGATCAAAAGCCCTTTAAACAAAAATTAAGGAGAATCAATCCTATGCTCCTCCCAGCAATGGAACAAGAAGTACAGAAAATTTTTAAAGCAGGCATCATAGCACCAATCAGATTCTCTGAATGGATCTCCAACTTAGTCCCTACAAGGAAGTGTTGTGGTCACCAACAACCCCCCTTCTTTCACTTGACATTAGCAATAACGTCAAAGCAAAGAGGGGACCCTCAATAAAAATCCCAAAAAATATTTTTCTAAAGTTTCTTGTATTTCTCTCCCTAAGGCTTAAATCGCATCGCAAAGAAAGGCCAAAGCATTGCTCGAGCGCGAAAGGCGAAACTGCGACGGAGCGATGCGAAGTTCATCGCGTCGCATACATCACACGCACCCCTTTAAAAGAAGACCGTCGAGAAACGCCGATCGCCGATATGCGATATCGCAAATCGCAAGCATCGCGCTATGTGGCGTAACCATTAAACGAAATGTGCGATCTGCGATGTTTGCGATCTGTGATGGCAGCGATCTGCGATCTGCGATCTGAAAAGACTTATCACATAATAAACCCAAGATTAAGTGCGCGCCCTGAAGGAATTTAATGACCACATGCTTGAGTATCTAGGAGTGATTGCATTACATCTATTGAAGAGTCAAGTCATGATGAATGTCAGGGTTATGCATTTATTAGAGATTAATACTTTCACATCAAGTCTTTTCATTTCCCTTCTTCTTTGCGTAGACTGCAAGACACGCAACTGATATAAGTTTATATGCAGGAAACATTTGAAGGAAAGAGGAAAGCACCAATCAGATAGCAAAGAGAGAATGTCGCCGCAAATGGATGCCGCATGCAGCAGAACCACGGATTCCAGACTATCAGCCAACCGGCACTGATGAAATTAGACCATCGAGGACTTAGAGTCAAAGGCACACAAAAGCAGCGAGTTCAGGAAATATCCTGAAGCTCAGACTTGATAAAGCAAAGAAAGAAGCGCATGATAAGGAAGACGCTTCAGGAAAACCTGGAACAAAGAACGGAAACAATTCTAAAGACAGGGAGATGTCCATACAGCACGACTCCTAACCCACTCAATCATTCGCACGACCGGAAACCGAAAACAACAACATCAAAATCAGTTCGAGGAGAACCTAGGTTATGCTAAATATACACGCGGCGAATACACCCAGCTAGAGAAAGGTTTTCGAAAATATCTTCTGGTCTGCCGGAAGGAAGTGCCAGCTCCTGTTATTTCCACTTTTATCTCTCGAGCGAAAGAAGAAAGCGGCCAGCCGACTCTTCCCATGAAAACGTTGCACTGATGACAGCACTAAAGAGATATACAGAAACGGTCAGAGATTAGATGTTAAGTTTAGAAATAAAGTTGCTTTTAGTAAAAGGGCGGTCGTTTGAAGCTGATTCCCTAATTTCATGTAATTAAGATTGATTAGTTAGTAGTATTTAACCCTTCTCGTTGCATTGGAGAAGGGTTCGTAATTTTGTCAAAAAACTTGTCCTCAGAACATGCACTTCTGCACCCTCGGAGGGGGTTTTTTATGAATGGACGGATCGAGATTTATTTATGTTTTGCATTTTAATACCTGCTACTGATGTTGCACTTCTATACTCTTAGTAGGCATTAGAAGCAAGTAGAGATAGATCATTATTGCTTAGAGTCTGTAGGTTTAAATCAGTCATAAATGGTACTTTTATCTCTTGACTAGTTTTTACTTGCATCCTTTGAGTAGTATACAGTTGATGTTATTTATATGTTAACGTATGAATGAGTGGACTACCATTTGGCACTTTTGTATGGTGGAGTCGTTGATTTATGCTTAATACATAACTAACTGATTATGCAATATGTTGTTCACAATCATCTTGCTTAACTTTTTATGCAAGAAGGTTCATCTTTATTGAATTATATTTTCATAATAGCTGAATAATCTTCATTACCAGTTATTCTGAGAAATCTTTCTAGATTGCATAATGGAAAAATTCTGCCCCGGGTTAGTGTAGATTAGAAGTATTGTCTTTATTAGATTAAAGTAATATAGAATCATTTCAGAATTCAGAACTAGATTAGTTAAAGAATAGCTAGAGATTTCCTATTTTCATTCCCCACACACATACATCATTATTTCTACACATACACCCCTTAGAACGGGAAGCTGGTCCCGTCATCCCCAGAGGACCCGCTATACCAAACGGATACGGAGCCGCCAACCAGGTTCCTGACTGGGCGGGTATCCCCCTTGTTGTCGACCCGATTTCGGGGCCCCCAACATATTTGGCGCTAGAAGGAGGGCCTGAACTATGAATGGCACCAAAAGCAATATCTAAAAACCATTCTGAGAGTAATAAACCCTCATCAACTCCCCCGACTTCTCCTACACGGTTTAATCCGGAATCTGAAGTCGCTCGAGTATCTACCACTGCTACATATTCGCATATATCAGACCAATCTATTATTGAACCCCCTGAAATTCAAACTTTGATTCGTAAACTCCAGGGATTCTCCATTTTTGACCAGAGGCCTGATAGATCTAAAAGCAGCTCGACTTCGCAGTACAACCCTGCTCATCCCCTTACCAGATTCAAGAGTGAAAAATTTGGCATATCGCCAAGTGAACTCCCTCTCCCTACCAGAAAAAGAGCAAGGAAAACACCCCAAGAGTCTGACAGTAAGACTCTTTCATCCGCTTCGTCCGTATCAACTCCCTCACCGCGAAGTCAACCACCCACTCCTCCATTCCAACTCACTTTCCCATCTCCTACGAACCTTCCTCCTGAAGCATCGAAGATCCTGATTTCTTCATCCTCTCAGTATCAAGGGTCAGTTTCTACACTTCCATTAGCTAGCAACTCCGCGATGGCTCAGTCTCCTTGGAACAATCCGGGGGTGGTTTTGATGCCACCTCCCTTGAGTCCTATACCGGCCCATCCAGAGAAATGGCTACCTAAATTTAACCCAGAAGCAGGAATGTTAGCCGAAGAACATATCAATAACTTCATGCTTTCAGTCAACCTCAACGGAGTTACTAACGAAGACGCTGTCGTCCGGCTCTTCCCCTATACTATGTAGGGGACAGCCGGGTCATGGTACTTCTCGTTACCTTCCGGATCCATCACAAGCTGGGACATTTTCCAAAGTCAATTCCTCACTAAGTTTGGTGATGATCGATCCACGGCAACATTGGTTAACGACCTATCTAATCTTAAGGCTGAGGCTAGGGAACCTATCAAAGATTTTAACTTACGGTTCAACAAGATCCTCAACAAAATCCCCGCTGCCTCACAACCCAGCGAGGAAGTTAGATGTGAATGGTACATCACAACTTTACCTCCAAACTTAGCTATCTTCGTAGATAGGGCGAATAAAACCACGTTAGTGGACAATTTGACAGAAGCGTTAGCAGTGGAAAAACGCGTAGTAGCCCTAGAAAAGAGATCCGCTCTAGAAGAGCGCAAATCAAAGAAGATCTCTTTCAAAGAAGATACCAAGAAGAAGCAATCGAAAGATCCTTTCGACTTGGAAGGATTACAAAAAGTTTTGAAAGCCATGTCCAATGAGATGGTCGATATCAAGAAGCAAGTAGCCGAGACTTCTTCAAAAACGCCCTTTAGAACTTTTAAAAGAAATCCTCCCATCGAGGTGAAACCACCCAGTATTGTCCCAAACGTTGAATCTGAGGAAGATGAAGAAGTTGAGAATGCCACTGAAGGGCAGACCGACGAGGAAGAAGTCGTAGAACTTCAAGGAATGTGGGACTTCATCCTCCCACAGGAAGAGGATCAAGAAGCACTCCTTGTTAGCACGAGAAGCAGAAACCAGCTTGATCCTCCCCAAACTACCCCAAAACAAAAGGGCGCGAGCCCTTCAACAAAAGACAGAGTCGTAAACAAAAAGACAACTGCTAAAGCGACCCAGATTAGCCCAGTCCAATCTGAATAGACGCCTCCATCAAAAACACTAATAGTGTCGGTGTCACACGGAATCTGTCAAGGGTGCGGACACGACTGACCTTCCTAGAAGTCTAAGACATTCTAATGACAAACAAGACAAAATGGAGTGATCTTTCTCTAAATACACCTTTTACAACATGAAAACTACAAGTGTTTAGGCTTACCTTATTCCAAAACGCTGTTGTTGAAGTCCGTTCTTGACGATCCGGATGAGCTCCTCCTTCAAGTCAATTCCTGCAACCACAAACAATCAAACAATTACCAAGCACTTGCATTTCATATAATAAAACATATATTCAACATGCAGACCAAGGAACACATGAAATAACTCATTAACACAAGCTATTGAGAAAAATAAACCAGTTTGTATTAATAACGAAACAAAGAAACTCTTACAACCTGGCCTTGGTGTTGTGCAAGTTCCTCCCAGGGTCCATCAAGGGTTTTCCTCTACTTTGACAAAGCTCACCCTCTCCCAAGTAGAATCAAGTGAAGACAATCTCTCCTCACAAAGGCTCTAATGGAAGACCTAAATCCTGCAGCATTTACCCAAAGAAAATGTATAGCTCCAACCTCTTCTCCTTCTGGCTCAATGCCTTTATTTATAGTGCTGTAAAGAGGTTATTCAGGTCCACTATCAATGGGATCATCCCCCTCTATGGGTGGGATAGCTCCCTTATTGATGGGATAAGTTCCCCCTTAATAGAGATACATGAACCAACTGGAGGCGCATCCATTTCATCAAACCGACCTCTAGAATGTTCTAGAAGTAACCACAAGTAACTTTTTCAAGATAAAACTCGCGCATTTTGCCTTTTACAGAGGGACGCACCTGTCCCTTAACATACAGAGCGTCCATGGACGCATATTTTGTGAACATGGTCAGCGTCCCCGCAGGTAAGGCTAGAGAGAACCTGCGACCCCAGAGATAAACATGATTTTTACAAGACTTTCTCTCTTCTTTGAGTTTGAGATGGATAACAGAGGCATGAGACTTGCCTAAGAGGGTAGCATGACTGTTGATTTGAGCCATACTAACTGTAAGTAGTCAAGGTGACATTTTTTAGTGTAACAGATTGCCCCCTAAAGTGCGAAGCCTGGAATAGAATAGGGTTTTGTAATTCTAGGAAGGGTGAAGCGCTTTATCATTTCAAGGATTGCCTTGTGGATGGCCTGGTTGGAACCTGCAATTTTCAACACAAAATACATGGATAAGATTATATCATCACTGAGGTAGGCATTCCCATACTCAGATTCAAAACTTTAACTAATGGACTAACTATTCTGATACAGGAATGATCTTGCAGTACATTATTTTTATAGACTTTTGTAGACACAGTATGGACGCAGCCATCTGTTTATGATAAGTCTACATAGACAATGAATACAAAACTCCTCGCAGCCTGGATGGTAGAAACTAGATCCAGGGTCTTCACTTCTACTTCCCGAATTGGTACGATTCTAGCCATGTGATTAAATGATTCGATGTCGAACATGGTAGAAACCACTTGATTACCAGTCAATGATGTAAACTGTTAACAAGCGTGAGAGAAACCACCAGTAATGTCAATGGTCCTCAAAGTACCAAGCACAACCCGTGAAATGTGAATAGATGTTTTGATGTCGAACACTTCACGGAATCCTTTGATCGAAAGTCAATGATGTAAACTGACGTCAAAGGCGAGAAACCTGCCATTGATGCATGCAGACTTCAAGGTACTGTCGATTCCTAAGTCATCTTTCTAGATAATGTGTCGATGTCGATAGAAAGCGACCCGTTGCAGGCAAGCCCGCAACACGAAATCATTGTTCAAGTTGAAGAAATGTTGCTGTAAGGACTGACTCAGGGATGGTCAAATGGATGACAAGTATTTTGCAGATGAAAGTTTTGCTTGCAGACCTCTTGAACACATAACGACACAACAGATGGTTTGGTGACGAATAACTCAAAGTTGATCCCTGAACCCGGTTAAAGATTTTCAAAGTGATTTAGTCAACTGTGAGGTAAAAGATTTCCCAACCCAGGTGAATGAAAAGTGTCGTGTTCAAGAGCGGTAATAAAGTTTCTTCTGAGGCAAAAGGTGACAAATAGGTTCATTCTTCTCTTTTTCCCCCACCATTTCTGGCAAGTACCTCTTTATTTTTAACAAGCTTGAGGAGGATAACATATGCTTGATTATAAGCTCATCCTTCGGACGAGTCCAACCTAGTTTAAATGCGAACCCTAGGAAGGAGTGGTTCGTTCCTGTTTGTAATTGAACAGGTCCTTTACTGTAAAAGTTTAACGAGCCCAGTATAGGAGAAACTCGGCGTTTTTCAATTTTAGAGAGTCTGAAAAACTTAAGGAAACTCCACGTTGAACTTTTTCGTATATTTGTGTCCCTCAAGCCCGAAAAAGTATAAAATAATACCTGGGGGAACCGCTTGATCTTGCGACCAAGGAGTACTTTCATAATAGTATCGTTGACCTGAAAAGTAAAAAGCGATCAAAGACACGTCGTTTTATTTCCTTATCGAGTTTGAAACGACAAAAACCCGGCAATCTTTTCCTGATTTTGCGGTCAGAAAAGAGCTAAAAGGGGACCGTCTTTTAATTCCGTTTTAACGAGTGAAAAAGAAACACTCGGCGATCTTTTCATGTTTTAGGAGTCAGAAAAGGGCTTAAAAGATGACTCTGAAATTTTGTTTGTGAAAAATTACAATTTCCCTCGAAATCCCTTCGTCCTGCACAAAAGCGACACATTACTCATACCTGTTTAAAATAGGCAAAAATACATTCGAAAACATCTTTTCATGGTAAAAAATGAACTAATTCATCCAAAAAACCTATAAAAAGACCTTTTACCATGTCATTTTTACCGTTTCACTGTTGAGGTTGAAAAAGGAGCTTTTGACAAGAAACTTCCCGTGGTTGCTGCGGAAAATCTGACCGTCGGAATCGAACGCCGTTTCACCGAGGTATTTTACACATCCCACTCTTCATTTTTATCCGTTTAGTTTTTTGTTTTTGGTCTCTGTTTCATTTTTTGGGGGGGTTTTGGGTTCAAAATGCGCCCCTCGGCGGACGCAGGTGCCCTTCGGGTGACCCGCGTCCCCCGACTTTTTCTCACACGGGAAAAAGGTCTGGGGACGCAGTCCGCCTTCAGGCGAGCTGCGTCCGGACGCCCTGTGCTAAAAAGCCGGGGTGCGTCTTCCGCAAAGGGCGCATTTCAAAACCCTAACTCTCTCAAAAAACCACCAAATTTTCTCAAATTAATTTCTAATTGACTCTTTTGATGTGCAGGGCCCAAAACATGTTAGACTGGAGAGAGAGAGAGCACGTAGAAGACGATGAAGCTGCGATTAACCACCAACCCTCTCTGGATGCCTTAAGAACATGTGGATTGTACAAATATTGGACCATACCGGGCATGAGGGGCCAGGTAAGATTTTTGGAATGGCTGGTTGAGCGATGGAACGTTCAAGATCAATGCTTTTACATTGGAGGGCACCAGCTCGAGATAGAGCCCTCGGATGTATACTTTCTCACTGGCTTGCCAAACAGAGGTGAGCAACTCAACCTTGCGGGGACCAGGCCGGGTGGCCAATCCCTTGATGATCTCCGCGAGGAGTGGTGCAGACCAGGGACTCACCATAAAAAAGGCGTGGAGATAAAGCACATCGCTCTGGCGGAACTTAGAGTTATTGCATTTACGGTCACTAGGATTTGTGGCGCGGCCGCCTTGCACATTGCCTCCGGATCCCAAATGCGGATGGCAGTTGACTGTTACCAAGGCACCATCTTCAACTGGTGCGAAGCTGTGTCGGCTCATATGAAGAGCCAACTAACCAAGGCAAAGAACGGACGACTAAAGACTTTTGGATATGGGCCTCTAGTCGTGAGCTTTGCCTTGGAGAGAGTTCCTATGCTGATCCCTCAGCAACTCACTGTTGATGACTTGGGTCCTCGGGAGCCAAAGCTTGTTCGATGGGTTGCGGTGATGGCCCGGCATCCTGACGAGGGTGCTGCAGTGGTTCGATTCTCGGACAGTTACTTCGACTGGCTAGAGGGCCAGCTTTTTGTGATACAAGACTTTCCATATGCCGGAATGGATTTCAGAGGTGATCCGGACATGGTTCTTCCACAGGGAGAACAATGGGATGACAGAGGTACTTTCATTTTCACAAGTTTTCTAATTATGTATTTTTTTATATTTTTTATATATATCGTCTCAAAGTAACAGTAAAATTTTAAAAATGCAGATGTTGGACCACAGCGTCCAGCCAATCTCCGGCCTTACGACAGACGACATCCAGCTGCACCGGCACCGGCCTTACAGGATGCGACAGCAGAAGTACTAGCCGATTTGGAGCATGATCTAGAGCGTCTCACGGCAGATATACCTGAGACTACTATGGATGATATTCCAATGAGGCTTCAGCGCTTCGTGGTCGCGGTCCCTGGACCGTTTAGGAGATTTCTGCGCAAGATAGCCCGCGCAGTGGTGTCGTACAGAGAGCACCACCAGTGATTGACTAGTCACTTTTGTAGTCACATGTGACATTTTTGACTTTTTGCACTATCATTTTGCCGATCATAAGGTGTGTTAAACCTATGATCGAAGACGATGTATATATTTTTGGACACACTTCTATCTATATCTATATATCACTATTATCGGCTTATCTTGTTTAACATGTATGATGAAATGTCTTTAAATTTACTTGCATGATTATTATAAATGTCTGTCCAACACTCGAGAAGCAATTGCATCTGCTAATGTATTCAAAGACCTTGGAATATGTTGATATTCAATGTAATCAAATTCACGTTCCAAGAGACGCACTCTCAAAAACAACCTTAATAACACAGGATTTCTAATGGCATAAACTCTATTAAGCTGTAATACAACAAGTTCAGAATCTAACCTCACTATCAAACGTCGAATTCCAAATGAAATAGATTCGGATAATAATTCAACCACTGCACTGTATTCTGCAATGTTATTCGTTGTTTGACCGAGGCTTACCCCATGCATAGAAACTAACTCGTCAGAGGGTGAATAGATAACCCAAGCTGCGGAAGAGATATTCCGTGTACTACGACAAGCACCATCAGCAAATCCAATGTATGTTTGGAGAGGCGTCGACATCTACAATATCAAGAGTAAAACCAAGATGAGCCAAAATAATGACGAAAAACCACACTTGCTAAGCTAAGCACACTGACTAAACTAACACACTTGCTAGCTAGAAAGGAAATCTAACCTATCTAAAAATTTCTCCATCCATCATTTTAAGCATAATACCTCTTTAGGTAAAGTCCATTTCTGGGTTTGCCCAAAGAGTCCCCATCAAAATCAACTAACTCATAAGCCCCTTTTGCTAGCTTTCGCTTTACAATGTAGGGCCCATGCCACATGGGAACGAATTTTCCAGCACCTAGCTTATCGTTCGCTTGATCATATAATAGTACTAGGTCTCCTTCCGAAAAACTTCGAGGGGTTACATTTTTATCGTACTGAGCTTTCATTCGTTTCGCGTGAGTCTCGATAGCTAAAGTAGCGTCACGTCGAGTCTCATCTAATTTAGCTAAGTATAACAACCGTTTCTCCTCTTCGGAAGTAGCTGGAAGTAATTCGACAGCCATTTGAAGTGATGGGATTTCGCACTCAATAGGTAACACAGCTTCTAAGCCATAAACTAGCTGAAAAGGGGTGAAACCTGTTGAATTTTTCACTGAAGTTCGATATGCCCATAGTGCCGAAAATAACATGTTATGCCAATTCGTTCGATGGATACCAATGATCCGTCGAATCATGACGACTAGAACTTTGTTGATTGACTCAACCAAACCGTTGGCTTGCGGATAATAAGGTGTAGAGCTATCGTGGCGCAAACCAAGCTGGCTTGTAAGTTCAGTCATCATGACATTTCGAAAATGGCTTCCATGGTCCGTAATGATTGCTTGTGGGACACCAAACCTAGTTATGATATGATTGAATACGAAAAGTGCAGCTGTCTTGCCGCTTGCGTCGAATGTAGGCATCGCCTCGGCCCACTTAGTAAAATAATCAACCGCAAGGATGATATACGCATGCCCCCCGGCCGAGTGAGGGTTACAAGTAATAAAGTCAATGCCCCATTTGGCGAATGGACCAGCGGCAATTATAGGGTGGAGAGGAGCAGGTGGAGCGCGCATCTTGCGATCAAACACTTGACAGTTGTGGCATTTTCTGACGGCAAGGATACAATCTTTAAACATAGACGGCCAGAAATAGCCAGCGCGCAACACCTTCTGAGCTGTGGCATACCCAGACATATGACCGCCACATGCTCCAGAGTGACAATCATTCAAAACTCTCTCAGCCTCATCGTGAGTTAAACAACGTCGAAAAACTAAGTCTGCCCCCAGGCGATAAAGTGTATCTCCAATAATTCTGTATTGCTGGGATTGAAACCGAATTTTTCGACGGTTTTCCTTGGAAGCTTCAGGCCGAAAGGTTTGGGTTTGGAGATAGATGATTATATCCCCATACCACGGATCTACAGTGCTAATAAGAAACAAAGATTCGTCCGCAATGGACTCCTCTGCCACAGTCTCTGTGTCAGCACTCGGGAAATCACACATCAATTCCGCGAAGACTAAAGATTTCTTAGACTTGGACTTCTCAAACTCCAAGTCGAACTCTTGCAGGATGACGATCCATTTAGAGTACTTGCCCCCTAGCAGTTGTTTTGTCAAGATATAAATCATAGGGTTGCAATCCGAAATAACAGTAGTTTTGCGGAGAAGAATGTAGTGACGAAAACGCTGGACAGCTTGAACGGCTGCCAGGGCCAATTTCTCCACATGCGAATATTTTAACTCAGTTGGATTTAAGGTTCTGCTAAGGTAATATATCACATGCTCTGCCTTGAATTCATCTTCTTGAACTAACACCATTCCAATGGTGGAATGCGAAGCTGCGAGGTATAAGAAGTAGTCCTGGTTGTAGTTGGGAGGATGCAATAACGGTGCATGGGTCAACGCGTGTTTCAGTGCATCAAAAGATTGTTGAGCAATCTCGTCCCAAAAGAATTGTACGTTCTGTTTCAACAACCGTGTAAAACCTTTAGTGACCTCGGCGTAGTTAGGGATGAATCGGCGTAAAAAGTTTGCTTTCCCTTGCAAACTTTGGAGTTGGCGCAAACTCGAAGGAGGAGGCAATTGGATGATAGCCTCGACTTTCGAGGGATCGACGCGAATGCCGGTTTTGGAAACAACAAATCCCAGCAATCGACCTGTTTCTATACAGAAAACACACTTGTGGGGATTCAACCGAATTCGATAATGCCTACACCTCATAAAGATTGCTCGTAAATGGACAAGGTGATCAGCTCGGTGTAAAGAATGAGCAGGCAAATCATCGAGATAGGGTTGCACAATGTGCTTGATGTCATGAAATGCATAAGACATGGCCCGTTGAAAAGTAGCACCGGCATTCTTAAGGCCAAAAGGTAATTTGCAATAAGCAAATGTCCCCCATGGACAAATGAATGCCGTTTTTGGTTGATCGGCAGGTAGAATATTGATTTGATTATACCCGAGAAACCATCCATGAAGGAAAACATCTCACTTCCGGCACAATCATCAATAATTTGATCGATATAAGGCGTAGGATAGTTGTCTTTTGGACAAGCTCGATTGATATCCCTATAATCGATACAGATTCTTATTGTTCCTTGTTTTTTATTGACGGGAACAATATTCGATACCCAATCCGTTAACGGGATCGGATAAATGAAACCTGCTTTCAACAGCTTTTCGACTTCGGCTTTGATTGCAGCTGCTTTTCGAGGGTGAATCTGACGCAACCGTTGCCGAATGGGTTTAGCATCCGGGTAGGTTTTGATTTCATGAACAACAATGGCAGGATCAATTCCTGGCATTTCTTCGTAGGACCAGGCAAACACGTCGCGGAATTCTTGGAATAGGGCCTTGTAAGTTTCAATTTCTTCGTCAGTACATGCGGCACCTATATGAATGTTCTCCTCGATTCCGGGCTTCACTGAAATATCAATGGGAATAGTACGAGAAATATTCCCTAAATTCAGCTCTGAATCAGAATGTTTCGTTGGATCCTGAGCGTCTTTGACATATTCAGCGGTAAAGATAGATGAAAAATCATTTTCAAATGCATCATCCTTAGGTAAAAACGAAGATCTGTGATGGAGATCTTCCCATGGTAGATCATCTACACTTAGGATTTCGCGAAGTTGTTCGTCAGATGACACTTCTTCGGGAAACGTTATCCGTTCTAAGGGTGAGGTGAAAAGTGACTCTTCACTGACCACATTCATTTGGTCGGTTGAATGAAAGTCGGTAAAAGACATAAGAGCTTCATAAGCAATCTCATACGGACTCAACGGCATAACATCACCGAGTGAGTCTAGCTCAGAGTCAGAGGGAACATACCAAGGATCATCATAAATAATGTTTTCTGACGTGATCATATGAATTGTTGCGAACGAAGGGTCTGCATTGAGTGGAGGGAGAGGAAAAGTTCCCAGTAAACCGGAATCCTTAACTAAACCTACACCAATGTCCCTATAAGGGATTGTCGTTTTACCAACATGCTGGATAGTTTCTAAAGAGGTTGGGTCGGATGAAAAGTATGTCAGCTGATCAATAGTCACGATCTTACCGTTATGTGGAAACTTAATGACTCTGAAGACCGATGAAACGACCGCTGTCATAGCATATGACCAACTTCGACCCAAAAGAAGGTTGTAGTCTAGAGGGGCATCAACCACTTCCACATCCAGACTAACGGTTTTACCTTCGACCCCTATAGGCAATTCTTGTAGAATACCAAACGGACGGAACCCACGGCCATCAAAGGCCTTAAGGATGGTGGGGGATTGGTTCAACGAAGGAGAACCAAGCGATCTCCAACATTGAATCGACATAATACACGTAGAAGCTCCCTCATCAATCACAGTCCGATGAATAGGCCTGTTTTTGACTATCACTGGAATTTGGAAAGCCATTTGATGGGGAGACGCGGTGTACTACTTTCTAGATCAAAGATCATTAGGTTCGGGTCCTGAACATCGACAGCTCCAATAGCCGACAAAAGCAATTTTCGTTGCGCTGGACATGATTGCAGCACTTCGAGTGCCGACATTGCTGAAGGTGAAACAGCTAAGTCTTCAACAATGTTGTAATTCTGGGCTGCTCTCGCATGTGGATTGAAAGCAGACCTTCGAAGTACACCCTTGGCGGGCGGCTTAATCACTAAGTCTGGGTTAGGTTTTTCGATCTGTAGTGGATCGGAACCAGGAGCTGAGGTTGATGGGTTAGAGTGAGAAGATTCTGCTTCTTTACCATCAACAGGAGCCTTACTACCATAATCTTGCGATCGAGTCGCAATCCTGACATGAGACATCATCAAAATGGGTTCTTCACTGGCATTCGAAGAAGAACCTATCATCTTATTTTCCTGCTCGGGGAATGGATTCTTTAACACAGCAGGAGTCGGAGAACCTTTAACTATTTTCACTACCTCGGCCCGATGAGGGCAGTCTCTCGTAAAATGATCTTCTTCACAAATGAGACAAGGATAACGAGGTTTGCGCTTTTCGTCATTGGTTTCCGACTTTTCCGTTTTCTCCTTTGGAGCCTTGTCTGCTTTAGCCTTCTTCTTTCCTTTCTTCTTTCCACCGTTTTTGGATTTGGCCGTAGATGACTCTACAGCGTGAATGTCGGCGGTAAGTTCAGGAGGAGAAGACTCTCCTGTCGGAGAATCAGGCAAAGTGATAATTGGAGTATTGGAGGTCTTGGAAGACTTCTTCTTACTCTTCGTAGTCACGATACCGATCATACCATCAGCGGCATGAGATCCCGAAGGAGCAGCAGCGATTTGGTTTGACTTTGGAAGATCCGGAATTTTCTCGTGTAACGTACCCGACTGAGTGTAAACTAAGTCAAGGTATTGTGCCTGAGCAATGACTTGCTCCTCAGTAACTACGCCGGCCTTAGCTACATCTTCAGTAATTCTTGGTAATAATGATTTTACAAACCATTCAGCTAAAATTTGGTCCGGGATAAAAACTTTCACTAATCTCCTTCGACGTCTCCACTCATGGATGTGATCAGAAATGTACGTGGATGTCGATTGTTTTAGCGAAGTTAATAATTCCGTACCATTATCGTATCTGACTGGTAACTGAAAATGAGTTAAGAATGAAGTAGCTAACTGGCTAAAGTTGTAAAAAGAAGCCCGTGGCAACTCAATGTACCACTTGGCTGCGAGACCAATGAGTGTACGCTGGAAAAGACGTAAGCGGATAGAATCATCTGAGATGGAATTTGATGCACACCAGAGGTGGTAAGTCATCACGTGATTAGACGGATCCTCTCCAGACTTACCTTCGAACTTGGGTATATCGCTGGGCAACTTATTTGGCATTGGCGGCCAGAACGGAAGATATTGAATTGGATCGTTCGTTAGGCGCGTCAAGTCGGGTAAATCTAAAGTCGCAATAAATGGTAACTGCCGGTTAGGATCTCTGAAACTCTGAGTCACAATACCAGCCCCAGGAGGAGGATATCCAGGATAACTAGGAACAGGATTCGCATTGGGGATATTATATCCTCCTGGAAAACCAGGATTAACCGGACCGTACTGGGGTTGTTGAGGTGGTTGATAAGTGTACCCAGGATACGGTTGATACTGGTAAACCGGTTGTTGGGCAGCTTGCCCAGGTTGATACTGTCCCTGGTACGGAGGTTGAACAAATTGAGGTTGAGTAGTAACAACCGTACTTGTACCAGGTTGACCTGCAGGCATCTGGACTGTGGTTTGAACCGTGGGTCCAGACAACGGTACAGATGTCTGAGGAGCGGTTACAGGGACAGTAGAAACCGGAGCTGCCGATACTCCAGAAGTAAGCATGGTAGATGAAGCGGTAGTTGCTGCAGCCGTGTGAGGTGGAGTACTCGGTGCAATTGGCGGCTGAGTAACTACAGAAGTTACAGGGGTCTGAACACTTGACTGGACAGGTTGCGGTTGCTGGGGTGGACCAGGAACTGCAGGTTGTCCTGCTTGAGGTACCGACTGTATACTTGGTTGCGACATCTGTTGACCCTGTGACGGATCCCATGTTAACATTCCAGGGTATTGACTCGTAACAGGTTGAGGATACTGAGATCCATAGCCGTATTGAGGATAGGGTTGATAACTGTAAGGTGTAGTCCCATATGATTGCCCTTGAGGTGGTTGATAACCTTGACCAGGGTATTGACCCGTAGGTTGATAACCTTGAGGTAAATACGAATACTGGGGTTGACCTTGACCTTGAGGTTGGTATCCTTGAGGTTGATACCCTTGGGGTTGATACCCTTGGGGTTGCCATCCTTGAGGTTGCCATCCTTGAGGTTGATACTGATACTGAGGTTGACTTTGGGGTACATATTGAGGCTGGGGTTGATACCCTTGGGGTTGATACCCTTGAGGTTGCCCCCCAGTCACAAATGAAGTACCTTGAGGTTGCCCCCCAGGCATTAACGAAGGTTGCCCCCCAGGCGGTAATTGGCCACCTTGAGGTTGGTTAATGGGAGTTGAACCTGACATCATATAAACTTCACCTATACTCAATGGTACATTACCACTGTTTCCAACTAATAACCCATGATCAACAGGTTGAGGAGATGCTCCCGCAAAGGTACCAGAAAGTGATTGATACCCAGTAGGAACAGAAGGACCGCCATGTAAAAATGATTCAGGACTTTGTGAAAACACAGATGACTGACCAGACATATTTACAGGAGAATGAATTCCTCTAGGTGGAACCGGAGTACGAGGTGTAGAAAAACCTACTGAGTTGTCTAAAAAATTGGTTAATGCAAGGTACCAAGATTCACTTCTAGGAGGACTGTAAAAGATGGATTCACGCTCCCTTAGATCAAGGGTAATTAGATCTTCAGAATCAGAAACGCCTATTTCTTCCTCTGGAACAAGTTCTTCTATAGCAATTAATCCAACAGGAAGATTTTCGGTGATAATTCTTTCTATTCTTGGTGAATCAGGAACACTAGGAGTTGGAGTAACAGGTTCTGAAATTTCAGGTTCTTCGCCTGTTTCACTGGCAGATGAAAAACTACCAGCAAGCTCGGAAACTGTAACAGCTTCGGGATTGTAACCTGTTTCTAATCTTTGGTAATCTGGATGGACTACCAAAGAAGATTCTCCTTCTTCAGGTGAACCTACTCTACTGCCACTAGGAGGAGTTACAAGGACCTTTAACCCTTCTAAATGACCCGGAATGTTTTCAGGAGATTCACCCCGCGATTTACGGAGTTTTCTTAACAAATCTATCCCGGTAACAATCTCAGGAGACTTGCCCCGAAGTCTACGGGACTGTCTCGGTAATTCCGCCACAATTAAAGATTTTAACTACAACACACGAAATCAAAGTAAAAAATTTCAAATCAAACCACCTAAAGTCTTCTAAAGAACCAATCAAATTTGAAGCACACGCCTAAATAATCTAGAGCGTCAAACCACACACAAACAGTAGTCTTCCGGACCAAAAGCGCTAGTTGGTGATTAGGCCCAACCTCGCAGGATTCAGTACAGAAATAGTGGGTGGAACAGTTACCCCGGCAACCTGCTTAATGAATAGACTGGACCAAGTTCCTCCACTTTAACCGTCTCGAAGTGAAGCGAACCCCCCAGAAAATCCAAGTGAGTATAACCGACGTCTGCTCCAGGTACAGTGGGACCTTCCCTCCACCGTCACCTTGGGTAGAATCCTAGATATTATGGCCACTAAGGTTACCAATCACAACAATTACACCTGGGGGAACAGTCTAAACTCCGACAGCACGCAAGGGCAGAGTAGCAAGCTCCAATCCCCTTACCGGCTCCTTGACAACAATCCAAGGTTTACCGATAAGTGACCCCTGGCTCCTCGACAATGGTTAATCCGAGGTTTACCGTTTGTAATACGTACTGCCTGGCGTCGTTCCCAACGAGGGAGGAATGATCCCCTCACTGGTTCGGACACGAGCTCGTGTTTCTCCTTTAAGAGGAGCTTTCCCAGAATGTAACTGAAACAATTGGATTTGTTCTACTCAAGATAGACTATCTGTTTGGTTTTGTAGTCTTGGAGAGTTAAGTACTCACCTACTCCAAGACCCTAGCCTAAGCTATGTTGGTGCTTCAGAGCCCTAGAAAAATAAAGATTACTAGATTGATTTTAATTTAAGCGTTACTTTTAAGGTTGTTTCTTAAGTCAAAAGGTGATGGAAGTGAAACTAGTGGTGTGTTGACTCGACTCGAAACCACTACAAAATGCACCTAAAATGATTTATCCACTACTTTACTTTTTCGATGAATTGCTTAACTAAAAAGTTGAGAGAATGCAATCTTTATAAAAGCAACTTCTTAATTGAAGACAATCAAAGAAACAATTCGTTTTTCTTTTCCAAGCATAAAAACATAACTTCTCTTTACATGCACGAAAAAAACTCTTTTCTTCTTTTGAAAACAAAAAGCTACTTGAAACAAGACTTTTTAAGAAGATGTTTTTGTATTTTTCTTTTAATAAAGCAAATAAATCTAATATAACCAAAAAAACAATCTTAACAACTCTTAAAATCTATGAAAATGCACTCATAAGCAAACTAAAGGCAAATTTACTCTAAGCAATCTTAACGAGGCCAAAACTAACAATGATTATTTCTAAGGTGTTTTACTTGATCACAATCAAATCAAGGACTAGCTTATTGCAGAACCAAAAACTAGTCAAAACAAAATTCTAATCTTTTTGTCCTTTTTGAAAATGGAAATCAATACTTTAAAAACAAGCAATTCGAAATTTGACCCAAAACAACTCAAATGACAAGTTGCTCAAACAAGGAGACTTTACGGCAGGCTCGACTTCTAAGAAGGTTGACTAACCAGAGATATCTAAGGCTGGACAACTTTCTAAGCTCAAAGTCACTACAAAGCCTTTCCAAAAATCAAACCCTAGGTCTAAACTTCGTTGAAAACCACTAAAACACTCAAAGCTCACAAAACGAGTTCAGGTGAGAATTCTTGACAGGGTACTAAAGGATCTGGGCAGAAAACACTAAGAAAAAACAAAATCTAAAAGTAATTTAAGGCAAAAATGGAATTTTCTTAACTTTTACAGGAAGACGCAGGCCACCCGTTGTCACAGGTGCGGCCCCGCACTGTGCAATCGACAACAGCGCGTCCAAGGACGCACTGTGCAGCACACAGAGACTGCGTCTTTCTGGAAAAAGGAAGAAAAACTAAAGCCAACTAAATCTACAGCTAAGCCACCCAAATACTAATTCTCACAGTCAAAAACCAGAAAATAAAAATGATTTTCTCAAAGCAAAGTTCATATAAAGGAAAAGACTCTCTCATTAATGGATTCCCCAGCGGAGTCGCCAATTTGTCACACGGAATCTGTCAAGGGTGCGGACACGACTGACCTTCCTAGAAGTCTAAGACATTCTAATGACAAACAAGACAAAATGGAGTGATCTTTCTCTAAATACACCTTTTACAACATGAAAACTACAAGTGTTTAGGCTTACCTTATTCCAAAACGCTGTTGTTGAAGTCCGTTCTTGACGATCCGGATGAGCTCCTCCTTCAAGTCAATTCCTGCAACCACAAA
Organism: Pinus tabuliformis; assembly: GCA_031772625.1. NCBI lineage: Eukaryota > Viridiplantae > Streptophyta > Pinopsida > Pinales > Pinaceae > Pinus > Pinus tabuliformis. Next base: position 1,240,110,100 of record CM062809.1, read on the forward strand.
CAATCAAACAATTACCAAGCACTTGCATTTCATATAATAAAACATATATTCAACATGCAGACCAAGGAACACATGAAATAACTCATTAACACAAGCTATTGAGAAAAATAAACCAGTTTGTATTAATAACGAAACAAAGAAACTCTTACAACCTGGCCTTGGTGTTGTGCAAGTTCCTCCCAGGGTCCATCAAGGGTTTTCCTCTACTTTGACAAAGCTCACCCTCTCCCAAGTAGAATCAAGTGAAGACAATCTCTCCTCACAAAGGCTCTAATGGAAGACCTAAATCCTGCAGCATTTACCCAAAGAAAATGTATAGCTCCAACCTCTTCTCCTTCTGGCTCAATGCCTTTATTTATAGTGCTGTAAAGAGGTTATTCAGGTCCACTATCAATGGGATCATCCCCCTCTATGGGTGGGATAGCTCCCTTATTGATGGGATAAGTTCCCCCTTAATAGAGATACATGAACCAACTGGAGGCGCATCCATTTCATCAAACCGACCTCTAGAATGTTCTAGAAGTAACCACAAGTAACTTTTTCAAGATAAAACTCGCGCATTTTGCCTTTTACAGAGGGACGCACCTGTCCCTTAACATACAGAGCGTCCATGGACGCATATTTTGTGAACATAGTCAGCGTCCCCGCAGGTAAGGCTAGAGAGAACCTGCGACCCCAGAGATAAACATGATTTTTACAGGACTTTCTCTCTTCTTTGAGTTTGAGATGGATAACTGAGGCATGAGACTTGCCTAAGAGGGTAGCATGACTGTTGATTTGAGCCATACTAACTGTAAGTAGTCAAGGTGACATTTTTTAGTGTAACAGTCGGATGAAATGGACTATAACATCATTGATGATATGAAGAAGACTAGGGCTAATATCACTTTGTACGAATTGAGTAAACTGAAACACCAACAGAAAATCATGATGAAAGAAATGCATGCTGTGCCTACTACATCTTTACCTACAGCTGCAGCTTCCCACAATTTGGGAAGACCTCCAATCAATACGATCAATAAGATTGATCCCAACGACATCGCCTTGACTGGAGGAAGATCGAGATCTCATACTCCTCCTTTTCTCCTCACATACGAAATCTTCAACAAAAACGTGCACAATTGCTTGGTCAATTCTAGTGCTTCAACAAATATCTTACCAAGGTCAATATGTGCCAAATTAAGTGTGCAACCTCAAAAGTCCGCGGTACGAATAGTTCAGCTTGATCGATCACAAGTCGAAGTGATTGGTGAACTAAATCAGGTGACTATAAGACTGTCGTCTAACCCAAAAGTGTGTCAGGTTATCGACATTCTGGTAGCTGATATCCCTGAGTTCTATGGCTTAATTCTCAGCAGGGATTGGTCAGAAAAACTTAACGGATATTTTTCAACGGACTGGTCGCACATGTGGTTACCATACAATGGTAAACCGAACCAGATAAAGGTTGAACGAGAATTGCACCAAAAATACATAGTGACGGAGCTAGAAGGAGAAAATGAAGCCATCACGTACAATAGCAGCATTGTAGGCAATTACGCAACAGATTCTTTCTTAGGCAATTTCAGTGCTCATATTTCACCTTATTTAGAGAATTCAGTTTTATCACAAGTTGAAAATTTCTCTCAAACTGATGACTCGAAATGTTTTAGTTTTTTAGATAATTCTGTAAATACTTCTTTATTTTGGAAATTATATTTTGATGGATCTAAATCCAACGAGGGAGCAGGAGCAGGATGCGTTCTAATCAGCCCTGACGGGAACAAGGTTATGCTCACATGCAGACTCGAGTTCGATTGCACGAACAACACAGCAGAGTATGAAGCCTTGGTTCAAGGCCTATACAAAGCAATCAGACTAAATGCTAAGTATCTTCAAGTCTTTGGAGATTCCGAGATCATCATAAAACAGGTACGTAACACCATACATTGCCTGTCCAGTCATTTAAAGCACTATCAATCGTTAGTGCAAGATCTCACTTCGCATTTTATAGCATTTAACATCTCGTCAATTCCAAGAATTCAAAACGCAAACGCAGACCTGTTGGCCAACGTAGCCTCTAGACTTATCCCCTGTGAAGAGTTTAGTCCTGATAGGTTTTCCATAGAATTAATTTTTAAGCCTTCCATTCCTGACAATATCACCAACTGGAGAGTGTTTAACGACGACCCAGACATTGTAAGCTTCCTCACCTCTGAAGGATCTTACACGAACCAGATAATCGACGAAGACTGTCACGATCACCAAATACAACAAAGTAGCACTAACAATGCTATACCCAAATCGGTGGTCAAATTAGAGGACTTATATGACTTGAAAAGTCGGTTCAAGAGGTCAGCTAACGCCAAGCTTTACAGTTCAACGCTGAACTACGAGTCAGTGAACTTGGGAACCGATGAGAAACCCCAAAACGTCAATCTAGGCCAAGGCCTAGTTCCTGAAGAAAAGTCAGCATACATCCACCTTCTACGACAGTACAAAAACGTCTTTGCCTGGAACTACGATGAGCTGAAAACTTATAACACTTCTATCATTCAGCACACTATCCCTATGATTGACAATGAGAAACCAGTTCAGCAGAAGCTCAGGAAAATGCACCCTAACCTAGAAAATCAAATAAAAACCGAGCTTAATAAGTTGTTGAGAGCTAAAATAATTTTCCCTGTTAGGCATTCCAAATGGGTATCAAATATGGTACCCGTTAGGAAGAAAAACAGAGACATTAGAATATGTATTGACTTCCGAAACCTCAAAAAATCCTGTCAGAAGGACAATTTTCCCCTTCCACCTATGGAGCAAATTCTACAGGCAGTAGCAGGCTCAGAATTGATGTCATTCCTGGATGGATTTTCAGGATACAATCAAGTACTGGTGCATCCCGACGATCAGTTAAAGACTACGTTCCGAACCAAGTGGGGCACCTATGCATATCGAAAGATGCCATTTGGTCTGATCAATGCCGGGGCTACCTTCCAGAGAGCCATGGACATTGCGTTTAAAGGATTAGTCAATAATTCAGTAGTGATTTACCTGGATGATATAACAGTGTACTCCAGAAAACGAAACAACCATCTCAGAGATTTGAAGCAGATCTTTCAAAGATGCTTGAGGTATGGGATCTCGCTCAATCCAAAGAAGTCTTTCTTTGCATTAAGCGAAGGGAAATTTCTCGGATTCATAGTGTCGAAATCTGGTATCCACATAGAACCTGACAGAATCAAAGAAATTTCCGAGATATCCATGCCCCATAACAAAAAGACCATGCAATCCTTCCTAGGACAGATCAATTTTGTGAAAAGATTTGTCCCGGATTTTTCACGTATTATTTCACCCTTACAAAATATGATAAAAAAGAACTCAACTTTTAAATGGGGTCTAGATGAGCACGAAGTGTTTAACTTAATCAAACAAGCCATCATCAATGCTCCATCCCTAGCAACCCCGAATTTTTCAGAACCCTTCACCTTATACACGTTTGCCTCAGAAAATTCATATGTTGCGATCTTGACCCAGGCAAACCAAGAAAAGGCAGAAGCCCCAATCGCATTCTTTAGCTCAAACTTACAAGGCGCTGAACTGAAATATTCGAACGTAGAGAAACAGGTGTATGCCGTTTTCAAAACAATCAAATATTTCAGACCATTCTTGCTAAAGGCTCATACAAAGGTCATAGTACCATTCCTAGCGGTAAGAAACCTCCTGATTCAGAAAGATGTGGGCGAAAAGAGAGCGAACTGGATCACCGCCTTGCAAGAATACGACCTGGAAATCAAGCCGGCACACATCGTAAGAGGCCAAGGCTTCTGCAAGATGTTAGCTGGAGCATCGCAAATCCCCGAAGAATCGCCTAAAGAGGTGAACGCGTATGAGGTAAGCCTAAACGACACAGCATCGTTATATTCCGACATTATTTATTTTCTTAAGAACGGATATGCTCCTTTACGATTGGATCATGTCAAGAAAAGAGCTCTGAGATTAAAATCTAAACAATACCAGCTCATAAATGATGTCCTGTTTAAAAGAAACTATGATTCTGTGCTTCTTAGATGTCTTGAGAAAACTGAAGCCGAAAAGGTTTTGCAGGAACTTCACGATGGACCAGCAGGTGGACACTATGCTGGGGAAGCCACCGCACACAAAATATTACGTGCAGGATACTACTGGCCCATGCTGTTCAAAGACTCGTACAATCACGTAAGAAAATGCCAAATCTGCCAGACTGCTGCAGGAAAACAAAGAGAAGCGCCCATGCCGCTACAACTGGTCAGCATCGACCAACCATTCAGTCAATGGGGCTTGGACATAATAGGTGAGATCGTTCCTCACTCTTCTAAGCAGCATAAGTATATCCTTACGGCTACCGATTATTTTACCAAATGGGTAGAAGCAGTTCCTCTCAAGACAGTCCACTCTGAAAATATTATTGAATTTATAAACCAATTTATCATAACTAGGTTTGGATTCCCAATGGCCTTAATATTCGATAACGCTTCATATTTTTCTGGAAATACCATGATTGAGTTCGCACTCAAAAGAGGGTTCAAACTAAAGTATTCCGCCAATTACTATCCTCAAGGTAATGGGTTGGCTGAATCAACGAACAAGAACCTAATCAGGATCATCAAAAAGACAGTCGACCAAAACCAAAAGAATTGGCACAAAGCGCTAGTAAACGCCTTATGGGCAGACAGAATTACCAAGAAAGCCTCTATCAGTACTTCTCCCTTTAATTTGGTTTACGGGAGAGAAGCAGATCTTCCTACTCACTTACTCATTCCCTCCTTGTCCTTAGTACAATACATTGATGAAGTACCTACTTCTCCCTTACAACTAAGACAAATGGAAATAATCAAGTTAGAAGAACAACGAGAGCAGGCCAAGAAAACCCATGCTCACCACCAAGCACTGATAAAATCCTCTTTTGACTCGAACATAAAGACCAGAAAAAGCTTTCAGATAGGTGATTTAGTTTTGAAGTGGGATAAGGCTCACGAAGAAAAGGGCAAACATACGAAATTCCAGAAGCTATGGCTTGGTCCTTTTCAAATCGTAGAAGTCTTAGGCCCATCGACTTTTGTGTTGCAGGACTTGACAGGTAGGAGAGATTCTCTGCCTGTAAACGGACAAATCCTCAAAATGTATTTCCCATAGAAGGTCATCCTTCTGTTTTTGTAAGATAGTTTTAAATTTTCATGTTAGTTTTCATTTTTCATAGATAGGGCTGGTTGTGAATGATCATAAATAGTATTCATGAAGAAACATACCATTTCTGTATCAGATTTTGATTTCACTTGTATAAATAGCAAAACTTTTCGAAAAATCTGACTTTTATTATTGACAAATAGAGTTAACTTTAGCCTGAATATGATGATTAGTTTCAACTTTACAAAGAAATCTGGGAAGAAAGTAACTTTTGGCAAAAAATTGTTTTATGCCAATGCTATGAAAGGTATCATCGATAGCAAAATAGGTATTCTCTGCAAAATTGCTGTTCTTAAAACTCTATTATTGTCGTCCAGAGCTTTCTTAAGGAAAAACAATGACTTCCTCCCTGCTAAGGAGAATTGCAGCATCCAGAGAGACAATCCAAGAAAACACTATATCTCAAAGAATAAGAGGTCTCATCACGAGCCGGCTTATCATGATCACAGATATTATAACTTTGCTGACTTTGCCACCACTGTCTATCAAAATAGGGCAACGACTCAAGATTGTGCAATCGAAAGACAAGGGGTCTCATCACGAGCCAGCTTGTTCAGCAAAAGTGTAAATCAAGTGGATGACTGTGTCATAATTTGGCCACCAAACCAAGACATTGTTCTTTAGAGAATAAAAATAAAAAAATAAAAAAATAAAAAAATAAAAAAATAAAAGTGTCAAAAGGATTTTTCTCTGGAATGTTGTAAATAACCTCAAGCAGGAAAAAGAATCATTGCTGGATAATATGGTAACCCTGTCGAGGCTATGGACGCTTGCGGGCAGCAGAGGCTCTACCTACGACAAAGGAGCATACTTTACAAAGTCAGTACACAGAGAAGACCTTATTTTGTCTTTGAGAAGACTAAGTAATGACTAGGTATGAATACAAAAAATAACCCAGGGGAAACAAACAATCAGAATGAAATAAGAAGTTGTGACGAAGCATCATAGACAGGATGAAAGGTAATACTCTATCTGTCCATAACAAAATTTAGGCATAAGAAAACTTTTCTGTTTTGGAAGTGAAAATGCAATAGAACAAGCAGAGATAACTAGTTCTTCACAGTGAATCGCCATTGTTGTGGTCACCAACAACCCCCCTTCTTTCACTTGACATTAGCAATAACGTCAAAGCAAAGAGGGGACCCTCAATAAAAATCCCAAAAAATATTTTTCTAAAGTTTCTTGTATTTCTCTCCCTAAGGCTTAAATCGCATCGCAAAGAAAGGCCAAAGCATTGCTCGAGCGCGAAAGGCGAAACTACGACGGAGCGATGCGAAGTTCATCGCATCACATACATCACACGCACCCCTTTAAAAGAAGACCGTCGAGAAACGCCGATCGCCGATATGCGATATCGCAAATCGCAAGCATCGAGCTATGCGGCATAACCATTAAACGAAATGTGCGATCTGCGATGTTTGCAATCTGCGATGGCAGCGATCTGCAATCTGCGATCTGAAAAGACTTATCACACAATAAACCCAAGATTAAGTGTGCGCCCTGAAGGAATTTAATGACCACATGCTTGAGTATCTAGGAGTGATTGCATTACATCTATCGAAGAGTCAAGTCATGATGAATGTCAGGGTTATGCATTTATTAGAGATTAATACTTTCACGTCAAGTCTTTTCATTTCCCTTCTTCTTTGCGTAGACTGCAAGACACGCAACTGATATAAGTTTATATGCAGGAAACATTTGAAGGAAAGAGGAAAGCGCCAATCAGATAGCAAAGAGAGAATGTCGCCGCAAATGGATGCCGCATGCAGCAGAACCGCGGATTCCAGACTATCAGCCAACCGGCACTGATGAAATTAGACCATCGAGGACTTAGAGTCAAAGGCGCACAAAAGCAGCAAGTTCAGGAAATATCCTGAAGCTCAGACTTGATAAAGCAAAGAAAGAAGCGCATGAGAAGGAAGACGCTTCAGGAAAACCTGGAACAAAGAACGGAAACAATTCTAAAGACAGGGAGATGTCCATACAGCACGACTCCTAACCCACTCAATCATTCGCACGACCGGAAACCGAAAACAGCAACAGCAAAATCAGTTCGAGAAGAACCTGGGTTATGCTAAATATACACGCGGCGAATACACCCAGCTAGAGAAAGGTTTTCGAAAATATCTTCTGGTCTGCCGGAAGGAAGTGCCAGCTCCTGTTATTTCCACTTTTATCTCCCGAGCGAAAGAAGAAAGCGGCCAGCCGACTCTTCCCATGAAAATGTTGCACTGATGACAGCACTAAAGAGATATACAGAAACGGTCAGAGATTAGATGTTAAGTTTAGAAATAAAGTTGCTTTTAGTAAAAGGGCGGTTGTTTGAAGCCGATTCCCTAATTTCATGTAATTAAGATTGATTAGTTAGTAGTATTTAACCCTTCCCGTTGCATTGGAGAAGGGTCCGTAATTTTGTCAAAAAACTTGTCCTCAGAACATGCACTTCTGCACCCTCGGAGGGGGTTTTTGATGAATGGACGGATCGAGATTTATTTATGTTTGCATTTTAATACCTGCTACTGATGTTGCACTTCTGTACTCTTAGTAGGCATTAGAAGAAAGTAGAGATAGATCATTATTGCTTAGAGTCTGTAGGTTTAAATCAGTCATAAATGGTACTTTTATCTCTTGACTAGTTTTTACTTGCATCCTTTGAGTAGTATACAGTTGATGTTATTTATATGTTAACGTATGAATGAGTGGACTACCATTTGGCACTTTTGTACGGTGGAGTCGTTGATTTATGCTTAATACATAACTAACTGATTATGCAATATGCTGTTCACAATCATCTTGCTTAACTTTTTATGCAAGAAGGTTCATCTTTATTGATTTATATTTTCATAATAGCTGAATAATCTTCATTACCAGTTATTCTGAGAAATCTTTCTAGATTGCATAATGGAAAAATTCTGCCCCGGGTTAGTGTAGATTAGAAGTATTGTCTTTATTAGATTAAAGTAATATAGAATCATTTCAGAATTCAGAACTAGATTAGTTAAAGAATAGCTAGAGATTTCCTATTTTCATTCCCCACACACATACATCATTATTTCTACACATACACCCCTTAGAACGGGAAGCTGGTCCCGTCATCCCCAGAGGACCCGCTATACCAAACGGATAGGGAGTCGCCAACCAGGTTCCTGACTGGGCGGGTATCCCCCTTGTTGTCAACCCGATTTCGGGGCCCCCAACAGGAAGAAGACTGGTGAAATTAGGCTGTGTGTGGACTTAAGGAATCTGAACCAAGTATCCCTCAAAGACAACTATCCCTTACCCAAAATGGATCATATTCTCCAAAGAGTGGTAGGGGCCTCAAGGATTTCATTACTGGATGGGTTCTCAGGCTTCAATCAAATCCTGGTGCACCCTGATGATCAAGACAAAACAGCATTCACTACCCCATGGGGAACTTTCAAATATGTAAAGATGCCTTTTGGATTGAAAAATGCAGGGGAAACTTTTCAAAGAGCAATGGACATTGCTTTTTCCAAAGAGATTCATGACTTTTTAGTCATTTACCTAGATGACCTTACACCTTTCTCAAAATCAGACCAAGAACATATAAAACATTTAAGACAGATCTTCCTAAAATGCAGAAAATATGGAATTTCCTTAAATCCCAAGAAGTCTCTGTTTGGTTTAGAGGAAGGTAAGCTGTTGGGCCACATCATTTCTAAAGATGGCATTAGAATTGACCCAGATAGGATACAGGCTATCCTACAAATGCCCCACCCAAGGAATGTCAAAGAGTTACAAGGATTCTTGGGAAAAATAAATTTCTTGAGAAGGTTTATCCCAAACTTAGCAGAACTAATCAGATTATTAAATAACATGCTAAAGAAGGATTCAAAAGTCAAATGGACTGTTGAAGCCAATCAAGCCTTTGAAAGTATAAAATTGGCCCTTACCCAAACCCCAGTCTTGACCAATCCTCAGTTTGACAGAGAATTTATCATTTTCTCTTTTGCCTCCCAGCATACTATTGCTGCTGTTTTATTGCAAAAAGATGACCAAGGAAATGAGAAGCCAATTGCTTTCTTTAGCAAAGCTCTTAGAGATGCACCTTTAAAGTATCAAATCATGGAAAAACAAGCTTATGCTTTGGTCAAAGCCATTAAAGACTTTAGGATTTATATCCTTTATTCCCATGTTATAGCATATGTGCCAAGTCCAATTGTCAAAGACATTCTCACTCAAGAAAACTTAGAGGGCAGAAGAGGAAAATGGATTGCCAACATCTTGGAATTTGACATTGAGATAAAACCTACAAAACTAATAAAAGGGCAAGGCTTGGCTAAATTAATGACAGAAGCAAATTTCCAAGCCCTAGACATCAATCAGCTGGACAGTGAACCGGAGCTGGCGACTCCAAAGATCAATGTAGCCTTTGAACAATCCCCCTGGTATTCAGGTATCTGTTATGTGTTACAAAACCTGTGTGCTCCCCCAGGACTGTCCAGAACTAAGTGTAGATTCTTAAAAATGAAAACCTCAAAATTTTGTGTGATGGATGGCAATCTGCTTTGGAAAATCCATGAAGGTATATTGCTGCACTGTTTAATTGAAAATTAAACTGACAAAATCATAAAAGAATTTCATGCAGGTGACTGTGGTGGGCACTTGTACTGGAAGTCCACTGTGGATAAGATACTAAGGGCTGGGTATTACTGGCCTACCATGTTCTCTGATATCAAGAAATTCATCACATCATGTCATAAATGTCAAGTGTTTGAGGGAAAGAGACAGTTGCTGCCACTTCCCTTAAGGCCTATTGCAACAGAGAGACCTTTTCAACAATGGGGCTTGGATTTCATTGGGGAAATTCATCCCTCATCTTCTGGCCAACATAGATGGATCTTAACAGCCACAGATTACTTTACCAAGTGGATTGAGGCTGTTCCATGCAGACAAGCAAATGATTCAACAATCATTCAGTTTTTAGAGAACAACATATTGGCTAGATTTGGCTGCCCTGACAAGATAATAACAGACAATGCTGCAGCTTTCAGATCCAAGAAAATGGTGAACTTCTGCCATAAATTTCACATCACCTTGGGCCATTCCACTGCATACTATCCCTAAGGAAATGGCCTTGCTGAGTCATCAAACAAAAGTCTGGTGAACATCATAAAGAAAGTGCTAGAAGAGAACAAAAAGAATTGGCATAAGAAGCTTGTGAATGCCCTATGGGCAGATAGACTAACAACCAAAAGATCAATTGGGACCAACCCATATGAGTTGGTTTATGGACTAGAAGCCAAGTTTCCCTCATCACTAGGAGTGCCTGTAATGAAGCTTCTTCAAGAAAGCCTAGCTGAACCAAATGATATGCAAAGGAGAATCAATCAAATAATATGTTTACAGCAAACCAGAGATCAAGTTTTCAGCAGAGTGCAAGTGCTGCAAGAAAAACTAAAGAAGGCCTTTGACAGAAGAACCAAGGCAGAAGATTTCAGTGTGGGAGACAAAGTCCTCAAGTGGGATGCAAGAAGAGAAGACAAAGGAAAACATGGAAAATTTGATTCTTTATGGAGAGGACCATTTGCTGTCCAAGCAGTGCAAGGTAACAACACTTACTTCCTAAAACGTCTTAACGAAACTGACTTGGATGAAGGTCCTGTCAATGGCAGGATGCTGAAGCACTATTTTGAATATCATCCATAAGTGCACCCTGAGGTTCCTTTGTATATATGCAGATGTAAATATTATTTCGCGTTTAGATTGTAGAAATGCAGTTTTCCAAGTTTATTAACTGTCAGCAAAATGCACATAGATTCAGAGATCTACCAAGAAGAGAAGCACACAATTTTGGCATCTCAAAGTAGCAAACTTCAAGATTGGCAAGAGCAGTTAAGGAGCAAGGCAATCTGACATGCTATTCTTGGTCTTTCAAATGAAACACCATCCCCATGTGGAGCCACTAGTAGCTACCTATACCAATAGGTTTCATATCTCATGATTGGCTATGAAAAGGACCAAATATGCTCTGCTTTGATGATTCAAAGATCACATATTTCCAAGAAAATCCAATCTGTGTGTATAGCTTGGTATGGACTCAAATTTTGATGGATGGTCCAACAGCCTAATCTGGACCATGCCATGTTTTAAATTTTCAGTTGTAGATTAGAGAAAGAAGCCTGTCCAAACTGTTTAATCTTGGCAGACAAGTAATTCAGGTAGAGAAGAAAAGGCTCCCAACAGCTTAATCTGGGACCTTGGAAGAAATAAGGGTAGAAGTAGATAGAAAAACAAAAGAAAAGGCCAAAGAAAAGAAAAGGCAGGTAAGGGTCTGCAAGTCCAAGTGCACCCTCCAAGAAGAAATAAAAAATGCTAGCCAAGTAGCTGGGTAAGTAGTTGGGGTTGCAGAAAGGTTATTTTTACCATTGTAGGTGTGTTAGCTTTGTTTACCAAGGCAAAGTCAATGAAATGAGAAGGTGTTCTTCTTCATCAAGATTGCAGCAAGCAAAGGAGCATGTCTAACCTCCCTTTTCCCCTTTTCATGTCATTTACTAACATTCCCTCATCAGTTGAGATTCATGGAAGAATTATGGTTTCATGGTGGTTCTTAATCTTTTTAGAAGCCACATTTCTTGTCTAAACTCTTTTCATTTTGATCTACTCCCTAAACTAAGTAAGTTTCAAATAAACTTAGTGATTTTTCCCCCTCATTCACATCTTCCCCCATATTAACTCTAACTCTACTATGTAAATCCCCTATATTACCTCTCCCCTACTAGTATTAACACCATGGTGTATAAACCCCAAATTTTGTATAAATATCCCTCCCCTTGGCATTATAGCCAATGAGTTCTCTATCAGGGATCAAATGACATCTGGTCACTTTGATGAACCTAAATTTAACTTCCTCCCCTCTTCTGAGTTCATTGGGCCCCTACATAGCTTCATTTGCCTAAGAAAATCTCATAAATAACCTTGTTTTACCTATACCCACTTCATTAGCAAAATAACCCAAACACCCACTTTATTCGCTTATCCTAAGTATCGGGGCCGCATTATTGTGCATTGAAAAACCTTATAAAACCCCCCCCTCCTACCCATGAGCCCTTTCGAAATGGTGAAATAACCCAAAAATCCTCCTTTTACCGCTTAAACCAAAGTTCCGCCTGTATTTGATTTTTCGAAATATATTGAAAAACATTGGAAATACCCTATCCCAATGTTTTCCGCCTGAGCACGAGTCCCAAAAGAAATGTTTATTTATTTCTCCGCCCGCATCCGTATCCATCGATCACGTCGCCCTCCCGTCCACCGTCGGATCGGACCTGTGGGATCCGACGGCCCTTATTGATATCGGAGCGGCCCCCACGACAGACGATTAGCGCCCGAGAAAGTGACGAAGGGATACGTCATGGTGCGGCCACGCGTCGTCCTTTCAGGTCTCTCGGAGCGGCCTCTGACACAACCAGGGCCGTATCCTAACCACCCCAATAAACCGTAACCGCTCCGGGAAACCGTAACGGCTAGTACGCTGACCGCCCGGTTGCTGGTTCCGTGTCATGCCCACGTCATCGCCACCCTGCCGTCGCGTTAGCATCTTTGTCCGCCAGTACGCCAACGTGTCTGCCACCGCATCATTCCTGTGGACCAACCCTAGCTCGCCACGTCATCTGATGACGTCATGCTGACGTCATCCGGCCCTGACCCCACCGATGACGTCACCAGAAAAACGCGCCAAAAGTCCAAAAAATCAATATTATAGCCAAATTTTGCGTTTTTGGGCACTTTCCTACAAAAACGTTTGTTGCTCCTGCATGCACTTTTCACGTCCAACAGTATACCAGCCTGCAGAACTCGACCAGGAGACCGCCAGCGCACCATTTTCACCTGCATTCCTCTCCATTGCTCTCTGAAAACTAGGTATTTATCCTTAAAAATCCTTCCTTCACCTGGTTTTGTCTGTAAAATTGCCGAGGACGATTAAATTTGTGAAAAAACATAAAATTCACCGGTGAATCTTGGTGCCTAGTCCCCATTTACCATTGTGAACTCGAAAAACAGTAGTTGAGCCTTGTTTGCCCGCATTTTCACTAAGAACCATACTCTGTTCGCGGATTCGCAAAAGACTCATTTAAACTGAATTTACCTGCTGAGGAAGACAAAGTGAGACCAGACATTGGTCTTATTCATAATTCAGACAGTATTTCAATTGCTGTGTGCCCACTTCACCCTTTGGTCCCTGAAATTCATAGTTTCACTGCAAGTAATCACCTCTGTGCTGTTCTGCCTTCTTCAATCAATTCACCTACAAGTCAGAAGCTTAATAGACCATGGAAACTCCAATTGCACTAAACATCAAGCCTCTCAATGCCCCTCACAGGGAGTTAGAATGGAAAGCTCTGGGAGATATGGATTATCAAATGTTAGACTGCTTTCCATTAGGCTCCAAATACAATATTCAGATGCTAAATGAGTTGAAAGCCCAGCACCTTAGTGGAGCTGATATCCTAGGGATTTGGGACTCAAACTTGCCCGTCTACAACCTCCCCCAGGTTAATCCTATGCCTGAATTGATCCACAGATGCCAGGAGTGCTATGATCCATGCCAAAGAGCTGTCCTCAGCCCTACAGGCTCAATTCTATTCCATATCACCCCAGAGAGCATAAATGAGATGCTGCATTTCCACACTGCAAAACCATTGACCCCCCTCTACATGCAGAACTTGATAAAGAAGGGGAATAAGTTGTCAAATGACCAGATCATCAAAATCAACCAGCTGTTTGTACAATCAGGCTCTGAAACCATCAGAACTTCTCCTATTGGATATGCTTACTTAAATGAATTAGGCAGAATGCTAGTGGATTTGATCAGCTATGTCCTAGGGTTCAAGGGAATGGAGGACGTGGATGAAATTATAATGGCAATGCTGTCTATATTCTCTCTTGGAAAGCCTCCAGCTGTACATTATGATTATGCCACATATATTGCAGACAGGATCCATGACCAGCTGATGAATTTGCAAAGGGAAAGACTGTTCAGATATACTTCCTACATTTATCATCTATTCTTGTTCAATCAACCATGCAGCTTCCTCATTCCCCTGAAACAAGTTAATGCCCAGGGGAATCCAAGGTCAGTTGTGTTTTGGACCTCTATTTTACATTGTACCTCTGTATCACCATACACATACTGTGAATTCATAGACTTATTCATACATCCAGCTATGACATTATTGTATGGTGTTCCTCCTCCAAGGTTAACTGATGACATGAGGAGAATTCTCTATCTAAACAAAACTTACAGCATTGGTAATTGGTACCTTTACCAAGACCACACAGTCATCAGAGTATATGGCTATGAGTTGAAGCCTTTTAGGCTGCCAAGGTATGTCCCCATGAGGCTTTTTGCCCTCGAATACTTCAGGCAATTTGGGAATGCCGACTACCTCCACTTCCAAAGTAAAAACAAGAAGGCACAGTTGAAGGTAAGGAGCCAGCTGGGCCCTTTCCTATATAACAAAAAAGAGGAGGGATGGAAAGAGGCAAACAGTATCCTAGAGGCCCTCAAACTGCAAACTAGCTTTGAGTGGATACCCTATGACCCCAATCATTTTGTTTCCCTCAGGAGGATAAAATACAAATTGGGCACATATTCACATGTGAGGCAGCCTGAGATTGAGCAGTATGCCAATGCATTAAGCTGGGAAGAAGGCACCCTAGAAGAGGAAATCACTAGTGAAGAGCTGCTAGAAAAAGAGGCCAGAAATATTCAAAAGGATGCTGACTTAGAAACTTGTGGTCAGGTCCCCCTCTCATATAAAAGACAACTTGGAGCAGCTGCCTCATCCTCAACTACACATCAGCAAGCTGCCGTGAACACTCCACAGACAGCCAACAAAGGCAAAGAAAAGCAGGTGGAACAGCCACCTCCTATGACTGAAGAGCAAATGGAAACCCTAGTGCAGCAACAAGAAGAAATGGAGCAGCAGGGAGAAGGGCAGCAGCAAGAAGAACAACAACAACAGGAATTGCATCAAGAAGAAGGGCCACATGAGAGACAGCAGCCCTTACAGCAAGAAAGAGTAGTTGATACTCCAACTTCCACTGAGCAACAGGCTCAAAATATAGTGCCTCCTAGGCCAGAGACTACCTTTGATGCCTCGGTCCTCCAAACTCCACAGAAGGAGGACATAAACAGAAAAAGGGATAGAGAAACTCCCCTGACATCATCTATAAACCAGGGAGAGAAAAGGCAAAGGTTGAATGACTTTTCTGAGGATGACAAAGCAATAAGGCAAGCAATGGGCATGGGCCCACCAAGCAGAGAAGCTTCAGCCAGTTCCTTCCAGCAGGAACAGGACAGAACTATGGGAGGAGAGGTCAGCTCCTCTAGCCAGCAAAGAGAAGGAGAAAGGAGCATCAAGCAGCAATTTATAGACATCAAAAGGAGGAGTGACCCTATCAAGATACAGCTGTACAACCATTTATTGAAAATGGCTCCCACCAATCAACAAAGACTGATGTCTGCATTTGATGTACAGGAAGGCAAAATGATCATGAGCCATTTTATGCCAACAGCACTGCAGCCCCAATCTTCCTCTGACTACTTGAGGACTAACCTAGAAGTCCTTGCCAAGGATATCCACCCAATGGATAAGATAGAACTGCATAAGCAAACGGGTGAGATGGTCTATGCTTCCTTGGCAGACCAAACATTGGATAACTACAAGCTACAAAATAGCCTTAACAATACAGCCTCTCAGCTAGAGTTGGAGAGAGCATCATCCCAGGCAAAGGACAACAGAATAAGGTCCTTGGAAGACATAATCATTGAGATTGGGCATGATCCCAAAGATATTAAAGGAATACAAGAGATATTGAAGTTGAGGGATGCTGACATGGCTGCCTTAAGGAAAAAGATCAAACTCCCAGCTACCATTCACCCTCAGACAGATGAAGTGGCTCAGCAAAGACATGAACAGGATGCACAGCCTTGATGATTTCCCTTTATAAGCAGCTTATGCAAGCACAAGAAAGGTTGGGAGAATGAGAGGCCGCAAAAGCAGCATTGCAAACAGCACTGAAACAGAGAGAAGAGGGTCAGACCTCTCAGCCTCCTCTGGTTATCAATCTTGAGGAAACTGCTCCTATCACTACTCCTCCTCCTCAACAGACTGAACAGACAGCAACATCTACTTCAGCAGCACCAACAACCACAGAGCAGGCCCAAAGCCTGGATATGCAAAAGCTGAAGAATGAAATTCAAATCCTGGAAGCTCAAATGGCCGAGTTAAATGAGACCAGGGAAAAATTAGCCAAAATCAATGACAGACATGATAAATCAAAGAGAGAAGTGGCAGAAAAGGGCAGGGAAATCAAAACCCTTAAAGACAGGATAAAAGAGCTAGAAAATGAGCTCAAATTAGATAAAGTTATAGCTGGGCTTAAGGCAATGCTATGGGCCAACATTGGCCAGTCTATTACTGACCAATGGCAGTATATAGAGACAATCCATGAGCAGCTAGAGCTCATCCCAAAAGCACAAGCTGAAATTCACAAGTCAAGGGCTGCTCTAGGCAACATGCCTGAAGTTGCCACCAGGATGATCAATGTGCTGAATAATAGAACAAGTACTCAGCTGGCAAGTATGGGAATTCCCAACAGAACTGAGACCATTCAGTTGATTAAAAGGGTTCTCACATTGAGAAATTTGGTGCAGACATTGGAGAGAAGAACCCAGGACATGCAGACTGAGGTGAAAAGGTTCATGGATAAATTCTTGGTGCTGCAAAACAGAGGACTCCCTAGCTTACTGAACAACGCAGGGAGACTGCTCATTCATGAGCAGTATGCTAAAAGAGTGAATGCATTTGCCACAAACGAAATCAAAGAGAAGCCCAGCAACTCAGAAGAAACAGGGCCAGCTACAGGACAGACTATCTACAATAGGGTAGAAAGCCTATTTTTTATAATGAATGAGATCAAACACCTGTTTGAGGTGGCTCCCAATTTTTTCAAGTATACAGAGGCAGAGGAGACTATGGATGCAATTCTCAAGCACCAACTCCCTACACAAGACTGGTGGGCAAGTACAATACAGAAAATTTTATAGACAGTGAGTCATACACAAAATTTTGTTTTAAAAAAAAAAAAATATGAATTGTTATGTAAAGCACAGTTCAACAAAATCAGCATGCATTAAAGGTTAGAGATGAGCCAACTCAGCAAAGCTGCTCGGTCACCACAGCAGCAAGCACAGTCATAGGTGGTAGGGCCGAGAAAATACAGTGCAGCAAATATAAAGGCACATTTATCAGCATTAAAGGAAAGCGTTTCAACCGACTCAGTGACCTCCAAAGGTCAAAATATCCTCTGACAGACTTAAAGAGCAGTTATATTGCATTCAAAGCTGTAATAACTTCTTTTCTACTTTCTGAACGAAGTAATGAAGATATTTCTCTCTCAGATGACTCAATGCTTGAGATATTTTGTATAAGCGTTCCTATAAAGTCCCCTTCGCATGAGTTTGCAAGGGTTGTTGTTGATTTCTCCTGAAGAAGTTCTTATGCTGTAATCCTTTCAGAAGTTTAATAAAGAAAGTGATGGAATTTCTCGGATTTCTGAAGTGTTGAATGCATTCTGGTGTTTGTTGAAAACTGTTGGATTCCTGTGTATTACACAATACAATAAGTCTCTGTAACTCTCTCTGTTATGTGTTTTTGATTTGTTAAAATCCATATATGCTTCTAATGTTTGAATATTTAGCAACATGGAAAAAGAATAACTTTCAGGATTTATTCAAGAAATACCCTGAGTTCAATCTGTGTTGTTAATGAATGTTTTCTTCATCTGTAATCTTGATAAGTGTAATTCTTAATTGCTGCACTTTCAGAATACATCTTTCACAGTGGCCTTTGTCTCAGGAATTCAAGTTTGCTCCTGTGCAACGTGTTTCACTTTCACCTCACCAGCTTAATAGAGAATTCTTAATTGCTTTCTGTTGGCTGACATGCTTCACCATTCAAGTTAACTTTGTTTGTCTAAGATACACAATAGGCCCTGCAGTTTGAACACCACCAATCCTGCATTTCAAAGCATTTCACAACTCCAGACTCCATTGCCCAATGATATATTACTCTCTAAACACTACATCTTAAGCCCTGAAAGAAATCCTTCAACCAAAACATAAACCAAAACCTGAGCATAATATCTAGCCTAAAACACCATCATAACAGAGACAAATCATAAAGAGAGAGCCCTCTCTGATTACAGTTTGGCTAGAAACTGTGTTCCAAAGATTGGTTAGTGGTTACCCCGGCCGTATTCCCTTGGGAGTCATAGGGAACAACCTGGGTGTTAACATCGTCCAAACAATAAAAACAAGTTCTAAGATAAACACAAAGCACTTTCACTTCGCAAAAAAGGAAATCAAATGAAAAGAAAGTTTAAGAAAGCGAAACTCAAAACTTTCAAAAGATTTTCTTTCAATGAAGCCAAGAAGTCTTTTTCAAAGAATGCTCTCAAAAATACTGACACCAATGATTGATGAATAGGCAACCAAACACTTTTGTGAATTGACACCTTTCAAATGATGAAAACCCAACAAAAATAAATGCGTTTGAAATCGCTCATGACAATCAAAAGAAGCAATGAAAGTCCAAAAGATCAAAAGACAAGTTTCAAGAAAATGGTAACAAACAACTTTCCTGAAACGAAGGAGCAAATGGTCACAAAAATGGTTTTGTTGAGCAAACAAAAGGTCACCAAAACAAAATGAACACAAAGATTGAATCCAATCTTCCTACTCTGCCAAAACAGAGCAGTCAAGATTCTTAACCAGAAATCTTGTGTGTCAAAAAACAATGACGCTTGCAATCAACGAAAACAAGACTGATACTCCTTATAACTAGAGAGAGTTCAAAACAATGCCCCCTGTTAAGTAGAGGACTGTTACTGGAAAATGACTGCTTCAAACTGACCCAAACTACCAGACAAACATTCAGCAAAAAGAAAATTTATAAATCTTGAAAATTAGATAATATACGCGCCTGCAGTGATGTGCAGAGTGCGTGTACACGCGACTGTAACTGAGGAAACCTGCATATACGCGGGTTCACTTAGTACAACTTGCGTATATACGCTTCTGTAATCCAGAAAAACAACGTATCTGAAGATTTTCAAGAAAAATAAAAAAAAATACAGACTGAAAAACTGGAAAAGCTTAGAGTTCAAGAACAGATCAGACAATCAGAGCCAGCAAACAGAGAGGCTGAGCCTTGATTGGCTTGAAGACTACCCAAACTAGGAACAACAAGAGTGTTGTTCCCCAGCAGAGTCGCCAATTCTGGTTGAGTGGAAAGTACCCCTAGGGTCCTTTGGGTTAAGACTCTACCAGACTAAAAATTGCTTATTCAAAGAAACACACACACACAGCCATTATCTTTACTGTAAGCAAATTCTAATGTTTAGGGTACGTACCTAAGGTCCTACGTTCGAGAAGGCCTTTAGGGTCCAAACCCTTCTTGGAGTTCCCTTCTTCTCCTTTGACCTGTAAAACAAACAAATCAAAGAACACAACAGTACATGGACAAATACTTATATGAAAACCATCTTCATGCTATAAAGTTAGTTATAAAAATCTTTAAGTAACTACTTGCATAAGAATTCAAGACAAGAATCTCATAAGCACAAAGAAAGATTGTTTCGGGAACCAAGACGTGTTTCTTTATATAAAGGCAAGTAAAGTACTTATAACGGAAAGATTTCACCTGAAACACCTTCAGCAGGCTCCAAGCAAAGCTTCCTCTCAGATTCGTTCCAGCCTCAAGCCTCCAACAAGAGCTCCTTCCAAGTCTTACTCAATGGTGATATAAAGGATGAATGATCACCAATACACATGGAAACAAGGGTTTCCTATGCAAAATGGGGGAAGTGCAGAAGGCACCAAGGACTTCAAACCTGGTCTAAGGGGAAAATCTCAGCATAATAATCTTGCTCTTCTTTTCTCTCTCCCTTAGGCCTTCCCTTTGATGTCTTTTTATACCATCTCCAAAGTAGTTTTTTAGTTAGGAGTTGGTTGGGAACAGTTGGGCCACGGGCACTAACAGGTGATTAGCAGGTAAAACCCGCGATCTCCGCCCGAAAATAAGGAATTATTTATTTTTTTAAGTGTTTTAATACATACACGCGGGTTGGGTATACACAGACCCGCGTGTACACGCGTTTAACTCAGGGCAATGTCACATATAGGGGATAAAACACTGTTTTCTAAATTTTAGGACCAGGTCTGGAAGGAGGGGTTGCCCTAGGCCATGAGTGCAGCATCACAAACCATAAGAGTGATATTTGGAGCTATAACACTAGGGGGGGAGGAATGATCCATGTGGATGTTGATTGCCACCCACCTATCCAATTTGGACCCCCACAACCATCTCTTTTGGTTTTTCAGTTTCTGTAATTGTAGCACAATTTACTATTTTTAGCAGTTTTTCAGGTCCTGAACTTCCGGAGCCGTATTGAGGCCCTAAACGACATTTTTTGGGAAATTTAGGAGCATCATGGGTCCATGGACTGATGTTTCTCTTCCAAAAGTTGTTTTTCTCGGATAAATCTTTCTAACAAGCTATTGTACGCACCAAACGAAGATCGGGTGCCAAGGTTACGACCCCGGGAAGTTGATGTACCAACTTACCCAAAACGGGGCCCACAATTTGGCGTTTCATCTTCTAGGGTTAGGTTTTGCAATGTTAAGGGTTTTCCATTGTTCCTCAACAATAAATAGGCCTTCGAGCCTCATTGTAACACAATTTAGAGGCATGTAACCGCCACATCTCTCCTCAGAGGTAAGCTGCCATCGCCCTAACTGGTTTATTTCCATTTCTGTTTGTAAGCATATTTCAATATTTTACATTAATGAAATGAAGTATTATTTCCACTGCATCTCTATATTTATTGTTATCTCTATAATTTGTTGCATTCCTGTTTAAATTCGGATCAGTGGTATCAGAGCGGTCTGCTTTTTCTCTGTTTTTCTTTGTATGTCCCCAATGAGGTCGAGATACAAGGAGTTAGGGCTTGAACTGGTCGAACCTTTGCAAGACCAGCGTTGAAAATCTTGATGGCATCCCATGGCGGATGAAAAGAAAGATGAGGGGGCAGGAGATCTAATCTGAAAATGATATCTTAGACTAATATTAAGGTATTAAAAACTCATGTGCAGGATTTGCCTATATTACTTAGTGCAACAGATCAAAAAGATTGCGAATAATATAGACAATGAAGCAGTTAGAAAAACATAATAGATACATGCATAACACAACAAATAATCAAGGGGTTCACCCAAAACTCTTGGGCTATGCCTCGTGGTCCAGTTGTCAGTGGTGACCTCTCTATTCTGTATTCAAGAGCTGAGTTTTTACAAATGTGAGCTCAAATTGAGTCTCAACACAACAGGAATAAAACAATAGGGTTTTACTTGGATCCCCCAAGTCTTTTTTAGTACACACACACTCCCTCTCACTCTCTGTCTCTATTTTCTTTGTGTCTCAGCACTACTTTTCTCTGTCTTTGTCATTTAGTGGTTTTAAGCCATTTGGCATTGTCTGTCCATTTCCTCTTCTGGGCTCTCTGGCTCTAGGACACTATCCGCTCAAATCCCCTCTGAGCATTAAGAAATCATCTCTAAACATCTTTAGGGATGGTGGCCACCTGTTTTGTAATGGAAGGGACCATCAGCTCCTTTGAAATCCCCAAAATAGTCGTTCTCTGCTTACACAGAGAAATATACATAAAACACTGTAAAAACCACATAAACGCCTCTTATCGAACTTCAAATAATATTAATTATGCCTTATAACTCCATCGGGTCCTCCTTTATATTGCTATCGCATGTCCACCATTGATCTGAGTGATCTTGATCCAAAATTTGAGATTCATTTCGGATGGCTTATGCGTATGGAGATTACCTGCCCGGAAAGGCGGTTTTCTCAAGCCACATGTCGGCCAGTGGATGGGATTGAGCGGAACCCATCCAATACCACTTACTGCCTAAGGCCCGCCCGAAATCCCACTCATTATGGAACTCAAATAGATTAAACCTGCATGTATAAGCCCTTTCGTGTCTTTTTTATCGCTCCATTCACATTTCCTTTGCTTTTCGTTTATTTGATGAAAATGCGAATTTACATTGAAAAACTCCTTTTTACGGAACTCAAAATATAAATATTTGTACCCATAAGACCCGTCGGGTCTGGTTTTATTGCAAGTCGCATATATATCGGCCCCGCTCCTTTGTATTGCTCCGATGTGATATTGCGATGTGATATGTCACAATCGCATATCACATAGTCCTCAGGCCCTGGTAAGTCCTTCTGGTTGTGTTTTTGGCGATGAGATGGCACGAGTAGATTTGGACCGTTGATCTGCGCACATAGATCAATGGCTCTCGTTTAATCGCAATGATCGCTATCGTGATTTCCCATAAGGCCGCTTCCAATGGACTCTACCTACCACCACTGATTGCGATATGCCAATCAGATCTGGACCATTGATCAACCAGATCTGACGGCTCCTGTGCATTGTTCCTCTAACCTTCGCTAGGCTCTGTTTTCTCATTTTCTTCATGTTTTTATCCCCCGATAGTGTTTTTCGCCATTTTTAAAAGTTCATCCTTTGCAATAGTTTTTTATTTTTGAAGACTTAAAGGGTTTCTAGGATCCATTTTGGATCATGCCTTCCGACTGAAAAAGATTTTGGACCACCAAAAGCTAGTTTTTAAGCATTGATCAAGTGAGGATACAGCTTCCTCACTTGTCCAATCTCTATCCATCATGCACTACTTGGTTTTGAACTTTTGAGTTCGATTCTCAGGTACTCAACATCCCCTCTGCGTGTATCTCACCTTCCTGTCCAAAACTGTGTCTTCTTGTAACTCATTGAGATATTTAGGCAACAGATCATCAATAGAAGGCAACTGAATTTGCTCTTCGGGATCTTCAATCAATGAACGTTCATATAACCTCAAGTTCTCTGCATTAAATACTGAATAGATATGCATATAAGCTGGAAAATCAAGGCGAAAATCATTTTCACCAATTTTCTCAAGTATCTTGAAAGGCCCATACCTTATTGGCTTTAGCTTCTTACCTTCACCTTTCATTCTATCTTTGCTGATGTACAGCCAGATTTGATCACCAACTTGGAAGCTATGCTCAATTCGATGCTTGTCATGCCTTGCCTTATACTTGGCCTGGCTTCTTTCATGCTGTTCCTATACTTCCTGGTGAATTTCTTGGATCTGTTCAATGAACTTGGTTGCTTTGTCCACATCACTGTGTCCATCAACTACTATGTCTTTACTAAAGACAAAATCCAAGGGATACTTTGGTGTAAAACAAAAACAAGTCTCAAAAGGAGATCTCTGAGTAGAAGAGTGCTTGGCACAGTTGTAAGCATATTGCACATAACACAAATGTTCATCCCAAAGCTTGGGATGCTTGCTGCGATAGCCTCTGAGCAACTGCATCACTGTCCTGTTGACCACCTCTGTTTGGGCATCTGTTTGTGGATGAAATTTTGTGCTCTTCTTCAATCTGGTGTCTATTACTGACCAATGGCAGTATATAGAGACAATCCATGAGCAGCTAGAGCTCATCCCAAAAGCACAAGCTGAAATTCACAAGTCAAGGGCTGCTCTAGGCAACATGCCTGAAGTTGCCACCAGGATGATCAATGTGCTGAATAATAGAACAAGTACTCAGCTGGCAAGTATGGGAATTCCCAACAGAACTGAGACCATTCAGTTGATTAAAAGGGTTCTCACATTGAGAAATTTGGTGCAGACATTGGAGAGAAGAACCCAGGACATGCAGACTGAGGTGAAAAGGTTCATGGATAAATTCCTGGTGCTGCAAAACAGAGGACTCCCTAGCTTACTGAACAGCGTAGGGAGACTGCTCATTCATGAGCAGTATGCTAAAAGAGTGAATGCATTTGCCACAAACGAAATCAATGAGAAGCCCAGCAACTCAGAAGAAACAGGGCCAGCTACAGGACAGACTATCTACAATAGGGCAGAAAGCCTATTTTTTATAATGAATGAGATCAAACACCTGTTTGAGGTGGCTCCCAATTTTTTCAAGTATACAGAGGCAGAGGAGACTATGGATGCAATTCTCAAGCACCAACTCCCTACACAAGACTGGTGGGCAAGTACAATACAGAAAATTTTATAGACAGTGAGTCATACACCAAATTTTGTTTAAAAAAAAAAAAATATGAATTGTTATGTAAAGCACAGTTCAACAAAATCAGCATGCATTAAAGGTTATAGATGAGCCAACTCAGCAAAGCTGCTCGGTCACCACAGCAGCAAGCACAGTCATAGGTGGTAGGGCTGAGAAAATACAGTGCAGCAAATATAAAGGCACATTTATCAGCATTAAAGCAAAGTGTTTCAACCGACTCAGTGACCTCCAAAGGTCAAAATATCCTCTGACAGACTTAAAGAGCAGTTATATTGCATTCAAAGCTGTAATAACTTCTTTTCTACTTTCTGAACGAAGTAATGAAGATATTTCTCTCTCAGATGACTCAATGCCTGAGATATTTTGTATAAGCGTTCCTATAAAGTCCCCTTCGCATGAGTTTGCAAGGGTTGTTGTTGATTTCTCCTGAAGAAGTTCTTATGCTGTAATCCTTTCAGAAGTTTAATAAAGAAAGTGATGGAATTTCTCGGATTTCTGAAGTGTTGAATGCGTTCTGGTGTCTGTTGAAAACTGTTGGATTCCTGTGTATTACACAATACAATAAGTCTCTGTAACTCTCTCTGTTATGTGTTTTTGATTTGTTAAAATCCATATATGCTTCTAATGTTTGAATATTTAGCAACATGGAAAAAGAATAACTTTCAGGATTTATTCAAGAAATACCCTGAGTTCAATCTGTGTTGTTAATGAATGTTTTTCTTCATCTGTAATCTTGATAAGTGTAATTCTTAATTGCTTCACTTTCAGAATACATCTTTCACAGTGGCCTTTGTCTCAGGAATTCAAGTTTGCTCCTGTGCAACGTGTTTCACTTTCACCTCACCAGCTTAATAGAGAATTCTTAATTGCTTTCTGTTGGCTGACATGCTTCACCATTCAAGTTAACTTTGTTTGTCTAAGATACACAATAGGCCCTGCAGTTTGAACACCACCATTCCTGCATTTCAAAGCATTTCACAACTCCAGACTCCATTGCCCAATGATATATTACTCTCTAAACACTACATCTTAAGCCCTGAAAGAAATCCTTCAACCAAAACATAAACCAAAACCTGAGCATAATATCTAGCCTAAAACACCATCATAACAGAGACAAATCATAAAGAGAGAGCCCTCTCTGATTACAGTTTGGCTAGAAATTGTGATCCAAAGATTGGTTAGTGGTTACCCCGGCCGTATTCCCTTGGGAGTCATAGGGAACAACCTGGGTGTTAACATCGTCCAAACAATAAAAACAAGTTCTAAGATAAACACAAAGCACTTTCACTTCGCAAAAAAGGAAATCAAATGAAAAGAAAGTTTAAGAAAGCGAAACTCAAAACTTTCAAAAGATTTTCTTTCAATGAAGCCGAGAAGTCTTTTTCAAAGAATGCTCTCAAAAATACTGACACCAATGATTGATGAATAGGCAACCAAACACTTTTGTGAATTGACACCTTTCAAATGATGAAAACCCAACAAAAATAAATGCGTTTGAAATCGCTCATGACAATCAAAAGCAGCAATGAAAGTCCAAAAGATCAAAAGACAAGTTTCAAGAAAATGGTAACAAACAACTTTCCCGAAACGAAGGAGCAAATGGTCACAAAAATGGTTTTGTTAAGCAAACAAAAGGTCACCAAAACAAAATGAACACAAAGATTGAATCCAATCTTCCTACTCTGCCAAAACAGAGCAGTCAAGATTCTTAACCAGAAATCTTGTGTGTCAAAAAACAATGACGCTTGCAATCAACGAAAACAAGACTGATACTCCTTATAACTAGAGAGAGTTCAAAACAATGCCCCCTGTTAAGTAGAGGACTGTTACTGGAAAATGACTGCTTCAAACTGACCCAAACTACCAGACAAACATTCAGCAAAAAGAAAATTTATAAATCTCGAAAATTAGATAATATACGCGCCTGCAGTGATGTGCAGAGTGCGTGTCCACGCGACTGTAACTGAGGAAACCTGCATATACGCGGGTTCACTTAGTACAACTTGCGTATATACGCTTCTGTAATCCAGAAAAACAACGTATCTGAAGATTTTCAAGAAAAATAAAAAAAAATACAGACTGAAAATCTGGAAAAGCTTAGAGTTCAAGAACAGATCAGACAATCAGAGCCAGCAAACAGAGAGGCTGAGCCTTGATTGGCTTGAAGACTACCCAAACTAGGAACAACAAGAGTGTTGTTCCCCAGCAGAGTCGCCAATTCTGGTTGAGGGGAAAGTACCCCTAGGGTCCTTTGGGTTAAGACTCTACCAGACTAAAAATTGCTTATTCAAAGAAACACACACACACAGCCATTATCTTTACTGTAAGCAAATTCTAATGTTTAGGGTACGTACCTAAGGTCCTACGTTCGAGAAGGCCTTTAGGGTCCAAACCCTTCTTGGAGTTCCCTTCTTCTCCTTTGACCTGTAAAACAAACAAATCAAAGAACACAACAGTACATGGACAAATACTTATATGAAAACCATCTTCATGCTATAAAGTTAGTTATAAAAATCTTTAAGTAACTACTTGCATAAGAATTCAAGACAAGAATCTCATAAGCACAAAGAAAGATTGTTTCGGGAACCAAGACGTGTTTCTTTATATAAAGGCAAGTAAAGTACTTATAACGGAAAGATTTCACCTGAAACACCTTCAGCAGGCTCCAAGCAAAGCTTCCTCTCGGATTCGTTCCAGCCTCAAGCCTCCAACAAGAGCTCCTTCCAAGTCTTACTCAATGGTGATATAAAGGATGAATGATCACCAATACACATGGAAACAAGGGTTTCCTATGCAAAATGGGGGAAGTGCAGAAGGCACCAAGGACTTCAAACCTGGTCTAAGGGGAAAATCTCAGCATAATAATCTTGCTCTTCTTTTCTCTCTCCCTTAGGCCTTCCCTTTGATGTCTTTTTATACCATCTCCAAAGTAGTTTTTTAGTTAGGAGTTGGTTGGGAACAGTTGGGCCACGGGCACTAACAGGTGATTAGCAGGTAAAACCCGCGATCTCCGCCCGAAAATAAGGAATTATTTATTTTTTTAAGTGTTTTAATACATACACGCGGGTTGGGTATACACAGACCCGCGTGTACACGCGTTTAACTCAGGGCAATGTCACATATAGGGGATAAAACACTGTTTTTTAAATTTTAGGACCAGGTCTGGAAGGAGGGGTTGCCCTAGGCCATGAGTGCAGCATCACAAACCATAAGAGTGATATTTGGAGCTATAACACTAGGGGGGGAGGAATGATCCAAGTGGATGTTGATCGCCACCCACCTATCCAATTTGGACCCCCACAACCATCTCTTTTGGTTTTTCAGTTTCTGTAATTGTAGCACAATTTACTATTTTTAGCAGTTTTTCAGGTCCTGAACTTCCGGAGCCGTATTGAGGCCCTAAACGACATTTTTTGGGAAATTTAGGAGCATCATGGGTCCATGGACTGATGTTTCTCTTCCAAAAGTTGTTTTTCTCGGATAAATCTTTCTAACAAGCTATTGTACGCACCAAACGAAGATCGGGTGCCAAGGTTACGACCCCGGGAAGTTGATGTACCAACTTACCCAAAACGGGGCCCACAATTTGGCGTTTCATCTTCTAGGGTTAGGTTTTGCAATGTTAAGGGTTGTCCATTGTTCCTCAACAATAAATAGGCCTTCGAGCCTCATTGTAACACAGTTTAGAGGCATGTAACCGCCACATCTCTCCTCAGAGGTAAGCTGCCATCGCCCTAACTGGTTTATTTCCATTTCTGTTTGTAAGCATATTTCAATATTTTACATTAATGAAATGAAGTATTATTTCCACTGCATCTCTATATTTATTGTTATCTCTATAATTTGTTGCATTCCTGTTTAAATTCGGATCAGTGGTATCAGAGCGGTCTGCTTTTTCTCTGTTTTTCTTTGTATGTCCCCAATGAGGTTGAGATACAAGGAGTTAGGGCTTGAACTGGTCGAACCTTTGCAAGACCAGCCTTGAAAATCTTGATGGCATCCCATGGCGGATGAAAAGAAAGATGAGGGGGCAGGAGATCTGATCTGAAAATGATATCTTAGACTAATATTAAGGTATTAAAAACTCATGTGCAGGATTTGCCTATATTACTTAGTGCAACAGATCAAAAAGATTGCGAATAATATAGACAATGAAGCAGTTAGAAAAACATAATAGATACATGCATAACACAACAAATAATCAAGGGGTTCACCCAAAACTCTTGGGCTATGCCTCGTGGTCCAGTTGTCAGTGGTGACCTCTCTATTCTGTATTCAAGAGCTGAGTTTTTACAAATGTGAGCTCAAATTGAGTCTCAACACAACAGGAATAAAACAATAGGGTTTTACTTGGATCCCCCAAGTCTTTTTTAGTACACACACACTCCCTCTCACTCTCTATCTCTATTTTCTCTGTGTCTCAGCACTACTTTTCTCTGTCTTTGTCATTTAGTGGTTTTAAGCCATTTGGCATTGTCTGTCCATTTCCTCTTCTGGGCTCTCTGGCTCTAGGACACTATCCGCTCAAATCCCCTCTGAGCATTAAGAAATCATCTCTAAACATCTTTAGGGATGGTGGCCACCTGTTTTGTAATGGAAGGGACCATCAGCTCCTTTGAAATCCCCAAAATAGTCGTTCTCTGCTTACACAGAGAAATATACATAAAACACTGTAAAAACCACATAAACGCCTCTTATCGAACTTCAAATAATATTAATTATGCCTTATAACTCCATCGGGTCCTCCTTTATATTGCTATCGCATGTCCACCATTGATCTGAGTAATCTTGATCCAAAATTTGAGATTCATTTCGGATGGCTTATGCGTATGGAGATTACCTGCCCGGAAAGGCGGTTTTCTCAAGCCACATGTCGGCCAGTGGATGGGATTGAGCGGAACCCATCCAATACCACTTACTGCCTAAGGCCCGCCCGAAATCCCACTCATTATGGAACTCAAATAGATTAAACCTGCATGTATAAGCCCTTTCGTGTCTGTTTTATCGCTCCATTCACATTTCCTTTGCTTTTCGTTTATTTGATGAAAATGCGAATTTACATTGAAAAACTCCTTTTTACGGAACTCAAAATATAAATATTTGTACCCATAAGACCCGTCGGGTCCGGTTTTATTGCAAGTCGCATATATATCGGCCCCGCTCCTTTGTATTGCTCCGATGTGATATTGCGATGTGATATGTCACAATCGCATATCACATAGTCCTCAGGCCCTTGTAAGTCCTTCTGGTTGTGTTTTTGGCGATGAGATGGCACGAGTAGATTTGGACCGTTGATCTGCGCACATAGATCAATGGCTCTCGTTTAATCGCAATGATCGCTATCGTGATTTCCCATAAGGCCGCTTCCAATGGACTCTACCTACCACCACTGATTGCGATATGCCGATCAGATCTGGACCATTGATCAACCAGATCTGACGGCTCCTGTGCATTGTTCCTCTAACCTTCGCTAGGCTCTGTTTTCTCATTTTCTTCATGTTTTTATCCCCCGATAGTGGTTTTCGCCATTTTTAAAAGTTCATCCTTTGCAATAGTTTTTTATTTTTGAAGACTTAAAGGGTTTCTAGGATCCATTTTGGATCATGCCTTCCGACTGAAAAAGATTTTGGACCACCAAAAGCTAGTTTTTAAGCATTGATCAAGTGAGGATACAGCTTCCTCACTTGTCCAATCTCTATCCATCATGCACTACTTGGTTTTGAACTTTTGAGTTCGATTCTCAGGTACTCAACATCCCCTCTGCGTGTATCTCACCTTCCTGTCCAAAACTGTGTCTTCTTGTAACTCATTGAGATATTTAGGCAACAGATCATCAATAGAAGGCAACTGAATTTGCTCTTCGGGATCTTCAATCAATGAACGTTCATATAACCTCAAGTTCTCTGCATTAAATACTGAATAGATATGCATATAAGCTGGAAAATCAAGGCGAAAATCATTTTCACCAATTTTCTCAAGTATCTTGAAAGGCCCATACCTTATTGGCTTTAGCTTCTTACCTTCACCTTTCATTCTATCTTTGCTGATGTACAGCCAGATTTGATCACCAACTTGGAAGCTATGCTCAATTCGATGCTTGTCATGCCTTGCCTTATACTTGGCCTGGCTTCTTTCATGCTGTTCCTATACTTCCTGATTCATTTCTTGGATCTGTTCAATGAACTTGGTTGCTTTGTCCACATCACTGTGTCCATCAACTACTATGTCTTTACTAAAGACAAAATCCAAGGGATACTTTGGTGTAAAACAAAAACAAGTCTCAAAAGGAGATCTCTGAGTAGAAGAGTGCTTGGCACAGTTGTAAGCATATTGCACATAACACAAATGTTCATCCCAAAGCTTGGGATGCTTGCTGCGATAGCCTCTGAGCAACTGCATCACTGTCTTGTTGACCACCTCTGTTTGGGCATCTGTTTGTGGATGAAATTTTGTGCTCTTCTTCAATCTGGTGTCCATCAATTCCCACAGACTTGACCAAAACTTCCCAGAAAATCAGGAATCTCAATTAGATACAATGGAAGTGGGTAACCCAAAACGAACCCAGACATGCTGAAAGAACAACTTTGTTGTTTGTTCAACTGTAATCTGCTTGTTACAAGGTATTGAAATACACATTTTGCTGAACCTATCCACAATAACATATAAATAATCATGACCTTTTCTAGATTTTGGCAATCTCCCAACAAAGTCCATGGACACACTTTCCCAAGGACGAGGAGGAACTGGAAGTGGAGTGTACAAGCCTAATTTTCTATTAGTCGGCTTGCTTTTAGCACACATAGTACACACTTTAATATATCTAGAAACTGTTTCATGCATTCTTGGCCAATAACAGAACCTTTGCAGCCGTGCAACTGTTTTACTTACACCAAAATGACCTGATATAAGAGAAGTGTGTGCTTCTTGGATTATGTTAACTCTTTCAATTTGTGGAATGCATAACTTTCCCAAATGATACAAGAGTTGGTCCTTAACATAATAATCTAATTCTTCTACTTGTTTGCCATGACTTAAAGCTGCATATACATCTTTAAAATCTACATCTTGAGCATATTGTTCAATGTAGCTTTCATGCATTACTGAGTTATGCCTATGTATAGTAGATGCATTTATGATTGGTCTGGATAACATATATGCAACCTTATTGTGTATTCCCTTCTTATATCTGATGACAAGATGAAACTGTTGTAGAAAACCCATCCACCTATAGTGTCTTGATTGTTGCAATTTAGTTTGTGAGTGTAAAGATTGAAGTGGTTGACGATCTGTATGTATGATGGTTTCTTTGCTTGTAAGGTAATGTTTCCACTTTTTCACACTATGTACTAATGCATACAATTCTTTATCATATGTGGGATAATTAACTACTACAAAGGTAAATGTCTCTGAATGATAGCATATGGGTTTATGGTGTTGCATCAACACTGCTCCCATGGCATAGTCACTCGCATCTGTTTCAATCTCAAATGGTCGTTGAAGATTTGGTAGTGCTAGTACTAGTGTTGTACTAATTTATTCTTTTAAGGTAGGTGTCGAAGGTTTTCTGCTGTTTGCCTCCCCACTGAGACACCTTATTCAATCCTGTTAAAGCATGTAAGGGAGTTGCAATCAAGGAAAAATTAGCAATAAAATTTCTCCAATATTGTGCTGCTCCTTGGAGACTCCTAACTTCTGTAGCAGATTGGGTTTAGGCCAGTTCACAATGACTTCAACCTTAGAGGGATCTATCTTCAATTCACCACCCCCTACAATATGACCCAAATAATTCAAAGATGTTGTGCAAAATTCACATTTTGATA
Source organism: Pinus tabuliformis (assembly GCA_031772625.1). Classification (NCBI taxonomy): domain Eukaryota; kingdom Viridiplantae; phylum Streptophyta; class Pinopsida; order Pinales; family Pinaceae; genus Pinus; species Pinus tabuliformis. The sequence goes on from CM062809.1 coordinate 1,240,142,330, forward strand.
AATTCACATAGAGACTTTCTCTTTTCACAACATCTAAAGTCTACTTTACATGCTTCAAATGTTCATCCCATGTTTTACTAAAAACAAGAATGTCATCTAAATATACAATTACAAAATCATTAATAAAAGGTCTGAGTACATCATTCCTAACTCTCATGAAAGTGGCAGGAGCATTAGTTAAGCGAAAAGGCATAACTAGCCATTGATACAGCCCTTGCTTTGTTTTGAAAGCAGTCTTCCATGCATCTTGTTCTGCTACTCTGACCTGATGATAGCCACTACGCAAGTCTAACTTGGAAAAGTAAACTGCTTCTTTCAACTGATCTAATAGATCATCAATGCGAGGAAGAGGATAACGATGCTTGATCGTTGTTTTATTCAGTGCTCTGTAATCAATGCACATCCTCCACGAACCATCTTTCTTTCTCACCAAAACGATTGGAGATCTGCATGGTGATGTGCTTGGTCTTATGAACTCTTTACCGAGTGTCTCCTGTACCTGCTTCTTGATCTCTACGTTCTCTAAAACGAATAACCTATACATTCCAATGTTAGGCAATGGAGCATCTTGCTACAAATGAATATGATGGACTATTTCCCTTTTGGGTGGTAGACCTTTAAGTTCTTGAAATAGGATATCATATTCTAAAACAACTTTAACTAAATCATCTTTCTGTTTAGCATCACAACCTTCAAATACATTGGTTTTATCAGGGTTCTTTTCCTTCACAACCATCAGTAAAAATTGCTTTCATGAATTTACAATTATTTTCATCTACCTTGAGTTTATGAGAGAATAGTTATTTTTGAGTTTATGAGCTCTTACAATATATTCTATTCCATCTTTCGTAAGTTGATACTTATTTTCAGCTCTATGTAATATGACTTTTCTATCATACAAGTAAGGACTTCCTAAAAAACTACCACATATATCCAAGGGAAATATATCTAACTCAACCTCATCTACAAATGTTGACCCAATAGCAAACGTAAGTTTACATTGTCTAGTCACTTGTAGCTTTGCTTTATCACATACCCAACCTAATGGATATGGCTTCTTGTGAGGTGTTGTTAGTAAGCCCAACTTCTTTACAATTGTTTCAGAAATCAAGTTTACTTGTGATCCACTATGAAATAAAGTATCAATCTTTTGGTGCTTGGAAATAACTCTAATATGGAAAAGTTCATGTCTTTTCCTCTCATTATCTTCATTATCAATAGATTGTGCAGAATTACTTGTATATGCTTCAGAATTTTTACCTTTTATACATGTGGCTATGACTGTTGTTTCAACACCTGATTCTGACCCCAAGTCTTTCTGAATAGCAACAACAGTCTTCTTCTTCTCAATACTGAACTTTTTGGGTTTCATCTCCAGATGCAAAGACCAATAGTGTTCATCATCGTGTCCATCCTTCTTGCAGTGAGTGCATGAAGGTTTTTCCTTATGTACATCATTTTCCTTCCTCTCCTTCCATTTCAGCTTCTTCTTTTCCTTGTTCTTGCTTGCAGAGGGTTTTGATGATCCCCCAATCTCTGGGTTCACCTTCTTACGTCTAGCCTCTAGATGTGTAGCCTGAACTGATACATCATCTAGGCTAGTGGGATTAAACATGAGAGTGGTGTGCTTCAAATAGCTATGTAGACCACCTACATACTTCAACAAAGTTTTAGGTGAGTCTAGATATATGCCTAAAGTTAAAGTTCTTTTTCTAAATTCCTAGGTATAGCTTTGTACACTTTTTCCCTTTAATTGGCGAAGAGTTTGCCAACTTATCATTGCTACTACATATAAGCTAGAGGATAGAACTGTTTTTAATGGCAGAAACAAATTCATTCCATGTAGAAAGAATTTTACCATGCTTCTTCAAATCAGCTTGTGGCTTGCCTTTCCACCACACTAGTGCAGTTCCTCCAAGGCGAAGGCTAGCCAGCTGAATCTTTCTCCTTTCTGAATCAATGTTCTGCACCCAGCAATATACATCAATCTGTCTAATCCATTTATATAGCTTTTCTGCATTTAATTCTCCATCATAAATTGGCAAATCAAACTTTACATCCAATTTAATCAAAGAAGTTTTCTTCTTTTTCTTTTCAGGGCTATAAGGAGGTCATGGTGGAGGAGATGATGGAGGAGCCTCTTCCCCTTTCGATTTTCCCTCTAGATGGGCATCCAGAGAAGGTTCCTATACTCCTTTGTCTTGTTTAGGTGTTGAGTTGCTTTCACCTCGACCCTTCTTAAATTCACAATACATCTCTACCACCATGGCTTGCATGGCCATAAAGTTGTCCATGAACTAAGATTCTGATTCCAATGGGACTTCTCCGGCCATTCTCCTCTAAGAGTAGACTCTTCCAATCTCTGGATTAGTCTCAACAAGTTTTCCTTCTCCTAGTTTGAGCTTTGACCTAGCTAGAATTCAAGAATCCAATACAAGCTTGTCTAACCTTAGGAAACCTAAAGCTCTGATACCACTTGATCTGAAAATCGGATCTTAGACTAATATTAAGGTATTATAGACCCATGTGCAGGATTTGCCTATATTACTTAGTGCAATGGATAGAAAATATTGCAAATAATATAGGCAATGAAACAGTTAGAAAAACATAACAGATACACACATAACACAACAAATAATCAAGGAGTTCACCCAAAACTCTTGGGCTACGTCTCCTGGTCCAGCTTTCAGTGGTGATCCCTCTATTATGTCTTCAAGAGTAGAGTTTTTACAAATGTGAGCTCAAATTGAGTCTCAACACAACAAGAATAAAACAACAGGACTTTACGTGGATCCCCCAAGTCTTTTGGAGTACACAGACTCTCCCTCTCACTCTTTGCCTCTGTTTTCTTTCTGTCTCACACTGCTTGCATCTGTCTCTATCATTCAGTGGCTTTTAAGCCATTCGACATTCTCTGTTCATTTCCTCTTCTGGGCTCTTTGGCTCCCGGCCTCTATCCGCTCAAATCCTCTCTGAGCGTTAAGCAATCATTGCTAAAAATCTTCAGGGATGTGGCCACTTGTTTTGTAACGGAAGGGACCATCAGCGCCTTTGAAATCCCCAAAATAGTCGTTCTTTGTTTACATAGAGAAATACACATAAAACACTGTAAAAACCGCATAAACGCCTCTTATCGTACTTCAAATAATATTAATTCTGCCTTATAACTCCATCGGTTCCACCTTTATATCGCTATCACATGTCCACCATTGATCTGAGTGATCTTGATCCAACGGTTGAGATTTGTTTCGGACGACTTATGCGTACAGAGATTACCCACCCAAAAAGGCAATTTTCTCAAGCCACATGTCGGCCAGTGGATGGGATCGGGCGGAGCCCATCCAATACCACTTACCGCCTAAGGCCCGCCTAAAATCCTACTCATTACGGAACTCAAATATGTTAAAACTGCATGTATAAACCCTTTCAGGTTCGTTTTATCGCTCCATTCACATTTCCTTTATTTTTCATTTATTTAACGAAAACACAAATGTACATTGAAAAACTCATTTTTATGGAACTCAAAATATATATATATTTGTACCCATAAGACCCATTGGGTCTAGCTTTATCGTATGTCACATATATATCGGCCCCGCTCCTTTGTATTGCTCCAATGCGATATTGTGATGCAATATGTTGCAATCACATATTGCATAGTCCTCGTGCCCTAGTAAGTCGTTCTGGGTGTGTTTTTGGCAATGCGATGGTGCGAGTAGATCCGGACTATTGATCTGCACGCATAGATCAAGGACTCTTGTTTAATCGCGTTGATCGATATCGCGATTTCCCATAAGGCCACTCCCGATGGACTCCACCTACCACCGCCGATTGCGATATGCTGATCAAATCTAGACCGTTGATCAGCCAGATCCGATGAATCCTGTGCATTGTTCCTTTGGCCTCTGATAGGCTTTGTTTTCTCGTTTCCTTCATGTTTTTATATCTCGATGGTGTTTTCCACCATTTTTAAAAGTTTTTCCTTTGCGATAGTTTTTTATTTTTGAAGACTTAGAGGGTTTCTACGATCCATTTTGGATCAAGATCCTATCAAAATATTGCTTGAAGAAGCCCTCAAGCGACAAAGGAATGTGATGATGGAAAACATTGCACAGATACTTTAGCAGCTACCCAGAGGTGATGCATCGGCTTCCGATAGCTACTCTGGAAATGCCACGCCCTTTAAGGTACAAGTTAATTTTGAAATCCCCATATTCAAGGGTCAGATGGACGCAGATGTCGTAGATAAATGGTTAAATCCGGTAGAGGTTTATTTTTCTGTTCATGAATTTTCGAGTCGAGAAAATATTGTTTTCGCTCTTCTCAAAGTAGCCCCCCACGTCAAGGATTGGTTGGAAACCTACTGCAAGAAAAAGGATGAAATTATAGACTCACTGTTCTCAACAGCACCCACTTCGAATTCCTTCCAGGATGCCATCAAGGAGCAGTACTACCCTATTAAAAGCTATGAGGACAAATACATAAAGTGGACCACGCTGCGGTAGGGACGGGACCAAAATGTGATGGATTTCACAAACATTTTTCATACCCTTCGCACATAGTTGGGTATCAAAGATTTTGAGCTGCATCTGCTACTCAACTACTGCAGCTTCCTACATAGGTACATCTAGGAAGAGATGGAGTTCCTTAACATCTCCTCACTCGGCACGACGTACTGATATGCTGTCAAAATCGAGCAGAAGTTCAAACAGAAGAAGCGAGGCTTTGGATCTACAAATCCAAAGACCAAAGGAAAAAGCCAAGGCAGGGTGACCCAAGACAACTCGTCGAAGCCGTAAGAAAAGAACAACACCATGAAGTCGAAGAAGGACACAGGAAAGTGGTGTGAGTTCCATAAGAGCCCCACTCACAACACAAGTGAGTGTCAGACCAAGCAGTCACTGGTGGCAGAGTTGAAGGCTTCAGAATCAGATGCATGTTTGAACCCTGAATCAAAACATGACAAGGGGAATGTCAAAGGGAAGCAGATCATTGATGCAGAGTGCAACACCACTGTTGCCACTACCAAGATCCAGAAGAATGAGCCCGAAGATCCAGAGGAAGGGGAGCGTCTTTTCCACTCACAGATGTGGGTGAAGGGTTCGCTCCTACAATTCATTGTTGATGGTGGGAGCCAGAAGAACCTCATTTCAGCAAAGGTCATGAAATGGTTGGGCCTACTGAATACACCACACCAGCAGTCGTACAGTATTGGGTGGTTTCACGAAGGATGAGATCTTTGAGTCCGCCAGCAATGCCGCCTTCCCTACAGCATCAAGCCCTTCACAGATGAGATATTTTGTGATGTTACACCTCTGGATGTTTGTTATGTACTATTAGGCTAGCCATAGTTGTGGAGGCAACATGTTGTGTATGAGTCAAGGCCTCGCGCTCTTATTATTACTTTGGGTAATTCATTATACAGGATACCAAAGGTAGCCCCACCTACTGCCACCTCTTTGATCTCTGCTAAGAAATGTAGCAAGAACTTCTCCCAGACTAGGAAATTCATTTTCTGTTTGGTTCGCTCCCAAAGTAAGGGGAATATCGTAGCAACATCCATGACCCCGTGAAGGATTCCTCCATGCAGCAGAAGTAGTAAAGGGATACAGTCATGATAGAACACAGGAACAACTTCGCCTCACCCACAGCGGTACCACACAAACTTTAGGTGGGCGACAAAGTTTGGTTACATCTACAGAAAGAACGCCTTACAAGATCCCATCAGAAGCTCCGACCACACCGACATGGTCCTTACACCATTACCAAGGCTATGGGAAATAATGCTTTAGAGCACAACATTCCTCCATTCCTTGGCTTTCACAGAATGTTCAATGTGGAATGCCCTTGACCATGCTTCCCACCATTACTGGACACATAAGAGATTGCAGAACAGCTCACTAGGGACCAAGTTCAGCAGATTGAGGAACTCAACGCAATGGGGACCATTGGTTCCTAAGGGGGGAGGAATGATCTAGGTGGATTTTGGTGGCCATCCACATATCCCATTTGGACCCCCACAACCATCTCTTTCAGTTTTTCAGTTTCTGTAATTCTAGCACAATTTACTATTTTTAGCAGTTTTTTGGGTCCTGGACTTCCGGAGCCATATTGGGGCCTTGAAAGACATTTTTTGGGAAATTTGAGAACAACATGGATCGATGGACTGATGTTACTCTTCCCAAAGTTTTATTTCTTGGATAGATCTTTCTAACAAGGTATTGTACACACCAAACGAAGATCGGGTGCCAAAGTTACGACCCCGGGAAGTTGATGTACCAACTTACCCAAAACGGGGCCCACAATTTGGCGTTTCATCTTCTAGGGTTAGGTTGTGGGATGTTAAGGGTTTTCCATTGTTTCTCAACTATAAATAGGCCTTCAAGCTTCATTTTAACACAGTTCAGAGGCATGTAGCCGCCACATCTCTCCTCAGAGATAAGCTACCATCGCCCTAACTAGTTTATTTCCATTTATGTTTGTAAGCATATTTCAGTATTTTACATTAATGAAATTAAGTATTATTTCCACTGCATCTCTATATTTATGGTTATCTCTGTAATTTGTTGCGTTCCTATTTAAATCTGGATCAGTGGTATCAGAGCGATTTGTTTTTTCTCTGTTTTTATTTGCATGTCCCCAACGAGGTCGGGATATAAGGAGTTAGGGCTTGAAATAGTCGAACCTTTGCAAGACCAACCTCGCAAATCTCGACAACCTCCCATGGTGGATGAAAAGAAAGATGATGGGGCAGGAGATCTGATCTGAAAATGAGATCTTAGACTAATATTAAGGTATTACAGACTCATGTGCAAGATTTGCCTATATTACTTAGTGCAACAGATCGAAAAGATTGCGAATAATATAGACAATGAAGCAGTTAGAAAAACATAATAGATACATGCATAACACAGCAAATAATCAAGGAGTTCACCCAAAATTCTTGGGCTACGTCTCCTGGTCCAGCTTTCAGTGGTGACCTCTCTATTATGTATTCAAGAGTGGAGTTTTTACAAATGTGAGCTCAAATTCAGTCTCAACACAACAAGAATAAAAAAACAGGGCTTTACTTGGATCCCCCAAGTATTTTTTAGTACACAAACTCTCCCTCTCACTCTCTGTCTCTATTTCCTATCTGTCTCAGCACTACTTGTCTCTGTCTCTATCATTCAGTGGCTTTTAAGCCATTCGGCGCTGTCTGTCTGTTTCCTCTTCTGGGCTCTCTAGCTCTCAGCCCGTGTCCACTAAAATCCCCCCTGAGCATTAAGCAATCATTGCTAAACATCTTCAGGGATGGTGGCCACCTGTTTTGTAATGGAATGGACCATCGGCTCCTTTGATTTCCCCAAAATAGTCGTTCTTTGTTTACACAGAGAAATACACATAAAATGTTGTAAAAACCGCATAAACTCATATTATCGGACTTGAAATAATATTAGTTATGCCTTATAACTCCATCGGATCCGCCTTTATATCACTATTTCATGTCCACCGTTGATTTGAGTGATCTTGATCCAACGGTTGAGATTCATTTTGGGCAGCTTATGCGTACGAAGATTACCCACCCGAAAAGGCGGTTTTCTCAAGCCATGTGTTGGCCAGTGGATGGGATCGAGCGGAGCCCGTCCAATATCACTTACCGCCTAAGGCCCGCCCAAAATCCCGCTCATTACGAAACTTAAATACATTAAAACTGCATGTATAAACCATTTCGGGTCTGTTTTATCGCTCCATTCGCATTTCCTTTGTTTTTCATTTATTTAACGAAAACACAAATTTACATTGAAAAACTCCTTTTTACGGAACTCAAAATATATATATTTGTACCCATAAGACACACTGGGTCTAGCTTTATCGCAAGTCGCATATGTATCAGCCCCGCTCCTTTGTATTTCTTCGATGTGATATTGCGATGCGATATGTCGCAATTGCATATCGCATAGTCCTCGGGCCCCAATAAGTCCTTCTGGGTGTGTTTTTGTCAATGTGATGACGCGAGTAGATTCTGACCGTTGATCTGCGTGCATAGATCAACGACTCTCATTTAATCGTGCCAATCGCTATCGCGATTTCCCATAAGGCCGCTTCCGATGGACTCTGCCTGCCACCACCGATTGCGATATGCCGATCAGATCTGGACCGTTGATCGGCCAGATCCAACGGCTCCTGTGCATTGTTCCTTTGACATCCGATAGGCTCTATTTTCTCATTTTCTTCATGTTTTTCTCTCCCAATAGTGTTCTCCACCATTTTTAAAAGTTCATCCTTTGCTATAGTTTTTTATTTTTGAAGACTTAGAGGGTTTCTAGGATCCATTTTGGATCATGCCTTCCCACTGAAAAAGCTTTTCGACCACCAAAAGTTGGTTTTTAAGCATCAATCAAGTGAGGGTATAGCTTCCTCTTTTTTCCAATCTCTATCCATCGTTCACTGCTTGGTTTTGAACCTTTGAGTCTGATTCTCAGGTACTCAACATCCCCTCTGCACGTAGTTCTCACCTTCCTCTCCAGAACTGTGTCTTACTGCAACTCATTGAGATATTCAGGCAACAGATCATCAATAGAAGGCAACTGACTTTTCTCTTCGGGATCTTCAATCAATGAAGGTTCATATAACCTCAAGTTCTTTGCATTAAAGACTGAATAAATATGCATATAAGCTAACAAATCAAGGCGAAAAGTGTTTTCACCAATTTTCTCAAGTATCTTGAAAGGCACATACCTTATTGGCTTCAGCTTCTTACCTTCACCTTGCATTCTGTCTTTGCTGATGTATAGCCAGACTTGATCAACAACTTGGAAGCTATGCTCAATTCGATGCTTGTCATGCCTTGCCTTATACTTGGCCTGGCTTCTTTCCAGTTGTCCCTATACTGCCTGGTGATTTTCTTGGATCTATTCAATGAACTTGGTTGCTTTGTCCACATCACTGTGTCCATCAACTACTATTTCTTTACTAAAGACAAAATCCAAGGGAGAATTTGGTGTAAAACCAAAACAAGTCTCAAAAGGAGATCTCTGAGTAGAAGAGTGCTTGGCACGATTTTAAGCATTTTGCACATAACACAAATGTTCATCCCAAAGCTTAGAATTCTTACTGCAATAGCCTCTGAGCAAATAAATCACTGTCCTATTCACCATCTCTATTTGGCCATCTATTTGTGTATGAAATTTTGTGCTCTTCTTCAATCTGGTGTACATCAATTCACACAGACTTGACCCAAACTTCCCAACAAATCGGGAATCTCGATCAGATACAATGGAAGTGGGTAATGCAAAATGAACCTAGACATGCTGAAAGAACAACTTCGCTATTTGTTCAGCTATAATCTGCTTGTTACAAGGTATTAAAATGCACATTTTACTGAACCTATCTACAATAACATATATATAATCATGACCTTTTCTAGATTTTGTCAATACCCCAACAAAGTCCATGGAAACACTTTCCCAAGGATGAGAAGGAACTGGAAGTGGAATGTGCAAGCCTAATTTTCTATTACTGGGCTTGCTTTTAGCACACATAGTACACACTTGAATATATCTAGAAATTGTTTCATGCATCCTTGGCCAATAACATAACCTTTGCCACTGTGCAACTGTTTTAGTTACACCAAAATGACCTGATATAAGAGAAGTATGTGCTTCTCGGATTATGTTAACTCTTTCAGTTTATGGAATGCATAACTTTCCCAAATGATACAAGATTTGGTATTTAACATAATAATCCAATTTTTCTACTTGTTTACCATGACTTAAAGCTGCGTATACATCTTTAAAATCTACATCTTGAGCATATTGTTCAATGTAGCTTTCATGCATTACTAAGTTATGCTTAAGTATAGTAGATGCATTTATAATTTGTCTAGATAACATATCTGCAACCTTATTGTGTATGTCCTTATTATATCTGATGACAAGATGAAAATGCTGGTGAAAACCCATCCACCTATAGTGTCTTGATTGCTGCAATTTAGTTTGTGAGTGTAAATATTGAAGTGGTTGATGATCTGTATGTATGATGGTTTCTTTGCCCATTAGGTAATGTTTCCACCTTTTCACACTCTGTACTAATGCATACAATTCTTTATCATATGTGGGATAATTAACTACTACAGAAGTAAATGTCTCTTAATGATAGCATATGGGTTTATCGTCATGCATCAACACTGCTCCCATGGCATAGTCACTGGCATCTGTTTCAATCTCAAATGGTCATTGAAGAACTGGCAGTGCTAGTACTGGTGTTGTACTAATTTCTTCTTTCAAGGTGTCGAAGGCTTTCTGTTGTTTGCCTCCCCACTCAAACACCTTATTCAATCTTGTTAAAGCATGTAAGGGAGCTGCAATCAAGGAAAAGTTAGCAATAAACTTTCTCCAATATTGTGCTGCTCCTAGGAGACTCCTAACTTCTGTAGTAGATTTGGGTTTAGGCCAGTTCACAATGACTTCAACCTTAAAAAGATCTATCTTCAATTCACCACCCCCTACAATATGACCCAAATAATTCAAAGATGTTTTGCCAAATTCACATTTTGATAACTTCACATAGAGACTTTCTCTTTTCACAACATCTAAAGTCTGCTTTACATGCTTCAAATGTTCTTCACATGTTTTACTTAAAACAAGAATTTCATCTAAATATACAATTACAAAATCATCAATAAAAGGTTTGAGTACATCATTCATAACTCTCATGAAAGTGGCAGGAGCATTAGTTAACCCAAAAGGCATAACCAACCATTCTTACAGCCCTTGCTTTGTTTTGAAAGCAGTCTTCCATGCATCTTGTTCTGCTACTCTGACCTGATGATAGCCACTACACAAGTCTAACTTGGAAAAGTAAAGTGCTTCTTTCAACTGATCTAATAGATTATCAATGCGAGGAAGAGGATAACGATTCTTGATAGTTATTTTATTTAGTGCTCTTTAATCAATGCACATCCTCCACGAACCATCTTTCTTTCTCGCCAACATGATTGGAGATCCGCATGGTGATGTGCTTGGTCTTATGGACCCTTTATTGAGCATCTCCTATACCTACTTCTTGATCTCTGCATTCTCTAAAGCAGATAACCTGTACATTCTGATGTTAGGCAATGGAGCATCTTCCTGCAAATGAATATCATGTACTATTTCCCTTTTGGGTGGTAGACCTTTAGGTCCTTGAAATAGGATATCATAGTCTAAAACAACTTTAACTAAATCAGATTTCTGTTTAGCATCACAGTCTTCAAATACATTGGTTTTATCAGGGTTCTTTTCCTTTACAACCATTAGTAAAAATTGCTTGCATGAATTTACAATTCTTTTCATCTGCCTTGAGTTTATGAGAGAATAGTTATTTTTGAGTTTATGAGCTCTTACAATATATTCTATTCCATCTTTAGTGAGTTGATACTTATTTTCAACTCTATAGAATATGGCTTTTCTATCATACAAGTAAGGACTTCCTAAAACAATACCACGTATATCCAAGGGAACTATATCTAACTCAACCTCATCTACAAATGTTGACCCAATAGCAAACCTAAGTTTACATTGTCTAGTCACTTGTAGCTTTGCTTTATCACATACCCAACCTAATGGATATGGCTTCTTGTGAGGTGTTGTTAGTAAGCCAAACTTCTTTACAATTGTTTCAGAAATCAAGTTTATTTGTGATCCAATATCAAATAAAGTATCAATCTTTTGGTGCTTGGAAATAACTCTAATATGAAAAATCTCATGTTTGTTCCTCTCATTATCTTCATTATCAATAGATTGTGCAGAATTACTTGTAGATGCTTCAGAATTTTTACGTTTTATACCTGTGGCTGTGGCTGTTGTTTCATCACCTTAGTCTGACCCCAAGTCTTTCTGAATAGCAGCAACAGTCTTCTTCTTCTTACCACTGAATTTTTTGGGTCTCAGCTTCAAATGCAAATACCAGCAATGTTCATCATCGTGTCCATCCTTCTTGCAGTGAGTGCATGAAGGTTTTTCCTTCTGTACAACAATTGTCTTCCTCTCCTTCCATTTCAGCTTCTTCTTTTCCTTGTTCTTGCTTGCAGAGGGTTTTGAGGTTTCCACAATCTCTAGGTTTACATTCTTGCCTCTAGCCTCTAGATGTGTAGCCTGAATTGATACATCATCTAGGTTAGTGGGATTAAACATGGGAATGGTGTGCTTCAAATAGCTATGTAGACCACCTATATACTTCAACAAAGTTTTAGGTGAGTCTAGAGATATGCCTAAAGTTAAAGCTCTTTTTATAAATTCCTAGGTATAGCTTTGTACACTTTGGCTCTTTAATTGGCGAAGAGTTTGCCAACTCATCACTGCTTGTTGCATATAAGTTAGAGGATAGAACTATTTTTTAATGGCAGAAACAAATTCTTTCCAAGTAGAAAGAATTTTACCATGCTTCTTCAAATCAGCTTGTGTCCTGCCTTCCCACCACACTACTACAGTTCCTCCAAGGTGAGGGCTAGCCAGCTCAATATTTCTCCTTTCTGAATCAATGTTCTATGCCCTGCAATATACATCAATCTGTCTAATCCAATTATCTAGATTTTCTGCATTTCAATCTCCATCATAAATTGGCAAATCAAACTTTACATCTAATTTAATCAAAGAAGTTTTCTTCTTTTTATTTTCAGGGCTAGAAGTGGGTAATGGTGGAGGAGATGATGGAGGAGTCTCTTCCCCTTTCCCTTTTCCCTCTGGATGAGCATCTAGAGAAGGTTCCTCTGCTCCTTTTTCTTGTTTAGTTGTTGAGGTTCTTTCACCTCGACCCTTCTTGAATTCCCGACACATCTCTTCCACCATGGCTCGCATGGCCATAAAGTTGTCATGAACTGATATTCTGATTCCAATGGGACTTCTCCAACCATTCTCCTCTAAGAGTAGACTCTTCCAATCTCTAGATTAGTCTCAACAAGTTTTCATTCTCCTAGTTTGAGCTTTGACCTGGCTAGCATTCAAGAATCCAACACAAGCTTGTCTAACCTTAGAAAACCTAAATCTCTGATACCACTTGATTTGAAAATGAGATCTTAGACTAATATTAAGGTATTGTAGACTCATCTGTACGATTTGCCTATATTACTTAGTGCAACGAATAGAAAATATTGTGAATAATATAGACAGTTAAGCAGTTAGAAAAACATAACAGATACACACATAACACAACAAATAATCAAGGAGTTCACCCAAAACTCTTGGGCTACGTCTCCTAGTCCAGCTTTCAGTGGTGATCTCTCTATTATGTCTTCAAGACCAGAGTTTTTACAAATGTGAGCTCAAATTGAGTCTCAACACAACAGGAATAAAACAAGAGCACTTTACTTGGATCCCCCAAGTCTTTTTGAGTACACAGACTCTCCCTTTCGCTCTCTATCTCTGTTTTCTCTCTATCTCAGCATTTCCTGCCTCTGTCTTTGTCATTTAGTGGCTTTTAAGCCATTCAATGATGTCTGTTCATTTCCTCTTCTAGGCTCTCTGGCTCCCGGCCTCTGTCCACTCAAATCCCCTCTAAGCGTTAAGTAATCATTGCTAAACGTCTTCACAGATGTGGTCACCTGTTTTGTAATGGAAGGGACCATCAGTGCCTTTGAAATCCCCAAAATAGTCATTCTCTGTTTACACAGAGAAATACACATAAAATGTTGTAAAAACCACATAAACGCCTCTTATCAGACCTCAAATAATATTAATTCTGCCTTATAACTCCATCAGGTCCACCTTTATATTGCTATCGCATGTCCACCGTTGATCTGAGTGATCTTGATCCAACAGTTGAGATTCATTTCGGGCGGCTTATGCATATGGAGATTACCCACCCGAAAAGGCAGTTTTCTCAAGCCACGTGTCAGCCAGTGGATGGGATCGGGCGGAGCCCGTCCAATACCACTTACCGCCTAAGGCCCACCCGAAATCCAGCTCATTACGGAACTCAAAGACATTAAAACTGCATGTATAACCCTTTCACATCTGGTTTGTTGCTCCATTTGCATTTCCTTTGTTTTTTGTATATTTAACGAAAACGTGAATTTACATTGAAAAACTCCTTTTTACGGAACTCAAAATATATATTTGTACCCATAAGACCCATCGGGTCCTTCTTTATCACAAGTCGCATATGTATCAGCCTCGCTCCTTTGTATTGCTCTGATGCGATATGTCGCAATCGCATATCGCACAGTCCTTGGGCCTCGATAAGTCCTTCTAGGTGTGTTTTTGGTGATGCAATGGTGCAAGTAGATCTGGACCATTGATCTGCGTGCATAGATCAACGACTCTCATTTAATCGCGTCGATTTCTATCATGATTTCCCATAAGGCCACTTCTGATGGACTCCGCTTACCACCACAGATTGTGATATGCCGATTAGATTTGGACCGTTGATCGGCCAGATCCGATGACTCCTGTGCATTGTTCCTTTGACCTCCGATAGGCTCTATTTTCTCATTTTCTTCATGTTTTTCTCTCTCGATAGTGTTTTCCACCATTTTTAAAAGTTCATCCTTTGCGATATTTTTTATTTTATTTTTGAAGAGTTAGAGGGTTTCTAAGATCCATTTTGGATCAAGATCCTATCAAAATATTTCTCGAAGAAGCCCTCGAGCGACAAAGGAACGCGATGATGGACAGCTTTGTGCAGATTCTTCAGTAGCTACCCAAAGGCGACGCATTGGCTTCTAGTAGCTACTCTGGAAATGCCCCGCCCTTTAAGGTACAAGTTAATTTTGAAATCCCCATAGTCATGTGTCAGATAAATGCAGATGCTGTAAATAAATGGTTAAATCTATTAGAGGGTTACTTTTATGTTCTTGAATTTTCGAGTCGAGAAAATATTGTTTTTGCTCTTCTCAAAGTAGCCCCCCACATTAAGGATTGGTGGGAAACCTACTGCGAGCAGAAGGATGAAAGTATGGACTCACTGTTCTCAGTTGCACCCACTTGGAATTCCTTCTGGGATGCCATCAAGGAGCAGTACTACCTTGTCAAAAGCTATAAGGACAAATACATAAAGTGGACCACGCTGTGGCAGGGACAGGACCAAGATGTGCCAAAGTTCACAAACATTTTTCATACCCTTCGCACACAGTTGGGTATCAAAGATTCTGAGCTGCATCTAGTACTCAAATACCATGGCTGCCTACACAGGTACATCTAGGAAGAGATGGAGTTCCTGGACATCTCCTCGCTCGGCACGACATACCGATACACTGTCAAAATCAAGCAGAAGTTCAAACAGAGGAAGCGAGACTTTGGATCTGCAAATCCAAAGACCAAAGGACAAAGCCAAGGCGGGGTGACCCAAGACAACCCGTCGAAGCCACAAGAAAAGAACAACACCATGAAGTCGAAGAAGGACACAAGAAAGTGGTGTGAGTTCCATAAGAGCCCCACTCACAACACAAGTGAGTGTCAGACCAAGCAGTCACTGGTGGCAGAGTTGAAGGCTTCAGAATCAGATGCATGTTCCGACCCTGAGTTAGAACCCAACAAGGGGAATGGCAAAGGGAAGTAGATCATTGATGCAGAGCACAATGCCACTGTTTCCACTGCCAAGTTCCAGAAGAATGAGCCCGAAGATCCAGAGGAAGGGGAGCATCTTTTCCACTCATAGATGTGGGTGAAGGGTTCACCACTGCAATTCATTGTTAACAGTGGGAGGCAGAATAACCTCATTTCAGTAGAGGTCATGAAACGATTGGGCCTACCGACTACACCACACCCACAGCCGTACAGTATCGGGTGGTTTCACAAAGGATGAGATCTTCGAGTCCGCCAGCAATGTCGCCTTCCCTACAACATCAAGCCCTTCACAGATGAGGTATTGTGTGATGTTACACCTCTGGATGTTTGTGATGTACTATTAGGCCAGCCATACTTGTGGAGGCGACATGCTGTGTATGAGTCAAGGGCTCACATTGTTATTATTACTTTGGGTAATTCATTATACAGGATACCGGAGGTAGCCCCACCTACCGCCACCTCTTTGATCTCTGCTAAGAAATGTAGCAAGATCGTCTCCCAAAGTAAGGGGAAGATCGTAGCCACATCCATGACCTTGTTTCTCAGAAAATTAGTCTCTTGTCGAACAACTAACCCTCTAGGTTTGGTAGCTAACCTAGAAACAACAGTTAAAGCAATTCAATATCTTTCCTATGAGTGACAGATAAGAAAGAGATTATGAGAGACCAACCTGTAGCTTTCGCTTGAATCCTCCCTTGCTCTCCCTCTTCTTTGGCTGATCCCATAACTCCTCCCCGCACTTAAGACACTTGGAGAGTACCTGCATAGCTACAGAGACAAAGATCTGCCAAAGCATAATGATCCATCATAGAATAAACATCATAGAATCAGAAATATGATAAACCAATGAATGCATTTACAATTAACACAATCAATTGGGAAAAATATTGAAGAACTTTATTGATACCAAGGATAATTACAACCCATAAGAAGTCTGATCTAGCGCCATCCTCCCAGCTTCAAGCCTTCTTCACCTCATGAATCAACAAGAACACACCAACAATGACACAATGCTCTCACCTCAATACTAAAACTAGTAGCACTTCCTTACAACTCAGAATAATTCAACCTTCTGATCTCTTAGATGGGAGATCCTTTTATAGATGATTGCAAGAGGGTGAGTCATCAATGGGGATGATGAATGTCATTACATTTGTTGAAATTAGTTCCACAAGAGAGGGGAATTAGAGATGGTTTCCTAGTTCCCTTGGTCATCCTTGGGCGAATTCAAAGAGGCAAGTGGCACAGGAGAAGTTTTTAGAAGATTCCATGAGCAACCAACTAACAAACTGTCCCAGAAATTTTCCCATGCTTTCCTATTGCACTTACTAAAGGGCCAAATTGTGATGCATCTCACTTAGACAGTGTATCAGGTGCGATGCATCTCACCCTAACACAGGGCTTTCAGATATGGTTTAGTTTAGGCACTTTCTGGATGATTTCTTAGATGGAAATTTTGGGGAATGAGGCATTCTAATGACTAAGCTTCTTTAGGGTATAAAACAACTCTTTTAGTGGTTGATGAGCCCTAATATCATTGACATGTGAGTTTGGGGTTGATGTGCCCAAATATGTCTATAATGGACCCCCGCGAAGGGTTCCTCCACACAGCAGTAGCAGCAAAGGGATACGGTCATGATAGAACACGAGAACAACTTCTCCTCACCCACAAGGGTACCACACATATTTCAGGTGGGCGACAAAGTTTGGTTACATCTGCAGAAAGAATGCCTTACAAGATCCCATCGGAAGCTCCGACCACACCGACATGGTCCTTACACCATTACCAAGGTTGTGGGAAATAATGCTTTGGAGCACAACATTCCTCCATTCCTTCGCTTGCACTAAATGTTCAATGTGGAATGCCCTCGATCATGCTTCCCACCATTACTAGACACATCAGAGATTGCAAAACAGCTCACCAGGGACCAAGTTCAGCAGATGGAGGAACTCAACACAATGGGCACCATTGATTCCTAACGGGGGAGGAATGATCCATGTGGATGTTGGTGGCCACCCACCTATCCCATTTGGACCCAAAAAACCATCTCTTTTAGCTTTTCAGTTTCCGTAATCATAGCACAATTTACTATCTTTAGCATTTTTTCGGGTCCTGAACTTTCGGAGCCGTATTGAGGCCATAAACGACGTTTTTTGGTAAATTTGCGAGCAACATGGGTCCATGGACTAATGTTGCTCTTCCCAAAGTTGTAGTGCTCGGATAGATATTTCTAACAAGCTATTGTACGCGCCAAACGAAGATCGGGTGCCAAAGTTACGACCCCGGGAAGTTGATGTACCTACTTACCCAAAACGGGGCCCACAATTTGGCATTTCATCTTCTAGGGTTAGGTTTTGGGATGTTAAGGGTTTTCCATTGTTTCTCAACAATAAATAGGCCTTCGAGCCTCATTGTAACACAGTTCAGAGGGATGTAGCCGCCACATCTCTCCTTAGAGATAAGCTACCATCACCCTAACTGGTTTATTTCCATTTCTGTTTGTAAGCATATTTCAGTATTTTACATTAATGAAATGAAGTATTATTTCTGCTGCATCTCTATATTTATGGTTATCTCTGTAATTTGTTGTGTTCCTATTTGAATCTGGATCAGTGGTATCAGAGCGATCTGCTTTTTCTTTGTTTTTCTTTGCATGTCCCCAACGAGGTTGGGATATAAGGAGTTAGGGCTTGAACTATTCGAACCTTTACAAGACCAGCCTCACAAATCCCAATGGCCTCCCATGGTGGATGAAAAGAAAGACGAGGGAGCAGAAGATCTGATCTAGAAATGAGATCTTAGACTAATATTAAGGTATTATAGACTCATGTGCAGGATTTGCCTATATTAATTAGTGCAACGGATCAAAATGATTGCGAATAATATAGACAATGAAGAAATTAGAAAAACATAATAGATACACGCATAACACAACAAATAATCAAGGAGTTCACCCAAAACTGTTGGGCTACATCTCCTGGTCCAGCCTTTAGTGGTAACCTCTCTATTATGTATTCAAGACCGGAGTTTTTACAAATGTGAGCTCAAATTGAGTCTCAACACAATAGGAATAAAACAACAGGGATTTACTTGGATCACCCAAGTCTTTTTGAGTACACAGACTCTCCCTCTTTCTCTTTGTCTCTGTTTTCTCTCTGTCTCTGTCATTTAGTGGCCTTTAAGCCATTCGGCGTTGTCTGTCTGTTTCCTCTTCTGGGCTCTCTGGCTCCCGGCCTCTGTCTGCTCAAATCTGCTCTGAGCGTTAAGAGATTATTGTTAAACATCTTCAAGGATGGTGGCCACCTGTTTTGTAATGGAAGGGACCATCGGCGCCTTTGAAATCCCAAAAATAGTCGTTCTCTGTTTACACAGAGAAATACACATAAAACACTGTAAAAACCTGATAAACGCCTCTTATCGGACTTGAAATAATATTAATTTTGCCTTATAACTCCATCGGGTCTGCCTTTATATCGCTATCTCATGTCCACCATTGATCTGAGTGATCTTGATCCAACGGTTGAGATTCATTTCGGGCGGCTTATGCATATAGAGATTACCTGCCCGAAAAGGTTGTTTTCTCAAGCCACGTGTCAGCCAGTGGATGGGATCGAGCGGAGCCCGTCCAATACCACTTACCGCCTAAGGTCCACCCAAAATACCGCTTATTACGGAACTCAAATACGTTAAAACTACATGTATAAACCCTTTCGGGTCTGTTTTATCACTCCATTCCCATTTCCTTTGTTTTTCGTTTATTTAACGAAAACAAGAATTTACATTGAAAACTGCTTTTTACGAAACTCAAAATATATATATTTGTACCCATAAGACCCATCAGGTCTGGCTTTATCGCAAGTCGCATATGTATTGGCCCCGCTCCTTTGTATTGCTCTGATGTGATATTGCGATGCGATATGTCGCAATCGCATATCACATAGTCCTCGGGCCCTGGTAAGTCCTTCTGGGTGTGTTTTTGGCGATGCAATGGCGCGAGTAGATCTGGAACGTTGATCTGCACGCATAGACCAACGACTCTCATTTAATCGCGCAGATTGCTATCGCGATTTTCGATAAGGCCACTTCCGATGGACTCTGCTTTCCACCACCGATTGTGATATGCCAATCAAATCTGGACCATTGATCGGCCAGATCCAAGGGCTCCTGTGCATTGTTCCTTTGACCTCCGATAGGCTCTGTTTTCTCGTTTTGTTCATGTTTTTCCCTCCCAATAGTGTTTTCCGCCATTTTTAAAATTTCATCCTTTACGATAGTTCTTGATTTTTGAAGACTTAGAGGCTTTCTAGGATCCATTTTGGATCACGCCTTCCCACTGAAAAAGATTTTGGACCACCAAAAGTTGGTTTCTAAGCATTGATCAAGTGAGGATACAACTTCCTCACTTGTCCAATCTCTATCCATCGTGCACTACTTGTTTTTGAACCTTTGAGTCCGATTCTCAGGTAATCAACATCCCCTCTGCGCGTAGTTCTCACCTTCCTGTCCAGAACAGTGTCTTCCTGCAACTCATTGAGATATTCAGGCAACAGATCATTAATATAAGGCAACTGACTTTGCTCTTCGAGATCTTCAATCAATGAAGGTTCATATGACCTCAAGTTCTCTGCATTAATGACTGAATATATATGCATATAAGCTAGCAAATCAAGGTGAAAAGCATTTTCACCAATTTTCTCAAGTATCTTGAAAGACCCATACCTTATTGTCTTCAGCTTCTTACCTTCACCTTGCATTATGTCTTTGCTGATGTACAACAAGACTTGATCACCAACTTGGAAGCTATGCTCAATTCGATGCTTGTCACGCCTTGCCTTATACTTGGCCTGGCTTCTTTCCAGTTGTTCCTGTACTGCCTGGTGGATTTCTTGAATCTATTCAATGAAATTGGTTGATTTGGCCACATCACTGTGTCCATCAATTGCTATGCCTTTACTAAAGAGAAAATCCATGGGAGACTTTGGTGTAAAACCAAAACAAGTCTCAAAAGGAGATCTCTGAGTAGAAGAGTGCTTGGCGCTATTGTAAGCATGTTGCAAATAACACAAATGTTCATCCCAAAGCTTGGGATGCTTGCTGCAATAGCCTTTGAGCAACTGCATCACTGTCCTGTTGACCACCTCTTTTTGGCCATCTGTTTGTGGATGAAATGTTGTGCTCTTCTTCAATCTGGTGTCCATCAATTCCCACAGGCTTGACCAAAACTTCCCAACAAATCGGGAATCTCGATTAGATACAATGGAAGTGGATAACCTAAAATGAACCCAGACATGCTGAAAGAACAACTTCGTTGTTTGTTCAGCTATAATCTGCTTGTTACAAGGTATTAAAATACACATTTTGCTGAACCTATCCACAATAACATATAAATAATCATGACCTTTCCTAGATTTTGGCAATCCCCCAACAAAGTCCACGGAAACACTTCCCAAGGATGAGAAGGAACTGAAAGTGGAGTGTACAAGCCTAATTTTCTATTACTAGGCTTGCTTTTAGCACACATAGTACACACTTTAATATATCTAGAAATTGTTTCATGCATTCTTGGCCAATAATGGAACCTTTGCAGCTGTGCAACTATTTTACTTACACAAAAATGACCTGATATAAGAGAAGCATGTGCTTCTCGGATTATGTTAACTCTTTCAGTTTGTAGAATGCATAACTTTGGTTTGTTATACAAGATTTGGTCTTTAACATAATAATCCAATTCTTCTACTTGTTTGCCATGACTTAAAGCTGCATATACATATTTAAAATCTACATCTTGAGCATATTGTTCAATGTAGCTTTCATGCATTACTAAGTTATGCTTAAGTATAGTAGATGCATTTATGATTGGTCTAGATAACATATCTGCAACCTTATTGTGTATGTCCTTCTTATATCTGATGACAAGGTGAAACTGCTGTAGAAAACCCATCCACCTATAGTGTCTTGATTGTTGCAATTTAGTTTGTGAGTGTAAATATTGAAGTGGTTGATGATCTGTATGTATGATGGTTTCTTTGCCCATTAGGTAATGTTTCCACTTTTTCATACTCTGTACTAATGCATACAATTCTTTATCATGTGTGGGATAATTAACTACTGCAGAAGTAAATGTCTCAGAATGATAGCATATGAGTTTACCATGTTGCATCAACACTGATCCTTACACCATTACCAAGGCTGTGGGAAATAATGATTTGGAGCACAACATTCCTCCATTCCTTTGCTTGAATCGAGTGTTCAATGTGGAATGCCCTCAACCATGCTTCCCACCATTACTGGACACATTAGAGATTGCAGAACAGCTCACTAGGGACCATGTTCAACAAATGGAGGAACTCAACGCAATGGGGACCATTGCTTCCTAAGGGGGGAGGAATGATCAAGGTGGATGTTGGTGGCCACCCACCTATCCCATTTGGACCCCCACAACTGTCTCTTTCAGTTTTTCAGTTTCCGTAATTGTAGCACAATTTACTATTTTTAGCATGTTTTCGGGTCCTAAACTTCCGGAGCTGTTTTGAGGCCCCAAACGACGTTTTTTGGGAAATTTGGGAGCAACGTGGGCTCATGGACTAATGTTGCTCTTACCAAATTTGTAGTGCTTGGATAGATCTTTCTAACAAGCTATTGTATGTGCCAAACGAAGATCGGGTGCCAAAGTTATGACCCTGGGAAGTTGATGTACCAACTTACCCAAAACGGGGCCCACAATTTGGTGTTTCATCTTCTAGGGTTAGGTTTTGGGATGTTAAGGGTTTTCCATTGTTTCTCAACAATAAATAGGACTTCAAGCCTCATTGTAACACAGTTCAGAGGCATGTAGCTGCCACATCTCTCCTCAGAGATAAGCTACCATCGCCCTAACTGGTTTATTTCCATTTCTGTTTGTAAGCATATTTCGGTATTTTACATTAATGAAATGAAGTATTATTTCCGTTGCATCTTTGTATTTATGGTTATCTCTGTAATTTGTTGCGTTCCTATTTGAATCCGTATCATACAGACACAAGCTAGAAACTATGCCAACAACTAGGGCTTGAGCAGTTGAAACCTCCCAACTCAGACCCCCGAAATCCCCACTGTGAGAATTACCAATGCTACTCTCTTGGTCCATTTTCCACCCCACGAGACTCCATATGGAAATGACCCAGACAACATCCACTGAACAAACAAAAACCCATCTGGAGAACCAAATAAAAAGTATAGGGGTTACCTTCACAAAACACAAAAACAAATCCACCTTAAACCCGCTTTCAGAATTGATGAGAATTCGCCTTGTTTCCCATCCAAGCTCAATTCCAAGAAGAATTATACCTCTCAGATTCGTGCCCAAGTCCCAAATACTTATTTGAAAATCAGTGGGAAAAAAGACTACAACAAGACAGTTGACCACTATGCTAAGCCAACTGAGCCAACACCCAGGAAAGCACACATGGTCTCTGTCATGAACCTTACAACTCTCCCTACACCCAAAACCCATCGCCCATGTTATGAACATTAGGTAATTACCCAATGCACCATTTAACAACCAATACTTAGTTTTTTTAGAGTTTGCACGATAGGATTACTTTCGTCGTGAACTACAATTAATAACTAGCATGTTTGCTGCATGGGATGAGGGCATAGCCCTAATGCTCGATTTCGAAGACTTTGTCCACCCCCATCGAGGGTTTGTCAATGGTTGTTAAAACCATGGATAATGCATGATAATAAACAAAATAAATCATAATATTAAAGTGAGAATCTAATCTCACAATGATTTCAATTGTACTATCATAATTATGATACTCACCCATGTTATTCACACATGGATTTTATAAACCATGGTATTTGAAATGTAATAAGACGCATGAATTTCAGAGAAAGATACACATAAAAAAGTATAAATATGAAACTTCACGTAAAGTAAATCATCCTTTTTTCTCATAATGTAGTCTCATGGTATATTACCCATTTCAATAAATATTCGAGTTCCTCTTGTTTTATTTTTATGCAATATTTTCCTTACGCAATGAGTTCTTATTATAATGTTTTTATACAATATCTCTTTTATGCATCATGCCATATTCTAAGTTCTTATTATACTATTGTTGTGCAATATTTCTCTTAAGAATTGTGACATATTCATTTGTCATTCATGAAGTTTCCTTTATTAAATAACTTGGATCACAATGACATTAATGTATTATATCTTATGAAAAATCTACAGTTGAGTGCACTTGTGCCAGAGTAGTATTGGGATCGGTCACTTGCTAGGAAGTTTTAATTTTTTATTCTTGTGTCAATATTTAAGTCTCATTCCTCCAACAATCTATATTAGTGGTATTAGAGTGGGGCTTTTCTTGTCTATTTTTTTGCACATGTGCCCAACGAGGTCAGGGTACAAGGATCTCAAACTCAAACTATTTCAGCCTTTGCAAGACTATCCTCACCGACCCCGACAAACTCACATGGAAGATGAAAAGAAAAATGAGAGAGTAGGAGATCCTGTCAAACTATTGCTAGAGGAAACACTTACACAACAAAGGAGTGATATGATGGAAGCCCTTACAATATCTCATTGGATAGTGAGAAGTTACAAAGATAAGCCACTGGATCTCTACTAGGCAGATCAACAAGTGAACTATCTTAGCACGGTTATCGGTCAACCACACAAAACCATTGCCACCGAAGTCCATTTGTTAGGCCACACACTGCCAGCATCACAGTTGGCCCACAACCATTACAAGGTATCTCTATCCTCAAATCTTCATTCATCACAGTTATGGATCAACCACACAAAATCCTTGCCACCGAAGTCCATTTTCTAGGTTGCACATTGTCAACATCACGACTGGCCCACAAACGTTACAGGGTATCTCTATCCTTGGATCTTCATTCATCATGGTTAAGGGTTGTTACATAGTAATTTGTCACTGCCTTCACCCTAGTCCTTCTACTGTGTCATGTGTCCAAGTAAACCATGCTCATGCTGAACAAATTCTCTCTTATGTTTCCAATTGACCCACTTTTCCTAAGTTTTCTGCCTCATTGCGAGAATGGACTTAATATATGCGATAGACAGTGGTCGTAAAAAGTCCAACCGCGCTTCCAGTGCAGAAGTACATCTGTTTCCCACGACGGTCGGATTTCATGCTCTGGTGCGAGGCTATCTGCTATCTTTAGTGACGGTTTGACTGGCTACATTACCTACTAGTGATGTCAGCGCTAAAGCTTAGTTATAAACTCGCGATGATCTAGATTGGGCGAATTCGTTCCAACAGTCAGCCTTCTGGATGTCTCCAAACCTGGTTGTTGGCATAGTTTGTGTCACCCTTCCTCCTCTGGTATGGCAGTTCCGTCATTTGTGCTACCTTCCTTGGGGATGAGCTCTCTCTTCCACAATTTATGGAGACTCCTTCTCCTATTTAAACACTCACCTTTGATATGATCAGCTAGTTGGTAATTCTTTGGATTGAGTAGTGATGTTAGTGCTTTTGGGTTTGATAGATAGCTGGTGTGGATGTGACAAGTGTGATATTGTTGATAGCTTGTGGAAGGTTGTGAAGTGCCCTTAACTTTGTGTTAAAACGTATGAGTGAGAGAGAGACTTTGTATGTTGGGAGATCCATCTTCAAAGAGTGAATGCTTGAGAAATACACTGGTTAGACCCTCTGAGAAGGCTTGCGACGTCAAGACTTTGGTTGTAAGCTTGCTCTTATTTCATTATTAATACAATCAATGATGTTTTCCTATGTGTTGTATGTAATTTACTTCATAGATCATTGTTGTTCTCCAGTTATGTGCTTTGTTGTATTTCCTTTGCATTGTTTCAGGTTGATCACTCATTGAGGAGAAGGAAGTGAAAGCTGGAGCAGTGCAACGGAACTTCATCAACCACTGGTTGAGGTAGGCCTCCAACTATGACTGTTTAAGGAAATCTATTGTTGATCTGTCTTTGCTGTGACTAGACCCACTCTAGGGCTAGAGGGGTTGCCTCTGTCCGCAGAGGGAACACTTTCCTGCATCACAAGTTGGCGACTCCACTAGGGAAGTCTGTCCTATGTTCTTCTCTTGTTTGCTCTTGTTTTGATTTTGATTTGGTCTCTCTTGAATTTTGGGGATTAACTATCAGTCTTTTGGGTCACCTAAATCAGTTTGAGGAATCCCTCTATTGTCTGTCGGATTGACTGGTTTTTGTTTGGGATTTTTTTGTTCATTTGTCATTGTTTTTAACATCATCGTGGAAAATAGTTTAACAGTTGCGCTGACGTCACGCTCACTCTTTTGTAAAGTCCTGTGCGTTGCTGAATACCGTCGCACAGTCACGACGACTCCTGAAATCAGCACGTCGCGGAAAAGACGTGTACTTCCGCGACGACGTCACTCTATTGCTACAGCTAGTTGCTGATCGGCACTAGTTGCTTGTGTAGTTCCCGCGACGATTCCTGTAGAATTGTTTTTTCAATTCTGCCTCCTGAATTCACTAGTCCTGTTGATCCCTTGCTTTTTCTTCTTGCTCAGTAGCTTGTTTTTGACTGTTTATGGTTAAGGCACTCTTTCTTTGGCTTTGTTGAATGAATCTTGCATTTTTGCTTGTGTGACCTAGTTCGTTCTTTCAAGTTCTTGAATAAATTGGCTTGGTTGCTGGTTTGCCCAAGGTTCGTTTGCAACTTTCTTGTTGGTTTGATTGAGCCTTCCCCATTGCTTGTTTCTGGTTGATTTTTAGTGACGATTATTGGACCAATCTTTGGTATTGATTCGATTTCTTTTCACTACCGAACATAGATCACGATTGTTTGGATCGACTGGTTTTTCACGCTTTCTTGTTTGTTTCTTTTAAATTTAAAACATCAAAATCAAAAGACTGCATTCATTTAGTATACGAAAGTGAAAGTGAATTTGCATTTCAAGGTTGCATATTGGGAAGCAAATGATAAAATCTCTCATTAGTAGTATCCATGCACTGTAGGGATTGATGTCTGTATGCATTGAGTGACTACATTTGCTTATCTTGGTTTTCTTGGTTTGGGAATGATCTCTCTACCCTCCTGTAGGTAGGTGTTCATTGAAGTAAAAGGATATTTCGTTCATTCTAGCTGCATCCTAGGTTTTGTTGTATACATACGGTAAGGCCTGAAAACTGAAACATAATTCAAGATCAACTTTAAAATGAACTGAATAAACCTCACAACGCATTGGAACATAACATTCATTACTTAGAGGTCTAGGCTAGAGACGTGCTTTGGCGTCGTTAAACCTAGTCACCATTTCTTTCACTCAAGGTTGGGTGATTCCTCCTTCTGTAACTCAATAGCGGTCTAGTACGGAATTGTGCTCCCATGTACTGTTGAATATATGTTGGGAGACCCCACTAGGTTATCATCACTATACCCTTAGGAAGCCGTGTCTGCCGCCTTGCAAACCGTAACACACCGAACACAACATTCAGGAAGATTGACTGCTGTATGGGAAGTCCTTGGTTTTCATATGATCGCCAAGGTGTATATGCAGTTTTACGGGATGTTTGGTAAACCTTTTGCCTAGTTCTCCAGAGTAGTCACTTTCATTCCTTTTCGGACTCACTAAAAGAAAAGGTCCATCTGAGCACTTGTCCTTTCAGGCTCATTAAACCTCAAAAGAGATAGAGTCATCTTTTCGTCCTTTTCTCGACTCTTGAAACATGAAAAGGTCAAGTTTTGTTCCTGTGTCATAAAAATTTGCTGTCCACGAAATATTCTTGGTAACATTTCAAGTTCTTAGTTGTGATGAGAGTGCTTTTCAGGCTCGTTCTCGATGGCAACATTCCCCAAGTCTACCAGCTAAGTTCTTCCCCCAGATGGAAATCCTGGTCCGTTTCCTCCATTTGGAAACGTCAGTGCTCCGTATATGACAACATTGTCTTTGCTTGGGTTAACCATCGGTTTGCCCGTCTGGTTGTTTTCAACCTCGGTGGTCCCGAGCGTTATGACTCCTGTTCCACCATCTTCTTCGTCTGAACCACGACACGATGATTCCAAGGTTGAGCCTACGCCTTCTTCCCATGTTTCTTCCTCCTCCTCTCCTCCTTTGCCCGGTGAAAGTTTCACATCTAGTAACCAAGAGACTAAGAAGAAGAAGAAGAAGAAGTTCGATAAGCGCGAGGCCACCTATGCAACTATTGCTCCGAGTACATCTTAGGTTGGAACACCTTCTGCTCCTCTGTGGAAGGTTAAGTTTCCTTGTAAATTGTGCAAGGGTGACCATCTTCTTCATGATTGTCCTGGCATTCCTAGGATCTTAGAAGTATGGTACCACAATCCAGCTCGTCCCTCATCGTCCTCTGAAGCTCATGGCGATGCTACCCTACCAACTGGCAATGGTAAGAAGAAAGGGAAGATTTGATTCCCCTGTAGGCTATGTGAAGGCAACCATCCCCTTCACCCTTGTCCACTCATGGATAAAGCTTCCACCGTTTTGGAAAGTCTTACAGCTTCTTTACCCTAACTTCCTGTTGGTTATCAGAGGCTCTCTTCAAACCCTCTCCCCATTGACAAAGAGATTGACTTAGATTCTTCTCTTGTGCATCCTCCTCTTTCCGAGCCTGGCTGTGCTAAGCCTGTTCCAGACCAACCCTTGGTCGGGGAGAGTGTCAACTTGGGTTCACCACCTGTTTATCACTCTGTTTCGGAAAAGCGTCATGCTCATGTTCTTCTCATCTCGTCAGATTCTCCTGAGTCCGAAAATGACCCTCCTATCCTCGCTGGTCAAGAGGGTCCTTCTTCCGTTCCTGTAGAGCAGAGGGGCAATCATACGATTCCCCCACCAAGTAGTTCGGTCATTTCCTTCGACTGGAGTCATTTAGCTGCATTCCACCTTCCATCCTATGTGCCTTTCTAGATTACAGTACATGCCTATGATAAGGTAGTACCTGGCATTGTCTTGGATGAGGGTGCGTCGGTTAGTCTCATGCCTTTCACTACTTAGCAAGCTTTGGGCTCCCCACAGCTTGTACCAGTCATGCAGAATCTATTGGCATTTGATGGAGGAACCATTCAACCCTTAGGGATCCTCTCGAAGCTTCCTATTACTTTGGGGGGCAAAACTATCTATATAGACGTCATCTTTGTCCAAGGTGCTTTAGATTTCAGTCTTCTCCTTGGTTGTGACTATATTTACACCATGGGGGCCCTTGTCTCTTCACTTTTCCATGTGGCTTGTTTTCCACACGACGGAAGAATGGTGACCATAGATCAATTGTCATTCTTTAGTCACCCGGTGCCTCCTGTACCACCCTCATCTCCCATTGGTTCTTATCCACAAGCAATACCTTCCTTGCCATAGGTCAATTATGTGGCTACCCGTTCCGTCTCCACCTCTGCTGATGATCATGCAAATGGTCTTGTACATCATGTACTGGGGGCATTGGAACCTGATTTGTCATTTGTGCCTAATGACATGTGTTCCTCCCAGAGTGCATTTCTTCCGTCTAGTGAAGACATCTTGGGAGCCATGTTCTCATCTGGCCCATGAACAGATGACCGAGGATAGTTTTGATCTTGTGTCAACCTCGTTAAAAAATGAAGCAAGGGCCCGAGGATAGTTCGTTCCTATGTCAACCTCGTTAAAAAATGAAACTGAGCGTCACGAGCATAGTTCCATGTCTTGTGTCAAGCTCGTTAAAAAACGAAACAACGAGTCTCGAGCATAGTTCCTGATCTTATGTCAAGCTCGTTAAAAAATGAAACAAGGGTTATGAGGATAGTTCTTTTACTGTGTCAACCTCATTAAAAAATGAAAAAACTCCCTTTCCAAATCGAGTCTTTGCTTAAGCTTTCGTCAAATCCAAGTCGAGTCTTTCCAAGATCTTGAAAGTGAACCTTCATTCCATCCACCTCGTTCAATGCGATGAAGCTTGGGGGGCATGTACCTCGATTTGCATCATTATGCTATAGGGCATGCGAACTCATAACAAGCATAGTTTTTCGTTTCAAGCTTGTGTAAACATGAAGTCGAATCCAAGCAGAGTTCTCCATGGTTCAAGCTTGTGTAAAAATGAACCCATAGCTGATTTACACCTCGTGATTGTCATTTTTATCTGCTAAATTCTACTAGATGAGCCTTGGTTGTTTCATTCCATCTTCACCATCTCTTTGGCCAATCATATGCTTTCACTTGGTTGTTTTTTCTTTCCTGAGGAACCGCAATGTTGAGTGGTTTTATTAGCCAGCCTCTTGACCATTACATGTTTTGAGTAGTTCCTCCATTACTGGAACTAGTTGCTACCCTTTATACCACTCGTTCCTCTAGGACAAGTCACCTTTACTCTCTTTTCTGACTCGTAAAATATGAAAATATTGCTGAGTTTTTCCTTTTGGACTCGTTAAACGGAATTAAAAAGGCGGTCTAATTTCAGCTCTTTTCCGACCGTATAAATGTGAAAAGATCACTGGACCTTTGTCATTTCAGGTTCGATACTGGTTACGAAACGATGTGGTTTCGATCGCCTTTCTACTTTTTTAGGTCGAGGTCACTAATTACGAAAAGTAATCCTTGATCGTAATGGTCAAATGGTTCTTTCGAGTATTGTTTTATACTTTTTCGGGCTCGAGAAACACAAATCTACGAAAAAGGACCCCCCTAGAGTTTTCTTTTCCGTGTCTTTTTCAAACTCTCTAAACATGAAAAAGACTTCGAGTTTTACCTATGTCGGACTCGTTAAACCTTGATGACATCGGACTCGTCACCATGACGAGACTTGAGCTTCTCCTCCCTAGGGCTCATTAAACTATTACTAGGTTGGATTCGACTGAAAGACAAACTTACAAGCATATGCTATCCCCTTCAAGCTTGTTTTCAAAAATAATTGGGGTACTCACCAGCAATGGTGGGGGAAAATTTGGAAGTTGTCATTGGTTACCTGCGGCAGCTAGTCACTCTTGAACATCGACACTTTTTCTTCTTGTCAGGTTGGGATATCCATACATTGTCATTTGGCCTTCCGGGGTTTTGTGTCGCCATTTAGCCTCATTCCATCTGATCCATGCTGTCTCCATCAAGCCTTTGATCTCTTGGTACCTGAACGCTACCACCCTCCGGAGTCATGTTGCTGACATGTTCAAGAGTATAATATTTCTGTAGTTCACATCCTTACCTCCTCCTCTGATACTATGTTTCGCCATCTACTACTTGTTCCTTATCTTGCGTCATTGATGGGGGAAACATTATGGCCCTCCTACGACGGATCGTCTCCTGTAGACATCAGCTCATTATCTAGGAGACTGATCTAGAGATCCCCATTGGTACCTCAGAGCTTGCATGCCTCAATGGCAAGCTCTTCACGCCTGACGATTGACTTTCGTCATTGGTTGTCGATTGGGTGATTCCACGTGTGTTCAACTTCAGCCCATTCTTCACACTTCGTTGTTTGTACTGGACAGTACCTTGAGAACCATTGGCATTATTGGTGGTTTCTCATGCGCTTGTTAACAGTTTTACTCATTGACCGGTAATCAAGCGACTTTATATCATACTCGACTTCAGCACATCTATTCGCATGCTAGAATTTGTACTATTATCAGTTGGGTTTCAAGACCCCGAACTCATATTACACATGTTCAGGCTGTGTGGATTGGTTCATGATTGCATGACTCGTTGATGGATGGCTACAACCATACCTGAGTCTTCATGGATGGCTGCGACCATACCTTTATCATTATGGTCTTATTAGCTGGGTGGCTGCGTCCATACCACAGACCTAGTTTGTATGTCTTTTGGATGGCTGTGCCCATGCCTAGACTACATGTATTTCACTATCAGAGATATCAGTTGTACTTGCGCCTGCAGGTTCTTCTAGATGGTGTTCCAGCTCAGTCAGTTTCGTAAAGCATTTCACCCCTCCCACTCTCTCGGGCTTCATACTTTAGGGGGCATCTGTTACACAGTAATTTTTCACTGCCTTCACCCCAGTCCTTCTACTGTGTCATGTGTCCAAGTAAAACATGCTCATGCTGAACAAATTCTCTCTTATGTTGCCAATTGACCTCCTTTCCTAAGTTTTCTACGTCATCGCGAGAATGGACTTAATATACACGACGGACAACGGTCGTAAAAAGTCCAGCTGTGCTTCCAGCGTGGAAGTACATCTATTTCCCACGACAGTCGAATTTCATGCTTCGGCGTGAGGCTATCTGCTATCTTTAGCGACGGTTTGACTAGCTACATTACCTACTAGTGATGTCAGCTCTAAAGCTTAGTTATAAACTCGCAATGATCCAGATTGGGCGAATTCATTCCAACAATCGGGCTTCTGTATGTCTCCAGACCTGGTTGTTGGCATAGTTTGTGTCACCCTTCCTCCTCTAGTATGGCAGTTCCATCATTTTTGCTACCTTCCTTGGGGATGAGCTCTCTCTTCCACATTTTATGGAGACTCCTTCTCCTATTTAAACACTCACCTATGATATGATCAGCTAGTTGGTAATTATTTGGATTGAGCAGTGTTGTTAGTGCTTTTGGGTTTGATAGATAGCTGGTGTGGGTGTGACAAGTGTGAGATTGTTGATAGCTTGTGGAAGGTTGTGAAGTGCCCTTAACTTTGTGTTAAAACTTATGAGTGAGAGAGAGACTTTGTATGTTGGGAGATCCATCTTCAAAGAGTGAATGCTTGAGAAATACATTGGTTGGACCCTCTGAGAAGGCTTGTGATGTCAAGACTTTGGTTGTAAGCTTTCTATTATTTCATTATTAATACAATCAATGATGTTTTCCTATGTCTTGTATGTAATTTACTTCATAGCTCATGAATTATTGACTTTGTGAGTAAATAGATCATCGTTGTTCTCCAATTATGTGCTTTGTTGTATTTCCTTTGCATTGTTTCAGGTTGATCACTCATTGAGGAGAAGGAAGTGAAAGCTGGAGTAGTGCAATGGAACTTCATCGACCACCGGTTGAGGTAGGCCTCCAACTATGACTGTTTAAGGAAATCTATTGTTGATCTGTCTTTGCTGTGACTAGACCCACTCTAGGGCTAGAGGGGTTGCCTCTGTCCATAGAGGGAACACTTTCCTGCATCACAAGGGTCTTCCACAAACCCATGGTTATGGGTCAACCATGCAAAACCTATCTTCAAAAATAATTGGTTTTGGGTCATCCACAAACTCACATTTATACTCTTATTCAACAAAGGTTTCCTTGGAAGGAAATATATGTTATGGGGACCATTGCTTCTCAAGGGGGGATGATTAATCCAAGTGGAAAATAATTACAGTATTTAATAGCTATTTTTCTATCGATGGTTGTTAAAACCATGGATAATGCATGATAATAAACAAAATAAATCTTAATATTAAAGTGAGAATCTAATTGCACAATCATTTCAATTTTAGCACTGTAATTATGATACTCACCCGTGGTATTCACCCACGGAATTTGTAAACCATGGAATTTGAAATTTAATAGGACGCATGACTCTCGATAAAAGATACCCATAAAAAAGTATAAATATGAAACTTCACCATGTAGGAAATCACCCTTTTTTCTCATAATATAGTCTCATGGTGTATTACCCATTTCAATAAATATTTGAGTTCCTCTTATGTTATTTTTATGCAATATTTCACTTACACATTAAGTTCTCATATAATGTTTTTATACAATATATCTTTTATGCATCATGCCATATTATGAGTTATTATTATACTATTGTTGTGAAAAATTTCTCTTAAGAATTGTGACATATTCATTTTCTATTCATGAAGTTTCCTTTATTAAACAATTTGGATCACAATGACATTAATGCATTAGATCTCATGAGAACTCTACAGTTGAGCACATCTGGGCCATAATAGTACTGGGATTGGTGACTTACTTGGAAATTTTAATTTTTTATTATTGTGTCAATATTTAAGTCTCATTCCTCCAACGATTTGGATCAACATACATGATCCACATGGGGCATTACAATTTAGAGATTGACACAGAATTGGAAATAAAAATATCCCTATAAAAATAATAAAAATGGTCCATGCTATTAAGAACCCATGGTATTGCCCCATGGTGTTCATGTGGAATATAACCAATTTAAAGGGGGGACTTAAACCAACCTAGATCCATCTTAACTCTGGATCTACCAAGCGTTGATAGGGATCAAATATCTTGATATGCAAACCTCTTTTAGAGTGAAAAGAGATTTAATCCCTCGCGAACTTTGGTAGATCTAGATTTAAGATGGATCTCGGTTGCTACATCTAAATAGACATTGAAAACGTTAAATAAATATCATGTACTAATAAAAATAAATATGTATGAGCTTAATAAACAAATTGAGATATAATTGTGATATGTGGCAGAGTTGAGTTGAAAAAAACTTCTATCGAGATAGAGAATATTCTTAAATCGCACATTCCTAGTTTAATAAACAAGTAGAGATATGCTTATGACATGTGGTAGAGGTGAGTTGAAAATAAATTCTATTGAGATAGAGAATATTCTTCAAGTCATATTTTATTTGTTCTATGTTTTGGAGGGTTTTTGGCATATTTTCTGGTTCAATTTGCTTAGAATCCGACAAGGAATTCTTAGAATCACAAGTTTGAGTTGTAAACTCTCCAGAATCTGAGTGCCTCAGGGTTCTTCAAGGCGTTGAATCCGTATATGAAGTCAAAAACCCGTTTTAGATAATAAAAATTAAGATTTGGCAAAAAAATTGCTAGATTCCAACCAAAAAATCTGAAACATAACATGTTTAAACAATGCCATTATTGAATGAGCCATCATATTATTGTGACATAAATTAATTTTTTTGTAAAATATTTTCAATGTGTAAAATAATATCGCATCATAGTGTAACGAAAAATGATATCCAACAAAATCAGAGGAAACAAACAAAAAAATAACATTTGAATAATGGAAGTAATAAATTAATCAAAATCTAAAAAAAAAATATATATTAACTTGCACAAACCATATGAAACAGAAACTGACAAGCAATGTTAATATATTTTAAGATATGATGTCGTCCATTTTGAAAGCATGGGGCGGAAGTATCATGTGAGCTTTGTATTTCCTGGCAAGTAATAGAGTGGGATCTCTAGTGTGGAGTGGCATCGGAGTTGTAGAAAAAGCCATACTATAGGATAGGGCTTTCCTTTCTGCCTTGATTTCAGCGACCTAATCTCTGGTTCCTTATAATTTATCTTCTGACAATGTTATCTCTTATGTTTACTTTCTTCTTATTCCTTGAGGGCGTTTCTTGGTAGGATTTTGGTGGTTAATGGTCTAGACTAGTCCACATATGCGGAATTTTCACCCAAATAGATCCTATAAAAAGCATAGAGAATCCTTCACACCTTCCTTACACTACATTCGAAAGTTGGGACTAATTTTCCCCAACGGTTAGAATTAGGTGCTTATTATCTCAAAGAAACTTCCACCGGTCAGCAGAAAAGTAGTGTCCTCTTGACTTTGTTAGTGAAGAACATCTCAGCAAGGGTTTCTCTAATGTTCAAGGAGCGAGAGGAGAAGGTTTGTTTTCAAACTTTGGTAATAGGAAGGAAAAATAGAAACGCATCCAAAAATGTGTAAAGGCAATGGTAGCAATGAAGGAATTAACCCTAGGGGAAGACATCAGCTTGGATAGAGTGGAATCCCTGTCTAAGAGAGCTTTAGTGGGTAGGCTTAGTTACATAAAAATGGTGCATGAAAACCTATATCCTTGGTTAGGGTGACATGGAAACCATTAGTGGGTTATACTCCAATTGTGAGTATATTGGTCAAAAATGGACACACCTTCACTTTCTATCAAAGGACGATCTTGAACTAATCCCTTGTAAGCCCTGGGTTATAGGAAGGGTCTCTCTCTAGCTACAACAGTGGCATCCTTATTTTTGTTAGAGGACTGAATGATCCAGGTGGATATTGGTGGCCACCAACCTATTCCAACTTGACGCCTAGTAAGTTTCATCTGTTTCCTTGATTATAGCAGCATTTACTATTTTTAGTAATTTTTTGAGTCTTGAATTTCGTGAGTTGTTTTGACCCCCTAAATATCATTTTATGAGTTCTGTAGCAGAATTGTAGCCTTATGTTGGGGCCTGTGAGAAACCCTATAGTATTCAGAGAGAACTTTCCAATAAGGTATCGTATGCAGCAAACAGAGATCATATGACCAAGTTACAACCTCAGGAAGTTGGTTGCCCCAATAATACATAAAAACTAACCACACATTGAATGAAATAACCTTAATCTAATTCCACAAAATAACCATGCTTAATCTAATTCGAGAAAGTAATCACAACGAAATAAAGGAGCTCACTTAATCTAATGTGTGAAAGTAATCACAATGAAATAAATGAATTCTAATCTAGTATAGAATGTAAATCTAATGTAGCAACATAATTGGAAAGTACCGAATTGAAATGACAAGATCTATTCTATTGATGAATTCCAATCTACCATAATTCAACACAATACCTAAGTTTAGCAAGAAACATAAAGATGAATATAACAGATCTGATCTACAAGACTGAGTATAAAATGGAAACCTATTGGTTATCAAAACACAGTACAAAAACACCTGCCTAGATACAAAAATCGAAATTGACAGAATCAAATCTGCATTAACCAAGCTAATTCTTACAAAGAACAACCAAACTCAACGCTCATCAAACTTAAATTATCATAAACCTAATTTAACTAAATGCTTCAAAGGATCACTGTTCATCCATAACTCTTACTCATATATCACTTACATGTGTAAGAGTGTTCAAAGGAATGATCTAGTTTAGAGGTTCACTTATGTCTATCTTTAAAGTCTTGATATAGTCTTTACATAAATTATTTAAAGAGAAGTATCAAATCTAACATGCAGAGTTATGGTACAAAGGGAAAGACAGAGTACTCTATTTCCTTTACACCCAACACCAAGTGGAATTATCTATCAAGATTGTAGAAATCTACACTCAAAGCTTGCTACCAATGATTTTATGATTGTGGAAAGTTTATATCAAATCAGATCTAAGATCAGAGAGTAAATCTCTGAGATCTATCGTGAAGTCACAAATGAAATCTCCAAGATCAAACATTCATTAAACCTCTGTGCATAATAAGATTGAAGTGCAACCCTTGCATCAAGATCTATCATACCATAAGCAATATAATGGAAAGGAAACCGATGTTTAAGGATGGCAGTAATCTCCTTGCAGCAAGTACGTGGTAGACAACATGAATCACGCATGGAAATATAAGAGAATTAATACTCTATCAATCACATCAATTCATATTTGAAACCACACAGTTAAATAGACAAAACAATGGATACTTTACAGTGAGACCGCTTCCATGAAGGGCCCTCCCATACTACGACCAAATTTCAGGCTATAGTTTCATAGATTGAAGATCACCACAATTGATAAATCAACATCCAACTTTCATATTAATCAAAACTTGAATTACATCAGATTGGCATGGAGTTTGTGATTTGAAAATGAATCTAATCTATGTCTCCTGCAACCCTATCCTCCCCTTTATTCCTTCCCAAGCTCTGATATATATCTATATATATATATATGTGTGTATATGTATATATATAAACCATTTAAACAGAATTCCCAAACGAATTTGTAATTTTGGAAGAGATCACAAAAATTTGGGTTTGTTGTGATTTTACACAAATTGGTGATGAAGAGTTGGCATGATCCCCTCAACCATAATGTATTTTCATAAAATTTTCATATGGAACCTAATTGGCCATATTGTTGACAAATCCCATGTCTTTCAATTTTCTGATTCAACTCCTTCTGCTCAGAAAGTGTGCCCAAAGTTGGTTGTTTGGATATTTTACTTACCTTATTTTTATACAAATATTCCTCAAATACCTATTCGTATCTCCAAAAAAGTGATGAATTTTAGAAATCAAATTGAGGCTTAGTCAATTTACTATACTGGGACCAAAACCCATGTTCCCGAATTTCTCTATTCACCTTCAATTACATGGAAATCGAGGAGGAAGTTGGCAGTTTGAAATTTGTTGCAAATTTGGGCAGAGTTCTTGATTTGCTTCCAGAAACCCACATGTGCGAACTGGGTTCATTCCAAGTCATGTGTATGTGTTCAAACATCATTTTCAAAAAATCGTTCTCAAATTTTCCTGAAAATGTGTCGATATATGAAAACCCCAAATTGGATATTCCCGTACTCTACTTGTAGCAACTAGTTTAATTGACTTGTGGAGAATTTTGGCAATGGAACCTTGCGACAAATGGACTTAGAAAAACGATCATTATTAAATCATAGAAAATTCATCTTTAATCATAGACGAGTCAAGAAAACTAACAATAACCAACCATAGAGTGGAAGAAATAGGTTATGGAATTAGGGTAAGTTATGGTTTAAAAGAGCATGAATATAGGTTATGAATGGCAGTATTGTGTGATGAAAACATGGGCATATTTAAGGCCCAACATCCCCCCATGCCTGATGATTTTCATGTCCTCATGAAAAAAAGTACTTTTCTCATTTATAGATTTTATGGTATCGTGGCTTTGGACCGGGTTGGTTCTTGTGGAGCAATACTGCGTGAAGATTTGAAGCTGTTGGTTCTTATGGAGCAACACTATTCTTATTTGACTACCATAGATTTTATTTTGAGAGCAATACAAATTTTGGATAAACAATGGATATGATAGGAGGAAATGATGAATGAGATGATAAGTGGAAATGGAGATAGTGGATAAGATGAGGTGGTTGCATACACTACTCTTGTAAGGCCAATGCTTATGGATGGTTCCTTTATGAAGGGCATACATAAATTCATCCTTTATTGGATACATTCAATTGAAAATATTTGCGAATGTAGGAGGGGAAGGCACTATAGCTACCACTTTTGTTTACATGAACCAATATACTTTTCTTATTAGAGTAGCATGCATTGTATTATGAATGAGGAATTTGCAAATGGAGGGTATATGGAAAACAGAGTATGTGTTGGTTAATCATCAAAAATTTCTTCAATCTTTAATGAATTAAAGAATCTTAAGCCAAATTTACCTCAAGTTTTACCTTTACCATGACGATAGCTGCAATATGAAGTCGAGGTTGGAGCTAATGTGACTGATGATCTGATTTGTTGAAGAAAGATGAAGGATGAACTGAAGTGATGAATGATGAAATGAAGATCCCCTTCTCCCCCATGCCTAAGGAGTTGTATGTCCCCAAACAATGGAGGAAAGGTGACTACTGCTGCAA
Organism: Pinus tabuliformis; assembly: GCA_031772625.1. Lineage (NCBI taxonomy): Eukaryota > Viridiplantae > Streptophyta > Pinopsida > Pinales > Pinaceae > Pinus > Pinus tabuliformis. The sequence goes on from CM062809.1 coordinate 1,240,181,072, forward strand.
ATGACAATGGAGATGTTGATACAAAAATACAAACTATTGCAAATCTGTGTTGAGATCACAAAACCATATAGCCTTCAACCGCTACACACCCATGTGCAATCTTGAATATGTGAATAAATGGTGTCGATGTTGAACATAAGAAAAAATCATTGGATTACCAACCACTGAGGAAGTCGTTAACCAATGTCAGATCTCCCACCTTTGATGTCAATGGGAATCAAGGCATTATGTACATTCTACTAGCCATGAATGGATTTGTCGAAGTCGAATGGACTGTAGAATTCATTCACCAAGAAAATTGATATATTTCCTTAGTAGATGAAAAGGATGTGTGCCATTAAGGCATGCAGGCTCTCAGGTACCTTATGTAATCCTAACCCTAATCCGAGATAATGTGTTGATGTCGATGGGATAAGGCTTGTCGGCAGGTGGTCCTTAAGGAATTCCACATCAACCAACTCGAGTACAAACATAATGACTTGAAAGATACATGATTTGAATAACTCATAGAAATTTACAAACGTTATTGGGAACTTTGTCGACCAATTACTTGGTTTTCAAGAAATTCCCTGTCCGGTTGCGCCAGACAAGCTGGTTTTCACAAAAGGACTTATTTTCCTCTTTATTATTTTCATTTATTTATTACAATACTAACTTTCCTACTCTACTGAAGAAAATATGTCCTCCTTTAAGTGAAAGAGAACTTCCAATGAAGCCATGTGTGAATTAGGTACAAAGATACATTCATGCTCAAATTTAACATAGAAACTTGAAAGTGTATATGAGCATGAAAAACCAACAACTGTAACTGATATGGTATCAAGAAATAATGAAGGATAAAGTTGCGGTGAGGCCTGATAATTTGTTCAAACCAATTTTAAATGTAGCAATAGTATTCCTGATTTGTTTCTTCATTTAGACCACCCATAGGTCCTCTTCTGTCATGCCTTGAAGATTGTCTTTGGTCGGATGATTGGTCTCAAGAGTACATACAGGATCTTCTAATAGGCATGTTAAGAACTTTTTGTTCTTAGGTTCCATCGGATACTCCCCATCATATGTTGTGCATAATTTCTCAATTTCCTTAGATGATTGGCAAGGGACATAAAAGGAGACTTTCAAATCTTCTTATGATATTGGAGAGGTAGAAAAGTTCTTGAACGTGGTTAGGATGAACTCTCCATGAGAGGAACAAATCCTAGCTATTGCTAGGACTTGAGAAAGTGCTTGGAGGTACATCTTTCAAATTATCGATCGCTTTTGAATTATGCTTGTTGGTTGATGATCCCATGTATCACAATATGGATTAGTACAAAGGGGTTCTTACAGCATCCCAAAAATGATTTATCTTTAAAGAGCTTTGAAATTTTAACCTAAATGAATTAAAAACTTCTAATTGCAATAAAACTCACCAAACTTGCTTATTTGGACAACCAAAGTTTGGCGAAACCCCACAATAGTGGATGCGTGGATCTTCACTCACGTCTTACCGTACACTCTCTACCCTCTGATTTCCCTGCAACTAAGATCACAAAAAAAAAACTTTTGAAAGAAACTAAGCTCTAATCCCATTAGCACCTCCCCGGCAACATCACAAAAATTGTTGGGGAAATTATATTGCCACAAATTCACCAACCTTTAATGTCAATCCGGGGCTCGTAAACGTTGAGGCGCAAGCATAGGCAATGTAGGATTGGATCATGTAGCCTAAACTAGCATAACATAAGGGAGTACGGAATGGAAATTTGACTATCTAAGCAATAATATGAAAGAACATTCAAAGCACTAGATTAATTTTGAATCGAATCTAACTATGCTTGCTAAATTGTCACACCAAAATCATTCACTCTTGCAATGGTATCAAAAATTTAATATAGTACATAAAGGTAACCACATATGCAATGAAATAACCTTAATCTAATGCGAGAAATTAATCACACTTGCAATAAAGGAGCTCACACTTAATCTAATGCGCAAAAGTAATCACAATGCAATAGAGGAATTCTAGTCTAGTTTAGAATGTAAATCTAATGTAGCAATAGATTTGGAAAGTACTGAATTGAAATGACAAGATCTATTCTATTGATTAATTCTAATCTACCATAATTCAACACAAGACCTAAGTTTATCAAGAAACATAAAGATGAATATAACGGATCTGATCTACAAGACTGAGTATAAAATGGAAATCTATTGGTTACCAAAACACAATACAGAAACACCTGTCTAAATACAAAAATCGAAATTGACATAATCAAATCTACATTAACCAAGCTAATTTTTACAAAGAACAACCAAACTCAACACTCATCAAACTGAAATGATCATAAACCTGATTTAACTAAATGCTTCGAAGGATCACTATTCATCCATAAATCTTACTCATATATCACTTACATGTGTCAGAGCGTTCAAAGGAATGATCTAGTTTAGAGGGTTCACTTATGTCTATCTTTAAAGTCTTGATATAGTGTTTACATAAATTATTTAAAGAGAAGTATCAAATATAACATGCAGAGTAATCGTACAAAGGGAAAGGCAGAGTACTCTGTTTCCTTTACACCCAACTCCAAGTGGAATTATCTATCAATATTGTAGAAATCTACACTCAAAGCTTGCTACCAATGATTTTATGATTGTGGAAAGGTTATATCAAATCAGATCTAAGATCAGAGAGTAAATCTTTGAGATCTATCGTGAAGTCACAAATGAAATCTCCAAGATCAAACATTCATTAAACCTCTGTGCATAATAAGATTGAAATGCAACCCTTGTATCAAGATCTATCAGACCATAAGCAATATAATGGAAAGGAAAATGATGTTTAAGGATGACAGTAATCTCCTTGCAGCAAGTATGTGGTAGACAACATGAATCATGCATGAAAATATAAGAGAATTAATACTCTCGCAATCACATCAATTCATATTTGAAACCACACAGTTAAATAGACAAAAAAATGGATACTTTACATTGAGATCGCTTCCATGAAGGGCCCTCCCAAGAGCGGTCAGATGTCACGCTATAGTTTCATAGATTGAAGATCACCACAAATGATAAATCAACATACAACTTTCATATTAATCAAAACTTGAATTACATCAGATTGGCATGGAGTTTGTGATTTGAAAAGGAATCTAATCTATGTCTCCTGTCAACCTAACCTCCCCCTTCTTCCTTCCCGATCTCTGATATATATATAAACCATTTAAACTAAATTCCCAAACGAATTTGCAATTTTGGAAGAGATCACAAAAATTTGGGTTTGCTATGATTTTACACAAATTGGTGATGAAGAGTTGGCATGATCTCCTCAACCATAATGTATTTTCGTAAAATTTTCATATGGAACCTAATTGGCCATATTGTTGACAAATCCCATGTCTTTCAATTTTCTGATTCAACTCCATCTCCTCAGAAAGTGTGCCCAAAGTAGGTTGTTTGGATATTTTACAAATCTAAGTTTTACCTAATTTTTATACAAATCTGCCTCAAAGACCTATTCGTATCTCCAAAAAAGTGATGAATTTTAGAAATCAAATTGAGGCATAGTCAATTTACTATACTGGGACCAAAACCCATGTTCTCGAATTTCTCTATTCACCTTCAATTACACAAAAATTGAGGAGGAAGTTGGTAGTTTGAAATGTATTGAAAATTTGGGTAGAGTTCTTGATTTGCTTCAGAAAACCCACATGTGTGACCTGGGTTCATTCCAAGTCATGTGTATGTGTTCAAACATCATTTTCAAAAAAACGTTCTCAAATTTTCCAAAAAATGTGCCGATATATGAAAACCCCAAATTGGATATTCTCGTACTCTACTTGCAGCAACTAGTTTAATTGACTTGTGGATAATTTTGGCAATGGAACCTTGCGACAAATGGACTCAGCAAAATCATCATTATTAAATCATATAAAATTCATCTTTAATCATAGACAAGTCAGGAAAACTAACAATAACCAACCATAGAGTGGAAGAAATAGGTTATGGAATTAGAGGTTATAGAATTAGGGTAAGTTATGGTTTAAAAGAGCATGAATATAGGTTATGAATGGAAGCATTGTGTGATGAAAAAATGGGCATATTTAAGGCCCAACATCCCCCCATGCCTAAGTGTTATAGACATTTTTGTGCCTTACAGCATTGAGCATGAAATGTCCATAATCTAAGGGATCCAAAGTCCCTAAACATGTTGTTCCTACCCCTAGAGGAACAAGGCTAACAAACCACAGCAATTCACAGAAGTTCTCCACCAGAAACTGCTCAAAAACAAGTCAATTCAGGATCAATTCAGTGGCTCCACTAGCTGTCTGCGCTGAAATGCAAAGTCTGCACTGGCTACTTGCACTGCAACGCAGGTAGAAGCACTACCAGGGTGCGCTGAGCAAGAATTGCCAAATGGCAAGTTCATTCCAAGAGGTGTCAAGACCCAGGAAGCTTCCAGAATCTTCCTCAATGACACTTGCCTCAATGAATTCGACTAGTGATGAGTAAGAGGTTCCCAATCTCCAAGTGGAAGCAAGAACCTCCAAGTGGAATCAAGAACTGACAGAGGGAGAGGACACTAGTCAGATCTCAAGCTGACTCATCCTCTCTCCAAACATCTATATATGGATCTCTCCTCCATGAGATCTGGAGGCTGGAATTTTGTTATTGCAAAGAATTGTTGTTGGTTTGAGACTGGAATTATTGGGTGCTTAATGCTTTGAGGGAAGGTGAAGATAGGAATTTCATTTGCTAGGAAGGAGATGCTGGATTGGAGCCCTCTGGGTTGTATCTCTTCCTGAACCTTGTTATTCATCAATAAAGCTATCTTGGTTTCTCCTATATACTGATGTATCTTTGATGTATGATTGCATTGGTATGTTTAGTTTATTTCTAATCCTGAACTAGTTATGAATATGAATCTATGTCTTTGTGTAGTGTTCTCTTCTTGTGATCTTGCAGAAACCTCTTGAAGCTGGGCGAGCGAGAAGGTAAGTAGCTGGGAACTCCCAAAGAGAAGAGGAACCGGATCGAGGGACAAACGGAAGACACCGGTTAGTCCATCCATCTCTCTTCATTCTTAATTCATAAAGGAAGAATACTAGAATAGCTGTCTCTGTTTGTTGCTAAGGCACTGTCACACCTTAGGTGGATAGGATCGTCCTGCATAGGCATTTTTCCCCACAACAAATTGGCGACTCCACTGGGGAGATTTGTTTAGTCATTTTATTTGTGTTTCCATCATTGTTTGTTTCATAGACTCAACAGCAACAATCGAACTGCATCTGCTATTCTTAGATGCAAAGTAGACAGCTGCTGCTTTGATCCAATCATTGGATTTGTCTATGATCTGAACAATGGATTCACAAATGATTTGATGATCCTTTGTGATAGATCTTAGCCCTTCCTCAAAGCATCCCTTTGATTGTACCTTGCTTTTTGCTTTGATTTGGCCTGAAACTGTAGATTAAATAGCAAACTGTAATCCAGAACCCAGTGAGAAACTCTTGTTTCTCCTTCAGCGCAGACCCTGTGAAGAGGTTCTGCATTTCAACGCAGGTCCCGTGAAGGCTACCTGCGCTGAATGTCAAAACCCCTGTGTTGAGGTTGCGCTGATCCAGTTAGGCCTTGTGCAGTTGGGATTCTCTGCTCTGTTTTGCCTTGTTTTGATCTCTGATTTTTGTAGCCTGTAACTAGCATAGGTACCAGTCTGATAACTCCTTTTCTCTGCTTAAATTCTGCCTCCTTTTGTACAAAAAGGTTGTGAGTGTTTTTATGTGTTTGTGGCATCATTTACAGTTTTCCTTTGCAAGAGTGAAATAGTCATCCTGTAGCCCTTGATTCAGATCTGTTGATTGTGATCTTAGGAGAGAGTTCATTGGCTGTTTGCAGTTGATTATACATTCACTTTTGCTTTTGGTTTGAGTTTGTCTCTTTTAAGTGTCGAAACAAGCATTCATTTTGGAAATCGTTAAGTGTTGTAATCTCTTCTACCCTCTCTGATTTCGAAAAAGTAAACTTGTTTGTATTTGTCATTTAAAAGCAAATTCAAAGTTGTACAAAAAGCTTTCTTTGTAGGCATCAATACTAAGAAAGCGGGAAACAAACACCTGCATTGTCCATTTTCATCTTGATAGTTTGCATGCTTGATTTAGGAAAAGTGCATTAGAGTGTGCTGATTGCTCTTTGAGAAAAGATGGTGTCTTTCTTTTCCCTTTATAGCTAGGATTTTCATAAGTTGAAAAGATATAAAGCTTGCTTATCATATTTAGACTGCATTTAGGAATTGTGTCATACATCTCGTGGTGAACCTCAAAACGCAAACTTCTAAAAAGATCAACCTAAAATAGATTGAATGAACTTAACAACGCTTTGCAACATAACACACAACATAGAGGTCTAGGCTAGAGACGTGTTCCGGCGTCGTAAAGCCTGGTGACTGTCGATCTCGTTGATGGTGGGTGATTCCTCCTGAGGGACGATAGCGCCAGTACGGATTGTGCTTCCACGTACCGTCGCGTATATATTGGGAGACCCCTATAGGCATAAAACCTTTATCCTTAGGAAGTCGTGTCAGCCGCCCTACTGATCACAATGCACTGAACACATCATTCAGGAAGATCGACCGCCCGTACCCTAAAAAGTATTCTACAGTTTTGCGAAAAGTTTGGCACACCCTCTACCTAGAACTCCAGAGCAGTTCCTTTTGGCCTTTTTTAGACTCTATAACGGAAAAATTCCATCCGAGCATTTGTCACTTCGGGCTCATTAAAACATCGAAGGAGACTAGAGTCATCTTTAGCTTTTTCTCGACTCTTTAAAAGTGAAAAAGCAAGTTGTGTCTAAAGCATCGTTAAAATTTATTTTAAACAGAACAATCACCCCTATTCCTGCGTTGATCTTTAGGTTGAGAAAATGGAGCACACCAACCAAGGAATTCCCCTTGGTGGAAATCCTAGTCCCTTCTCCTCTTGGGGAGATGTTGCTACGCCCCATATGGCCACATTGTCACTTCCAGGACTAACAATAGGCTTACCTGTCTGGCTCTTTTCAACCAATGTCGTTCAGAACACCACTATTCCTAAACAGTCGAATCAACAGTTAGACCAGACCAGAGTTACCCACCAGCCTTCTACTTCATCTAATTCTTCCTCTCCTCCTTCCTCTTCGCTTGACGGAACTGGTAAAACAACAAACCAAGTTCCTAAGGAGAAGAAGGAAAAGAAGAAGAAAGAGAAGAAGAAGAAGGAGCCAAAAGCGACTGGGGGCAAACAAGTGGCGTCTAACAAAAATCCACACATAGCACTGACTAGGCCTAGATCGCCATGTGTCATATGCAAGGGAGACCACTTCCACAGAGATTGTCCCTGCATCCCTCGGATACTAAGGGACTGGTCTCCCCGTTTGCACAATTCGGTGGCGTCAACCTCTGATAGCCATGTTGAAAACTCACCTTCAACTAGTGAAAGTGAAGTCACAGGACAGAGAGGGAAAGCTAGATTTCCCTGCAAACTGTGTGAAGGCGATCATGCCATCCACCGTTGTCCCTTCTTAGACGAGGCTAAAAGAGTTTTGGAAGATCGCCCGATTTTACGAGCGCAACTTCCTCCTGGATATCAAAAACTCCTGCCAAGTCCTTCACCAGTTGAGAACCCGGCTGGCCCGCTCAGGTGGTCAGCCGAAGCACCTATCATTGAAGATGAACCATCTGAATCCATACCTGACGAAAGTCAAACGGTTGAGACGGCAGTTGACCCGGTTTTGCCTTCAGAGGCTCTATCTTCGAATGATACCGTCACAGAAGAAAATAAAGACGACACCGTCAAAATTCTCTTCATCAACACAGACTCCGACGAACAAGGGGCCAATTTGCCCATTCCTTTATCGCAGGAAGGAACTTCATCAGAGTCATACCCGGTCGTCTATTCGGTCCCACCACCAAGCAACCTAGTTGTCTCGTTCGACTGGAACCAACTAGGCAGACCCCGTTTGCCAGCAAGCATACCATTCAGAATTATCGTTCAAATATATAGAATGGTAATGGTTGGCACCATCATTGATGAGGGGGCATCTGTGAGTATCCTTTCCTCTATTGCTTGGAAAGTGCTTGGTTCGCTAGCGCTTTTGCCTAAAATGAGAAATCTGACAGGCTTTGATAAAGGAACCAGTCGACCTTTAGGGATCCTCCCCAATGTGCCCATAACATTGAAAGGGAAGACCGTTCAAATGAACGTGATGGTCGTTCAAGGACCCTTGGATTATAACCTACTCCTTGGACGAGACTATATATATTGCATGGGAGCCATCGTCTCCTCACTCTTTAGAGTAATGTGTTTTCCGCACGAAGGAAGAGTGGTCAAGCTCGTGGACCAGCTTTCATTTCCCGGATCACGCATCGCAAATAGTCATATACCATCCCTAAATGGTCTCTTCACGCAAGAAATGTCTCAACCCATGGTCCATCCTCCTGATGAGCGCGAGTAATCCGGGAGGATATGACTGGAACCCAGGGGGCATGCGTCCTGGTCTGCTTCGGCAGGAAAACTTTGGGTATAGAGTAGGTTTCCACGGGAGAATATGACTAGTCTGTACCCCGCCCTTGCTGGAGAGGGGTTATTCTAGAATAAGATTCTCTTGTCAAAGCTACGTGTTTGGCACTAAGGTCATTCACCTTTGTCTATCTCGGTAGATATCGCCGAAGAAGTGTTTTGTTTGAAAGATTAACAAGATAATCTTTGGGTAGCCTGAAAGAGGTAGGCCTTTCCTGCTTAAACAAATGTTTTGGCGGACAAAGTAAGGGTAACCTTGAAATCATATTTTATGCCTGGGGGCATGCAAACCTTTTGGAGTGCAAGCAAGGGGCGGCTATTTATTTTTTAAATTTTTAGGTCCTCCCTTTAAACCTGTAGGTCTAACCCTTTAAACTCGTAGGATTAGTCATTTCCAAACTTGCATAACGAAAGGATGCGGGGCATAGCTTTGGTAAGGCGCAAGCTCCATAAAAAATGGAATCTTACATGAGACATTCTTATCATATGACTGGGTAATCGAGCAGTTTTAGCACACAGTTCATGCTCGTTAAAAAATAAACGCAAAGATTCGAGCAGTTTTAGCACACAGTTCATGCTCGTTAAAAAATAAACGCAAGATCCGAGCAGTTTTATCGTATAGTTCATGCTCGTTAAAAAAATAAACATAAAATCGAGCAAATGTTTCAATCCGCATTTAAGCTCGTTAAAAAATGAACTACCCGGTAAATAACCACTGTGAATGCAATATCATCAGCCATTAAAGCCTTGGTCGTGTTTGCACCGTCACCTCCATATGATTGTTTACCTATTTTGAGGAACAGCTACGAAGAGTGATTTCACTAGCCATCCTTGTGACACTGCCATGATTGGAAAATTCCAAGCCTTACCTGGAATCAACTGCTAACCTATTTCATCACTCGTTCCTCAAAAGACGAGTCTTCTTTAAGCTCTTTTCATCTGACTCGTAAAATATGAAAAGATTGCCGAGTCCTTGGCCTTCCAGCTCGTTAAAGGGGCAGGAAGTGCTATCCCTCCTCTAGATTTTAATCTCTTTGGACCTGAGGGATTATTGCACAAAAAGAGCGAGCGCTTGTTTTGTTCGGCTCGTTAAAACTATTGAAAACTCATCCCTTCTGTATTGTTTTATACTTTTTCGGACTTAAGGGATTAGATGACGAAAAAGGACTCTCGGAGTTGACTTTACGTACCTTTTCAGACTCTCTAAAAATGAAAAGGGCCGAGTTATCTTTGTCGTTAGACTCGTTAAATGCATTAAATAGCGACAAACTTGTATTTAGACGAGAACGAGTTTCACTATCGCTAGGCTCGTTAAAACATAGCGATGGGCTTGCCCGAAGGGCAAGTTATAGAACAAGCATATGTTATCCTCCTCAAGCTTGACAAAAATAAAGAGGTACTGGTCAGCAATGACTGGGGAAAAATTGGGAGAAACTCAAGAAAACTTTGATGGTAGCAAGTCGCTCTTGAACATGACACTTTTCCTCTGTACCACAATCGGGTTGGGTTGTTTCGTTCACCGGTCACATCACCATGGTCTCGCCATACCATCCATATTTGGGGTAATGCTACCGATCCATCGTATCAGTATCGCCATATGTTCAAGAGAAGTCGTTCAGAAAAGTCAACCGTGTCCCATCCACTGCCATACATTATCCTTCATCCTTTCATGACTGCCACCCTGAATCATATGTCATAGATCGTTTTCACCTCCATCAAAATCATTAGCTCCGTTCCGTGTCATTGATGTGGGATTCATTAAGGCCCTCCTTTGATGGATCGCTTCTTTTCGACATCAGCTCATTATACAAGAAGTTGATCTAGGAACAACCCCTTCAGTACTTTGAAGCTTGCATGCCTCAATGGCAAGTTTCTCACTTCCGGCGACAGGTATACATCAATGACCTTCGACCGAAAGATTTTGCGTGGTGTTCGACGCCAAGTCCTTTATTCACACCACGTGAATTGTACTGCAGTACCTTGAGGGTCATTATCATTATCGGTGATTCCTCTCGCGCTTGTTAACGGTTTACCTCATTGACCGATAATCAAGCGATGTCTTTCCATGTTCGACTTCAGAACAATTCTCACATGGATCGACTTGTACTTAGAGTGAAGATCGAACGAGTTTGAAGACCCCGGATCTAGTTTCATCCATCCAGGTTGCGATATATATTCAGGAAAAATAAAGACATTGACATGTACATCATTGCAGCAGATAATCATCCTACCCAAAGGATGATAATTTCATCAAAATTATCAGTCTACCATCAGACGATTGTCTGTTCTATGTACGGAAAAATGAATTTATAAAGCTGAGCATGGGAATGCCCGCCTCAGCTAGATCATGAAAGCAGTATGAAAAATAATGTATTGTATTGTATCTCATTACAGGTCTCCTCCCAGCAATGAATGAACTTCCGATCCTCCTGATAAAGAATTTCACCCGATAAACGGCCTCATACTTTAGGGGGCAACTGTTATAGACATTTTTGTGCCTTACAGCATTGAGCATGAAATGTCCATAATCTAAGGGAACCAAAGTCCCTAAACATGTTGTTCCTACCCCTAGAGGAACAAGGCTAACAAACCACAGCAATTCACAGAAGTTCTCCACCAGAAACTGCTCAAAAACAAGTCAATTCAGGATCAATTCAGTGGCTCCACTAGCTGTCTGCGCTGAAATGCAAAGTCTGCACTGGCTACCTGCACTGCAACACAGGTAGAAGCACTACCAGGGTGCGCTGAGCGAGAATTTCCAAATGGCAAGTTCATTCCAAGAGGTGTCAAGACCCAGGAAGCTTCCAGAATCTTCCTCAATGACACTTGCCTCAATGAATTCGACTAGTGATGAGTAAGAGGTTCCCAATCTCCAAGTGGAAGCAAGAACCTCCAAGTGGAATCAAGAACTGATAGAGGGAGAGGACACTAGTTAGATCTCAAGCTGACTCATCCTCTCTCCAAACATCTATATATGGATCTCTCCTCCATGAGATCTGGAGGCTGGAATTTTGTTATTGCAAAGAATTGTTATTGGTTTGAGACTGGAATTATTGGGTGCTTAATGCTTTGAGGGAAGGTGAAGATAGGAATTTCATTTGCTGGGAAGGAGATGCTGGATTGGAGCCCTCTGGGTTGTATCTCTTCCTGAACCTTGTTATTCGTCAATAAAGCTATCTTGGTTTCTCCTATATACTGATGTATCTTTGATGTATGATTGCATTGGTATGTTTAGTTTATTTCTAATCCTGAACTAGTTATGAATATGAATCTATGTCTTTGTGTAGTGTTCTCTTCTTGTGATCTTGCAGAAACCTCTTGAAGCTGGGCGAGCCAAAAGGCAAGTAGCTAGGAACTCCCAAAGAGAAGAGGAACCGGATCGAGGGACAAACAGAAGACACCGGTTAGTCCATCCATCTCTCTTCATTCTTAATTCATAAAGGAAGAATACTAGAATAGCTGTCTCTGTTTGTTGCTAAGGCACTGTCACACCTTAGGTGGATAGGATCGCCCTGCATAGGCATTTTTCCCCACAACACTAAGGATTTTCATGTCCTCATGAAAACAAGTACTTTTCTCATTTACAGATTTTAGGGTATCGTGGATTTGGACTGGTTGGTTCTTATGGAGCAATACTACGTGAAGATTTGAATGTTTTGGTTCTTGTGGAGCAACACTATTCTTATTTGACTACCATATATTTGATTTTGAGAGCAATACAAATTGAGGATAAACAATAGATATGATAGGAGGAAATGATGAATGAGATGATAAGTGGCAATGGAGATAGCGGATGAGATGAGGTGGTTGCATACACTACTCTTGTAAGGCCAATGCTTATGGATGGTTCCTTTATCAAGGGCATGCATAGCTTCATCCTTTATTGGATACATTCAATTGAAAATATTTGTGAATATAGGAGGGGAAGGAACTATAGTTACCACTTTTGTTTATATGAACCAATATACTTTTCTTATTATAGTAGCATGCATTGTATTATGAATGAGGAATTTGCAAATGGAGGGTATATGGAAAACAGAATATGTGGTGGTTAATCATCAAAGATTTCTTCAATCTTTAATGAATTAAAGAATCTAAAGCCAAATTTACCTCTGTTTTACCTTTACCATGACGATAGGTGCAATATGAAGTGGAGGTTGGATCTAATGTGATTGATGATCTGATTTGTTGAAGAAAGATGAAGGATGAACTGAAGTGATGAAAGATGAAATAAAGATACCCTACTCCCCCATGCCTGAGGAGTTGTATGTCCCCAAACAATGGAGGAAAGGTAACTACTACTGCAAATGACAATGGAGATGTTGATACAAAAATACAAATTGTTGCAAATTTGTGTTGATATCACAAAACCATATAGCCTTCAATCGCTACACACCTATGTGCAATCTTGCATATGTGAATAAATGGTGTCAATGTTGAACATAAGCAAGAATCATTGGACTACCGACCATTGAGGAAGTTGTTAACTGATGTGAGATCTCCCACCTTCGATGTCAATGGGAATCAAGGCACTAGGTACATTTTACTAGCCATGAACGGATTTGTCGAAGTCGAATGGACTGCAAAATTCATTCACCAAGAACAATTGATATATTTCCTTAGTAGACGACAAGGATGTGTGCCATTAAGGCATGCAAGCTCTCAGGTACCTTATCTAACCCTGACCCTAATCCGAGATAATGTGTTGATGTTGATGGGATAAGGCTTGTCGGGAGGTGGGCCTTAAGGAATTCCACATCAACCAACTCGAGTACAAACATAATGACTTGAAAGATACATGATTTGAAGAACTCATACAAATTTACAAACTTTATTGGGAATTTTGTCGGCCAATTACCTGTTTTTCAAGCAAATTCCATGTCCAGTTGCGCCAGACAAGCTGGTTTTCACAAAAGGACTTATTTTCCTCTTTATTATTTTCATTTATCTATTACAATACTAAACTTCCTACTATACTGAAGAAAATATGTCCTCCTTCAAGTGAAAGAGAACATCTAATGAAGCCATGTGTGAATCAGGTAAAAAGATACATTCATGCTCAAATTTAACATAGAAACTTGAAAGTGTATATGAGCATGAAAAACTAGCAACTGTAACTGATATGGTATCAAGAAATAATGAAGGATAAAGGAGTGGTGAGGCCTGATAATTTGTTCAAACCAATTTTAAATGTAGAAATAGTATTCCTAGTTTTTTTCTTCATTTAGACCACGCCATTGGTCCTCTTCTGTCATGCCTTGAATATTGTCTTTGGTCAGATGATTGGTCTCAAGGGTACATACAGGATCTTCTAATAGGCATGTTAAGAACTCCGTGTTCTTAGGTTCCATCGGATACTCCCCATTATATGTTGTGCATAATTTCTCAGTTTCCTTAGATGATTGGCAAGAGACATCAAAGGAGACTTCCATATCTTCTTATGATTTTGGAGAGGCACAAAAGTTCTTGAACGTGGTTAGGATGAACTCTCCATGAGAGGAATAAATCCCTGCTATTGCTAGGACTTGAGAAAGTGCTTGGAGGGACATCTTTCAAATTATCGATTGCTTTTGAATTATGCTTGTTGGTTGATGATCCCATGTCTCACAACATGGATTAGTACAAAAGGGTTCTTACAACACCCCAAAAATGTTTTATCTTTAAAGAGCTTTGAAATTTTGACCTAAATGAATTAAAAACTGCTAATTGCAATAAAACTCACCAAACTTGCTTATTTGGAAAACCAAACTTTGGCGAAACCCCACAATAGTGGACGTTTGGATCTTCACTCACATCCTACCATACACTCTCTACCCTCTAATTGCACCTCCCCGGAAACATCACAAAAAATGTTGGGGAAATATATTGCCACAAATTCACCAACCTTTAATGTCAATCCGGTGCTCGTAAACTTCGAGGCACAAGCAGGCAATGTAGGACTGGATCATGTAGCCTAAACTAGCATAACATAATGGATTACGAAATGGAAATCTAACTATCTAATCAATAATTTGAAAGAACATTCAAAGCGCTAGATTAATTTTGAATCGAATCTAACTATGCTTGCTAAGTTGTCACACCAAAAGCATTCACTCTTGCAATGGAATCAAAACTTTAATATAGTACATAAAGGTAACCACATATGCAATGAAATAACCTTAATCTAATGCGACAAATTAGTCACACTTGCAATAAAGGAGCTCATACTTAATCTAATGCACGAAAGTAATCACAATGCAATAGAGGAATTCTAGTCTAGTATAGAATGTAAATCTAATGTAGAAATAGATTTGGAAAGCACTGAATTGAAATGACAAGATCTATTCTATTGATTAATTCTAATATACCATAATTCAACACAAGACCTAAGTTTATCAAGAAACATAAAGATGAATATAACGGATCTGATCTACAAGACTGAGTATAAAATGGAAATCTATTAGTTATCAAAACAGAGTGCAGAAACACCTATCTAAATACAAAAATTGAAATTGATAGAATCAAATCTACATTAACCAGGCTAATTCTTACAAAGAACAACCAAACTCAACACTCATCAAACTTAAATGATCATAAACCTAATTTAAATAAATGCTTCAAAGGATCATTGTTCATCCATAACTCTTACTCATATATCAATTACATGTGTCATAGCGTTCAAAGGATTGATCTAGTTTAGAGCGTTCACTTATGTTTATCTTTAAAGTATTGATATGGTCTTTACATATATTATTTAAAGAGAAGTATCAAATCCAACATGTAGAGTTATGGCACAAAGGGAAAGGTAGAGTACTCTATTGCATTTATACCCAACTCCAAGTGGAATTATTATCAAGATTGTAGAAATCT
Source organism: Pinus tabuliformis (assembly GCA_031772625.1). Taxonomy (NCBI): domain Eukaryota; kingdom Viridiplantae; phylum Streptophyta; class Pinopsida; order Pinales; family Pinaceae; genus Pinus; species Pinus tabuliformis. Next base: position 1,240,196,458 of record CM062809.1, read on the forward strand.
ACACTCAAATATTGCTATCAATGATTTTATGATTGTGGAAAGGTTATATCAAATCAGATCTGAGATCAGAGAGTAAATCTCTCAGATCTATCGTGAAGTCACAAATGGAATCTCCAAGATCAAACATTCATTAAACCTTTGTTCATAATAAGATTGAAATGCAACACAAGTATCAAGATCTATCAGACCATAAGAAATATAATGGAAAGGAAAATGATGTATAAGGATGACAATAATCTCCTTGTAGCAAGTACGTTGTAGACAACATGAATCATGCATGAAAATATAAGAGAATTAATGTTCTAGCAATCACATCAATTCATATTTGAAACCACACATCTAAATAGGCTAAAACAAAGATACTTTACACTCAGATCGCTGCCATGAGGGACCCCCCCATAGTGCAATCATATGTTAGGCTATAATTTTAGAGATTGATGATCACCACAAATGATAAATCAACATCCAACTTTCATATTAATCAAAACTTGAATTATATCATATTAACATGGAGTTTGTGATTTGAAAAGGAATCTAATATATGTCTCTTGTCAGCCTAACCTCTCCCTACTTCCTTCTTGAGCTCTGATATATATACAAAATCCATTTAAACTAAATTCCCAAATGAATTTGCAATTTTGGAAGAGATCACAAAAATCTGGGTTTGTTGTGATTTTACACAAATTGGTGATGAAGAGTTGGCTTGATCTCCTCAACAATAATGTATTCTGGTAAATTATTCACATGGAACCTAATTTTCCATACTTTTGACAAATCTTATGTCTTGCAACTTTCTGATTCAACTCCCTCTCCTCAAAAAGCGTGCCCAAAGTTGGTTGTTTGGATATTTTACAAATCTGAGTTTTACCTGATTTTTATACAAATCTTCCTCAAATACCTTTTCATATCTCCCAAACCGTGATTAAATTTAGAAATTTGTTTGAGTCTTAGTCAATTTTCTATACTATGACCAAAACCCATGTTTCTGAATTTCTCTATTCACCTTCAGCGACATGGAAATCATGGAGGAAGTTGGAAGATTGAAATTTGTTGGAAATTTGGGCAGAGTTCTTGATTTGCTTCCAGAAACCCACATGTGAGACCTGGGTTCATTCCAACTCATATGGATGTGTTCAAACATTGTTTTCAAAAACCCTTTCTCAGATCTTCCCGAAAATGTGCCTATATATGAAAACCCCAAATTGGATATTCCCGTACCCTACTTGCAGCAACTAGTTTAATTGACTTGTGGATAATTTCGGTAATGGATCTTTGTGACAATGGACTTAGCAAAATCATCATTAGTAAATCACAAAAAATTCATCTTTAATCATAGAAGAGTCAAGAAAACTAATAATAACTAACCATAGAGTGGAAGAAAGAGGTTATGGAATTAGGGTAAGAAATAGGTTATGGAATTAGGGTATGTTATGGGTTAAAAATGCATGAATATGGGTTATGAATGGTGGTATTGTGTGAGGAAAACATGGGCATATTTAAGGCCCAACAACCTCAATGGGATGAGCTGGCGAAGTGGGACTCTACTTGCTTCCTATTTCATTTTCCAACACTTAATTCCCATTGGATGGTGGTTCCTACTACACCACTGTGTTGTCCCGGCGACCACTATTTGGCACATAGCTTTGGTCCTTATAACAAATATCGTCGGTTGGGCTCCACCCGCTCGGTTCCCATTGGACAGTGCTTATTTTTCATGTCCCGATGACTACCGCCTGAGACCTTGCCTTTGTGTTCCCTTTCCAACCTTCCAGGGTATACCCTCTGGGATAACTCCGTTGAGCCAACTTGTACTATGGGCTGCCCTTGTTGGCTAGTCGAAAATCCCTTTCTCTATGCACCATTGGTCACATCTCCTTGGTAGCTTATGTTATCACTTCTCCGGATCTCCAAGGCTGAGGAAGAGTCCATCTGAGGTAACCACAAACCAATCTTTTGACTTGGTAGCTAGCCCTACCAAGCCGAAGAGGGCTATCTCCAAAGGGTCATAGCCCAGAGGGCTGGATGGATTAGGGTTTTAGGCTAGATATAGTAACTCAGGGTTTGTTTGATTTGTTTTGATTGGGGTAGTCACTGGATGAGTGAATTAGGTCAGAGAGTGAACTAGGTTAGGGAAAAAGAGAATCAGAATTGTAGACATCTGATGGGGCAAGGTAGGCAAGTTAATTTAACACTTTGTAGTATAGTGATGAAATGGTTTAGACTGGTGAGGTGCTAAAAAGAGCATGAAAATCATGAATTCTTTTTAAACTGAAGAAATAAAACAAATTATGATGATTTTCCCAAAACAGAGCATAGAAGATGTATTCTGCTTATCACACCTTGAAAATAAAACATATTTAGAAGTGAAATGGATCATGAAAGGTACAAAACATTCACACACATGTAACTGAAGAAGAAAAAATATCAAAATACCATGCCATAGGAATCCCACCAAATAGCTACAACTCATCCAATATATTCCATGCTAAAGTTTGAAATACTAGTACAACATCCAATAGAGTCCAACCTGTAGAATGATTGAAATATTACATGATATAGGCCTCAAACCAACTCATACTAACCTCATGGGTCGAATCCATGAGAGGAGGAGTGATTACAACAAAAACTAAACTGATAGCTAGAGTGTAGGGTGGTCAAAATGACTCATCCCTAACTTAAGTGAACTAATTCATTACAAGTCATGGAGGCCATTTACCTAATGTACTTACCCTAGGTAATAGTAAAAACATAATAATTACATCAACCACATCAATTACATCAGTAAAACATTGATTTCCCATAGGTAAAAATCAAATTTGGAGAGAAACAGTGAAAAATTGGGCCAACTGTCAAACGCGCAGCGCCAATGTCAAACACATAGCCCTAGTGTGAAACACGCGCAGCGCTAGTGTCAAACACGCAGCTCCATGTTCAAACCCACGTTGTCATGCCTTCCTGATGTCCAAATTCAACCCAGGATAGCTCATTGGAAAGCTTGTCATGTCTAGTTTCCAAAACTTCCCTTGGTTTAAAAAATGGGCTTGACTCGACCCTCCAAAACTCCATTGTCCCAAGACTACTCAAACGTGCAGCCCCTGGTCGATAAATGAGGCAGAAACATGATTTCTAGGTACTTTTTTTCCTTTTTCACCTACCAGTTTTGCATTCTAGGTTTGCAAACATGGTTTTCCTAGACATCTTGGTCCTTCTAAATCTACTGGTGGCTTCCATTCCTCCAAAAAGTGTCCCAAAAAAGAGTGCAGCGCCTAGGGCACTGTGTGTTTGACTAAGGAGCTGATATGAAATTGCCTCAAAAAAGATAGGAAAGACAATAATACAAAAAATAAACCAAGAGTCTTCAAAATTGGTCAAGGAGATGATATTTGGTGTGGCTAGGCATGGAGTGATGCCTCTACAAGTATATCAAGCTTCTTCTTCTCTTCTTGGTGAGTTAGCGCTTCAATTGTTTCCCTAGCAGCCTTGAGCTTTGTCCTTGCTTTTTGGTTTCTTCGGCAATAATATTTTGTCATCTTTATTTGAATGTCAGTGTCTCTTTTTTCCTTTTCTAGGAAATTTTCAAGATAGTTGTTCACCCTCTCTAGCCAATTCTCTCGGTTCTCATTGATCATTTTGGAAAATTTTTCATTTAGGGTGAGCTCATTAGCTAGTTCAGCCTCTTTCTGTTTTTCTAGCTCCAATTCTCTTTTTAGGCCTCTGGTCCTTGTCCTTCCTCTTCGCACATGTTTCTTTTCTATCTATTTCCTCTTCCTCACTATGTGGTTTGTATTCCTCTTCTGCCATGGTGTTTAATATCAAACCCTAAGAGGTAAAAGGTAGTTGGAATGTGGTTTTTTGGGAATAGGAAATCGGGAAGGGTAAATATGAAGGATGCGGGTGAATGGATATATGTAATGGAGGAGGATATAAGGGATTAGTATGATAGCTTTTGGCATGGTGGAAATTGTTGCAATGTAGGGGGTTTCGGAGCCTAGGTAGTTGTGGCACTTAGGACTTAGGGTTTTAGGACAAAGGGTTTAGAGGGTATTTGGGATAAAAAGGTTTAGGGAAGGGGAAGGAAGGTGTAGGGGAGTGTATAAAGGAATTGAGAGTACAAGGGTAGTTTTGGGGAAGAACTAGGGTTTAGATATAGGACAAACACCAAATATTAATTTAAACTTTTAAAACACTTTGGGAGTGACTTAAGGAGGAAGAAACACATTGTCTTTAGTTGTTACTTACATGTAGGAGGTTGAATGCCCTAAGGTGGAGCTAAGGAGGCAATTTTATCTCTCCTTGACAAATGCACAGTGCCTTAAGGGAATTCACAGTGCCCGTGGCAAATGCACAGCGTTGGATAAACGCGCAGCACTTGAAGAGAACATGCAACACTAGAACAGAACGTGCAACGCCGACTTCAAATCAACTTTTGAGTGCCTTCCAGAAGTCCAAATTGATCCCATGATAGCTCATTGGAAATAGATTTCTCTTGGATACATAATGGACCTATCAAGCACTAAAAATGATCAATTATAGCCTCTCAAAAATCAGTTCTCCCAAGACTGGTCAAAACGTGCAGAATGAGGGTGCAAAAATAAAGTGTTCTCTTTCAGGGAACTTTTGGAGGTCTTCCTAAACTCAAAATTGAGCTCATGATAGCTCATTGGAAATGTATTTGTGTCTAGTTATAATTTTACTCATCAAAAAAGTCATTTGGACATTCCATCTAGGATACAAATGGATTTTACCAAGGTCACTCCAGAAGTGGTAAAACTCTCTTATAGCAACTGAATTTTTGACATTTCTCCAAAACCATGAAACCTGTGTAAAACGTGAAGGAGGTTTTTCATCCATGGAATATGATGGACAAAAAACGCTCTTACTTTTGTCAAATTCATCTTTGTTTGGTCTTAAACATAGTTTGAAGAAAAATTTGCCCTATGTGTAGAAAATGATTGTCCCTTGGAATGACTTCTTGAAAAATGATGGAGACAAGAGGTTTATGAGTTGGAATGGCCTCATAACTTCTTAAATTAACTCCCTTAGGACTCCTCTGCTCATATGTCTTTGATTCCATAGCCAACCCTAGCTTAATGGGAGAGGAAATTAGGGTTTAGTGTAGGCAAAAAAGGGGATTCGGCAAATTTATACGAATGAAGGGAAATAAAGGGGATATGGGGCTTCTAAATTCTAAGGAAAATTTTGGGAGGTAGGGAGGGATGTTAGGAAGTAGGGGAAACTGGAATTTCAAGGATTGAGTGAGGGGAAGGGGTAAAAAAGGTCATAACACAGACCTAGTCTAGAAAATTGTCAAAAGCGTAGCAATAGTGATCTAAAAGTCACTCGTGAGTGATCTCAATTAATTAATTAATGAAGGTATTGTAGACTCATGTGTTGGTGTGTGTCTATGTTATCTTAGGCAATGGATCGATAATATTGCAAAATACACAGACACAAGAAAGAAGTAAGAGAAACACAGTAAGCAAAGTGCAAAACACAATAATTTAATAAGGAGTTCACCCTATCCTCCAGGGCTACGTCTCTGGTCCAGCTTTCAGTGTTGGCCTTCTTTTATTGTGTCTTTAAGCAATTTTTTTAGAATGAGGAGCTCAAATTGAATCTCCTAGAACAGATGATGCTTAGTAGGGTGGTACTTGGATTCCCCATGCCACTAGAGTGCGCAGATTTCCCCTTACTAAGTCTCAACCTCAACTGGTCTTAATGGGATGAGTCCAATTTGGTACTCAGTTCCCGACATAAATCCTCATAGGGATTGCTTGAACCTCTCAAGCCTGGCTCTATCTGCTCGATGTTGCCTTAGCTCTGCAGGTCAGCTCGGCTTTCTATTCTCTGCTTCACTTTATGTTATGTGTCCTTTGTGTTCTTCCTTTCCTCCTTGTTTTTGTCTTCTCTGTCTGTTCATGGCTTAAAGCCAATTGGTCTCATGACTGTTCGCTTCCTCTTCTGTCTCTTCGAATCACCTGCTGTTGTCCGCTCGAAATTCCTGCCTTTGTGTTATCACCATTGTGTAACGTTTCACACAGAGGTGGCCACTTGTCTCCCTACGAACGGTGCTAGCTCCTCCTCAAACGGTTCATTTTTTGGGTTATGCCGCGAAATGATTCATCTGCCAAGTCAGCGGTCAATTTGGACTTCAAACCTTATGCGTCGTAGATTATATTCTCCCTCTGAATCTAGTTTCCCATGAGGCGCAAGCTTCGCCGTTAGATCTGGGGCCTCCAGATCCTATGGTTATCGCTCTTATCGCGCGGTTGACTTGCTCGGATGTTAGCCCACGATGAGAGCAATTTTCTCTCTCATCTATCGGACACACATCATCCAACATATGGAATCACTGGGTCTCCTGTCAATTCCGCTTACTCCCCAAAACGCCTCCGATATTCTGCCAGTTTTGGTGCTTGGGACCTGCCTTCGGTTTAGCACTTTTCCCATGGTTTTCGGGTTTCCCTTGTGACCTAGCGCTCAGGGCTATTCCATTTCGAGGGGTTTTGCCCAGCAATGCGCCTTTGCACTAATCACGCATCAGAAATGACCTCTGTTTTCTGATCTGGACTTCCTATTTTCCAGTTTGCGCCACTTTGCGGTCTCCATGGGCCTCGGTTAGCATGCTTTGACTGAGGTCCTCGTTGTTCCTTACTAGCTACAAACTACCACTATCCAGAGGTATTTCCTGATGGCTCAATGTACACAAGTTTTTTGAAGTCTGTCATGATTTGATACAGACATTGAACTCTGATAATTTTTCATGGTTCCAATTCGGATAACGGCCTTCCCACTGAAAAAGTTTTTGGACCACCAAAATTTAGTTTTCAAGCATCGACTGAGTGAGGGTACAATTGTCTCACTTGTCCAATCTCTATCCATTTTTCACTGCTCAACTTTGAACCCTTGAGCCCAAGTCTGAGGTACTCAACATCTCCCCTGCGCATCGTCCTCACCTTCCTATCCAGAACAATGTCTTCCTGCAATTCATTAAGATATCTAGGTAGTAGGTCATCAATAGAAGACAATTGACTCTGCTCTTCGGGATCCTCAATTTCTGAAGGTTCAAACAATCTCAAGCAATCTGCATTCATGACTGAGTAGATGTGCATGTAAGCTGGTAGATCAAGGCGAAAAGCATTCTCAGCAATCTTCTCAAGTATCTTGAAAGTTCCATACCTGATAGGCTTTAGCTTTTTACCTTCACCTTGCATCCTGTCCTTGCTGATATACAGCCAGACTTGATCACCAACTTGGAAAATATGCTCCATCCAATGCTTGTCATGCCTTGCCTTGTATTTGGCTTGGCTCTTTTCCAACAGTTCCTGTACTGCCTGGTGAATCTCTTGGATTTGCTCAATGAACCTAGTTGCCTTGTCCACATCACTGTGTCCATCAACTGTTGTGTCCTTACCAAAGACAAAATCCAAAGGAGACCTTGGTGTGAAACCAAAACAGGTCTCAAATGGAGATCTCTGTGTAGAAGAATGTTTAGCTCTGGTGTAAGCATGCTACACATAACAAAAATGTTCACCCCAAAGCTTAGGATTCTTGCTGTAATATCCCCTAAGCAATTGGATCACTGTCCTATTGACTATTGTTGTCTGGCCATCGGTTTGTGGATGGAAAGTTGTTCTCTTCTTCAATTTGGTGTCCATCAGTTCCCACAGACTTGACCAAAACTTCCCCACAAATCAGGTGTCTCAATTAGATACAGTGGAAGTGGGTAATCCAAAATGAACCCATACATGTTGAAAGAACAATTTTGTAGTTTGTTCACCTATAATCTGTTTATTACAAGGTATCAAAATACACATTTTACTGAACCTATCCACAACAACGTACAGATAATCATGACCTTTCCTATATTTAGGCAGTCCTCCAACAAAGTCCATAGAAACACTTCCCCAAGGATGAGAAGGAACCGGTAATGGAGTGTACAAGCCTAGTTTTCTATTGTTGGGCTTGCTTTTAGCACACAATACACCCTCTTACATATCTAGAAACTGTCTCATTCATTTTTGGCCAATAACGAAATCTTTGCAGCTGTGCAACTGTTTTACTTACCCCAAAGTGACCCGATATCAGAGAAGTGTGTGCTTCTCGAATTATCTTTACTCTTTTAGTTTGTGGAATGCATAGCTTCCCACAATGATATAAGAGTCGGTCCTTTACATGATAATCCAATTCTTCTACTCGTTTGCCTTGACTTAAATTTTCATATACATCTTTGAAATCTATATCTTGAGCATATTGTTCAATGTAGCTCTCATGTAACATAGAATTATGGTTAAGTATAGTAGATGCATCTATAATGGGTCTAGATAACATATCTGCAACTTTATTGCATATGTCCTTTTGATATCTGATGACTAAATGAAACTATTGTAGAAAACCCATCCATCTATAGTGTCTTGATTGTTGCAACTTAGTTTGGGAGTGTATATATTGAAGTGGTTGATGATTAGTATGTATTACTATCTCTTTTCCCATTAAGTAATGTTTCCACTTTTTTCACACTCTGTACTAGTGCATACAATTCTTTATCATATGTAGGATAGTTAACTACTATAGAATTAAATGTCTCAGAATGATAACAAATGGGTTTACCATGTTGTGTCAACGCTGCTCCCATGGCATAGTCACTGGCATCTGTTTGGATCTCAAATGGTCTTTGAAGATCAGGCAGTGCTAGTACTGGTGCTATACTAATCTTTTCTTTCAAGGTGTTGAAGGCTTTCTACTGTTTGCCTCCCCACTGAAACACCTTGTTCAATCTTGTTAAAACATGCAAGGGAACTGCAATTAAGGAAAAGTTAGAAAAGAACTTTCTCCAATATTGTGCTACTCCTATGAAGCTGCTAACTTCTGTAGCAGATTTGGGTTTAGGCCAGTTTACAATGACTACCACCTTATAGGGATCTATCTTCAGTTCACCACCCCTACTATATGTCCCAAATAATTCAAAGATGTTTTGCCAAATTCACATTTTGAGAGTTTAACATAAAGTTTTCTCTTTTCAAAACATCTAGTGTCTGCTTAACATGCTTTAAATGTTCTTCCCATGTTTTGCTAAATATCAGAATACACAATAACAAAATCATCAACAAAAGGTCTGAGTACATCATTCATTAATCTCATGAAAGTAGCAAGAGCATTAGTTAAGCCAGAAGGCATAACCAACCACTCATACAATCCCTGATTTTTTTTGAAAGCATTCTTCCATGCATCTTGTTCTCCCACTCTGATCTGATGGTATCCACTATGCAAGTCTAACTTGGAAAAATAAACAGCTTCTTTCAATTGATCTAAAAGATCATCTATGCGAGGAAGGGGATAACGATTTTTGATTGTTATCTTATTCAGTGCTTGGTAATCAATTCACATTCTCCACGAGCCATCTTTCTTTCTCACCAAAACGATTGGTGACCCACATGGTGATGTGCTAGGTCTAATGAACCCCTTCTCGAGCAACTCCTGCACCTGCTTCTTGATTTCAGCATTCTCTAAAGCGGACAACCTGTACATTCCAATGTTAGGTAATGGAGCATCTTGCTGCAAAATAATATCATGCACTATTTCCTTTTTGGGTGGCAGACCTTTAGGTTCTTGAAACAAGATATCATACTCTGAAACAACTTTTTCTAAATCAGCTTGATGTTTAGCATTACAGCTCTCAAATACATTGATTTTATCAGGTTTCTTTTCCTTTACAACCATCAGTAAAGATTGTTTGCATGAATTTATTATTCGTTTAATCTGCCCTGAGTTTATGAGAGTGTAATTATTCTTGAGCTTATGAACTCTTACAAAGTATTTGATTCCATCTTTAACAGGTAGATACTTGTTCTCAACTCTATAGAAAATAGCCTTTCTATCATACAAGTAAGGACTTCCTAAAACAATTCCACATATATCCAAAGGAATTATGTCTAACTCAACCTCATCTACAAATGCTGACCCAAAAGAAAACTTGAGTTTGCATTGTCTAGTCACTTGTAGTTGTGCTTTATCATTTAACCATCCTGATGGTTATGGTTTCTTGTGAGGTGTAGTCAGTAATCCCAACTTCTTTACAATTGCTTCAGAAATTAAATTTACTTATGAGCCACTATCAAACAAAGTATCAATCTTTTGATGTTTGGAAATAACTCGAATATGGAAAAGCCCATGTCTTTTTCTCTCATTTTCTTCATCAATAGTAGATTGTGTAGAATTACTACTAGATGCTTCAGAATTCTTACCTTTTATACCTGTAGCTGCAATGGTTGTTTCATCTCCTGAGTCTGACCCCAAATATTTCTGAATAGCTACAACAGTCTTCTTCTTCTTGCCCTCGAACTTCTTAGGTCTCAGCTCCAGATGCAAAATCCAAAAGTGCTCATCATCATGTCCATCCTTCTCACAGTGAGTGCATGAAGACTTGCTCTTCTGTGCAGTATTAGCCTTCCTTGCTTTCCATTTCTGCTTTCTTTTCTCCTTATTCTTGCTTGCAGTAGGTTGGGATGATCCCCCAACTTCTGGATTTCCATTCTTCCTCTAGCTTCTAGATGAGTAGCTTGTACAAATACCTCATCTATACTAGTGGGATTAAACATGAGGATAGTGTGCCTCATGTAGCTGTGTAGACCACCGATGTACTTCAACAGAGTCTCAGGTGAGTCTAATGAGATTCCTAGAATCAATGCTCTCTTCCTAAATTCTTTGGTGTATCCTTGTACACTTTGCCCTTTCAACTGTCGAAGATTTTGCCAGCTCATCATGGCTTGCTGCATGTAGGCCAATGGATAGAACTGCTTTTTGATTGCAGAAACAAATTCACTTCAGACATAAATAGTCTTACCATGTCTCTTCGTGTCAGCTTGGGTCCTGCCTTCCCACCAAACCAAGGCAGTGCCTCCTAGGCGTAGGCTTGCCAGCTGAATCTTGCTCTTGTCTAAATTGATACTCTGCACTCTGCAATAAACATCAATTTGTCTAATCCAATTTTCCAGCTTTTCTGCATTCAAATCTCCATCATATATAGGTAAATCAAATTTAACATCTAGTTTAATCAAAGATGTATTCTTTTTATGTTCAGGGCTATTAGGAGGTGTGAGAAAGCTTTCTTCTTTCCCTTTTCCTTTTGAGTGGTCATGGAGGAGAGACTCATCTTCTCCTTTGTCTTGTTTGAAGCCTGATGAATCTTCATCCTTGTGTTTTCTAAAGTCCTTATACATTTCCTCTACCATGGAACTTATGTCTAGGAAACTATATATGGGTCTGGCCCCACAGAACCTTCCTCTGACATTGTCTTTCGAGGATAGACTCTCCCAATTTCAGGATTAGTTTTGACCAACTCTCCTTCTCCTAATTTGAGCTTTGATCTAGTTATCATTCAACAGCTAAATCCAGCACAAGCTTGTCTAACCTTAACAACCTAAAGCTCTGATACCACTTCATCTGAAAATCACTTGTGAGTGATCTCAGTTAATTAATTAATGAAGGTATTATAGACTCATGTGTTGGTGTGTGTCTATGTTATGTTAGGCAATGGATCGATAAGATTGCAAAATACACAGACATAGGAAAACAATAAGAGAAACACAGTAAGCAAAGTGCAAAACACAACAATTTAATAAGGAGTTCACCCTATCCTTCAGGGCTATGTCTCCGGTCCAGCTTTCAGTGGTGGCCTTATTTTATTGTGTCTTTAAGCAGAGTTTTTACAATGACAAGCTCAAATTGAGTCTCGTGGAATAGATGATTCTTGGCAGGGTGGTACTTGGATTCCCCAAGCCACTAGAGTGCACAGACTCCCCCTTACTAAGTCTCGACCTCAACTAGTCTTAATGGGATGAGTCCAATTTGGTACTCAGTTCTCGATAGAAATCCTCACAGGGATTGCTTGAACCTCTCAAGCCTGGTTCTATCTGCTCGATGCTACCTTAGCTCTGTAGGTCAGCTTGGCTCTCTGTTCTCTGCTTCACTTTCTATTCTGTGTCCTTTATCTTCTTCCTTTCCTCCTTGTTTTCGTCTTCTTTGTCTGTTCATGGCTTAAAGCCAATCGGTCTCATGATTGTTCACTTCCTCTTCCATCTCTTCAGATCGCCTATTGCAGTCCGCTTGGAATTCCCTGCCTCTGCGTTATCACCACTATGTAACGTTTCACAGAGAGGTGGCCACTTATCTCCCTACGAACTGTGCCAGCTCTTCCTCAAACGGTTCATTTTTTCGATTATGCCGCAAAATGATTCATCCGCCAGGTCAGCGGTCAATTTGGAATTCAAACCTTATGCATTGTAGCTTATTTTCTCCCTCCGAATCCGATTTCCCATCGGGCACAATCTCCGCCGTTCGATCTGGGGCCTCCAGATCCTATGGTTATCACTCTTATTGCGTAGTTGACTTGCTCAGACGTTAGTCCGCGATGAGAGCATTTTTCTCTCTCATCTACCGGACATGCGTCATCCAACATATGGAGTCGCTAGGTCTCTGTCAATTCCACTTACCGCCCAAAACGCCTTCGATATTCCACTGGTTTTGGAGCGCGGGACCCACCTTCAGTTTAGTGCTTTTCCCACGGTTTTTGGGTTTCCCTTATGGCCGAGTGCTTGGGGTTATTCTGTTTCGAGGGGTTTTTCCCAGCAAAGCGTTGCGCTAATTGCGCATCAGAAACGGCCTTTGTTTTCTGATCTAGACTTCCTATTTTCTAGTTTGTGCCACTGTGTGGTCTCCACTTTGACCGAGTTCCTCGTCGTTCCTTGCTGGCTACAAACTGCCACTGTCCAGAAGTCTCTCCTGATGGCTCATTGTACACAAGTTTTTTGAAGTCTGTCATGATTTGATACAGTCATCGAACTCTGATAATTTTTCATGGATCCAATTTGGATCAAATAAACTAGGGTTTGTAAAAAAATGATGATTTTGAGGGATAGGAGTGATTGGAAGTGTTTAGGAAGATGTATTAAGGATGGGGGAAGGCGTAAGAGCGTCATGATACAAGTTTTGTTGATGATTTAACCATGGAGGTCATGAAACCAAGAAAAATGCCCTCAAAACCCTAGGAGAGGGAAATTAGAGGAATGAGCATGGGAAAAGGTCAAGGGAGGTAGATGGAGTGTAGGTGAGTGAGGTTTTTTTACTAGGGCTACCATCAGTGAGTAAATTTTTGAATGAGGACCTAGATGGAATGACAAAAATTTCTAAGCGAGACCTTAATATGAATATGAAAAGAGGAGTTTTGATCACTGATGGCAGTATGAAAATATTGACTCTGACAGCTTAGACTTGGGGCATAAAAATACATTGTCAGTTTATATTCACCGAGTTATTAGTTCTGGGTGGGCTCCAACTACCCAATGAAATGCTTCCCCACTGCTTTGTTGTCGCTCCAAGTCAGCCTAGAACTTTGCGTAGATGATTTTCCACCATCTCCATTGAGTTTGGCATTTGTGTCAACTATGGCTATGTGCCAAGGGTCTCCAACCAACTTCTAACTTTGTTATTTTGACTTGGGGTCACCAAAATTTGACCAGCTCTACCTCTCAAACCAGGAGGCCATTTTCATACTTCCGCATACCACCAAAAATATTTTTCCAAGCTTTTTCCATTTGTGTGGGTTACATTTGTAGTGGAGACTCCAAAACTGGGTCCAAATCCTTTTCACCATTTGTGATGCTTTTCCATTTCCCTTTACCACCTTTTCCATTGCCTTTGCCTTTTACCATGCTTAACTTTGCCAATATTTTCCATTGGCCATCAATGACAACATATGTACCAATACAATTTCTTTTTCCAATATTTTCCATTGAACATCAATGAAAACATATGTACCAATGTAGTTTATTTTGCCAATATTTTCCATTACATTTACCATCAATCATATTTTCCATCAATGACAACAAATTTCCAACGTCATTTTTATTTCACTTAGAATATTGTGCTTTGGACCCTCAATGAGCCATACATCTTCTGCATTGGTCCTCTTTTCACCAAGGTTGGCCTTTCCACTTCCCAACACTTTTGCTGGTTCACTCCCTCTAAAAACAACGTCCATTTTGACTCTATTCAATAAGTGAAATTTGCTCCTATCTCTAGACATATGGTGTGAGCATCTGCTATCAATATACCACATTTCATCCTCCTTGTGCGAACAAAGTGTAATGCCACAACTTCCTAGTTGTTTCTCCTTCTTCATCCACATGTTCCTTGGTTCGTTTCCATGTTGGGTATTTTTATTTGACTGCTGCTTTTAAATCGAAGGCATCAAGGATATAGGAATTTTACAATCTTTTTCCATGTGCCCAAAGTTATGACACACATAACACTCTATATGGCCAAGATAAGAAGCCAAAGGATCTCATATTTTGTCACTCATGCTAGATCTCCATATTCTCATACTAGATTTGATATTAATGACCTTATGGCCAAATAGGTTAGAAGCATAACATAAACCATTAAACAAACCTCTATACCTAAAATAGGATCCTATTGCGTAAATTTTATGGTATATTAATAGTCCAATATTTAATTTTTCAACCTGGGGTCTATTACACAACATTTTGTCACTATCCTTGTACTCCTCGTCCACGATCCTGGAGGACCTCTACAGTGAACTCGAAATTCTTTCCCATCTGAAGAAACTCCCAATATGTCCCTCTTCATGAGCACAATGATTCCCCTTTGCATCATTTCCCAAGAATCTTCCTTTCATCCCAGTTTACAAGACCGGCGCTACTGACCAGTTTCCTCCTCGTGCTAATTTGCAAAGATTAAAACTATCCCTTGCATCATATAGAGTGACTAAGCCCTTTTCCAGTCACGTTGATCCTCTTTTGGAAGGTTTTTTTAAATAAGGACCTGAAGCTTCCATGTCTAGAAGCTTTGTAACGGAAGTCTGGTAGATGGTTGGGTCGGATGGAGTCGAGGAAGTCAGTTTGGGCTCCTTTCCCTTATTAGGATGGAACAAACTCAAGAGATAAGGCCCTCTCCCATGATGAGAGGAACCATCTCCCATCCATCCAAGCTATATAAACCTCTCTTTTTCCCAAGCAAAAGTTTGTTGGAATTTTTCAGTAAGTTTGAATGATCAACAAGTCATAGGTTGTAGTTTTCTAGTGTATGTTTGAGGGAGAATAGTGTGTTTTGGTTTGGTTTGAGACTAGAGGGAAAGGGGCCTTAAAAATTTCATTGTTGAGGCTATCCATGAAGTGCTAGCAAAAGTGTGGGAACCTAGATATGTCGGAGGAGACCAGCAACGTCAAGGCACTGGTTGTAATCTCTTTAGGATTTATATAAATGAAACTATTGATTGATTTCCTACATGAAGTGTCATTTTACATCTTTATGGCTTAATGTTCCTTGACCTATTAAGTAGGATGAATACAATATTGTATGCTATCACATTTGTTGTTGTTGTTGTTTGCTTGTTTCAGGTATTCGAAGGAAGGAAACGAAAGATAGCTGGAGTGAGCAAGCAGGATCATCACCAAGCATAATAGCGTTCTGTTGGGCAATTTATTGGACTTAAATTGCTGCATAAATTATCGACCAGGCAAACTCGTGAGCTTGTGATGGTGCCAGCAAAATATATGCAGGAGTAGGCAACTAACTCTATGTCTAACTAAATTATTTAAGATTCAATACAATATGCAAGGGAAGAGGCTCCTAACTAAGGAGGTCCTGGTTGTCCTTCCCTACAGTATCATAGAGAAATCATTAATTATATAAAACTAGAAACTTGAAATGAAAACAAAAGAATGAATTTCAATTACCATATAAATCATTGGAGAGAGAGCCTAACTTAGACTCTTGGTATCTCCTCATATGATACTTGAAACATAAAAGCAAAAGAATGAATTTTAATTATCATGCAAATCAAATAGAGAGAGAGTCTAACTTAGACCCTTGGTTGTTCTCTCACATGCTGATAAGATTTTAATTCAAAACTCATTCACCAATCAAATCCTTGAACATCTAAACAATGAAATGAAACAAGATCTAATATGAAATAACATGTTTCTCTCATCCTTTTAGAGTGAGCTCAATTCTCTTAAGAACAAGACAAATTATTCCATATACTACATTAAGAAAACTTATATCTAAAACTACATAAATTCATATCCTACATTCACACAATTTATATCTAAAACTACATAATGGAAATATATGAAAAAATGAAGCCTTATTCTATTCCATCATCAATTGGATACAATGCTCTAAGAGTCCCCTCTTTGGAATGGAGGAGGTGCTCCTATTTATACAAAAACTAAGATAACAACCTCATAAATGTAGACCCACTATTCTCTCCTTTGACCCACATATTTCTCAACCAATGATGACACATAACCCTATCCTCCATGATCTCCTCCATGAAGCTTATCTTTTGAAATTCGAATTTGATCCTTCAAGGCCACATAAAGGTGTCTTGGAAGCTTCCTTGGAACCTACACATGTCACCAAAACAGCCCACTTTCCATATATAAAGTAAAATATATTATTTTCTAATATTTAATCAAGAATTTCTCTCAAAAATGCTTAAAAATAAACAATATTTGGAAAATATAAATGAGACCCATTAATGGTGAATAGTAGGAAAAAAGGAGTGACAAGGTGATGAATAGTGAGCGAAATAATGGAAGCATAGGTGAAAAATGTATGGTAATGAGTGCCATTTTTGGAGCCCAACATACTCCCCAACTGAAGTTCTTGCATGTCCTCATGCAAGCTACTACAATGACTTATTTGATTTGATTCTTAAATGAGCTTCCTTTTACAAGATGTTTGGTTCTTGTGTAACAAACATCTTTCAATCATGGACTTCCTTTTAACTTTGCAGATCTTTGGATAACTTTTATTTGTTTGCAAAACATTGACATATTTTAATGATTGGTTCTTGTGTTACAATCATTATTTACTTTGATCTCTTCTTAATGATTGGTTCTTGTGTTACAATCATTATTTACTTTGATCTCTTTTTAGTGATTGGTTCTTGTGTTTACAATCATTATTTACTTTGTTGAGATCTCTTTTTAATGATTGGTTCTTGTGTTTACAATCATTATTTACTGTGTTGAGATCAATCATATGCTCATCATTTTGTAGTAGTTTTTATTGTGGGAAGACTATGTGGGTTAAGATGTAATATGAATGAGGAAAAAGAATGAAGTGTAAAATTCCCCCCTCCCCAACTGATGGTTTTTGGCAATTTTAAATGAGAAAGGAAATAGTGAAATAGTGGAATATTTTCCAAATATCATCATTTTAGCATCTAAAAAGAATTTCAAGATTAAAGGTTAGAAAACATCATACCTTACTTACCTAAGGAAGTGGATGAATCATGCATGTTCAGCTGCCACAATTCTGCGCTGAAGATTCTTCGTCAAGTTGTGGACGAAAGATGGGTCTGTGTTGTCGTATCGGTTGCTGGATCCTCTGCTACTAGATGGTGAATCCGAGGAGTCTGCTGAACATGGCTGAAAGTCGTATCTGCTGCTGGATCTTCTGCTGCTGGATGATGAATCTGATGAGTCTGCTAAATATGGCTGAAAATCTATAAGGCTTGGAAGCTATACAAAATATATATAAGTTACATGTCCCTCCCAGCCTTATTGATTGACTTGTCCTCAAGTGATGGCAAACTGAAAAACAATGAAAAGAAATTGGCTTCATCTGCTACAAAATATGGGTCTTCAAGTCTTCAACGCTCGATGGCACAAATCTTACTATGTGATTTAATGTGTCGATGTCGAACATAGCAAGAAGTTGTTGACTTAGTGGCCGTTAATGAATGCCCCTAGCCAACACAAGAGCTCCCACCATTGATTCCAATGGGAGTCAGGATGCCTAACACATCTTTTTAGGTACGAATAAATTTGTCGTGGTCAAGTCACCTACAAGATCCAACAAACAAGGGATATTAATGTACTCCCATTGGTCATTGGCAAGAGTACTTGCCATTAAGGCATGCAAGCCTCTAGGTGTTTTTTCAATGATACTTAGACTCTAGGACTTTGACTCAAGCAGGGTTTTATTGCGGAAATGAAGGGGAATGGTAATGACACGGAAAATGACAATAAGGAAATGCATGGTGTATGAGTAAGAACTCTTGCTATGAAAAATGGATATGGAAATGGGATGCTTTATGGACATGGACAATTGGTGGAAAATCTTTTGCAAAATGGGAGTGTAAAATAATGGGTGTGGACATGGATTTGTCTGTAGAATTTTTTTTCATGAAATTAGTCGTTTGAAGACCAATTGTGCACACAATGTAATCTCCTTATGATCACTTGATTATCCTGTAACCTGTAAAAAACTTGGTACAAAGAAAACATAAGTGTGCTCATGAAGAAATGGCCAGTTTCTTCATGATTCTTACGCAAAAATTTCATACCAAATAAAACAAATTAAGGACAAACAAAGTGTTAAAATTGACTTAATCATGATATTAATATCAATCCATTTGTGAAAATAACCTTGAAGAGTAATACTCCCTGTTTGTGTCAGCTGACTTCTGTGCATGGATTTTTGTTGTGCCCTGCAGATTAGTGCGTTATAAAAGCATACAACAATATCGATTTGCCAACTAAACAAGTTTGTCAGCATTTAAATAATCCACCAAATGTTCTTTCAAATTATGCTTCCAAATGTTCCATTCTTTATTTTCAAGTCTGCGTGAATTTTGTGAAAAGTGTGTTTGTTTGTTTGTGTTTTTTTTTTTTTTTTAATTAATTTTTCTTTCATCCTGTTCTCATGATTTTCTCAATTTTCGTGCCTCCAAAGTTTTTCATCCTGTTCGTGTAATTCCCCTGATTCTCTCAATTTTCATGCTCCCAAAATTTCCCTGCGCATGCCAATCCTTCTAAACAACAAAATTTTTTTATTATTTTGTTTTTTTATTATTATTATTTTTTATTTTTATTTTTTTAAAACTTGATAAGATTTTAATTCAAAACTCACATGCTGATAAGATTTTAATTCAAAACTCATTCACCAATCAAATCCTTGAACATCTAAACAATGAAATGAAACAAGATCTAATATGAAATAACATGTTTCTCTCATCCTTTTAGAGTGAGCTCAATTCTCTTAAGAACAAGACAAATTGTTCCATATACTACATTAAGAAAACTTATATCTAAAACTACATAAATTCATATCCTACATTCACACAATTTATATCTAAAACTACATAATGGAAATATATGAAAAAATGAAGCCTTATTCTTTTCCATCATCAATTGGATACAATGCTCTAAGAGTCCCCTCTTTGGAATGGAGGAGGTGCTCCTATTTATACAAAAACTAAGATAACAACCTCATAAATGTAGACCCACTATTCTCTCCTTTGACCCACATATTTCTCAACCAATGATGACACATAACCTTATCCTCCATGATCTCCTCCATGAAGCTTATCTTTTGAAATTCGAATTTGATCCTTCAAGGCCACATAAAGGTATCTTGGAAGCTTCCTTGGAACCTACACATGTCACCAAAACAACCCACTTTCCATATATAAAGTAAAATATATTATTTTCTAATATTTAATCAAGAATTTCTCTCAAAAATGCTTAAA
This sequence comes from Pinus tabuliformis, assembly GCA_031772625.1. Classification (NCBI taxonomy): domain Eukaryota; kingdom Viridiplantae; phylum Streptophyta; class Pinopsida; order Pinales; family Pinaceae; genus Pinus; species Pinus tabuliformis. The sequence continues at coordinate 1,240,216,019 of CM062809.1, forward strand.
AATAAACAATATTTGGAAAATATAAATGAGACCCATTAATGGTGAATAGTAGGAAAAATGGAGTGACAAGGTGATGAATAGTGAGCGAAATAATGGAAGCATAGGTGAAAAATGTATGGTAATGAGTGCCATTTTTGGAGCCCAACACGTTCTAAGAGGTATGCCCTCTTAATTGATTCTATATTAAGGATATTTTCCATAGATTGTTTTTTTGTGGCTAGACCTTCCCTCTCAGGCTAGAGGAATTGTTTGTGTCCACACTGAGAATTTACCTGCACCACAAATTGGCGACTCCGTTGGGCAGTCAATCCTTTTGTTTGATTGATTTTCATTTTATGGTTTTGTGTGAACTTTACTAGTATCACCATTTCCCTTTAGTGTTCTCTGCTTTGCTAGGTTTACTGCTCTAAGCCTGAAATTTACAGTGGCAAGTTTGGTCTTAGCCTTTTCAGTCTACGCATTTATTTTTCCGACAATCACGCCGATCAGCGTGAGTTTCTAGAAAAAAGTCACGTCGACCCCCTTTTGGCACGTGTTGTCAGTTAGGCAGTCGAATCAATTCCTGTAAGTGAAGATCAGGGTTTACCGTAGATCATAGCCGCGGTGTCTTCGCCTTCTAATTTCTATCTCTCGGCTTGTTTTGACTGTGTTTTCCCTGGCTGGAAAGCTCTTTTAGCTTGGTTTGTATGCTTGGTTGATTTGCATTTTCTTCACTTGGTTTCTTGAGTTCTTGGATGGTTTGTAGCCATAGGGTATCTAGGTTGTTATCCATTCACTTGTTTAAGGCTCAACAAATCAAGTCAATACTCAAATTTGCTCCTTGCATTTTGTTTGATTAGTCCTTTTGCTGCTTTGATTTCCACTTAACAAGTTTGAAAAGTTTTGTTTAGTGTTTGAGCGTCTCTTTTCGAGCATAGATCACATTGCCCATCTTGTTTTTGGTTCAGTCTTTGCTCCATTAGTTTGAGAGGAATTCTCTTTGGTGCTTTATGTTTGCTTGTGATTTATTGTATTGGAAATGTTTCATTGAAGTGTTTGTGAAGGATTTATTCCGTCATTTCATTGAAAAATGCATAATTCTAATTTGTAGAATCAATATGTTATGTCAGTTAGCATCATTGAAGGCTAGAGTTGCATCATCACTTCCATTGAGAAAGAAATGAATTTTCCTTACTTGTGAAAGGGCTACTTGAAGTGAATTTGATAGGAAAGTTAGGAATTGGAAATATTTTTTCATCATTTTATTTTCAAAAGCAAAATAGTGAAAGTCATTTTGCTTTCAATTGCTTGTTTTGTTGCATTTGAGTGTTTTTTCTACTCTCATTAGTGTAGACAATCAGTTGAATTGAAAGGGCCTTGTCTCAATTAGCCGCATATAGGTTTTTTCGAGTCGCATCGATAAGGCCTCAAAACCGAGACATAATTTCAAGATAAACTCTAAAATGTATTTAATTAACCTAAGGTGCATTTGAAATCTAACGATCACATTTTAGAAGGTCTAGGCTAGAGACGTGTTCCAATGTCTTAAAAACCTAGCAGCAGTCGTTTGCTTCGGCACTAGACAATGCTCGTACGGACTTGTGCTCCCCGTGCCACATTGTAAACATGATACACTGAACATAGCATTTGGGGAGATTGCCTGCCCATACTTCTCGATTCCTCAGGAGGTATTCTGTAGTTCATGGTTACTTGGTAATCCTTTTTACCTAGAGCATCCTAAGTAATCATTTTGATCTTTTTGACTCCTAAATATAAAAGATCACCCGAGCACTTATCCTTTCGAGCTCGTTTCAAACCGAAAGTGATAGATTCACCTTTTCTTCTTTCTCGACTCTTAAAACATGAAAGAGCACCAATTTGTTTTTGCGTCTTAAAATGTTGTTTCCCACGATATTATAATATCCCTGTTAGTCTTTTAGACTACATTGTGAGTATACCTTTAAATACATTTTGAAGCCCTTGAAATCAATCTCTTTTCCAGTTATTTGAGACAAAATCATCGTGGCTTAACCAACTGGTTCACCTGGTTCCTCTTCCTGCCCTCCATCTGAAAGATTGTCTTAGGAGCCTTTTCCTGAATTGCCATAGTCGCTTGAGAACCAAGGTGTTGAGCTTGGAATTGTTCTAAGTCTTCAACCTTTGTCATCTCGTCCTCCCCCTTCAAATACTAGGTCACTTTCTGACATTGGCCCAGAATCTCTAGATAATCCTATCCAAACTCTCGAGAGTCCGTCGAATTTTGAAGGTCAGCTTGGACTGGTTGTTTATCCTCCGAATACTTTGTTTGATCCTATTGTGATATCACCTCAGCGTCCATACAGTCCATACGATCAGTCGATTATTCCTTTAGAATTATCCCCTCAAACATATTTGGTAGTCCGTCGTCATCTGTTTTCACCCATGGAATCAGAAGGCGAAATCCCAGTCTCCTCTCTGGGTCACTCAGAGGTTTCCACTCCATGCACAGTTGAGGAGCAGGAATATCCTTTCCCTCCTGAAGGTTTCCCTTACATAGGAAGCATTCCAACCAGTGTTCATCCTGAGTTACTGTGTAATTACGTGACTTTAGCTCAATTGGTTTCGAGCATGCCTACTGCCTCATCATTGTATCACAACCCTATTTGGGCATCTAGCGCTATGCCTACCACAGGTCCATTCATTCAGAACCTGACCTCCCAACAGATGGTGATTTATGCATTTACTTCAGTCTCAGTGCAACCCACCATTCCAAATCCTCTTGTTTCGTTGGTTCAAGTAACTCGTCCGGTTCAACCAACAATCTTGACTCATGTCATTGTTAGTTTTTCGATCCCTCCAGTAAGTGGGTAGGTTAATTGACTGCCTGGGGGGTAGAGTCTAAATGTTTCTATGATGTCTGGCACAACCAATATGAGTGGCTCACAACCTCACATGGTTGGGATGAACCAACCCTCTTTGGGTGCCATTTCAAATCCTTCTGGTCCTACTGGATCAAGTAATGTCCAGTGCCAATAGCCCATTGTTGGTCTGTCTGGGTCAAGCCATGTCCAGTACCAACACCCCAATGTTAGTTAGTCTAGGTCAAGTCACGTCTAGTACCAGCAACCCAATATGACTTAAGGTTAGTACCAACCTCCTTATGTTCCATATGGTTCACAAGCGATGGCTAATCTGCCATACATCCCTCAGTCTAGACCTTATGCCCAGCCTGGTCCATTCGTCGTGCCCTTTGGGTATGACCAGATACAGTTTGGTAACTTTCAAGTTGTCATTTCGGGAACTGTTCAAGTACCTTTGCAGTGGCAAGAAAAGCTCCTGCAGTAGGTGGGGAAACCTTCATTGCATCAAGGGCCATCCATGCAGCAGCAAGGCCAACCTTCATTACAGTAAGGGCCATCCATGCAACAACAAAGCCAACCTTTGTTATAGCAAGGGCCATCCATGCAGCAGCAAGGCGAAATGATGTCACAACAGGGATAGCTGCAACAACCGTAGGGCCAACCCTCACAACAGTTGCAGCAAACCATGCAGCCGCAAATGCAGTATGCATCACAATCCTCCCAGCCTATGCCTTCGCAAGGTCAACCTCTGCATGCACAAGCACAACCTTTACAGCCGCAAGGTCAGCCCTTGCAGCAACAAGGTCAACCTGGGCAGCAGTAACCCTTATACTCATATCAACAAGGTCAACCCTTGTAAGGGCAAGGCCAGGGTCAAGTCCTGTAGCAGTAGGCATAGAATCCTTATATCCGAGGGCAATAGGTTCAGCCTCCTTTTTTCTAAGGAAAGTAAGTCCAAAATCCTTATGTCCAAGGATAGTAAGTGCAGAATCCTTACGTCCAAGGGTAGCAGATTCAAAACCCTTTCATCCAAGGTCAGCAGGTCCAAAATCCTTATGCTCAGGGACATCAGGTGCAAAATCCATATGTCCAAGGGCAGTGGGCTCAACAGCCTTATAACCAGTATGTTTCTTATCAACAACCTCTGGCCAGACAGTTCCAAGTCTTTCAAGGTCAGAATCCCCACTACGGGAAACGTAATCTACAGTGGGGGTGAAATCAAATGCCATATGGACAAAATCCTCCACTATGGGGACAAAGTCCTTACCAGCAGGGATGGGCCCCGCCAATTGGGCCCCCTTGTTGGAAATAATACTGAGAGGAGGGGGTGAATCAGTATTTATCAAATAAATAACTTTTTCATTTCATACTCAAATTTATATACGCTACTTCAATGAAGGTAACTCGCGTGTACACGCAATTGTCTTTAAAGCAACCATCGTATATCCAACAAACTTATGATTCAGTTAATTCATCATATGTTGATCTTTAATCAGTGCATCAGTACTTCATTAACCATATAAATAGTAACCATGTGCAGTAATAATAGAATAAACCATCACACATAAGCAACACACATGAACCCCAATATTTAACGTGGAAACCCAAATGCAGGACAAAACCACCTGCTATTGTCTTCTTTTAATATAAGAAAAACATGTTTACAATTTTGTACTGGTGTAGACTCACACCAATACATGGACACCCACCTGCAGAAGGCTACCACCTTTTCTTGTTCTCTAGCTTCTACTGGAAGGGAGCTACAACCCCCTAGCTCCTATACTAGCCGATCCGTTTACTAGTACGTAGGCACTGGCCTACAGAAGGCTCCAACCTTCACTTGTTTTCCAGCTGCTACTAGAAGGGAGCTCTAACCCCCTGGATCTTGTAGTAGCTGATCCATTTACTAGTACGTAGGCACCAACCTACAGTAGGCTCCATCCTTCACTTGTTTTCCAGTTGCTACTGGAAGGGAGCTCCAACCCCCTGGCTCTTGTACTATCTGATATGTTTACCCGTACAAAGGCTATTGGATTATTGGGGCCTGACCTAGCTTCAGAGTTGATTTAGCCAAACAAATCCCGGTACTACCGGCCCTTTCGACAACAGTTCATGGAGCGTGGACTGAGGTCTCACCCGAAGTGGTATGGGAGGGTGCTAGAACCAAGTTTGCACACCTTGGAGATGTCTAATGAGTTCAAGTGGTCCGCGGTTCGATCCTGCGTGCACGTCATTACACGCACACTCCCGTACCTCACAGCCTGAGATGTTGCCTTTGCATAGCCCTACTCGGGGGCCGAACGTTGTTATTACCCAAGTCCTTACTAGCAATACAATGTTAGTTGATTATCTTAGTCTACTTTCATGCTATAAGTTATACTCAACAATATAAACCATTCATATAGGTCTGCGCAGTAAAGAAACAGTATATTCGCAAATTATATCAAACATGCATTAACCCAAGAACAAATACACAACTTGATAACAAACTTCTCTTATTAATTTCTTCCTCGGTTACAGACTTGACTCTACCCTACGCACTCAGCTGCAGGGGTCCGCACACTTAGCTACGGACTACTAGGCCTCTATACACTTAGCTGCAGAGCCTTCTCCTACTCTATGACCCAAAGACACACTTAGTCACTCAAACTCTTCTTCCTTACTCTCTACTTCCATGCTCTCTTTTACACTTAGAGCCTCGCTCTATTTATAGAATTCCATGGTCCGTGGACCATTGGTAGGCTAACATTACATTACAAGACTAGGGCAGACAACCCTGTAACTCTATCATACATTTCGCGCTCCGCGCCCGTAATTCGCGGTGTCTTTACAACAATATCGGGTTAAAACTTTGGCTTTGAGCCCCAAAACATGCCTTGGGGTATTTCATGCCCAACAGGCCCCCAACACAAACATCGTGACTCGCCCTCCAGTCACTCTGTCGGCATGATGATATTTGCATGGAGTCCCTCCAACTCTTCTTGAACTGTACTTAGGTTAGCAGCACACTGAGCTGCTGCTTGCTGAATCTGCTGCATCCGTTGTTCTAAGACCTCTGTTTCTGGGGTGCTTCTCTGCATCTATGCATGCATCCCCTATATTTTCGCAAGCTTTCCTTCAATGGCTACCATGATAGTGAAAGCCTCGTTGATCCAAGGCTGGACGCATGCTTTGAGCACTGCCTCCTTGTGTTGCGCCGCGTCCACCTGCTCCTTCAATGATTTAGTTTGTTGCATCCTCACAAGCCTCTGGGTGAGGACGACTATCTACGCAGTTCCTCAGACACTTTCATATTGTTGTTGGAGTTCTCGTGCTATTGTTTCCAAGCACTGGATGTTGGGGTCCTCCTGTAGAGTCGTGAGAACCTCAAGTGCTTCTTCCAACATGTTGGTGCAGTCTCGCACTACACCTCCCATTTCCTCCAATCCCGCTGTGATAGCCTTGGCGCATTGTTCTCTGACTTCTTAGGGAGTGGATGGCTGCGCCTTTAACTGCAGCTCAGCGATCTGAATATTTAACTCCAGCTGGACCTTGGTCGTATCTTCCTTGGCCTCACGGACTCCTGTTGTTGACCTGTGAATCCACACCTCCATTGGTAAATCTGCTAGGATGGACAGCTCCGGGACGCTTTGGCAAGCATCGTCTACCACCTGCACCAACTATTGATTTTGCGACACCAATTCGTCTGAGTTATTCCATGTTTATCTTTTGCTCACTGAGGGGATGGATCATGTGGCTCTCCCTAGCGCGCAGCTCTGCTGTTATCCCATCTTGCAACAGATATAATGTCTCACGTGGGAGGGCAGCCAGATTAATGCCAAGACCTTTCATCGTGCTCACCGAAAACTTGTCGGCCTCATTTGATGTTAATGGCGCCCCTTCCGGCAACGCTATTTTGTTCGTCTTCCTCGTGTGCAACATCTGCTTTGCTATCGAGGATCCTACTGCGAGGTTGGTTGAAAGGGTACCAACTTGAGGGGGGTGCAACTGTAATTCCTGTAACTGCACTCAGAGGGGCCCCAACATAGTCTGGTTCTCCAGCATGAAATCCTGAAGAGCCTCATTTGTGACATCGTGCACCGTCTCGCTGATGTCATGTAGATCACCCTTAGTTAGGGTGATCAAGTCAATGGCCAATTTTGAGGCCGTGACCTTCTTCCTTGGTCCCACTCACTCTACCATGTGTGGGTGCTTCAACTGTGTGGATGCGGTCCCTGGGTCCACACTTCCTTCTGATGTTTATGTTTCCTCTACTTCATGCCCCTGCGAGGGCATTGCTTGGCCCTCACCTGCCTTCGTGGTTGCTTCTTGTGTTGCTGCTGCTGCTTCTGCGGACTTTTTCTACTCGGTAGCTTTCTGTGCCGCTTCCCACGCTACCTGTACCTTAGCTGCTGTTGTTTCCTTCCGCCTTTTCTCGACCAACTGTGTGACGCGCAGCTTGGCATCATCCTTCTTCTTTTGCACTACTGCCCTCTCGAGTTCTGTAGTATTTGGGGCACACCATTCCAGAGGCCATGCCTCCAAGATAGTGAAAATGGCATTGTCAGTGGCTACAAAAGGTACCTTTGTCCACTGCTTCATTGGATCCTTTCACACCCTAATAATGATGTTGTGCATGTCTGTCTTAAATTTTGCAAAACTCTACAGACTATTGTACACCGTGGGTGACAAGCGCGACTTCCAGTTGATCCACATTCAGATATTCATCTCCATGAGCACCCAGAAGATCTTGTTGTTGCGTATCCTTTTTGCATCCTTCGTGGCCTAGAGTGAAGCGTACTTCGCGGCCTTCGGTAAATCTCTGTCAATTATGGGGAATTGACTATCCTCTGACAATTCCCTTGCTATGAGCACTATGGACAACAATAGCCATGCATAGTGGAAGGTTTTACCCTACTCCTAGGCTTCGCAACAATTCTTCAAGAATTCCATGCAGAGGAATTTGGCCCAATTAAACTGGACCCCCTCCGCGCATTGCTCAGCCAGTGCAATCACTAGTGTAGGTACCTCGTCTGTGCAACACTTTTGCATAACTTTGCCTACCAAGATCTGGGTTGCTACACATACCACTTTTTCCTTGATGCTGGAGATGGCGTAGCCCCTCTTCTTCTTCTCCAGCTTGTACTTCATCTTCATGGCCTCCGCAAGGGCCAAATCACTACCCTTCCCTTCCGATATGGTTGTGGTGTCCTTTCCTTTGTATGGTAGCCGACAAATGCGATGAATTAGGTCTCTCATGATGGGGATGGGCTCCTCCAGTGATAGATACTCATCATGCACCAGGAAGAGCAGCTGCCTGATGATGAAAATGGTTATTGGGGCACGGTGGAAATGCGACACCCATAGTAGGTTTAGCAGCCCAGCCCTTTCCACTCCGCGCAGCCACTTTTGCAGTTCTAATGTTGTCACTAGCCCCACGATGTTCTACTTCATGAGGTTCTTGGTCTCAAGGTGAGGGGGCTTCTCACGGTCAGCGAGGTCCCAATCTTCAAATTTCATGGTTGGCACGCGGCCTAGGTGTGTGCGTTCAAACATAATACCATCTGGGAGGAGTGGGGTTTGGAGCAAACTCTTGGTCTCATCCAGGTCCTTAGTCATTTTGACCTTCCCTTTTCACGGGGGGATGTAGGCGGGAATTTTTTTCGCAAAGCACGTTGGTGCAACATCCTACTCCATGCCTTCGTCTTCTCCCTCTACGATGATGAGGGCCTGCAAATCTTCTTCTTACTCATCTGTTTCTATCATGACAGCTTTCCCCTTCTCTTCCATCGATAGTTTGCTGCGCAGCAGGTTCCACGGGGACACGCGTATGGGAGCCATTACTTGTTTATCCTTCTTGGATCTTGGCATACGGGGTGATTTTGGGATTTCTGCCACAATCCTGGTGCCTGCTGGAACATATTCCATAGTTGGGGCCTGCACGGCCTCACCAATGGTCACCTCTTCTATCTCCAGACCATCCTTAGTTACTGTCATTGTATTTGTGCTGCAATCGATCACTCACGAATTCAGAGGCTTAATCAATGCTCGGATCACAACACTCAAGGCTTTGCTCAACTGCTCAATTCGCAAAGGACCAAGTGTTGTTTGTTGGGCAACCCTTTACATTTTATATTGCCTTTTGAATTCGAATTTGACCGTTCCCTCCAATTCTAGTTCATTAATGCTTTCTTAGGGGTAGATTTTCCCAAAGCTTGCCCATAAATTGTGTCGTAAATTTCCGCTGCCCGCTCCATTTGGCCTTAGGTCGATCATCCCATCATGAATAGTGACTTTAACGGTCACTTTCTGGCCTATCCATGCGGCAGCACAGTCCCCTGTGCGTGGACGCAGACCTTGTGACTCTCTGCTTCTGCGCACATCTCCAACATCGCGTAGCTCCCGGGCAGGAGAGTTTATAGTCCTGCGCTCCCTTTGAACTGCCTAGAGCGCTAAGACTATCCTTCCATTGGCTAATCAGGTGGCTGTACCACCCATATAGAGCTCCATCTGGTCCTCCATCATGGCTCCTGGAGAATCCCCACCTTTTATGGTTACGGTTAGCCTCGTGCACATCATTATTTGTAACACGCTACCCTGGACACTATGTGTAGCAATATGTGGTCCAAGCCAAGGAATCAGACCAATAAAATCATGGCGGTAGTTCTCAAGCTTGTCAGTATGATCATACGTACCTTGTCTTACCATTCTAGTTTTTTCAATGAGAAATTCTTCCTTTATCTCGTCCTCCATCTTCTTGACTTCCACGGCCACCAGTGTGCTTTTCTTTCTTAATCATACCCTTTCCTCTTCAAGTTTGTGGAGTCTAAGATTACCCTGTTGGATCTCTTCCTCAAGTCGTGTCTGTTCTGTTTCTTGTGGCTGTGTGATCCCTTCTTTCCGGGCCTCGTAAACCATCGTATTTGCGGGTACTACTCTGCACGGACTGGGATTTGCATGCTCCATAGGGGTTATAGCCTCTACTTCATACTTTATCTTTGGGAGTGCTCACACGATCAGGGTTTTGCACATGGTTCTATAAGCCCACAGAACCGCTGGTACGTGCAAGTACCAGTTAGTTTGTTCCACATGGTGGACTGCGTTCAGTACTTCGCATACCTTGTCAAAGGCTTCCACACAGATAATCTTCGGCGCTCGGTCTTATCATACTTCGTTGTTCACGCCATCGTCTTGCCTGCTTTTGCTTGTTGGTCGTGTTTCCTATCGCAAGGACGGTGTGCGTTCGTGTAAGTTGCGCATCATATGCCTGTACCCATCTGGAGAGGTGGGCGCGCAGGTTGTTTCGGCCATCATACCTGGATTTCATCCTCATCTAAGACTTTCCAAACCACATGAGCATCATTCTTCTGCATTCATGCCAGTTCTAAAAACTTCTTTGATGCGTACCCCACCATCTTGCAAGCGTAGCGTGCAGGGCCCATTTCAGAGTGTAAAAATGTTGTTGTTCATCTACTTCTCTTTCAAACTTATTCAGGCAATCATCCACCTCGCTCAACCCATCATACACAGGTAGATCTCTTAAATCTATTGCCACGCAGTGTAGTGACCTTATCATCATGTTGTAATTAAGTGTGGTTACCTTTTGTAACCGGTTCTGCCATCATTCTATCACTTCGTCTGAATCTGAAGTGTAGGAGCTTTCGTGCTCCCACGAGATCTTGCCATCCATGGTTAGATTTACCCAGTCCTTCTCCCGCATGGTTATCTTGTAAATACATTCTAGATCGTCGTCGCTATCGTAGTCGCACACTGGCTCTGTGTAGCACGATCCTTCAGTAGGGTCTAAAGGTACCACTACGCGTAGTGACTTTTTCTCAAAAATCATTTTGTGCTTCTTTAGAATTATCACTCTGTTCATGTGAGTGGCCCAGTCTATTCCTAGTAGCACGGGATAGGGATTATTGTCATCAACAATCTCTATCACTTCAAAATCTACAAGCATGCTCGAACCTTCGATATCCACCATTATTCCCTACAATCTTCCCATGGGTAGGATCTTTTGCTGGTTCACCATTCGCAGCTGGATCGGTGACCATTGCAGTGCAGGCCTGCCCATGCACTCCCATGTCTGCTTTGGTAGGACGTTCACATCCGATACTAGATCTAGAATCACTTGATCCATTTCATATTCCCTGATCTGCTTAGTCAATCTCATCTCTCTTCTTGTTTGCGTTGTGTTCTTCCAAGCTTCCCGACTATGCGTGGTTCTCCTGGCACAGTCCCAACACATCTAGTGATGAGTTCTTGCAATCCCTTCGCCGCTTTGTTGTCATGCAGTAGCTTCATGCATGTCTCCAGAAAGGTAGTAAGCATTGATGGGTCCATATCTGGTTGCAGTTTGTCTTTACTACCTGAAGTGTAGGCCTCCGTGAAGCTCTTCTTAGCTTCCATGAATGTCTCCTTGGCGCACTCCAAATCAAATTTTGGTTCCTTTGTTGGAGGCTTGTGACCCCAGGCACTCTCTTCGCACTGCTTGCCTTTGTCATCTCCTATCGTGATGCCACTTCGTGTTGGAAATAATACTGAGAGGGGGGGGGTGAATCCGTATTATCAGATCAATCAATCTTTTTCAATGCTCAAAAACATATACGCTACTTCAATTAAGTGAACCCGCGTGTACACGCAACTGTGTCTAATGAAACTCGCGTATATCCAGAGATCTTATAATTCAGTTAGCTTAATCTTCAGTAAATGCATCAGATCATTATTAAGCATATTAACAGTAAACAGGTGCAGTATAACAGAACAGATCATCACACAAAAGCCACACACATGAACACAAAGATATAAGGTGGAAACCCAATGTGGGTGAAAACCACCTGCTGCAAGTCATCTCAATCTTCTTCTTAATAAGAAAATCCTTTTACAATATTTGTACTGGTGCAGTCTTATACCAATACGGGAGCTACAACCCCCTTTGCTCTTGTACTAGCCGATCCATTTACTAGTACGCAGGCTACTACCTGCTACAATGCTCCAAAGATCTCCTTTAGCTTTTGTACTAGCTTAGATACTAGTACGTAGGTGCTTGCCTACAATCTTCTCACCTCCAAGTACCACGTTTCATACATTTTCAGACTGGATACACTGAAGCACAACACATAATCTGCAAGGCCACTTTTCATCCAATTTTCATACTGGACCCATAACTATCATTGAAGCTCAAAACAATCATCAAACCTTGAATCATTGAAACCCTGTTAACAACAGTCACCAGAACACAGAGCAGACACAGAACTCTGTAATAACCATCAGATCCATCTGCAACTTCAAATATCAAGCTTTACAATGTATACGCTACTTCGATGAATCAAACTCGCGTGTATACGCGCTTTTGCCAAAGACAACCCGCGTACAGATCTAAAAATAATTTCTCATAACTTGCAGCTGTACCAGACATCAGTCATACTCATAATATTTATAGAACAATACATGCGTCAGTATGTAGATCTAGAATAAGCATCATAAAGATAGTTCATTTCAAACCATTTGATCCCGATCTCTCCTTAGATCTAGTTCTCCATCAACCGGTGAGATCTCTCCTTAGCTCAGATCAAGCAATGCATCATCAACCCATAACCCTGCATACTGGATCTAATGCTTCATCAGATATTCAAGACATTTCAGATACTCTTGCCTAATGATTTCCTTCCCTTTATATAGCCTTAGGCCTTGTTCAATACGAAGAGCCAAAACCATAGAAATCCAATACCATCAACTTCAAAACTAGGGATCAACACGTCCGCCGAGACGCCAAGGTCCAAAACCATAGGCACAACTTCCAAGGAATAACCGCCATGGACCAAAGGTACTTTTCCACATACACGCGCTTTTGCTGAAGCCAACCAGCGTGTACACGCGACTTCGGCTTAACGAACCTGCGTGTGTGAACTTTCTCTTCTTCTTATAGTCTGATCATCAATTCCTTGCTGCTGACCTTCTGTACTATGATTTGTCATCAGTGTGGTTTGCCATCAAGGACAACACTTATCTCATAATGCCAACAATCTCCCCCTTTGGACTTGATGGCAAAGCTAACTTGTCACACTTAGAACTATCATCTGATTCCTTTGAGCTGTCCTCCATCAGTCACATCTGATATCTCTTCTGAAGATTCATCATCTGATTCCTTTGAGCTGTCCTCCATCAGTCACATCTGATATCTCTTCTGAAGATTCACCCAGTTATACATAAGTGAGATATTCTTCTATGAGAGGGTTGCCATCAAGTACAACACATGCATCATAATGCCAACAATCTCCCCCTTTGGACTTGATGGCAACAACACCAAATCACTCTCCCCCTTTGACATCAAGGGCAAAGGGTGGACCAAGATATTCTCTTCCTTTGCTGAATCATTCCACTGTCCATACTCCCCCTGAGTACCTGCTGAAATCTCTGAATAGTCTCCCCCTTTGTATATGCCAAGGTGTACCAATCTGTCCATGCTCCCTCTAAGTACATGCTGAATCTCTGTTCTTGCTGAAGTGTGCTGATCATGCTCTCCCTGACTGTAAGCAAGGTCTACAAAAGATGTTCTTCAAGAAGAACATGACTCTATACATCATAAAAGACCTTCCTATCACTTAGGACTCATACATACATCCATCTCTCAACTAAGTGAGGATAAACAAGAAAATGACTCATCCACCCAACCAAGTGGGGATACATCAAAAATTTACATCTGACAACCAAACACATTGCATCAATCATCCCAGGCATAGTGGGGAAACCAAAATAGGCCGTTACATGACCTTGACACCATGAAAGAGATACCACAAAAGAGATATATGACATAGAGACGTAAGAACTAGACCAAGACTTATGAAAGCCACCAGCAGCATCTGATAATCACCATTCAGATCAACAACCAAGAGATCCTTCTGTTCTCCTTTCGCCTTTGTTCCATCTGAAACCAACAACAAAAGTGAACCAGAACCAAAAGCTTTAAGATAATGCCAACAATGCATCATTGGAAGATTATCTGCTCCCCCTGAACCTGTGCCAGATGATCTCTGTCAGACCCATATCAGACTTTCTGCAACCAACATCTGTCCCTGCTGATTTTCTTCAAAACTCCATATACGCGTCTGTATACACATAAACAAGCGTATATACGCGGATATCCCTTACGCAACACGCGTATACCATATACGCGACTATCCTCTTGTAAAACCGCGTATGCACGCGAATATCCTTTAAACAGCACGCGTACACAAATTTCCATATCAACAACCTGTAAATGTCCTGCAGCAAGGTATGTCTGAACATAGATGTCAACTCCTCCTTTTAAACATCATCATGAAATCATTCACATTACATGTGAAACCACCATAGTCATTACATCAACGTCAAGATCTACAAGCTCCAAGTATCATTTCTTGGGAACATCTGCATCAATCATCATATGTAAGTATCAACCTATCATCATATAGATAAGAACTCATCACCATGTCTCCAATAAAGCAACTTTGAGTAGTCATCCATGTGTCAGCACTATGTATCTTGAGCTCAAGCTCATTTGACAAAACTTCTTGATATCATCAACAGCAACAATCCTTATCCACATGAGTGCCTGCATCATAACTGTATGATCTTTATGCATATGAAAACAGCAATTTATAAGTGACTCATCATCAAGTGAGGAAGATGTGTATTCAAGCTTTGTACTTCTCCTTGTTCTTATGAAGATCACCATGTAAGCACCATACATGCATCATCAAAGAATCAACCATAAATCTGATCTGAACATCTTCTATGTAACTTCAAGAATCATATGAGAGTTTATCATAGACAACTCACAACATCATATCATAGCAAGATATATCATTTATCCATATAAGAATCATCACCAAGGATTATTAACCATAATGCCAACAATGAATTACTAAAGGCATATGCTCCCCCTCAACCAGTGCCATTTGTTAGATCTGATCATGCATATATCAGCAGTAAGCATCAAAACATCTTCATCCTCAAGTTAGGATAAAAAACACTTCTAGACATCATACAAGTAACAAAATATTTCCACACATCCTCAGCAGACTGTAACCAATAGAGCAAATAACAGACTGAATCATATCAGATCCTTTTTCTGATCTGTTCCCACTGCTTTTCCTCAGACTGACATATACGCGACTTTGCAGTGTTAAACTCGCGTATATACGCAGCTATACTTCATGAAACTTGCGTATGAGAATTAGAACACTGAAGTTTTACACCTTCAGCTCCCCCTGAGTCTGGTATGTTTGTGCTGTGCTGTGTCTCAGTACATTGTGCTGACTATACTTCCTTCTTCCTCCATATCTTCAAGTGTGATGAGGTTTTCTCCTTTTGATGTGATGTCCATCCTTTGTTCCTGCATTCCTTTGCTATATGTCCAAGCTTGTTACATGCATAACATCTTACATGTTTCATATTCCTCCTGTAGCAATCAGCAGCTTTGTGACCATACATATTGCAAGCAAAGCAATATCCATTAAAGTACCTTGATTGAGATGACCTGTCCGCATAATAGTCTTGAACTCTTCTTCTTCTACATCTAGCTGCAACATGTCCAAGATTATGACATACATAACATTCAATATTATTCATAGGAGGAGTAAAAGATTTTCTTTGAGGAGTCTTTTTCTTTGATTGTTGATGGGGTTGACCTTTCATCTCCTTGTTGATCATTTTAGTTTTCTCTTTAGAGTTCCTTGCCTCACCTTGTGAGCTAGATTCACCTTCAACAGATTCATGAAAACCAAGACCAGTCTTGATAGCAGGATACCTTTGACTATTAAGAATATCATCCAAGGCTTTAGTACTATCTTGAAATCTCAAAAGTTTATCCTTTTCTTCTAATTTACCTTTCAAGATATTTACCTCAACTTGAAGTTGTTCCTCCTTTTCTAGACATTGTTTCTTCATGTCTTCTCCATCTTTCCTTCCTTCTTCCAACTGATGCCTTAGTTTGAGAATCTCCTTTTCTTGTTCTTCATTCAGATCCTGCTGCATTTGACGAACTCGGAAGGCACATTCTAGTTGAGATTTTAAGCTGGTGACTTCGTTTTCTTGTTTTGCAATAGCTTGGAGTAGATCTGTATTCTGCTTCTTTGATTCTTCAAGATCTCCTTTTAGTGAGGGGATTGTAGCTTCAAGATTTTCATAGTAGCTGGATCTATCTTTGAGTTTCTTGATGGTTGAGCTTCTTTCGTTGACTTCTTTTCTTAATGATGTCACTTCATGCTGCAATTTTTGACATTGGTCTTCCTTGTCCTTGAGTAGCTTTCTTACCTTGTTTCCTTCTTCTAGTTGGGCCTTTAGTTTGGTAACTTCTTCTTTGAAAGCACATTCCCTTTTGTTCAATAGATCTTGTTGATCTTTAACTTTGTCTGCAAGCCTTCTAAATACTGCCTCTATTTGACACTTTTCTTGCTCACCCATAAAAGCATGTTCAGTAGTTTCACTATCACTTCCATCACTTTCACAAGGAAATATAGCAGGAACATCAGAGGATAACACATTCATACCTGATAATGATTCTGAATCTGATTCTGAATCTGAAGAGCTTCTTATACCTAATCCCCAATCGACTCTCCCACTGTCATAGTCCTTCTGAGATGTCTTCTTCTTCTTATGAGCTTTCTTCTTAAGCTTCTTTCCCATTGTTCCACGGATCTCCTTCAAGCGATCAAGCTTCTACCAAAGGACCTGCTCCGATACCAATTGTTGGAAATAATACTGAGAGGGGGGGGTGAATCAGTATTATCAGATCAATCAATCTTTTTCAATGCTCAAAAACATATACGCTACTTCAATTAAGTGAACCCGCATGTACACGCAACTGTGTCTAATGAAACTCGCGTATATCCAGAGATCTTATAATTCAGTTAGCTTAATCTTCAGTAAATGCATCAGATCATTATTAAGCATATTAACAGTAAACAGGTGCAGTATAACAGAACAGATCATCACACAAAAGCCACACACATGAACACAAAGATATAAGGTGGAAACCCAATGTGGGTGAAAACCACCTGCTGCAAGTCATCTCAATCTTCTTCTTAATAAGAAAATCCTTTTACAATATTTGTACTGGTGTAGTCTTATACCAGTACGGGAGCTACAACCCCCTTTGCTCTTGTACTAGCCGATCCATTTACTAGTACGCAGGCTACTACCTGCTACAATGCTCCAAAGATCTCCTTTAGCTTTTGTACTAGCTTAGATACTAGTACGTAGGTGCTTGCCTACAATCTTCTCACCTCCAGGTACCACGTTTCATACATTTTCAGACTGGATACACTGAAGCACAACACATAATCTGCAAGGCCACTTTTCATCCAATTTTCATACTGGACCCATAACTATCATTGAAGCTCAAAACAATCATCAAACCTTGAATCATTGAAACCCTATTAACAACAGTCACCAGAACACAGAGCAGACACAGAACTCTGTAATAACCATCAGATCCATCTGCAACTTCAAATATCAAGCTTTACAATGTATACGCTACTTCGATGAATCAAACTCGCGTGTATACGCGCTTTTGCCAAAGACAACCCGCGTACAGATCTAAAAATAATTTCTCATAACTTGCAGCTGTACCAGACATCAGTCATACTCATAATATTTATAGAACAATACATGCGTCAGTATGTAGATCTAGAATAAGCATCATAAGGATAGTTCATTTCAAACCATTTGATCCCGATCTCTCCTTAGATCTAGTTCTCCATCAACCGGTGAGATCTCTCCTTAGCTCAGATCAAGCAATGCATCATCAACCCATAACCCTGCATACTGGATCTAATGCTTCATCAGATATTCAAGACATTTCAGATACTCTTGCCTAATGATTTCCTTCCCTTTATATAGCCTTAGGCCTTGTTCAATACGAAGAGCCAAAACCATAGAAATCCAATACCATCAACTTCAAAACTAGGGATCAACACGTCCGCCGAGACGCCAAGGTCCAAAACCATAGGCACAACTTCCAAGGAATAACCGCCATGGACCAAAGGTACTTTTCCACATACATGCGCTTTTGCTGAAGCCAACCAGCGTGTACACGCGACTTGGGCTTAACGAACCTGCGTGTATGAACTTTCTCTTCTTCTTATAGTCTGATCATCAATTCCTTGCTGCTGACCTTCTGTACTATGATTTGTCATCAGTGTGGTTTGCCATCAAGGACAACACTTATCTCATAATGCCAACACTTCGGAGTACGATGTTTACATTCGGGTCTTCCTCACATGGCTCAAACCTCATCATTTGCAGGTTTCGAGTCGGGGAAGGTTAGAGTGTTCCTTTATCGCGCAACCTCGCTATCAGCATGGGACAATCCTCTGTCTCATGATTAAACTGGGTACAATATAAAAATGATTCTCTCGTCAGATTAGTACAATCGTGGGCATAATGCCCTGGCCCTCCGCAATTGTAACAAATCAACTGTCCGCGACCCCTTCCTGGCCCCATTCCACCTCGACCTCGTCCACGCCCCTGAAATCTAGTGTGTGCCATCCCTGCATTTTGATCGAGGGCTCATGTTTCGATCTAAACTTTGTAGGTAGGAGTCTAATCCATCATTATTTCATAACTTCTATAGGTGCGCTCATCATGGCCTACTGATATGCAGAAATTACAGAACAACTGTTGGGATGTTGTACCTCTGAGATAGTAGTAGGTCAGCTACCAATGCTAGAGCATCTAAAATAATTGTTTTGGGGGTTTTTGGTTATAGTTTTGGAAGACCAATGAATGAAGACAGATATAGAATTGAAATACTTAATCCTTTGGGTTATATTAAAATCTCAGCAAAGGGATGCTATAAAGCTTTACACAGTGATATAGATAAAAAATAGTGGTGAGAGGAAGACAACAAATAATATGATTATCATAGTTTCCAGACTGTAAAACAGAACAATCATAAGTAGGAAAACCTTCTAAACTACATTCCAAAGGTTCAAGGTAGTATACTTAAGCTTACAAAAGATGTTGATGATTTATTGATTAGAGGGGATTAGGTAAACATACATTTCATTAATCCAATCTCTTAATAGATGATCACTTCAGGAGTTTATAGGAATTAATTGAGACACAATCGTTCCTACCTAGATATCTCTATGAGTCATAAGCATCTGAAGAAAAATATAATGATTGAAAACTGGAAAAACTTACAAGATAACACAAACTGTGTGAAACCAAATTCAGAATCCTCTGCTTTCTATTAAGGTTATAGAAAAACTGAGTACATCAAGTGTCTACAAAAGCTTCCTTCAAAGGTGAAACTAGGTTCAAAGTAGCATGAACAGTCAAGACTTTACAAGCAATGAATAATGAACCTTCAACTTGGAACCCTTAACATCTCGAGAAGAGAGTTATTTATACAATAATGAAACTAAGGAAATATCCTAAAACTGATTGTGATTTATTCTAGGAAAGGAAATATCTTCATGCAAGAAGATGGGGGCAGCTATTGAACTGCTTCTTGCTATCCCTTTTATTCAGGTTGTGTTGGCTCTGTTGTTTGATATTTTGCCCCTTTAAGCTACTAAATTGTTTGTATCCTTCACACTGGTTGATTTCTTCATTTGATCTTTCATCTGATACTCTTTAAACTCTGTGAAAATCATTTGACCTTGCTGAGTAACCTTTACTATGTATTTTTACCTTTTCTATACATTTCAGTCTTTTTACTGTGTTTTTCAACAGTAAATCACTTTAGATTTTATGTTACAGGGTAAAGTAAATTGATATGATCTTCATATTTGTCTTCCAACTGTATGCATGCGTTTTTTCTCTGTAAGCCTAGAACATAAGCTTTACCTGCAAAACACAGAGACTGTTAAGAAAAACAAGGGTGACAGAGAGGATGGTCAATGGCTTTATTGAGCTTGAAAGGCAATTGGAAGGAGTCCAGAGCATATCGGAAGGTAAAATGATGGTTTTATGGGTCACAGAGGCTTATGGAGGCTTCGCTGTGTAAAATAGGCAAAACAAAGCAAAACGACATTTTTTAGTTTAAACGGAGAAACAAATTTCTTTTTCAAATATGAGGCAAAGTGAACAGTGGTCATTTTGTCGTTATGCAGGAGGCAGTTTTGGTTTTCTTCGCACCACTTTAAAGGCATGGGCTGTTTTGGGAGGGGGTCACCCGAAATGATCTAGGATTGACACGTAGCAAGGGGAGTTCAATGGAATACCACTTTTCGGGTGGGTAACGCTCCTACAGAGAGCCAACCCAAAATTGCCGAGGACCTTTGGATTTCAATGGTCGTGATCAGATGGTGGACGAGTGAAAGGGCAGTGCGAAAGAGCAATGGAGGGGCCCAATGATTAATTATGGTAGAATGGATTTATCATGGTTAAAAACCCAGATTAGCAGTTTTTTATAGTTAAACAAAGGTTTTAGTTTAGTTCTTCGTTAAAATCATAAAAAACGATTTAACAAAGAAAACCTTCGCAAAACACATATGGCGGACCTGAAATAATATGAACTCGGACGGATAATTGATATCGGGTTCGGGTTCCCATTGCATATCGGAGATCGCAATGGCAAAGGGTTATTGCTTTAGTGGGACTTGCGATGGAGGCAGATGTGATAAGAGAATGAATTATAATATATATTGCGTTAGGTCTGAATTCCCATCGCAATCAGAGATCGCAACTAGCAGAGGTTAATTGCTTTAGCGGGACTTGCGATGGAGGCGGACACGATATGGAATTGAGTTATGATATATATATGCGTCGGGTCCGGGTCTATCGCGCATCGCATATCGCAATGGCAGAGGGTGCATTCACATGAAAGGCTTGTGATGCGATATTTTATTAGATACTTAGTTTTTATAATAAAATTAAAGTTTTTGGGGTATTTTAATAAAGGAGTTAATATATACAGGAAAAGGACTTTTAGGGGTTTAATACATTATGTTAGTGTTAATATAAAATATAAGTGGAAAAGGTGAAATATATGAAATATGAGTGGAAAAGGGGAAATATATGAAATATGATGCTTTTCATGGGTTATTTGTTTTCGCATATGTATATCAATACTTAGGATAAACATCATTTTGTGGGTTTTTCATGTAAAAGGGGATTTTACATGGGGTTTTCACTTTTCATAGGTAAAAAGGATTTTAACCTTAGAAAAAGGGATTTTTATGGAAAATGAATGAATATGATTGTATGAAGGTAAGAAGGGGAAATTAGTGAATATAGGGATGAATGAGGATGAATGGGAAGTTAATTAATTGATCTAGTAGACCTTCATTTGCTTTGTGTAATTGCATCATGGACATAGAAACATATGGTGAAACATGATAAATGTACATTTTGTCCAATGAATAATCAAACTTCTGCAACCTTTCTCTACTTACCCTTTACTTTTCCTATCATTTTTTCTTCACTTAATGGGTGCATTTAAGCTAGCAAACCCTTTTCCTTTCTTTTTATTTTTAAAAAAGCAAACTATCTAAATCTACCCTTATAACCTCCAAGGGCTCAGATTAAACTGATGAGCACCTTATTATTCTCTACCTAACTACTGATCTGCCAATATTAAACAGTTTGGCTAGATCGTTATTCTCTAACTATAACATCAAATTTAAAACATGAAGCAGTCAAGATTTAATAGTTTGACTGTCATGGGTTGTGGCATTTATGACAAGCTGCACACAACCATTATTTTGCAGAAAAATAGTAGTGGCATTTGGACTTGCTCACTTTCAGAGTTTATTTGTTTTCTTTTCTTTCTAACCTAACATTTTCTTATAGCCTTGATTTTTAGGGCATCTAAGCTAACATTGTCTTTGATATGGAAATTATCATCAATATATATATTTTTTTAAAACATTTTATTCACTATTGTTATGTCCATATCCTAACTTAACATTTTTTCAAATATTCTATCTTATCAAAACCAAAAAATGCTACAACATAGCGCAGCTTCGATATCTGTGATCCCTGCATTTGGATTTTCATTGGAATGCTTAATGTACTAGGTCAGTGCGCGATCCTGCAATGCACTTACCAGTGTTGCCTTCTTTATATTGTCATCCGTGATTCCTTGTGCTTCCCATACATCCTTTACCATGAACCAAAATTTGTCCAGATCTTTTTTCCCTACTCCTTTGAACACCGACAATTTTATTGCACTCGCCATATTGAACTATGGTGGTGGTGAAGGTGGTGTGGGCGAAGATGGGGGTGAAGATGGTGAAACTGGTGGAGGTGTAGGTGGGGGTGGTATGCACAGAATTCACTACCTTATTAGACTGATCGCAATTCTTGGTGAAACTTTCGCAAGCTCTTCCTCGCTTTCTCACGGAGGTGAAATCAAGGGGCTAGATTCTAGTCCTATGCTACCTTCGTTTCTGTAGATCCTCCCACTTTGCGTGGCCCCAAACATTAATTTATTCACATAACCCACTTTTCACATAGTAGCATTTTAATCCAAGTGTTCAAAGATATAATGTACTTGCCTCGCAGTCCCTTGAGGAAGCGTCGTTTCGCTTCGCTATAGCTGACTGAAGTATCTACCGCGAATTCAGTGATAAACCCTCCTATAATTCGATCAAGCCCATGGTCCACAGTGTGTGCGATCTTATTTTCTGATGCTTCCAGTCTATGCACCAACTTTGAAGTCTGCACAATCGGTTTGTCGAGCCTACACCTTCCCTGACTGTCTACTAGCTTCGCAATCCACTCGTACAACTCAGAGGGGAAGGATGCAAAGAAAATTTCATGGACTTCCATATATAAGTAGAAATCTAACCACTCTTCTTTTGATAATCACGGATTCCTATTTTCCTGTGCCGTGAACTCGTGAATCTCTCTATTTAGCCACGCTTCAATTTCTTTCTTTGTCAGATTACAGTGACATGACATCGGACATCTCTTATGCAAATCCTGATCCCAACAACGGAACCATTTGTTGGCTTACTGGAGATTGACCCAGGTTCAGAGTTGATTTAGCCAAACAAATCTCGGTACTACTGGCTCTTTCAGCAACAGTCCGCGGAGCGGAGACTGAGGTCTCACCCAAAGTAGTATGGGAGGGTTCTGGAACCAGGTTTCCACACCCTGGAGATGTCTGATGAATTCAAGTGGTCTGCTGTTCGATCTTGTGCACATGTCGCTACACGCACTTTCCCGTACCTCGCAGCCTGAGATGCTACCTTCGCGCAGCCCTGCTCGGGGCCGAATGTTGTTATTACCCAAGTCCTTACTAGTAATCCAATGTTAGTTGATTATCTTAGTCTACTTGCATTCTTTAAGTTATACTCAACAATATAAACCATTCATACAGGTGCACACAGTAAAGAAATAGTATATTCAAAAATTAAATCAAACATGCATTAACCTAGGAACAAATACAAAACTTGATAACAAACTTCTCTTATTAATTTCTTCCTCGGTAACAGACTTGACTTCGCCCTGTGCACTCAGCTGCAGGGGTTCGCGCACTCAGCTATGGACTACTAGGCCTCTGTACACTTAGTTGTAGAGCCTCCTCCTACTCTATGACCCAAAGACACACTTAATCACTCAAACTCTTCTTCCTTACTCTCTACTTCCATGCTCTCTTTTATACTTAGAGCCTCGCTCTATTTATACAATTCCATGGTCCGCGAACCATGGCTAGGCTGACATTAGATTACAATACTAGGGCGGAAAACCCTGTGACTTTATCATACATTTCGTGCTCTGCGCTCGCAATTCTCGGAGTCTTTATAGCAATATCGGGTCAAAACTTGGGCTTTGAGCCCCAAAACATGCCTTGGGGGGATTCCATGCCCAACATAGGCATCGACCTATAAAAGACTACGACCTTCTCTCTTCCTCTAGGGACCACATTTCATAAATTTTCACACTGGATACTCCTGGAACACAACACCACAATCTGAAGGCCTCATTTCATCAAATTTTCATACTGGACCCATTAGTAACATTGAATCTCAAAATCAATCACCGCTGCAATACAACCATCAAATACATTTGCATCAACCAATCACTGAAACTCAATCATCAATATCTAAATCAACCACGACTAAATCAATCAATCACTTAAAACCCATCATCACTGAAGCAAATCACAATCCATCAATCTGAAAATTCACAACACTGTCACCAGAACACAGTCACTAGAACACAAAGTAGAACCTAGAACTCTGCATCAACAACCAGAACCAACTCCAACTTCAAGCATCATATTTCATAATGTATACGCTACTTCGATGTTCCGAACCAGCGTGTATATGCACTGTTACTAAAGCGAACCAACGTACAGCTATGAAAATACTAAGTGAAAACATCACAACTATTCTAGACTTCATTCCTACCCAGATTAGAACATTTACAGTGTAAATCATGCGCTAGCATTCAAATCTAGACTATCCATGATCAGACCACATAATGATAATTCATTTTAGGTCTTATGATCTTGATCCATCATTCGATCTCATCCCTCATCAACCACTAAGGTTCATCCTTAGTTCAGATCAAGAAAAGCACTAGAAACCCATAACATGCATATTTTCTTTTGATCTCACTCTTTATAAGATATTCATTGCTTGCACGCTTATCCCTTTGAGATTCTCCTCCCTATATAGTTTTAGGTCTTTCTCAATACCTCGGACCAAAAACACTTAGGACCAATACCTCAAACCAATACCTCAGACCAAATACCTCGGACCAAATACCTCAGACCAAATAACTTGGACCAATACCTTGGACCTACACCTTGATTTTCCATCCCATATGCACTTTTCCTTTAGTGAAAGCGGGTTCATACGTATACGCTCTTTTTGTTCTGTGAGACATGTGTATACGCTACTTGGAAAAAGTGAACCAATGTATACTTCTTAAACTAGTCTCTTTCTTCAATCTCTGGAGTTTGATCTGTAATCCATTGTTGTTAACCTATTGCACTATGAATTGTCATCTATGTGAGTTGCCATCAAGGATGTGAGTTGCCATGAAGGACAAAACCTGTATCGTAACGCTAACACCCCTTATCGACCTCAAATGCCTTTCAATACTAATTTTTCGTTCTTGGCTACGTTGGAATTGCTAAATGTGTCTAGACTCAAGAATGACCTGATCCTTCATTCACCATACTGGCCACCAGCCCCGTCCAAGATTTCAATCGATTTTCTAAAGTTTGAAGGAAACACGAAAGACGATCTTCAAGCCCACATGATGACATATCACCTCTGGTGCTTGTCGACTTCATACATCGATGATTCCATTCGTCTTCGTCTTTTCCAATGAACTCTTACAGGGGCTGCAGCCAAATGGTATATCGAGCTACCTCGAAATTCCTATCATGAATTTAACACTCTTGCCATGGCCTTTCTCACACATTTTCAGCTGTTGGTTCGCTATGAAACTGGCACCCATCGGCTAACGTCACTCAAATAAGACACTGTGATTCACATATCCAATCACATCCATGAATGGAGATGTAGGCATCGTCTGATCAAGTTTGAAATTGCTAATTAATTATTGACCGAGTGGTTCACCAAATCATTTGTCAACAAAATTGCTAAGGACATTGTTATGGGTGGATGCGTCACTCACAAACAAGCCATCGTGCGTGTCCAATATCTAGACCTTATCTATTCACATTCCATCACATTATATGATGTGTTACCTGATGCGCCCAGACCATCATCTGATCTGACGACATCTAAGACTCCAGCTACCACTCCTATTGATGGAGTAATTGGTTCAATGACTCAGACCCCTACAAAATCTTCTTCCAAACAAAATTCAGTCTCCAACACTACTCCCAATGAATCCTCTCGCAATTCATCCAGCCTTGTTAAAACCTCATAGGTTCACGCTATCCAGTCTACTGCAGTGGATAAATCCTCTAAAAGTAAGAAGAAAGGAAAAGGCAAGGGTAAAGCCAATGCCCCAAAACAGGGTCCTCCTAAGTCATATGCTGGTGATGCTTCCCAACGGAAACCAAAGTATCCATGCCTCATCTGTGAGGAGGATCACTATACTAAGGATTGTCCCAGACGGTCTAAAGTTAGTCATTTTCTCAAAGGGACCCCATCTGTCTTGAAAGATCCCTTTCTGTCCCAACATACTCAAATGGTAGACCAGCCTCAGTTATCTGCTTCCTCGAGTTCACAAGTGTTCATGATGTGTTAGGTCCCTATAATACTAGTGATTACATCATTACTATTGTAGTTGTATCCCTTATTAATATTGTTGTGCCCCTATTGTCCCCATATTGTTATTACTGTGCCCCATAGAATCCCTCTATTGTTATTTTTGTGCCTTTATATTATTATTTTTAGGTCGGATAGGTTATATTGTGACTCCTTAGACTCCTATATATAGAAAGGAGGTTTTGTCATTTGAATCATCAAAGAATCATTCATTTGTGTAATGTAAAGGAGGTTGCCCCCTTGAAGAGGCTGAATTCTAAGGCGTTGATCTATCTTTTCTATCTTTTTGTGAACTGGTTTCATAACATTTGGTATCAGAGCTTTTGATTCTAGGGTTTTGCTACTCCAAATTGGTCATCGTGGAATTTTTGCTATAACTTTGTTTTTGCGACGTTTCGGAAGCGAAAAAAAAAAAAAAAAACCCATTTGAGACGAAATCGCACTAAACCTCAGGTTTGAATTTCAGAGCTTTTCGCGCTATATTTGTGGAGATATGATCTGAGGAAGTTGGTCTTTTTGCAAACTCTTGAATTACATTCCAAACAGGTGACCTAGGGAAAATCGTCATAACTTTCTCTCTGAGCATCGGATTGAAATTTTGTAAGAAGATATAGAAAGAGGAAATGTGCCAAGCACTTATCTTAGCTACACCAAACTTCACAAAAACCTTTATTGTGGAATGTGATGCTTTAGGAAATGGAATTGGTGTTGTTTTAATGCAAGATGAAAGACCCATTGCTTTTGAAAGTCCTCCAATCAAGGGAAAGTTTTTACACAAAGCTATTTATGAGAAGGAAATGTTGGCAATACTACATGCACTTAAGAAATGGCGACCCTACCTAATGGGAAGACACTTCAAGGTAAAAAAAAATCATGATAGCCTTAAATACTTTTTAGAACAAAGATTATCCTCTGAAGAGCAACAAAAGTGGGTCACAAAGATGTTGGGTTATGACTTTGAAATCATTTACAAAAAAGGGAAGAAAAATGTGGTGGCAGATTCACTATCAAGAAAGGATGAGGATGTGGAAGCATTGTTGTGCGCCATTTCTATTATCCAACCAGATTGGATAAATGAAGCAAGGGAGGAATGGAAGAATGATGAAGAAGTGTGGGCACTTATTCGAAAGTTACAACAAGATTCCAATACATCTGATACATTTAGTTGGCAAAATGATTCATTATGGTACAAAGATTGCTTATACATCTGTAAGAATTCCCAACTCAAACAAAATATTCTTATGGAATTGCACACGTATCCCTTAGGAAGGCACTCAATATTTTTAAAAACTTACCACAGGGTTAAGAAGGAATTTTCTTGGGATGGCCTTAAATCGGATATTCAAAAGTTTGTGGCGGAATGTTTGGTTTGCCAACAAAATAAAGTTGAAACAATTAAGACCCCGGGTCTATTACAACCTTTATCCATTCCAAGCCAATGTTGGGAGGAGGTTTCAATCGATTTTAACACAGGTTTACCCAAGTCTGAGGGAAAGAGTGTCATCATGGTGGTATTTTACAAACTTACCAAGTATGCAAACTTTTGTGCATTATCGCATCCATTTAAAGCCAGTACAATTTCTATTGCATTTATGGAAACAATTCAAAAGCTACATGGAAACCCAAAGATTATTGTAAGTGACAAAGATCCCATTTTCACTGGAAATTTTTGGACAGAATTATTTTCTTGCCTCGGTACTCAGTTAGCTCATAAATCATCTTATCATCCTCAATCTGATGGGCAAACTGATATAGTAAACAAATGTTTGGAAGGATATCTTTGTTGCTTTGTATCTGATAAACAGACATAATGGGTCAAATGGTTGCCTCTGGCTGAATGGTGGTATAACACTTTCTTCCATACAGCAACAAAAATGACCCCATTTATGGAACTTTATGGGTATCAGCCACGATCCATCACATCATATTTAAGAGAAAATTCTAAGGTTCAACCAGTGGAACATCACATTTAGCATCAACAACAAGTCCTCCAACTCTTAAAGGATAACCTCATGTTGGCACAGAATAGAATGAAACAACAGGCAGATCAACATCACAGCTAAAGAAGTTTTGATGTAGGTGATTAGGTATTCCTACAGCTACAACCATATAAAAAATGTCCCTCAAGCAAGCTAAGAAGGATAATAAATTATCACCAAAGTATTACGGTCCATACAAGGTGTTGCAAAAGATTGGTACTATGGCATACAAATTGGAGCTTCCTACAGTTTCTCGAGTGCAACCAGTTTTCCATGTTTCATGTTTAAAGAAGGTTATAGGCGACAAGCTCCCAGTTCAAACAATATTGCTAGAACTTGACGAGGAAGGAAAAATTATATTGGAACCGGAAGCAGTCATAGAAACAAGAACTCGACAGTTACGAAATCGATCAATTTCGGAGTATCTCATCAAGTGGAAGAACTTATTCACTGAAGACTCCACATGGGAGGAAGAGAATTTTATACAGAAGAATCCAGAACTACTCAAGCATTGAGGATAACACTTTTTTGAAGGACAGGGGCATGTTAGGTCCCTATAATACTAGCAATTACCCCATTACTATTGTAGTTGTATCCCTTATTATTATTGTTGTGCCTATTGTCCCCATATTGTTATTACTGTGCCCCATAGAATCCCTCTATTGTTATTTTTGTGCCTTTATATTATCATTGTTAGGTCGGCTGGGTTATATTGTGACTCCTTAGACTCCTATATATAGAAAGGAGGTTTTGTCATTTGAATCATCAAAGAATCATTCATTTGTGTAATGTAAAGGAGGTTGCCCCCTCGAAGAGGCTAAATTCTAATGCGTTGATCTATATTTTCTATCCTTTTGTGAGCTGGTTTCATAACATGATGAGTACCATGATCAACGTGACTACCAAGTCAAAAGATTATCAAACTCCTACCCCGTCAGCAAGGAAAGAGAAATAAATTACCCCTTCTTCTTTCACCCCGTCCAGTTCTGGTCCTTTGCATATAGAGTGACCTAATCCTGATTCCGCCATTCGACCACCTTCTCAAGGTGTGCTTCGATTGTCCTCGTACAATCCTAATTCTCGAGCCACTCAACATTATAGCATTGTTGAAGATTTGGCTCAAATGCCATCAGTTATGTCTTCTCTCGAGGTCCTTCAAAGTTGTCCTTCTCAACGGAAATCATTACTTTCAACTATTGGGGGTATTGATCCAGCTGACTCTAATATCATCTGTTTTGACCTGGAAAACCACATTCCACGTTTACCTCATCAAATTTCCTTTCTCATTCAAGTAATCATAAATGAGAAAGCCATTCATAGGACCATCATCAATGAAGGTGCTTCTACCTGGATCATGTTTGTCGCTTGTTGGAAGGCAATTGGTTCTCCCACTTTGAACCTATCCCCTAGCACTCTGGAAGCTTTTGATGGGCGCAATTCGCGACCAATTGGTGTACTTCCCAACCTTTCCATTACTTTGGAGGTCAAGATGGTACATGTTGAAGTAGAGATCATTGACGCTAATCTTAACTACAATCTTTTGCTCGGACAGAGCTAGACCCGTGCCATGCTTGTTGTAGCCTCCTCCATTTTCTGCATGATTCATTTTCCCAATCAAGGGAAGATAGTCACAGTCGACCAACTATCCTTCTTTGCCTCTTCCTCCTCGGATGACAATGTTCCATATGTCAAGCACACTGGTGCTCCTTATGAGAGTGTGGGGGTAGGACTCTTTAAAGATCCTACCTTAATGGGAATTTTTCTACTCCCACCTCCTCATGTTGCCTTTGTCAACATGATTTCAGTCAAGTCTGATCCTTGGGTCATTCCTTCGCCAGATCTTGTTGATACATGGGGTGAGGTTATGCCGTTAAGTCCCGCTGAAATTGATTACGTGGAAATTGTTTCAGCTTCACCTTCAGTATCCTCTGATCATCCTGTTTCAAGAACATCTCTAGACGTGTATTCTCAATCCCCGTTCTTCAGAATCTCCTGATCCCTTATCTGAGACTTTTCTTTATGATGAGAGTATCATGGAAGTAATGGCTCTGGAGGAAGTACCTTGGAACGACACTCATCATGGTTCCTCATTCTTGCATGGCCCGACTGTCATATCTGCTTGTCTTGAGGAGTTCTCTTCTCAGTTCCCATCCCTACCACTTCAAACACCGATCATGACTCCTGATGTTTGGTCGGAAGGGAACATGGGTAACATTACGCAAACGACGCCAATTGATATTTATATCAAGCTTGTTGTCATTGAAAATGTCCATATCGAGGTAACTTGTTCTCCAAAAGAGATAAAGATCTATACTCGTCTGTTCCAAGAGTTCTGGGATGTTTTTGCGTGGTCATATGAAGAAATGCCTCGCATCGACCCAAGTATATTCATGCATGAGGTTCCAACTTATCCTCATGCGAAGCCCATTCGATAATGGCTTCATCCAGTGCACCCTAGAAAAGCGGCTACCATTAAGGGTGAAGTTGAAAAACTTCTGAAAGATGGATTTATTTATCTGATCCCTCTTACAGATTGGGTGTCGAATATTGTACTAGTGACAAAGAAACAAGGCACTATTCGTGTTTGCGTCGATTACCATGATCTCAATCGTGCTTGTCCTAAGGATAATTACCCCACTCCCTTCATTGACCAGATCATTGATGAATGTGCTGGGAGCGAATTCTTTTCCTTTATGGATGGTTTTTATGGCTACAACCAGATAAACATTATGTCGGTTGATCAAGATAAGATAGCCTTTATCTGTCCGTGGGGGACCTTTGTGTATAAAAATCTCCCTTTTGGCCTTAAGAATGTTGGGGCCACATTTCAGAGAGCGATGTATTATGCGTTCCATGATATTGGAAACATCATTCAACCATACTTGGATGATCTCCCTGCCGATTCTCGTAAACTCCATGATCACTTTGATCATCTCTGGAAAAAATTTCTTCACTCTAGACACTACAACATTCGGTTGAATCCACATAAATATGTCTTCTGCATCAAATCTGGACGACTCCTTGGCTTTATCATTTCAAAAGAAGGCATTCACCTTGATCCTGTTAAATTCGAGGCCATAGTTAATTTACCCCCTCCATCTTCATTGCATAAACTGCAGAGTCTGCAAGGAAAACTAAATTTCCTCTCTCATTTCATACCGAACTATGCTGACCTAACTTTAGGGTTCACCCGGTTGCTCAAGAAAGGAACCCTATTTGCTTGGGATGAGGACGCTCAAAAGTCTTTCGATGACCTAAAGATTGTCCTCATCAATGCTCCTTTGTTGCATCCCTCGAACTATCATTATGATTACTTCCTTTATCTTGAATATCTTAGATTACTTTTAAGGTATTACAGACTCATGTGCATGGATTTTCCTATATTATTTGGTGCAACAGATCAATAAGATTGCAAATAATATAGACAATGAGAAGTTAGAGAAACATAATAGACAAAAACACATAAACATAGCAACTTTAATATGGAGTTCACCCAAAACTCTTGGGCCACATCTCCCGGTCCAACCTTCAGTGGTGACCTCTCTATTATGTCTTCAAGAGCAGAGTTTTACAAAAAGGAGCTCAAATTGAGTCTCAACACATAGATACAAAACAACAGGAGTTTTGCTTAAATCCCTCAAGCCCCTCTGAGTACACAGACTCATTCTCTCACTCTTTGTCTTTGTCTTTGCTTTGTCTCAGCACTGCTTGTCCCTGTCTTCTATCTTCTGTGGATTTTAAGCCAATTGGTGATCAGGTGCTCATGTCCTAAGTGTCGTAAAATGCTCAAAATTTAAAGTGCTCAGAACTGGTTCAAATTTGAATGACTGGAAAGTGCTCGTCTTCCCGATTCCAGCGCCGCAAACGGTTCGAAAAACGGTCACCGTATGAGGAAGTTATGGCAAAAAGAAGAATTTGTCCATAACATTAGAAATTTTAATTTAAAAAAAAAAAAATTAAAAAGGAATATTCCACAAAATATTCCTTGGAATATTCCAAGGAATATTCCCTTTGCATAGCCAATCAGAAGCTGCCACGTGACAGGCCCAGAGGCCACCACGTGCCCCCCAGATGACGTCAGCAAGAATTGGTTTGGGAGCATGTTCAAAATTTTTGGTTGAAGCGTGGTTTGAACCCACGACCTCCTACGGGAGACTCCCACGCCTTACCGTTAGGCTACAGTAGCAACTTTTGTCATATGGGCAAAAAAAAAGTTATATAAATTTTAAATTGATTTATGGGCGGGAGAAGAAAGGGGCCAGCCCCTAAGGGCTAGCCCCCATGCCATACGACCGAGCGCCCAAAACCATGGGCCAATCCACTGGGCAAAAAATCCAATGCAAACCGCCAGCAGAAATTTTTGGTCACATGCGCAAAGTTAGCCGGCGGTTATGGCAGATTTAGCGGAGCTGTTGGCGGTGGCGCCAAATTTGGCGGTCGCTCCATATTTGGCAGGCCTATCTGGCCATAACTAAAGTAAACTGGAGTTTTTTTAGGCCAAGCTGGTAGTTGGGAGTAAATGGCCATAACTTTGGCTAGGAAAGTCGGTTTTGGACGAATTGTTTTTTGGATTTTGGGTATTTTCAACCTTCTGAAGCCATTGGTGCAAGTCTTACAGCCATCTGAGGTCATTTGCAGAGGTTTTGGAGCCGTGAAATTTCTAAGAGCCACCAGGGCCCAGTTTTGTGAAGACTGTATAGGGTTGCAGGTATCCATTGGAGGTGATCCAATAGTCAATCCTGAAGGATTCAAGTGTTTTGAATCCATTTTTACCATCTATTTCACCTGTAGATGCTTCAATTCACCTGTATATTCAATTTAAGCATTTAATTGAAACAAGGACAAGCCCATATGGGAGCTTTGGACCCAGCAGACGTAGCCTTGGAGGGGGTGAACTACTTTATCAACTTCTTTTGCATTTGTGGTTGATTTATTTTACAGAACAAATTCATTTTAATGTGTTAAACAGTAAAAGGAAATAACTCTGCTATGCTTAAATGGGTCATGAACAGCTGAAATTTTCATGTGTTTTCTTTCTGCAAGACATGGAAATCTTTTAAACATGTTTAATTCTAAATTGAATACCTTGCAAACAAATTTCAAGTAGTTTCAAATTCAGATCAGTTGGTATCAGAGCTCAGGGTTTTTGTGCAAAGATCTTCTAACTGTCTTGCAAAGTATTGATGCTTACCAGGTTGAAACTTAAAAGAGGGGAAGGACAGTTGACTAGAGAACGAGAGAATCCTCAGTCAAGGAAGGCCAGAGAGACATCACCTCCACCTTCAATTTCACCCTCAAGAGTCTCAGCAGAAGCTTCAAGGATGTCTGAACATGAAGGAGAAATTCCTACAGAGACAAATCCAAGAGAAGAAGAAAGAGTCTTCAGAAAGGCTTTCTTAGACCTCACTGAAATGGTGAGGATATTGTACCAAGAAAGAAATGAGAAATTGGTTGGAGAAGGGTCCAAACATCCACATGAAGGAGAGGAATCTTCAGGAGGTAAGAAGGATGATGATCATTCCAAGAAAGGACATGGAGGAAATGGTGATCCACCACCCCCATATTCACCTTCTTCCTCTTCATCCTTGTCTTCTTCTGTTCATAAGCATAGATCCTCTGGTAAAAGTCCTTTTTTGAAGCTTGATGTAAAATTCGAATTACCTATGTTTAATGGTGAAGTGAATGCAGAAAATCTTGACAACTGGATTAGGCAGTTGGAAGTTTACTTGAGGATCCATAATATGCATGATGATGCCACAAAGATTCAATTGGCTTCTTTGAGAATGGATGGAGCAACATTGGTCTGGTGGGAGGCCAAGACTAAAGAGGAGGCATAGCTACCTTAGACACACCATCTTGATGTTTAACCCTACTAGCCTAGACAAGGTTTGTGTCCAAGCTACCCGTTTAGAGGCAAGGGGAAAAACCACATTTGAAGAGGGTAGAAACAAGCCCCCCAAGGTGAAAAACAAAGAGAAAACCTCCAAGGGAAAGAGAAAAAAGAATGCATCTGTCAAACAGGAGAGTGAGAAAGTGATCTGTAAACACTGTTCTAAACCAGGCCATGAGGAGAAAAAATGTTGGAAATTACATCCTGAAAAAAGACCTCAATCTAACAAATCCAAAGGGAAATAGAAAACTGCTGCTACTACATCTACACCACAGGATTTAGGGGATGACTCAGGTGATGAAACCAAAATTGCAGCCATGGGTTTGAAAAACTTGAAGGGAAAAGAAATTGAAACTCAAGCCAGCACTAGTACCTCAAACTGCCATGTACAAGCTCCTAATGAGGAAGAAAGAATTGAACTGTTTCATGTGAGGGTGATTTCAAAACAAACTAAAATTGACACACTTTTTGATAGTGGGTCACAAGCAAACCTTATATCAGAGGACTTGGTCAAGCAACTTAAACTTGAGACCATTCCACATCTGAAGCCATATCCACTTGGATGGATTTACAAGGATGCAAATTTACAAGTTTCAATAAAGTGCACATTGCGCTTTG
Organism: Pinus tabuliformis; assembly: GCA_031772625.1. NCBI lineage: Eukaryota > Viridiplantae > Streptophyta > Pinopsida > Pinales > Pinaceae > Pinus > Pinus tabuliformis. The sequence goes on from CM062809.1 coordinate 1,240,250,499, forward strand.
CAATTACTGCACATTTTATTGACACAGTTGAACTTGATGTGGTACCTTTTGATATAGCAGGAATTGTTTCGGGAAGTCATTACTTGTTTGATAGGAAAGCTATCTTTCATCGCCATGAAAACAAATATCATCTTTTCAAAGATGGCAAGGAGTTCATTGTTAGAGCTCATCGCAAGAAGACAAATATAGCGATGGTGAATGCAGGACAGGTAAAAAGGCTGGTCAATTCAGGTAAGAATTTTGTTCTTCTTATGATTAAGCCCAAGGTTGATGTGAATCATGAGTCATTTGACAATTGTGATCCAAAACTTAAATCAGATCTGTATGATGTAGTTGATGCATATCATGAGATGTTTCAGGAGCCAACAGGTTTGCCTCCTAAGAGGGAGATTCAGCATGAAATCCATTTGCATCCAGATTGTCCTCTTCCAAACATAGGCATGTACCGCATGTCTATTATGGAGAATGCTGAAATAAAGAAGCAAATCAAGGACTTGTTGGACAAGGGTTTCATAAGGCCAAGTACTTCACCATGTGAGTCACCGATTGTATTGATTCCAAAGAAAGATGGCACTTGGCGTATGTGTGTTGATTTCAAGGCCTTGAACAAGATAACGGTAAAGAATCGTTACCCACTCCCAAGGATAGATGATTTGCTAGATCAGCTGAAAGATGCTCGATATTTCACTAAGCTAGACTTGCGCAGTGGATATCATCAAGTAAGAATTGAAGAAAGTGACATTTGGAAGACAACCTTTAAAACCAAACAAGGACTCTTTGAGTGTCTTGTGATGCTGTTTGGTTTGTGCAATGCACCTGCAACTTTCATGCGGGTAATGGATGATGTCTTGCGTCCTTTTCTTGATGATTTCGTTATTGTCTACTTAGATGACATCTTAATTTTTAGGAAGTCTAGAGAAGATCATGTCATGCATGTTAGGAAAGTACTTGATGTTTTGAAGAAGAATTAGTTATCTCTTAAAATGTCAATGTGTGAATTTGGAAAGACTTCTTTGGTTTATTTGGGACACATAGTAGGAGGAGGTGCTTTGAGAATTGATCCTGCTAAGATTGAGGCTATTGTGAAGTGGCCTACTCCCAAATCCATAACAGAGGTAAGAAGTTTTTTGGGTGCAGCTCAATATTGGAGGAAGTTTATCTCTAACTTTTCTTCTATAGCAGCTCCTATGCATGCAGTGACAAGTGTGAAGCATGCTTTCCGATGGGGAGGCAAGCAGCAAAAAGCTTTCGAATCTTTGAAAGAGAAGATTAGTTCAGCTCCAGTCCTTGCATTACCAAATTTGAGACAGCCATTTGAGATACAAACTGATGCTAGTGATTATGCTATGGGTGCAGTTCTTCTACAGCATGGTAAGCCTATTGCTTTTCATTCTGAAACTTTTAATGGTGTTGTTGTAAATTATCCTACATATGACAAGGAGTTGTATGCATTGGTACAAAGCGTCAAAAAGTGGAAAAACTACTTGATGGGCAAAGAAACTGTTATACATACTGACCATCAGCCCTTATAGTACTTGCAATCACAAAGCAAGTTACAATAGTCATGACACTTCAGATGGATGGGCTTCTTGCAACAGTTCCATTTGGTAATAAGGTACAAGAAAGGTACTTTGAATAAGGTTGCTGATATGCTTTCAAGGCCTATTATTGGTGCTGTTACTTTACTTAAGAATGATTCCATTGTACATGATAGTTACATAGAATAATATGCATCTGATGATGACTTTAAAGATATGTATGCTAACTTGAGTAAAGGGAATCATGTAGAGGAAAATGACTATCACATGCATAACAATTTGCTGTTTCATTTGGGCAAGTTGTGTATACCACGGGGGGAGAGGATAAATGTCATAAGAGAAGCTCATTCTTCTCTTATTGCCGGCCATTTTGGTGTGAGCAAAACAGTTGCACATCTACAGAGGTATTGCTATTGGCCTCGCATGGTAGATTTTGTTTCAAGGTTCATAAGAGGTTGTTCATTATGTGCTACAAGCAAGCCTAGCAATAGGAAGCTTGGTTTGTATACTCCTTTGCCGGTACCTTCTAGACCATGGGAGAGGATCTCTATGGATTTTGTAGGAGGTTTGCCAAAATCTAGAAAGAAGCATGATTATTTATATGTAGTAGTTGATCGTTTCAGCAAAATGTGTATACTTATGCCTTGTAAGAAAACTATAACCGCTGAACAAACTGCTGAATTATTTTTTCATCATGTATGGATTCACTTTGGTTTGCCTACTTCCATTATTAGTGACAGGGATTCTAGATTTGTGGGGAATTTTTGGTCCAACCTATGGGAGATGATGGACACAAAGTTGAAGAAAAGTACTGCTTTCCATCCGCAAATAGATGGACAAACCGAAGTTGTGAACAGAACCATTATGCACCTCTTGAGAGGATATTGCAGCAAGCATCCCAAGCTGTGGGATGAACATTTGCACTACATACAACATGCTTACAACCGTGTCAAGCACTCTTCCACAAACACCTCACCGTTTGAAGCTTGTTTTGGTTACTTGCCAAAATCACCTCTTGATTTCATTCTTGAGAAAGATGTCGCCATTGAGGGACATAGTGATATTGACAAAGCTCATTCATTCATTGAAAGAATTCAGCAAATACATCAGCAAATTCAAGAACAGCTTAAGAAGAGTCAAGGCAAGTACAAGGAAAGACACGACAAGCATAGAGTCGATCACAAGTTTCAAGAAGGAGATGAGGTATGGTTGTACATTAGTAAGGAAAGGATGCAAGGAGAAGGTAAAAAGCTGAATCCTATTCATTATGGTCCATTCAAAATCCTCAAGAAGGTTGGAAATAATACTTTTCAATTAGATTTGCCTTCCTACATGCAAATGTATTCTGTTGTCAATGTGGAGAACTTACGTTTGTATGAACCTCCTTTGATTGCTGATCATGAAAATGTTGTTCAGCTGCCATCTATAGAAGATTTCTTGCCAGAATTCTTAGATGAGCTGAAAGAAGATACAATCCTTGACAGAAGGACACGCACTTCAAGAAGGGGCAGTGTAGATTATGTTTGGGTTGGTTTCAAAGGCAGCAAACCGAACAAGGCAAAGTGGATGGAGGTGGACAGAGTGAGGGAGCTGTACCCTCACCTCTTTAACAAGTAGTTGAAGGCTTTTGGGGTCCAAAAGCTTCCCAATGGGGAGGCGTGATCAGGTGCTCAGGTCCTAAGTGTCGTAAAATTCTCAAAATTTAAAGTGCTTAGAACTGGTTCAAAGTTGAACGACTGGAAGGTGCTCATCTTCCAGATTTCGGTGCCGCAAACGGTTCGAAAAACGGTCGCCGTATGAGGAAGTTATGGAAAAAAGAAGAATTTGTCCATAACATTAGAAATTTTAATTTAAAAAAAAAAAAAAAAAAAAATTAAAAAAGCAATATTCCTTGGAATATTCCAGGGAATATTCCTTGGAATATTCCAAGGAATATTCCTTGGAATATTCTAGGGAATATTCCCTTTACACAGCCAATCAGAAGTTGCCACGTGGCAGGCTCAGAGGCCACCACATGGCCCCCAGATGAGGTCAGCAAGAATTGGTTTGGGCGCATGTTCAAAATTTTTGGTTGAAGCATGGTTTGAACCCACGAGCTCCTACGGGAGACTCCCACGCCTTACCGTTAGGCTACAGTAGCAGCTTTTGTCATATGGGCGAAAAAAAAGTTATATAAATTTTAAATTGATTTATGGGTGGGAGAAGAAAGGGGCCAGCCCCTAAGGGCTAGCGCCCATGCCATACAACCCAGCGCCAAAAACCATGGGCCGATCCACTGGGCACGAAATCCAATGCAAACTGCCAGCAAAGATTTTTGGTCACATGCACAAAGTTAGCCAGCGGTTATGGTGGATTTAGCGGAGATGTTGGCGGTGGCGCCAAATTTGGTGGTCGCTACATATTTGGCGGGCCTATCTGGCCGTAACTAAAGTAAACTGGAGTTTTTTTAGGCCAAGCTGGCAGTTGGGAGTAAATGGCCATAACTTTGGCTAGGAAAGTCGGTTTTGGACGAATTTTTTTTTGGATTTTGGGTATTTTCGACCTTCTGAAGCCATTGGTGCAGGTCTTACAGCCATCTGAGGTCATTTGCAGAGGTTTTAGAGCCGTGAAAGTTCTAAGAGCCACTAGGGCCCAGTTTTGTGAAGACTGTGTAGGGTTGCAGGTATCCATTGGAGGTGATCCAATAGTCAATCCTGAAGGATTCAAGTGTTCTGAATCCATTTTTACCATCTATTTCACCTGTAGATGCTTCTATTCAGCTGTATATTCAATTTGAGCATTTAATTGAAACAAGGACAAGCCCATATGAGAGCTTTGGACCCAGCAGACGTAGTCTTGGAGGGGGTGAACTGCTTTATCAACTTCTTTTGCATTTGTGGTTGATTTATTTTGCAGAACAAATTCATTTTAATGTGTTAAACAGTAAAAGGAAATAACTCTGCTATGCTTAAATGGGTCATGAACAGCTGAAATTTTCATGTGTTTTCTTTCTGCAAGACATGGAAATCTTTTAAACATGTTTAATTCTGAATTGAATACCTTGCAAACAAATTTCAAGTAGTTTAAAATTCAGATCAATTGGCACTGTCTGTTTGTTTCCCCTTCTCAAGCTCTCTGGCTCCCGGCCTCTGTCTGCTCAAATCCCCTCTGAGCATTAACCAATCATAGCATAACGTCTTCAGGGAAGGTGGCCACCTGTTCTGCAATGGAAGGGACCATCGGGCCTTTGAAATCTCCTAAAATAGCCTTCTCTGTTTACACAAAGAAATACACTAAAAACACAGGAAAATTTGCCAAATTTCCATTTATCAAACTTCAAATATCCTTAAATCTGCTCTATACTCCTATTAGGTCCACCTGTAATCGCTATCGTAAGTGATTGTTGATCCAATGGTTATTATTGATTTTGGGTGGCTTATGCTCCCGGAGATTACCAGCCTGAAGAGGTGGTTTTCTCTCTCCGGCGCTAAGCCACGTGGCGGCCAATGTATGGGCTTGGGTGGGGCCATCCAATACCACTTACCACCTAAGGCCCACCTGAAATCCCACTCATTACGGAACTCAAAATATATATCGTTGCATGTATAAACCCTTTCAGGTCCGTTTTATCGCTCCATTCGCATTTCCTTTGTATTTCGTTTATTTGGCAAAAATGCGAAATACACAAAAAAATGTCATTTTCCAGATCTCAAAATATATCAAATATCATCCATAATCTTATCGGGTTCAGCTATCACAATCATATTTATATCGACCCCGCTCCATTGTATTGCTCTGATGCAATATTGCGATGCGATTGATCGCAATCGCATATCACATAGACCCCAGGCCATTTGTAAGTGCTCCTCTGTGTTTTGCTGACGTGATATCGCGAGTTAACCTAGGTCATCGATCTGTGTGCTTGATCAATGGTCCTCGTTGACCCCGCTGATCGTTGTCACAATATTTATGTGGTAGCCTCCGATAGCCTCCGATAGCCTCCGTCGATTGTGATATGCCGATCAGATCTGGACCGTTGATCGGCCAGATCTGACGGCTCCTATGCATCGTTTCTTTGACCTCAAATACTATGTTTTTCCACTATTTCTTCATGTTTTTTCACTCCCAATAGTGTAATCTGCCATTTCTAAGAGTTCTTCTTTTGCGATAGTTTTGATCTTTAGAAGACTTTGAAGACTTAGAGGGTTTTCTGGATCCATTTTGGATCACGCCTTCCCACTGAAAAAGCTTTTGGACCACCAAAAGTTGGTTTCCAAGCATTGATCAAGTGAGGATACAGCTTCCTCACTTGTCCAATTTCCATCCATCGTGCACTACTTGGTTTTGAACCTTTGATTCCAATTCTGAGGTACTCAATATCCCCTTCTGCGTGTATTTCTCACCTTCTTGTCCAGAATTGTATCTTCTTGCAACTCATTGAGATATTCAGGCAGCAGATCATCAATATAAGGCAATTGAGTTTGCTCTTCGCGATCTTCAATCAATGAAGGTTCAAACAGTCTCAAGTTCTCTGCATTAACTACTGAATAGATGTGCATGTAAGCTGGCAAATCAAGGCGAAAAGCGTTCTCACCAATTCTCTCAAGTATCTTGAAAGGCCCATACCTTATTGGATTCAGCTTCTTACCTTCACCTTGCATTCTTTCTTTGCTGATGTACAGCCAGACTTGATCACCAACTTGGAAGCTATGCTCAATTCAATGTTTATCATGCCTTGCCTTATACTTGGCCTGGCTCTTTTCCAGTTGTTCCTACACTGCCTGGTGAATTTCTTGGATCTATTCAATGAACTTGGTTGCTTTTTCCACACCACTGTGTCCATCAACCGCTATGTCTTCTCCAAAGAAAAAATCCAAGGGAGACTTTGGTGTAAAACCAAAAAAATTCTCAAAAGGAGATTTTTCTGTAGAAGAGTGTTTAACACAGTTGTAAGCATGTTGCACATAACACAAATGTTCATCCCAAAGCTTGGGATGCTTACTGCAATAGCCTCTCAGCAACTGGATCACTGTCCTGTTGACCACCTCTGTTTGGCCATCTGTTTATGGATGAAACGTTGTGCTCTTCTTCAGTCGAGTGTCCATTAATTCCCACAGACTTAACCAAAACTTCCCAACAAATCAGGAATCTCGATCAGATACAATGGAAGTGCTTAACCCAAAATGAACACAGATATGCTAAAAGAACAACTTCGTTGTTTGTTCAGCTATAATCTGCTTGTTACAAGGTATTAAAATACACATTTTGTTGAACCTGTCCACAATAACATATAAATATTCATGACCTTTTCTAAATTTTGGCAATCCCCCAACAAAGTCCATGGAAACACTTTCCCAAGGATGAGAAGGAACTGGAAGTGGAGTATATAAGCCTAGTTTTCTATTGTTGGGCTTTCTTTTAGCACACATGGTACACCATTTAATATATCTAGAAATTGTTTCATGCATTCTTGGTCAATAACAGAACCTTTGCAGCTATGCAATTGTTTTACTTACACCAAAATGACAGGATATAAGAGAAGTATGTGCTTCTTCGATTATGTTAACTATTTCAATTTGTGGAATGCATAACTTTCCCAAATGATACAAGAGTTGTTCCTTAACATAATAATCCAATTCTTCTACTTGTTTGCCATGACTTAAAGTTGCATATACATCCTCAAAATCTACATATTGAGCATATTGTTCAATGTAGCTTTCATGCATTACTGAGTTATGCTTAAGTATAGTAGATGCATTTATGATTGGTCTGGATAACATATCTGCAACCTTATTGTGTATACCCTTCTTATATCTGATGACAAGATGAAACTACTGTAGAAAACCCATCCACCTATAGTGTCTTGATTGTTGCAATTTAGTTTGTGAGTGCAAATACTGAAGTGGTTGATGATCTGTATGGATGATTGTTTCTTTGCCCCTTAAGTAATGTTTCCACTTTTTCACACTCTATACAAATGCATACAATTCTTTATCATATGTGGGATAATTAGCTACTGCAGAATTGAATGTCTCAGAATGATAGCATATGGGTCTACCATGTCACATCAACACTGCTCCCATGGCATGGTCACTGGCATATGTTTCAATCTCAAATGGTCATTGAAGATCTGGCAGTGCTAGTATTGGTGTTGTACTAATTTTTTCTTTTAAGGTGTCGAAGGCTTTCTGTTGTTTGCCTCCCCACTGAAACACCTTGTTCAATCCTGTTAAAGCATGTAAGGGATCTGCAATCAAGGAAAAGTTAGCAATAAACTTTCTCCAATATTGTGCTACCCCTAGGAAGCTCCTAACTTGTGTAGCAGATTTGGGTTTAGGCTAGTTCACAATGACTTCAAACTTAGAGGGATCTATCTTCAATTCACCACCCCCTACAATATGACCCAAATAATTTAAAGATGTTTTTCCAAATTCACATTTTGATAACTTGACATAGATATGTTCTCTTTTCAAAACATCTAGATTCTGCTTTACATGCTTCAAATGTTCTTCCCATGTTTTACTGAAAACAAGAATTTCATCTAAATATACAATTACAAAATCATCAATAAAAGGCCTGAGTTCATCATTCATTGCTCTCATGAAAGTGGCAGGAGCATTAGTTAAGCCAAAAGGCATAACTAGCAATTCATACAGCCCTTGCTTTGTTTTGAAAGCAGTCTTCCATGCATCTTGTTCTTCTACTCTGACCTGATGATAGCCACTACGCAAGTCCAACTTGGAAAAGTAAACTGCTTCTTTCAGCTGATCTAATAGATCATCAATGCGAGGAAGAGGACAACGATTCTTGATTGTTATTTTATTCAATGCTCTGTAATCAATGCACATTCTCCACAAACCATCTTTCTTCCTCACCAACATGATTGGAGATCTACATGGTGATGTGCTTGGTCTTATGAACGCTTTCTCAAGTAGTTCTTGTACCTGCTTCTTGATCTCTACATTCTCTAAAGTGAATAACCTGTACATTCTGATGTTAGGCAATGGAGCATCTTGTTGCAAATGAATATCATGTACAATTTCCCTTTTGGGTGGCATACCTTTACATTCTTGAAATAGGATATCATATTCTTAAACACATTTATCTAATTTAGCTTTCTGTTTAGCATCACAACCCTCAAATACATTGGTTTTATCGGGGTTCTTTTCCTTTACAACCATTAGTAAAAATTGCTTGCATTAATTTACAATTATTTTCATCTACCCTGAGTTTATGAGAGTATAGTTATTTTTGAGTTTATGAGCTCTTACAATATATTCTATTCCATCTTTGGTGAGTTGATACTTATTTTCAACTCTATAGAAAATGGTTTTTCTATCATACAAGTAAGGACTTCCTAAAACAAAACTACATATATCTAAGGGAACTATGTCTAACTCAACCTCATCTACAAATGTTGACCCAAAAGCAAACCTAAGTTTACATTGTCTAGTCACTTGTAGCTTTGATTTATCACATACCCAACCTAATGGATATGGCTTCTTGTGAGGTGTGGTTAGTAATCCCAACTTCTTTACAATTGCTTCAGAAATCAAGTTTACTTGTGATCCACTATCAAATAAAGTATCAATCTTTTGATGCTTGGAAATAACTCTAATATGAAAAATCTCATGTCTTTTCCTCTCATTTTCTTCATTATCAATAGATTTTGCAGAATTACTTGTAGATGCTTCAGAATTTTTACCTTTTATACCTGTGGCTGTGGCTGTTGTTTCATCACCTGAGTCTGACCCCAAGTCTTTCTAAATAGCAGCAGCAGTCTTCTTCTTCTTACCACTGAACCTTTTGGGTTTCAGCTCCGAATGTAAAGACCAGCAGTGTTCATCATTGTGTCCATCCTTCTTGTAGTGAGTGCATGAAGGTTTGTCTTCCTGTACAGCGTTTGTCTTCCTTTCTTTCCATCTCAGCTTCTTCTTTTCCTTGTTCTTTCTTGCAGAGGGTTTCGATGATCCCCCAATCTCTGGGTTCACATTCTTGCCTCTAGCCTCTAGATGCGTAGCCTGAATTGATACCTCATCTATGCTAGCAGGGTTAAACATGAGAATCGTGTGCCTCAAATAGCTATGCAGACCACCTATATACTTCAACAAAGTTTCAGGTGAGTCTAGAGAAATGCCTAGAATTAAAGCTCTTTTTCTAAATTCTTGGGTATAGCTTTGTACACTTTGCCCTTTAATTGGTTAATAGTTTGCCAACTCATCATTTCTTGATACATATAAGCTAGTGGATAGAATTGTTTTTTAATGGCAAAAACAAATTCACTCCAGGTAGAAAGAATTTTACCATGCTTCTTCAAATTAGCTTGTGTCCTGCCTTCCCACCACACTAGGGCAGTTCCTCCAAGGTGAAGGCTGGCCAGCTGAATCTTTCTCCTTTCTAAATCGATGTTCTGCACCCTGCAATATACATCAATCTGTCTAATCTAGTTATCTAGCTTTTATGCATTTAATTCTCCATCATATATTGTCAAATCAAATTTTACATCTAATTTAATCAAAGAAGTCTTCTTCTTTTTCTTCTCAAGGCTAGGAGATGAGGATGATGGAGGAGATGGTGGAGGAGATGATGGAGGAGGATTTTCCCCTTTCCCTTTGCCATCTGGGGCATTTGGAGAAGGTTCTTCTGCTCCTTTATCTTGTTTGGAGGTTGAAGTACTTTCACCTTGACCTTTCTTGAATTCTTGATACATCTCTTCTACCATGGCCCTCACGGCCATCAAATTTTCCATGAACTGAGATTCTGATTCCATTGAAATTTCTTCTGCCATCCTCCTCCTAGGATAGACTCTTCCAATTTCTGCGTTGGCCTCAACAAGTTTTCCTTTTCCTAGTTTGAGCTTTGACCTCGTTAGCATTCAAAAAAACTCCAGCACAAGCTTGTCTAACAAATCAAAAACCAAAAGCTCTGATACCACTTGATATGAAAATGAAGATCTTAGATTACTTTTAAGGTAGTACAAACTTATGTGCATGGAGTTTCCTATATTATTTGGTGCAACAGATCGATAAGATTGTGAATAATATAGACAGTGATAAGTTAGATAAACATAATAGACAAACACACATAAACACAGCAAGTTTAATATGGAGTTCACCCAAAACTCTTGGGCTACTTCTCCTGGTCCAACCTTCAGTGGTGACCTCTCTATTATGTCTTCAAGAGTAGAGTTTTACAAAAATGAGCTCAAATTGAGTCTCAACACAGAGATACAAAACGACAGGAGTTTTGCTTGAATCCCTCAAGCCCCTCTGAGTACACAAACTCGTTCTCTCACTCTCTATCTCTGTCTTTGCTCTGTCTCAGCACTGTTTGTCCCTATCTTCTATCTTCTGTGGCTTTAAGCCAATCGGCGCTATCTTTTTGTTTCCCCTTCTCAGGCTCTCTGGCTCCCGGGCTCTATCCGCTGAAATCCCCTCTAAGCGTTAACGAATCATGGCATAATGTCTTCAGTGAATATGGCCACCTGTTATGCAATGGAAGGGACCATTGGGCCTTTAAAATCCCCTAAAATAGTGTTCTCTATTTACACAGAGAAATACACTAAAAACATGGGAAAATTCGCCAAATTGCCGTTTATCGAACTTAAAATATCCTTAAATCCACTCTATACTCCTATTGGGTCTACCTGTAATCACTATTGCAAATGATCGTTGATCCAATGGTTATTATTGATTTCGCGTGGCTTATGCGCCACAAGATTACCTGCTCGAAGTGGCGGTTTTCTCTCTCTGGCGCCAAGCCACGTGGCGGCCAGTGTATGGGCTCAGGCAAAGCCATCCAATACCACTTGCCGCCTAAGGCCCACTCGAAATCCCGCTCATTATGGAACTCAAAATATATATCGTTGCATGTATAAACCCTTTCAGGTCTGTTTTATCGCTCCATTCACATTTCCTTTGTATTTCATTTATTTCGCGAAAATACAAAATACACAGAAAAATGTCGTTTTCCGAATCTCAAAATATATCAAATATCATCCATAATCTTATCGGGTCCAACTATCGCAGTCACATTTATATTGGCCCCGCTCTGTTGTATTTCTCCGACGTGATATTGCGATGCAATTGATCGCAATCGCATATCGCATAGAGCCCGGGCCGTTTTTAAGCGCTCCTTTATGTTTTGCCAACGCGATATCGCGAGTTAACCTGGGTCATCGATCTGCGTGCTTGATTGACAGTCCTCATTGACCCCGCTGATCGTTGTCACAATATTTATGTGGTAGCCTCCAATAGCCTTCGTTAGCCTCCGCCGATTGCGATATGATGATTGGATCTGGACCGTTTATCAGTCAGATCCGATGGCTCCTATGCATCATTTCTTTGACCTCCGATACTCTATTTTTCCACTATTTCTTCATGTTGTTTCACTCCCGATAGTGTAATCCGCCATTTCTAAGGGTTCTTCTTTTGCGATAGTTTTGATCTTTAGAAGACTTTGAAGACTTAGAGGGTTTTCGAGGATCCATTTTGGATCTAGTCATCTTGCATGGTAGCTTTTGTACAATACTATGTTATTAATTTTTGTACAACGTGGTTTGGTGTGTTGTTTTGCAAGAAGCTTTCCTGCTTATTATGTTTTTGCCTTCTTTGCAAATGCCAGTGGCTCCTCACATCGGTTTCGTTGATGGTTCTTGCCATATTACTTGGAATCTATCATCCGTGGCATGGGCCATTTATGACCCCCATGGTTAGTTGATTGATAATCAAGGTATATCTCTAGGTCGAACAACTAATAACATTGTTAAGTATAGCGCAATTTTCAAATTGTTGTCAGAAGTTATCGCTCTTGGCATCTGGGAATTGGTTGTCAACCTTGATTCACAGCTTGTTGTTCTTCAACTTAACGGGCAATATTCTGTTAGAAACCCTCATATATTGAGAATGTATATACATATTCGTCTACTGGAAAGAAATTTTGATTACATTACATATCATCATATTCCTAGACACATGAATACATTGACATATGCATTAGCTAATTATGTGTTGGATAGAGATTTGCGAAACATGTAAAAACTTAAAAACATTTGTACCATAGTAAGCAAGGAATTACAACATATATATGTGTGTGTGTGTGTGTGTGTGTGTGTGTATCGGTAATGTTTTTCATACATCAAAACTTTAAAAAAAATATGTGTGTTCAAAATACATCGATGGCTCGCAAGCCTTATGCATCCATGGCTCACAGGCCTTAAAAATGTGGAATGCTAGGCCTATGCACTAAACAACATGATGTTCATGATAGCATGTAACTGCTCGGACTACGTGAGTTAGTAGTCAGTGGATCCAATCTGATACCCCCATTGTATTCCTCTGATACTGGCATGGGACATCACCCATCCAGTCATACTCTGGGATCCCATCAATCAATCCCTCGAAATTCTGCACGATATCCCCCTCATTGTCGCTTCCCTCCCGATAAGGAGAGACCTCGAACCATCGAGTAATGTCCCTGGCAGTCGAGGACATCCCGGCATGGTGTTCTGGTCCAACCTCTCCATTCATAAAATCAAAATTTCATGAACACATATATCTCAAAAACAATAAAAAACATCAAAAATTAAAATTGTTTGTTTTTTACCTCCATCATCATAATCCTCCCCCTCTAGGAGTGGCATATCCAGATCTCTGCAGAATTCGGTACTGATGTAAGGCCAATCCTCCACTACGATCAGCTGTCGTCGTAGCCACGAGAAAAAGGCGGGCTTATAAGATATTTGTTGGCCCCCAGTAATCCTGGGCATAAACGCACTCTAATGGACCATTCGTGGGTCTTGTCGCATCGTCGGTTCCACCTCAAATAGCTAGTAGGGGAATAGTGGAACCCGCTCCAGGAAGAAGGTCACTAGCACAGACCTGTAGCAAAATTGCTTCAGGTTTCCTGCCTTAGCTTTTGATAGTTTGCACTTCATGTTGACTTTCATAGCTTCCGCCTAGTTGAAAACAGTGGGCGTCTTATAATCGATAACATACTGAAACTTCGACTTTCTGGTATCATGTTGTGCTTGGGCCCTAGCCACTCTATTGATGGTTAGCAGTAACACTCTCAACACAAGATCCCGAATAGTCATAATCTCAATCTTGCCACTTTTTGATTTGAGTGCTTCTGGGCAATGTTCTGCAAGTAGCATGGTCACACTTGCCCCTAACCCATATAGATTGGTTGGCTCCCCTCTCCAGCAGAGTCCTTTGATGAAATAAATGTTTGAAGTTTCTAACTCCAGCTCTTGGTCAGCAATGATGAAAATTTTTCGATTCAAATCCCAGAGTCTGATCAGATATCGTAGCAATTCGGGTTGAGCCCATAGACCTGGTGTAAGGAAGAATTTGAGGAGCCCACAGTTCCTCAAAGCATCCAAGAAATTTGTGTCATCCATTTCTTGGGTGTCAATATCCTCATGCTTGCATTCCTTCCAATCCACCATTTTTCACGATTTTTTCCCTGCAAAAACCATATAATCAAGTCAATAATCATCTTTGGCCAGAGAAATTTGGATTCAAATGGAAAAATTGAGCAAAAACAAGGAAAAAATTTGTTCACGATGCCGGTGTGACTGTTTTAAAAGCAGTAGCACCAACGACACAGTTGAAATTTTTAGCAACCCCCGATCGGCACAATTCCATGCCCGGAAATCGCGCCGACCAAGAGTGAATTTGTTTTTCCAAAACCTCATGAAATCCAAAAAATGGATAAAAACAGGTGAAATAAGTATGAAAATGGAGCTTAAGGTCTTGGCTCGTACCTGCAACTCATGGCTCAACGAATGACCTCCCGAATCTCCTACAATCTGCTCCAGAAAAATTAGGGCACAAGTGGGTAAAAAACTTTTTACATAAAGGTAAAATGGTAAATGGTAAAAAACAATTACTTTCGCTTCCTTCTATTCATTTTTTCATGAACTATTAGGGTTTTTAAGTATTTTTTACCGATTTTGCCTTAGAACTAGATAATGCTTTTACCTTTTTGTGCAACGATAGGTGACAGATTGTCGATGATGGTACTGGAGTCATGTTTCAGCTCTTTTCTCGACTCGTAAAACTCAAATGAAAAGATCGCCAAGTATTTTTCCCTTTTTGAATTGTAAAAGAGAATAAAATGGGGGGTCTACTTTTAAGCTGTTTTCCGACTCTTTAAACACGATATGATTTCCAAGCTCTTGTTATTTTGAACTCGTTAAAGGCTGCGAAACTTTGTTCACCTAGTATACGTTTACCCCTTTTTCGGGCTGAGATGAACTATTTACGAAAAATGTACTCCTTGACTGAAATGGTCAAGCAGTTCTCTCAAGTATCGTTTTCTACCTTTTCAGGCTCGAGAGACACAAATTTATCAAAAGGGACCATGTGGAGTTTTCTTTTTCATGCCTTTTCTAAACTCTCTAAACATGAAAAAGATACAGAGTTACACCTTTGTCGAACTCGTTAAACCATTAAGCGATATTGGATCCGTCGCCATGATGATCGTGAGCTTCTCCTTCCTATGGCTCATTAAACTTACTAGGTCGAATTCGTCCGAACGATGAACTTACAGTGCAAGCACATGATATCCCCTTCAAGCTTGCAATAAAAAATAATTGGGGTACCTACCAGAAATGGTCTGGGAAAGTGGATATTCTATCAGTCGTGTCGGCAACTCACTCTTGAACATGACACTTTCTGCTTTGTGTCGGGTTGGGATATCCTCCTTTTCATCATTGACCTTCCTGGGTTGGGCTGTTTAGTTTTTCCTTCCATTTGATCTCTGCCACATCATCATGACCACCGATCCTATGGATCCAATAGTTTCCAAACTCCAGAATCATGTTGCCGATATGTTCAAGAGTTATTCCTTCTGCAGTTACACTTACTCCTGACTCTCTGTATCAATTGAAATCATTTGCATCCCTTTGTCTCATGTTGATGATGTGGGATACATCATGGCCCTCCTTCGACACGATCGCTTCCTGTTGACTTTAGTTCATTATCCAGGAAGTTGACTGAGAGACTGTTAGGGTCCTATATTTTATAAGATCTCAAGGTGATTGAGTATTTCACAATTTGCAGATTTCAAATTGTTCATAGATTTCAATATTCAATTGATTTCACCAAAAAAAAAAATGAAAACAGGGTATATATAAAAAAAAACCCCAAATGTTGTTCAAATCATACAGTCTAAGTATGATTGAACAAATTTCAATTTCTGTTGATAGGGTAGAGAATAAATATCTTCCAAACAGTTTAATCTTCGCAAATCAGTAGCTAGGTAGAAATAAAATTGGTTGAACTGTTTAATCTGGACCAATGGGAGAAATAAGTGACAGAGTAGGTTAGAAATGAAAGAAAAAAGAAAGGGTCTGCAAGCCTAAATGCACCGTGCAAATGAAAAAATAAAAAATGCTAGATTAGAAAATAATGGTACGTAGATTGAGAAAAATTTCAAAAGTAAAAGGACATGATAAGCTCTTTAAGGCTTGGTAATATACCTCAATGTTTTTTCTTAATGTCGGGAATAGAAATCAAAAAGGAGAAAATGGTCTTATATCATTTTCCCTAACCTTATTTTATATCATATATCAATATAGCTTGCCCCCCTTATTTATTTCCCTGCCCCACCACTCACTCACCCATCACATCCCTCACTACCCACCACTCACCTTTCATTTGATCTTCACTCACTCCATATGATCTGACGACCTGTGTGCTTCCCCCCCCCACCCTCTGAAAGTTAATCCGAGGGTGGGGGTTCAAAATCAGTGGTTTCAAACCACTGACATGTCACACTCTCATGATTTTGCACCCCCCCCCCCAATACTGCTTACCACTCCTAATGCCCCTTGAAAAAAGGTTTATGCCATTAATTAAACCACTATGCCGTTGTGACCGTTTATCGCTCCCACCGCCTCACGATGCCATCCCATCCCATCCTTCTATCACCTCTGTTCCCGCTGTTGTGCATTCAGTTGGTTGGATAGTTAGACAACAAACCCGCTCCAAGTCAGACCAATCCAATGGGAACACTCCAAAGTTCTAAAAGCACCATTTCACACCAGTTTCAAATTTTAACTAGCTACCACGTGCAATTTAGAAAATATTAGGCATACACAGAGAGCATAGTAAGCACACTCTAACAACATTACAGTTGCAGAAGGATTTATTTTTTTGCAGTAATCAAATATTCCCTTTCTCGAATCCCACTTCTGGTTTATTCCCTTTCTTTCTCCCTCTTTGAATTCCCATTTCTTCTTATCTCCTTCTGTTACAAATTCAACACAGGTTAGTCTTCAGAGGTTTTTCTCAGAAAATAGTCATGGCACCCAAGAAGAAAGAACATGATGTATTTAATCCAATGGTGCACCCACCATTGGATTTGGATCACATACCACTTATAGACATGGATTTTAAGATACATGAAACACTCTTAGAGTTCGATTTATTCGACGTATATTGCTGGTGGGAGGATAAATTTGTGGAGGAGATGGATGACATAGGCCTCTGGCACACTAATTTACCTTTTTATATTTTTCCTAAAACACACAGTTGCCCAAAATTGATCAAGAAATGCCACTCATGCTACAATCCACAGAAAAGGGCAGTGATAGCCTCAACAAGAAATATATTTTTTACCACTGATGCCAAGTCTATTATGCAAATGATGCAGGCTCCTATTATTGAAGGAAGTACTCCCTTTTCCCATGAGATTCTCACTGAAATGTATCAGAAACTGGATTTTTCTAGGAGATCCAAAACCTTAGAACTCTTCATGACTGAGAAACCACCTCTGCCAAAAAAGAATCCTCCTTATTCTTCCTTTGTTTTCCCTGACAGAACCAGACACATTGTCATTGTTCTTTCTTATTTACTTTGCTATTATTCAGATCAATGGCTTGATGAAGCTATCATAGCTTTCATGTTTATTCTGTCAACAGAATCCAGGCCGTCTGTCCTCTTCAATTTCACCCAATTTTTAGAAGATGTCATTCATAAGCAGTTTGTTAATTTCTTCACAGAGGAATTGTTTCAATACTTCTTAGTTTTGGTGTATATCTTTGTTTATTATCAGGCAGACGGGTTCCAGTTTACAATGATCAAGATGAATGAAGAAGGTGAACCCCAATCTATGATTTTCTGGACAACATTAGTGATGAAAGACCAAAAGGACTTCAACTGCAAGATATTTGTAGAAATTTTTGTTCACCTAGCAATGAGCCTCCTTAGTGGGACTGCAAAACCTAGGATTCATGAAGAAATTAGAAGGATTATGCAGTTGACAGACCAAGAAAGAATAGGTGATTGGTACTTGTACCAAAATTACACTGAATTAAGAGTATATGGTTTTGAGTTGGCCCCTTATAAGCTACCAAAGTTCCTCCCCATGAGGATCTTTGCACTTGAATACATCAGACAAATGATCAATGCAGATGAAGTCATTTTGTAGCAACCAAGAAAAAGATACAATTTAGGATCAAATCCCATATTGGTCCTTTCATTTGTAACATTAGAGCAGCAGGGGAGGAGGCAGATAAGAGATTGAAGAAAATGAAATTCACCCACAGTTTTACATGGTCCTATGATCCATGGGGCATCATCTCCAAGAAAAGGGTGGAGAACAAGTCAACAGCCTATATTCACACTCAAAGGCCTGAAATTGAAAAATACATGAACTAGATTGAGTGGATGCCTGACACATTACAAGAGGCTGAGGAACAAGTGATTTCTTCTTCCAATGCACAGACTCCAAGACAGCAGGAAAGGCAGACTACTGAAGACAGAACAAAAAAGGGAAAAGAACAAGAACAGGGAATAACAGGGAAAAGGCCTAGAGAAGATCAGTCACCAGGGACTGATACTTCTATGAAGGAATTCAAACTGAAATACAGGAAAAAGCCCAGAAAACACATGGACATAGGCAAGGAATCACCGCAGCAAACAGTCATCAATCTCATTGATATTCCAGACTCATCCCCAACTGGAGGGCAATCTTTTCCTACCACTCTGATTTCACAAAGGCAGCAGTCTCTTCAAGTTTCATCATCTACAAAAGTGACTGGAGAAAAGGAGGAGACAGTCTTTGATACCTTCAGGGAAATTAAAATAAGGAATGAGATATTGAAAAAGAGCACTTATGCTCAGTTTTTGAAATAGAGTGCCATTTCTCAAGGCAGACTTCTCTCAGCCTTTGATTCAGAAAAGGGCAAGATGCACATGGCATTTTTGGAAGCAAAGACAGTAGAGCCCAAAACTCCAGTAGATTACAAGCAAAATTCTTTTGAGTTTGATGCCAGGAGTGTGCATCCAATTGACCAGCTGGAAATGCACAAGCAAATAGGTGAAATGATTTCATCTACTCGAACCAACACTTCTATGAACTTGTTTAAAATGCAGGTAGCTTTGTCAAATGCTCAATCATAGTTAAATATGAAAAGGATTTCATGACAGTCAAAGGACAACAGAATTAAGTCTTTGAAAGACTTAGTAGTGAGAATTGGGTATGATCCTTCAAATGTAAAATAAGCAGAAGAAGTAATCAAGAAAAAGGACTTGGATATAGCAGCCTTAAAGAAGAAGCTCAAGATCCCTGCAACACATGATCCCTTAACCAAGGAGATAGAATAAACAGAGAGCCAAAAGGTTGAGATGGCGAAGTTAATAATATAGCAGTCTCTCCAAATCAAACAAATGGAAGCAGAAATAGAGAAAATGGTACAAGAGACGGAAAAGGCAGCACAGATGGCCAGCACAATAATGGAGGCCCTTACTCTAACATCTCTTCCCATAGCCACTCCAGTAACTGTTGCCACAGGGGCAGGAAGCAGTACAGAACAACTGACCAGATCCATGGAAAGAATGAATCTTAATACTGAGGAGATTAAGAGGCTAGAAACTCGAGTTAATGTGCTACAAGATCAAATCAAAAGGGTAGAAAGTAATCATTTGGTGGAGATGAAAAGGGCAAAGACCTTTATTGAAAAGCTGCATAAATCAGAGAAAGAATCATCTATTGGGAACACTCTAGGAAAAGTTAAGGAAATTATTTGGAATAACATCATCAAGGGTATGAATGAAATTTGGCCTAGCATACAAATTATCTTTGAACAAAACGAATTAGTTGAGAAGGCCAAAGAAGCTATTTTACCTACAAATCTAGAGTTGGGATACATGCCAGAAACAACCCACAGAATAATCAGATTTCTCAATTCAAGAAACAAGTATGAGCTGGAGAACTAGGAGTAGCAGACAAGACAGAGACTATACTTCAGGTGAAGAAGGTGTTGACTAAGAAGAGCATGAATGTACAGCTACAAGAAAAATTTCAAAATTTGGAGCTAATAGTGAATAGGTTCTTCAATAGAATTCAACCTTTAAATCAGAAATTTCTCCCCTCTCTATTTGTTATCAATGACAAACTCATGATCAGAGAGGACTATGTCAAGAAACTCCAAGGCATAGCCATAGATGCAACAAATCTTTCCAATATCAAAGGAAACATAACTGGAAAGGCATTGATAGAAGCTATCAGCAATCAAATGTACATTGAACATGAACTGACTCATGTTTTTGTAGTCAAACCAACTTTTTCAAAATACACTGAAGCTGATGAAATATACAGAAGGTTAATTAAGATCAAGATTCCAGATGAACAAACGTGGAGTGACCTGTGTGACTATCAAGAAGAGTAGGACAAGGATGATTGAAGTGATAGCGTAGATCTGAGTCAGCACCAGCCATGTCAACAGAACCACTACAGTTAAATTAATGTCTCAATCAAAAACATCCCTAAAAAAAAGGACCAGGTGTCCCAGTTTTCTCAGCATGACCACTTCATGGTTACACTAGTCAATTTTCTTTTGTTGTAATTAATAAAAAATTTCCAAGTGTATAAGGCAATCATTATAAGTCATTTGAACGATCTTTTCTGTTTGGAGCATTGTAATTTCGAGCTGGAGCATTAATAAAAAGGACCATTTGCAAGATACTTGATCTGTTTTAACCTGGTGATGTCTTCCTTTCTGTGTTGAATGTATCTCTATTTTATTCAATTATGCATCATTAAGTCAGATTGTAAATAATACATTCTAGATTAAGATATGTTGTTGGAGCACCTTATTTCTATATGTGTTTGCAATCTAAATGTTTTCCCCTGATGTATGATTAAGAATTACTTAACTTCTTTTTAATCACCATTGATATCACTTTTCTGACATCTCATTTCTCATTCTTCTCTTAGATCCATTATAGACAGTTATCTTGCCTTGCAAATTCTCTGGAAAATTGATGTTACCACCCAACCTTTGACTCCATAGCCCAATGGAAAGGATTCAAATATGATCTACTCCAACCCAACAAACAAACAACCACGCAATTAAGTAATAACTTTCCTTCATTTTTATATCTAACCTTATACATTAGAACACTGAAAATAAAGTTAAATCTTAAAATACAAAGAGAGCCCTCTCTGATTCTAGGAGGGATAGATCCTAGGCTCCTAAGCGGTTTGATGTATCTTTTGTGACTTTGTCTTGCCAGTATTCAAAATCACAGAACGATAACATAGTGACAACCTGTTGTGGTAAAAAACAACCCCCCCATTATTGACTTGTTTAATTCAGACGATGGGGACCTGTTGATGCCTTGAAAAATCGTTCTATCAACATTGGGGGATAACCACCTAGTCCGGACCTTAGTACAACTCCTTTTCCGTTTGGAATGGTGGCTCCGACTGGGGATAATGGGACCAGTTTCCCAGAAATGGATAAACGGGATGAATGAATGGTTGGTTGGCTAATCTAATGATAGGCGAATAACTTAATCTATCGGCGAAATAAAAGAACTACTACTAATCCCGGGAACTATTATACTTTTAAAGTGTAGCGCTTGATGATCTATGTTTATAAACAGGCATGTAGATGACTCTATTCAATAAACATGGACTTTTATTCATTCAAGGATTACTCTGCTTAAATTGTTAAACAAAGGGATTAGCGCAATATTGCTACACTTTATATATCATCGATACATATATGATCAAAGGAAAGGCATCCCATAAACATCCAATAGTGGAGGGAATAAAGAAATGCTGTTAAAACACATACATATATTCGATAATAGCAAAGGAAATCAGATAACAATTCATATGAAAGGAATGAATTCAGACATAGATAATAGTACCATATGAGCTACTAGACACTCCCAATATCAATCGCTATTTGAGATTCTTCTTCCAACGCAGAAAAACTTTCAAACAAAGACAGTAGTGCACATTTGCATAAAAGCTTCCTTGTCAAAATTAGAATAACTGGTCCAGTTTTATAAAAGAATATGGCTGAAGCACAATAGTGCGACTTCAGTCTTTAAGTCAAGTACAAAACTTTACGGCCCTTTCCAAAACAATGAAAGGGTCTATAAATACTTAATTAAGCTAACTATCTATGAAACTGAAATCCTACTTAACTGGAATCAATTGATTTTGATCATATTTTCCTCAGTAACCTGGCAGTTGGCGGCATGAATCATCAAGTAGGTTGTTTGCCTTCAAATCTGAGCTGACTTATCACAAGCATCGGCTCCACTTCGGGTGGTCTGTTGAGGCGAGAGCTAAGCTGGGCAACATAGGTGGCATCCTGAATGTCAGGGATAATATACCCGATTGCATCTGTAAGGCACTTGAGGGTGGCTCTTTGAGTGTGTGGTTTTACCAAGAAGAACCAATAGGTGTCCCATGTTAAACTGTTAATTCCAGAAATTAATCTCCCCTTTTCCTCTAGATCTGGATAACATGACTGCTCCAATGTTTTCATTGTTGTCAATTTTCCTGGCGTGCATTGGGAAATCATGTTTGACAAGTAGAGAGTGTTATTAACTAATTCAACCAAATTGCTTGTAGTTGATTTGCGTCGTGAAACTTCCCTCTCTACTTTCATTAATTGGGACTGCCATTCTGTAAATAATATATCTTTATGTGACTCTAAAATTCTTGGTAAATTCTCCGCTTGTCCCTGATCAGTATCTTGCCAGTCAAGAAATGCAGCTATCGTTTCTTCAGCTTGATCCAATTCTGTCCTATCCTTTTCTATTTTCTCACTTATTGATGTCGTCAATTCACATAGTGGCTCCGCCTGGGTGATTTGTTGACATAGAAGCTTAATTTGGGCTATCAATGCCGTATTTATTTGTAGTGCTTCTACTCTGAATTCAGTTATTTGTGGAATGCCCTTTGTCTTCTCAAGCTGTGCTGATAGTTGAGCAATCTGCTCATCTTTTGTTTTCAGCATTTGCTCATTTGCTGCCTTCAGTTGTGCCAAGGCCTCTGACAACTCTTTCTACTTCTGGATTGCGCTGTGGTCAATCCTTTGTTTCTCTGCCTGCAATTGTTGAGTTAGTTGATTGTTTACTTGCTGTTGTGTCAACAATTGTTGTTCTGCCTGCTCTGCTTTCTGCTTTGCTTCAGTTAGCTGTGCCTGTAATAAGAAGATTTCCTGGTCTTTTGTTTTCAATAAAAGACTCACCTCTGATGCCTTGTCTATTGTTGCTGCCGAATAGGCTCCAGCATATTGTGACAATTTTGTCAGGTCATCAGAGGGGTCAAATTCTTCCTTCCAAACCACATTGCCCGTGACCGCCTATTCTGGGAAAAGGGAAGGTTGATCAGTCCTTCTTCTCTTCCTTTGTCATTTTACTACAGCTTTATGCCTCGGGCTGTAGAAGACATCCAAGGGAGGAATCTCTTCTACCTGCAAAATGATTTGATCGGAGGGGTCCTTTGGTATTATTTCTACCTCTTTTGAAATGGGTGGGCCGCTAGTTCCACTTAGAACCTGTTGTGAAGTGGTTTCCTGTGTGTCTGCTGCTTTCGAATTTTCGGTGTCCTTTGAACATTCCAGACTGCTGATAATAGAATCAAATTGCTGCCATTCCTGGAGCAATTTTGGATCAATATGAGTATCCACATTTACTTCAATGTTGATCTTTTTTTGCTCTTTAGTCTGGGTCTCCTCGCGCATTTTCTCCTGCTCTTTAGTCTGAGTTTCCTCCTGTGGTTTTTCTTGTTTTTTTGTTGTAACTGGAGGTTCCTTTGACTGTTGCCATTCAGGCTCGCTTGATGTTGTTGTTGGGGTTGTTGCTAACAGATCTAGAGGCAGAGATTGTAACCTCTGTTCTCTAAGTCTGTTGAATTCAACCAACCCTTAATCTTGATATTTCATTCTGGAAAATGCCTTAACCTGCATTATTGACTCGGCTGAGGAGAACAGGTCATCAAACATATCTTCTTTATGATCAAACTTTGCCAATTTGGCTTGTTCATGTGCATTATAGGCAACTTTGTTGGGATCAAATTGCCTATTAGGGAGAGTTGCTAGAGTTAATGATTTTATCTTTGTAGCTTCTTTCTCTGCATGTTTGAAATCATGCAATGTGTAGACACCGCATCTCAAAGGAAAAGAGGGCCAGCCCTGTTTCTTATTTTTCTTGAGAGTCTGTGTAACACCCTCAGCAATGATGTGATAAGCTATTTCCCTCGCCAGCAGTTTATCAGGTATGTACAAAGGAAGGACGTGAGGTTCGGCTTGGCTACCAAAAACTCTTATATAAGTGAACTTTTCCTCCCTGAACCATCTTCCTACTGATGTTAAGTCAATCCCGGCTCGGTAGGAAATCTTGGGAGCAGGTTTATCAAAAATAGAGTAATGAATGGGTAACATAAAGCCATTGCAGACTTGGTATAAATGGTGCTTATAAGAGGATTTCCATAATTTCTGATGGTATATGTGAATATGCATGGGGTCTTGTGGTGTCCACCTCCAGCCGAGCACAGGAAATTCAGAATTAAAACACAAGGTATCTAAAATATAGGCACTGTAGTAGAATGGGGGAATTAACCTTTCAGTAACGCGGGTCTTATTTCTAAACTCAAGAAGAGCTGTTGCTAGTTTATCTGAGAGTATAGTTGCCCAATCCATTATTTCACTGTTACACGCTAATTCCATCAAGGGAACCATTTCTATAGTGAAATTAGAAGAGTCGTGCAACCCCCACAATCTACACATCATTATTCCAGCATAACAATAAGGAGAACATAGGGAATCAACCGAGTACTTACCGGAAGATTCATGTTTGTGTTTTGCCGGATTTTGTCTCCAATCCCAAATGGGTTCGGATTCAACTTTATTCTCTTTTCGGAATTTCTCCAAAAACGCCTTGTTGTACTTCTTCTCTGGCTCAGGCAAGTGATACATTTGCCTTAAATCATCAGCCTTGAATGACCCGAAAATTCTCCCGTCTCTGGTGCAGAAGGTTCTGTCCATGATTTCGATTTCCTCAATTGCCCACCGCACTACATCTGTATATGGGAGAATTTGTTCCCGAGCTGCTATCCGATGAAGGAAGGAGTCAGCTAAGTCCTTTAAAGTACCATCAGATTTCCGAGTTGAATCTGCAGAGGCTTGTACTGTTGTCACTTCAGGTTCTTCGGCTTCAATCAAATTGTAGGTACTTTGCCAAGTAGTTTTGCTGAGACCAAAACATGTATTATCAGATATCAATCCTTTCTTTTTATCTGTTGGATCAGAGGTGGCTTGTCCTGTGGCTGGCACAGCGGAAGCTACTGCGGTTTTCTTAGACTTCTTCCCCATTCTGTTTGAGTTTTCTGCTTTGGAAGAATTCTGCACAGGAGTGAAAGTAAACTTAACACAGAGAATTGGTAATGAAAATCCAATATGAGAAAGATAAATTGATCAATGCGTGATGAGGGATTAACTTTTAAAGTGGCCGCGGATACAATCTATGGGAAGATTTTAGGACTTACTATTACATTAAATGGCCATTTAAAACCTGCCAATCCTTTAAATGCCCATCATATCATTAATCGGCCAAATGATTTGTTTAAGCGTGCCTTGGATGTTTTGGCGGTTGAGCGCAGGTAAATCATTGTTCGACAGATCAATCTTTTAATATGAATTGATCGTAATATCCCTCTATTTTAATGGCTTTTTTGAAATTTGCGCTTTATCGCAATCGGGCATCGGGGAAAACTTAACTCCTTATATTGACACCTTTTGAAATCCCCGATCGCCGATAGCGATATCGCATCGCATCGGGAGTATTGGCATTCTACGAAAACATGGATAGCATATCGCCGATAGCGATATCGCATCGCATCGGGGTGAATTACCTGGGGCGCTTTAAGAACATGCATAGTATATTGCCGATAGCCGATAGCGATATCGCATCGGGGAAAACCAATGGGCCGTTTAAGTATGCTTCCTATGTCATTGCGATATGCGATCTTGCGATCGCTTTATCGCAATGATAAAAGATTGATTATTTGTATTATTAAGATCAAAATGGGTTTATCGAAAAGGTTTTCATAATGTTTTTCATTTTGTTTTCGGACCTTTTTTGAATAATACAATGTTGATACCAATCAAATCTAAAGGGACCCATTTCATATGATAGTTTTTCTAAATAAATATTGATATGAAATGGGGGGTTGTTGTAGAGCACAACAATTGGCGATTCCCTGGAAGAAACAGTTATCTCTGAAAAGTATGGAAATACTTAAACTTTTTCAAAATAGAGTTCTCATTAAAGGGGAAAATTTTAATATAACTAGGTATATATGCATTCTAAATAAAATGAATCTATCTTTGTTAATTTCCTCTCTTGTTTAAAATTAGATACATTCTAAGTTTTAAATTGGCGTTTATTGGTTTATAATGATAAAACAGAGAACCTTTCCAAATCATCTTTTAAAATTGACTCCTTTGTCATAGGTAGAGCCTCTGCTACCAGCAAACGTTCATAGTTTCGACAGGGATACCTTTAAACCATATTATTGTCCATGGTCCCATCCATTTAAGAGTGTGATTAACAGAATGAATTCAAAACATGTTTTCACATTTTGCATTTCCTTTCTTTTTCTGTCATTGCTAAGATAAAAATCCATTGTCCTGGTTTGGTGGCCAGCTATTGACAATGCCATTCACTGGTAGTAATCTAACCGAACAAGCTGGCTCGTGATGAGACCCCTTGTCTTATAATTCTAAGCCATTACCCTGTTTTGGTATGCAGTATTGGTAATGTCGGTTAAACTATTTCCCTATGAACATGGTAAGCAAGCTTGTAATAAGACCTCTTATCTTTAATATTAGATATTTTAGAATTACACTCTGAGTAACCATAAACTTTGGTGAATGGGATGGACAATTTTCTCCTTAAGAGTAAATGGATGACAAGGTAAGAGTTAAAGATGCTGAAGTTGGATCAGTTTCTGTTTTGATATTGATAACCCTTTTATGGCCAATCTGAAAACATAAAATGATTTACAATACTTCTAAACTTTGAGAAGGGTTCACAAAAATTGAATTGTGATTTTGGAATGCAATTATACCTAATTTCCTAGAACTTATCCCCCTTATGTAAGACTTCTATTATTTAAAAGTAAATATCTACACTACTTCTGTTGAGCAACTTTTAAATACAGCAAAGGTCAATGGAAGATACCTTACAACTTTATTTTCTAATGGTCCTACAAACTACAAAACTCTATTAAACTAGAAAGGAGAAGGGGTCGCCTCCTCAATTAAATAATTTCTTTAAGATAAGGCCATTAACAGGGAGAGAATCTCTCAAACTTAATAAATCTTGTAATATGAAGGTCGAATGGCCTATCTTCTCACAGATCTGAAATGGCCCAAGCCACATCTTCTGGAACTTGGTGTGTTTTCCCTTGTCCTCATGGGCTTTGTCCCATTTCAGAACTAAATCACCGAATTGAAATTGTTTTGAACCGGATGAGACTGAATCAAAGGATGACTTGATGATTTGCTGATGGTTTGCATGAATAACCTTGGATTTTTCCCTTTCCTCTTCTAATTTTAGAATTTGGTCATGTCTAAGTTGAATAGAAGAAGAAGGGCTTTCCTCAATAAACTGAACTAAGGCTAGAGAAGGAAGGACAAGATTTGTTGGTAACACTGCTTCTTTTCCATACACAAGGTTAAACAGAGAAGATCCTATGGAAGCCTTCTGTGTTATCCTATCAGCCCATAGTGCAAATATTAATGATTTGTGCCATGTTTTATGGTTCTGTTCGATAGTTCGCTTAATAATTTTAATCAGATTTTTATTTGTAGACTCTGCTAAACCATTACCCTGAGGATAGTAATTAGCAGAATATTTTAATTTAAATCCTCTTTTAATAGCGAAATCAAACATAGCATTACCTGAGAAGTAAGATGCGTTATCAAAAACAAGAGCATTTGGGACACCAAACCTGGTAATGATGAATTGATCTATGAATTAAATGATTGCCTCAGAATTTGTTGTCTTCAAAGGAATTGCTTCAACCCACTTAGTAAAATAATCGGTAGCAATAAGGATATACTTATGCTGTTTGGAAGAATGCGGAGTAATTTCCCCAATGATATCCAATCCCCATTGCTCAAATGGTTGTTCAACGTTGACCGGCTGCAAAGGAAAAGCTGATTTTCTTTGTCTTCCACTAGAAGTTTGACAATTTTGGCATTTCCTTACATATTCATGAGCATCTCTAAACAGAGTGGGCCAATAATAGCCAACATGAATGATTTTATGGGCTGTTGTGTCAGCTCCAAAATGTCCTCCTGCTGGTCCATCATGTAAATCCTGCAAAACCTTTTGTGCTTCAGGTTTTTCTAGGCATCTTAATAAGATTGAATCATAATTTTGCCTAAAAAGCACATCATCAATAATTGTGAAATTTTTTGCTTTCAATCTAATGGCCCTTTTGTTTTTGTAAGACAGGTTAGGAGGTGCATATCCATTTTTCAAATAAAAGATCAAGTCAGCATATTGTGACTCAGAATCAGTAATATTTATCTGGTTGATTTCTTCGGTTTGATCTGTATCACCTGATTCTGGAATGTTGCATGCTCCTGCCAATAACCTACAAAAACCTTGGCCTCTAACAATCTTTGCTGGTTTAATTTATAAGTCATATTCTTGAAGTCCTGTAACCCAATTTGCCCTTTTTTCACCTAGTTCCTTTTGGATCAATAGTTACCTTACTGCAGGAAAAGGAACTATAACTTTTGTGTGGGTTTTTAAAAGGAAGGGTCTGTAATGTTTGACAGCTTTATATACAACAAAGACTTGTTTTTCTACTTCAGAGTAATTCAATTTAGCACCCTGAAGATTTGAACTATAAAATGAAATGGGTGCTTCCAAATTGTAATCATTGAGTTGTGTGAGTACTGCTGCATAAGACAAGGTGGATGCGATAGTATACAATGTAAAATGATTAGAAAAATTAGGAGTATTTAAAGCTGGGGCATTGATTATTGATTGCTTGATTAAATCAAACGCTTCCTTTTCTGCTGATCCCCACTTAAAGACTGAATTTTTCTTAATCATAGTTTGAAGTGGCAAAATAATTTGAGAAAAATCTGGAACAAATCTTTTGACAAAATTGATTTGGCCTAAAAATGACTGCATGGATTTTTTATTATGAGGGAAAGGGATTTCAGAGATTTCTTTGATCCAGTCAGGATCAATATAAATGCCATCTTTAGACACAATAAAGCCTAAGAGCTTTCCTAGGTCAAGAGCGAAGAAAGATTTTTTAGGGTTAAGAGAAATACCATATCTTTTGCAGCGTTGAAATATTTGATTTAGATCATGCAAATGATTGGACTTCTCTTTAGAAAATACAGTAATATCGTCTAGATAGACGACTACTGTTCTATTAATCAACCCTTTAAAAGCTATATCCATCGCTCTTTGGAACGTCGCTCTTGCATTAATAAGTCTGAAAGGCATTTTCTGATACGCATATGTTCCCCATTTTGTTCTGAATGTGGTTTTAAGCTGATCATCGGGATGGACCAGAACTTGGTTATATCCTGAGAAACCGTCTAGAAAGGACATTAACTCAAAGCCTGCTACTGATTGGAGTATCTTCTCCATAGTAGGTAATGGGAAATTGTCTCTTAAGCTCGCCTTGTTCAAATTTCTGAAATCAATACAAATCCTAATGTCGCCATTTTTCTTTCTGACTGGCACCATATTGGAGACCCAGTTTGAGTGCCGAACGGGAAAAATAATCTTAGCTTTCAAGAGTTTGTTAAGTTCAGATTTTATTTGACTCTCTAAGTTCGGATGTATTTTCCTCAACTTCTGCTGAATTGGTTTCTGATCGGGAAGCATTGGAATGGTATGCTGGATGATGGATGTATCATATGTCTTTAAATCATCATATTTCCAAGCAAAAACTTGTTTATTTTTCCTTAACAGTCTAATGAATGCCTCCTTCTCTTCCAAGGAAAGTTCTAATCCTAAATTAATGTTTTGAGGAGTTTGCTCAGTGCCAAGGTTTATCAACTCAAACCTTAGGGTAGAACTATGGAGCTTTGCATTAGTCATAGGTTTAAACATGTCTTTAATATCATAAAGATCCTCAAGTTTCACCACAGGCTTAGGGATTGAATTTTCCTCAGGTTTACCTCTCATTCGAAGGTCATGCTCGTTTTCCTCGATGATTTGATCATCATAGGACTTTTCGGAAGTTAAGAACTGTAAAATGTCTTCATCATGGTTGAATACTCTCCAATTAGTGACATTGTCAAGAATTGATGGCCTAAAAAGCAATTCTACTGAAAATCTATCTGGGCTGTAGTCTTCGGAAGGTAGGAGCTTGGAAGCAACATTGGCTAGCAAGTCAGCTGCCGAATTTTGAGACCTAGGAATAGAAGAAATATTGAATGCCAAAAAGTGGGAGGTGAGTTCCTGTATCAGCGATTGATAATGCTTGAGATGGGTGGAAAGACAATGAATTGTATTCCTTACCTGTTTGATAATAATTTCAGAATATCCGAACACTTTCAAATATTGGACCTTGAGGTCGATGGCTTTATATAGTCCTTGGACTAAGGCTTCATATTCTGCTGTGTTATTTGTGCATTCAAATTCTAACCTACAGGACAACATTGTTTTTTCCCCTTGTGGGCTAATCAAAATACATCTTGCTCCTGAGCCCTCACTAGATTTGGATCCATCGAAATATAACGACCAAAATAAAGAAGTATTAACAATTTTATTTACAGTTTT
This sequence comes from Pinus tabuliformis, assembly GCA_031772625.1. Taxonomy (NCBI): domain Eukaryota; kingdom Viridiplantae; phylum Streptophyta; class Pinopsida; order Pinales; family Pinaceae; genus Pinus; species Pinus tabuliformis. The sequence continues at coordinate 1,240,281,097 of CM062809.1, forward strand.
CTCAGTACCATTGAAACATCTTGACCTATCTGTTTGTGAAAAATTTTCAATCTGAGATGTGAAATGGTTTACTGAGAAAGGGGATGGCTGGGCAGTGAAGTTGCCAAAGAATGATTCTGATGAATAATTCCCCAAAATGTTGTTATTAAATGCTATTGGTTGGTTTTCGTGCTCAAACTCAGTAACTGTATGGGTCATATGTTTTTCTTGGTCGATCCTTATTTGATTTGGCTTACCCTTATAGGGAAGCCACATATGTGACCAATCAGTAGAAATATACCCATGTAGTTTCTCAGACCAATCCCTACTCAAGATTAAACCATAAAATTCAGGTATATCGGCTATTAGGATATCAATCCTTTGTACTATTCTGGGATCAGCAGATAACCTGATAGTTACGGAATTAATTTCTCCCAAAACCTGTACTTTAGTCCTGTCCAACTGTACAATATGAATAGCAGACTTCTGGGGTTCAATGTTCAGTTTGGAACAAACTAAAGCTAGCATTATGTTAGAGGATGCCCCTGAGTCAATCAAACAGTTGTGCAGGTTTCTATTGTAGATCTCATAGGTTAGAAGAAAAGGTGGAGTATGAGAGTTTGAACTATCTCCTATTAGGACTGCATCAGTAGCTTCAACCATACCAGAAGGTCGTTGACCTGTATCGTTAGTAGCTTTAGCACTGGGAAGAGGTGTAGTGGGAACAACATTTAATTCTTTGAGAAGCAATTTCTGCTGATGTTTTAATTTGCTAAGTTCAAACATGGTAATGTTTGCCTTAGTTTTCTTCATGTCATCAACAATATTGTAATCCATTGAATCGGATACTACCAAAGTTTTAGATGTTAAAGGAGTATTTGAGGTTGAAGGTTGGTTTTGAGGAACTGCTGCAGGTGGCTTCTTTGTAGATACTTTTTCCTTTGTTGTAGCAGCACCTGCACTCCTTTTCTTTGAAGTTGCCTGAACAGGTTTGGAGGTACTTTTACTCCTAGTAGTGACAGGAAACGCTTCTTCTTCATTATTTGTATCGGAGTTAGGCAGTATGAAATCCCACATTCCATGACATTCAACAATCTCTTGTTCTTCATCAGTAGGTGTAGCCGTTTCTTCTTCTCCTTCTTCAAGATATGAATCTGCATTTGATATAACATTTGGTGGTTTTGATTCAGTTTTCTTATCATTTCTAAAGGGTCTTTTGGTTGAGGTTTCGACTACCTGTTTTTTGATTTCAACCATTTCGTTTGACAAAGTCTTGAGGACCTTTTACAGACCCTCCATGTCATATGGATCTTTTGGGTTTTTCTTAATTGAATCATCTTTAAAAGAAACTTTTTTGGCTTTTCTGTCTTCCAGAGCAGCTTTCTTTTCTAGAGCATTAATGTGTTTCTCCACAGCAAGTGCTTCTTTCATGTTTTCAGCTAAGGTAGGTTTTCCAGCCCTGTCTACAAAAATAGCTATATTGGCAGGTAGGGCGGTTATATACCATTCGCTTCGGATTTGCTCACTTGGTTTGGAGGCCATTGGGATTTTATTCAAGAGTTTATTGAATCGGGCATTAAATTCCTTAATCGTTTCCCTATGCTCTATCCTAAGATTGGAGAGATCGTTTATTAGTGTAGCCAAAGACCTATCATCTCCATACTTAGTAAGAAACTGTTCTTGGCAAGTGTTCCAACTGGTAATGGAACCAGAGGGTAAAGAAAAATACCAGGATCCTGCTGATCCTTGCAAGGTATAAGGGAAAAGTCTAACAACAACATCTTGTTCTGTTACTCCTTTCAAGTTGACTGCCAACATGAAGTTATTAATATGTTCCTCAGCTTGGGTCCCATCATCTGGGTTAAACTTGGGTAGCCATTTTTCAGGAGCATCAGGTAATGCATGCAATGGTGCAGGCATGTTGACTGCACCAGGCCTAGTCCATGGATCTGCCATTATAACAGCAGTAGCAGATGATGCTACTGTTGAAATTCCAAATGTCTGGGAAGGAAATAATGTTGCGGAGTGAGCAGATTGGGATGTTAAAGTTCCTAATCCCTGATGGACAACAATATGTAATGGGGGAGTGGATGGTTGACTTCGCACAGGGGAAGGTGAGATGGAGGATGTGGATGAAAGCTCTTCACTGTCAGATCCTTCAGTATATTTCTTCGCCTTTTTCCTTTTGGGTAAAGGGAACTCAGTGGGTTCAATACCGAGGTTTTCGCTCTGAAGTCTAGTGAGAGGGTGAGGTAGATTAAACTGCGAAGTCGCACTGCTTTGTGATACCTCAGATTTCTGTGGTGAAATCGAGAAACTCTGAAGTTTGTGGATAAGAGACTGGACTTCAGGGGATTCGAGACTTAATTGTTCTGTAGTATGATGGGTTTGAGTAGTGGTAGTTGATTCCTCTTCTTCTTGTTTGGATACTGGAGAACCAGCATGCAATTGGGAAGTACGAGGTGATACGGAGGGAGAATTACTCTTAGAATGACCTGCAGATTTAGGTTTGCTTGCCATTCATAGTTGAGGCCCTCCTTCTAGCGCCAAAAATGTTGATGCCCCGAAAATCGTTGTATCAACATTGGAGGATAACCACCCGGTCCAGACCTTAGTACAGCTCCTTTCCATTTGGAATGGTGGCTCCAACTGGGGATAATGGGACTAGTTTCCCAGAAATGGATAAACGGGATGAATGAATGATTGGTTCACTAATCTAATGATAGGCGAATAACTTAATCTATCGGCGAAATAAAAGAACTACTACTAATCCCAGGAACTATTGTACTTTTAAAGTGTAGCGCTTGATGATCTATGTTTATAAACAGGCATGTAGATGACTCTATTCAATAAACATGGACTTTTATTCATTCAAGGATTACTCTGCTTAAATCGTTAAACAAAGGGATTAGCACAATATTGCTACACTTTATATATCATCGATACATATATGATCAAAGGAAGGCATCCCATAAACATCCAATAGTGGAGGGAATAAAGAAATGTTGTTAAAACACATACATATATTCGATAATAGCAAAGGCAATCAGATAACAATTCATATGAAAAGAATGAATTCAGACATAGATAATAGTACCATATGAGCTGCTAGACACTCCCAATATCAATCGCTATTTGAGATTCTTCTTCCAACGCAGAAATACTTTCAAACAAAGATAGTAGTGCACATTTGCATAAAAGCTTCCTTGGCAAAATTAGAATAACTGGTCTAGTTTTATAAAAGAATATGGCTGAAGCACAATAGTGCGACTTCAGTCTTTAAGTCAAGTACAAAACTTTACGACCCTTTCCAAAACAATGAAAGGGTCTATAAATACTTAATTAAGCTAACTATCTATGAAACTGAAATCCTACTCAATTGGTATCAATTGATTTTGATCATATTTTCCTCAGCAACCTGGCAGTTGGCGGCATGAATCATCAAGTAGGCTATTTGCCTTTAAATCTGAGCTGACTTATCGCAAGCATCGGCTCCACTTCAGGTGGTCTGTTGAGGTGAGAGCTAAGCTGGGCGGCATAGGTGGCATCCTGAATATCGGGGATAATATACCCGATTGCATCTGTAAGGCACTTGAGGGCGGCTCTTTGAGTGTGTGGTTTTACCAAGAAGAACCAACAGGAGTCCCATGTTAAACTGTTAATTCCAGCAATTAATCTCCCCTTTTCCTCTAGATCTGGATAACATGACTGCTCCAATGTTTTCATTGTTGTCAATTTTCCTGGCGTGCATTGGGAAATCATGTTTGACAAGTAGAGAGTGTTATTAACTAATTCAACCAAATTTCTTGTAGTTGATTTGCATTGTGAAACTGCCCTCTCTGCTTTCATTAATTGCGACTGCCATTCTGTAAATAATATATCTTTATGTGACTCTAAAATTCTTGGTAAATTCGCCGCTTGTCCCTGATCAGTATCTTGCCAGTCAAGAAATGCAGCTATCGTTTCTTCAGCTTGATCCAATTCCATCCTAGCCTTTTCTATTTTCTCACTTATTGATGCTGTCAATTCACATAGTGGCTCTACCTGGGCGATTTGTTGACATAGAAGCTTAATTTGGGCTATCAATGCCGTATTTATTTGTAGTGCTTCGACTCTGAATTCAGTTATTTGTGGAACGCCCTTTGTCTTCTCAAGCTGTGCTGATAGTTGAGCAATCTACTCATCTTTTGTTTTCAGCATTTGCTCATTTGCTGCCTTCATTTGTGCCAAGGCCTCTGACAACTCTTTCTGCTTCTGGATTGCACTATGGTCAACCCTTTGTTTCTTTGCCTGCAATTGTTGAGTTAGTTGATTGTTTACTTGCTGTTGTGTCAACAATTGTTGTTCTGCCTGCTCTGCTTTCTGCTTTGCTTCAGTTAGCTGTGCCTGTAATAAGAAGATTTCCTGGTCTTTTGTTTTCAATAAAAGACTCACCTCTGATGCCTTGTCTATTGTTGCTGCCGAATAGGCTCCAGCATATTGTGACAGTTTTGTCAGGTCATCAGAGGGGTCAAATTCTTCCTTCCAAACCACATTGCCCGTGACCGTCTATTTTGGGAAAAGGGAAGGTTGATCAGTCCTTATTCTCTTCCTTTGTCGTTTTACTATAGCTTTATGCCTCGGGCTGTAGAAGACATCCAAGGGAGGAATCTCTTCTACCTGCAAAATGATTTGATCGGAGGGGTCCTTTGGTATTATTTCTACCTCTTTTGAAATGGGTGGGCCGCTGGTTCCACTTAGAACCTGTTGTGAAGTGGTTCCTGTGTGTCTGCTGCTTTCGAATTTTCAGTGTCCTTTGAACATTCTAGACTGCTGATAATAGAATCAAATTGCTGCCATTCCTGGAGCAATTTTGGATCAATATGAGTATCCACATTTACTTCAATGTTGGTCTTTCTTTTGCTCTTTAGTCTGGGTCTCCTCGTGCATTTTCTCCTACTCTTTAGTCTGAGTTTCCTCCTGTGGTTTTTCTTGTTCTTTTGTTGTAACTGGAGGTTCCTTTGACTATTGTCGTTCAGGCTTGCTTGATGTTGTTGTTGGGGTTGTTGGTAACAGATCTAGAGGCAGAGTTTGCAACCTCTGTTCTCTAAGTTTGTTGAATTCAACCAACCCTTCATCTTGATATTTCGTTCTGGCAAATGCCTTAACCTGCATTATTGACTCGGCTGAGGAGAACAGGTCATCAAACATATCTTCTTTATGATAAAAATTTGCCAATTTGGCTTGTTCAAGTGCATTATAGGCAACTTTGTTGGGATCAAATTGCCTATTAGGAGAGTTGCTAGAGTTAATGATTTTATCTTTGTAGCTTCTTTCTCTGCATGTTTGAAACCATGCAATGTGTAGACACCGCATCTCAAAGGAAAAGAGGGCCAGCCCTGTTTCTTATTTTTCTTGAGAGTCTGTGTAACACCCTGTTGATGCCCCGAAAATCGTTGCAACAACATTGGGGAAACCACCTGGTCCGGACCTTAGTGCAGCTCCTTTTCTGTTTGGAATAGTGGTTCCGACTGGGGATAATGGGACCAGTTTCCCAAGAATTATAAGTAAACGGGATGGATGAGTGATTTATGACATAAGATGGTAATAAGCGAACAACTAATACTATAAGAGAAATGTAATAACTATAATCTAATCCCGGGACTTATCACTTGGTAAAGCGTAGCGTTTGATGGTCTGTGCTTTAAGGCAGGCATATAGATGACTCTAACACTTAAGCATAGATGTTTAAACCATTTAAAATTGCTCTGCATAATTAGTTATGCAGAGTGATTATAGCGAATTACTACACTTAATCATTTATATCATTGATACATGCATGGGTGAAAGAGATAACAAATCACCAAAACATTCAATAGTGAATCGGAATGAAGATTCGCTGTTATATCGCATACATACATTCAACAATAGCAAAGATAATAACACAGTAATTCATATAATAGGAAAGAACACAGATACAGATAATAGTACCATGTAAGCTGCTCGATCAATCCAGTATATTAATCACTATGTCGCAGTCCTTCCTTCAAATCGGAAAGCATTCCAAACAACAGACAGTCGTGCGCAATTGTGTAAAATAGCCTTCTAATCAAAATTAAGAACCATTGGTCGAGTTTCACAAAAGAATATAGACTGAAGCACAATAGTGTAAACTTCAGCCTTTAAGTCTATTACAAAATTTTACGACCCTTTCCAAAACAATGAAAGGGTCTATAAATACTATACTAATCTAAATATCTAAACAACTGAAAATCTATTAAATTGGCATCAATAAATGTTTTTCTCCATCTTTCTTGGCGATCTGGCAGTTGGCGGCAATGCTTCATTCGGTGGGTTCTTTGCCTTTACTCCTTAGCTGACATATCGCCAGCATTGGCTCTACTTCTGGTGGAGTGTTGAGACGCGAAGTTAGCTGGGCATCATATGTAGCATCTTGAATGTCGGGGATCAGGCATCCGAGGGCATCTGTTAAACACTTGAGAGCAGACCTTTGAGTATGTGGCTTGACTAGAAAGAGCCAATATGCTTCAGAGGTTAAAGTATTTACTCCGGTAATTAACTTTCTTTGTTCCTCCAAGCCATGATAACTTGCTTGTTCAAGCATATCTGCTGTTGTTATGCTTCCAGGTGTGCACTTGGAGATCATGTTTGCCAAATAAAGTGTATCATTGACTAGGTCGATCATATTGCTGGCAATTATTTTACACCTGGAAGCCGCCCTTTCTGCTTTCATTACCTGAGTGTTCCATTCCGTGAAGAGTATGTCCTTGTACGCTTCATGGATTCGGGACAAATTCGCCGCTTTTCCTTCTTCAGTGTCTTGCCACTCAAGATAATCGGATATGGCATCTTCGGCCTGATCTAGCTCATTTCTGGCCTTCTCTATTTGCTCACACACTGTTGTAGATATTTCGCATAATGGCTCAGCCTTGGCAAGTTGTTGACATAGAAGTCTGATCTGAGACAGTAATGCGCTATTTATTTGAGTTGCCTCTGCTCTGAAATTTTTCACATTCTGTGTGCTCTTGATACCTTCGAGCTGTGCTGATAGTTGAGCTATTCGCTCATCTTTCGATTTCATCATCAGCTCATTTGATGTTTTCAACTGTGACAATGCCTCCGACAATTCTTTTGCCTTCTGCGTTTCACTTTGGTTTATCCTTTATCTTTCAATTTGCAGTTGCTGGGTTAACAAATTGTTTTCCTGCTGTTGAGCCAGCAACTGCTCTTCCACTTGTGCTGCTTTATTTTTCGCTTCAATTACCTCTGCCTGTAATGCATATATTTCATGGTCCTTAGTCTTCAACAGAAGACTTACCTCCGATGCTTTATCGATAGTTGCTGCAGAATAAGCTCCCACGAATTGAGACAGTTTTGTTAGATCATCGGAGGGATCCAAATCCTCCTTCCACACCATATTGCCCGTGACTGTTTGCTCAGGAAAGATAGAAGGTTGATCAAGCCTTCGTCTTTTATTAGAGCGCTTAATAACGGCTCTATGCTTTGGGCTGTAGAAAATATCCAGGGGAGGAATTTCTTCCACCTGGAGAACAATTTGATCGGAAGGGTCCTTATTGATTACCTCGACATCCTGTGAAATGGGTGGGCCGCTGGTTCCTCCTAGAACCTGAGAAGAAGTGGTATCGGGCGCATCGTTGGTTTTAGAAGCGTCTGTGTCTTTGGAGCCTTCTTTACCATTGATAATGGAATCGAATTGGTTCCATTGTTTAATCAATTCAGGATCGGTGGAGGTTTGCTTATGTTGCTCTGTATGGGCTTTGCTCCGTTCTTTTTCTTGTTCTAACTTCTGTTGTTCTTCAAGTGCTTTTCGCTGCTGCTCCTCCAATTCCTTTTTCTGCCTATCTGCTAGCTCTTTCTTTAGTTTCTCTTCTTCCTTCTTCTTCCTCTGCTCTTCTTCCTTCTGTGCCTTTTGCTGCCTTTCTATCTGCTCTTTTTTCTGGCTCTCTGCTTGCTCTTTTCTTTGCTTCTCAGCCTGCAGCTTCTTCTGCCTCTCCTCCTGTTGTTTATCCTTTTCTTTAGTTGTAACAGGAGGTGGATGTATCTGTTGCCGACCAGGCTCGCTTGAGGAAGGCGCTGGAGTTGTGGATAATAAATCTAGAGGCAGAGTTTGCAACCTCTGCTCCCTAAGTTTATTAAACTCAGTCAACGCCTCATCATTGAATTTCATTCTGGCAAGCTATTTGGCTTGGCTTATTGTATCGGTACCTGTGAACAGGTCATCAAACATATCTTCTTGATGATCAACTTTTGTTAATTTTGCTTGTTCTAGGGCAAAGTAGGCAGTTTGCTTTGGATCATAGAGTCCGTTTGGGATAGTGGCCAGGGATAAAGTTTGGAGTTTTGTCGCTTCTTTTTCTGCATGCTTGTAATTAAGCAGAGTAAAAACCCCAATTCTTAAAGGAAAAGGGGGCCAACCTTTCTTCTTCTCCTCTTTGAGAGTTTGTGTGACACTCTCAGTCATAATCTGGTAGCAGATTTCCCGGGCTAACAGCTTGTCTGGGATATACAAAGGGAGGACATGCGGCCTAGCCTTACTCCCAAAAACTCTGATATAGGTGAAATACTCTTCCCCGAACCAACTCGCTATGGCTGGTAAGTCAAAAGAAGCTTCATAGGAAATTCTGGAAATGGGTTTGTCATAAATAGAATAGTAAATGGGCACCATGAAACCATTACAAATTTGGTACAAATGATCCTTGTAAGAGGACTTCCACAATTTCTGATGGTATAAATGAATGGGTGTTGGGTCTTGGGTGGTCCATCTCCAACCGAGGATAGGAAACTCAGAATTAAAACACAAGGTATCCATAATGTAAGCAGTATAATAAAATGGCGGGATTTTCCTTTCGGTGACTATAGTTTTGGCTCTAAATTCACGAACAGCCACGACCAACTTATCAGAAAGAATAGTAGCCCAATCCATAATTATACTATTGATAGCCGCTTGCATTAAGGGAACCATGTCAATATTGATATTAACGGAGTCATGTAATCCCCACAATCTACACATCATAATCCCCGCATAGCAATAGGGAGAAGCCAAAGAAACGTTGGAGTACTTACCCGAACTCTCAGGCTTGTGTTTGGCTGGGTTTTGCCTCCAATCTCGGAGGGGTTCGGATGGTGATTCATTTTCTTTTGCGAATTTCTCCACGAAGGCTCTGTTATAGACTAGCTCCGGTTCAGGCAGATGATACATTCGCCTCAGGTCATCAGGCTTGAATGACCCGAAAATCCTTCCATCCCTTGTATGAAAAGTTCTATCAGTGATGGGGATTTCTTCAATTGCCCAGCGCACAACATCTGTGTAAGGGAGAACCTGCTCTCTGGCCGCTATTCTGTGTAAAAAGGAGTCGGCCAAGTCTTTGAGCGTTGCATCAGACTTCCTTAGCACATCTACACTAGCCGTTCTGACTGTCACTTGTGGTTTCTCAGCCTCCAACAGATTATATGTGCCCTGCCATGTGGTCCTAGCAAGACCAGTGCACGTAGTGTCCGAGATTAGGCCTTTCTTCGAAATTGTAGCAGCTTGACCTGCAACAGGTGTTGTAGTGGAACCAGAAGACCTCTTATTTTTCTTCCCCATCATGTTCAGGCTTTTCTCAACAAACGAACTCTACACAAATGCAAGAGAAATTGTAACACGAGAAATAATGAAGACAAAGCATAATGGGAAAGATATATTTCACTTGAAGCGTGGCGATATTAATTTTCAAAAAGTGGCTGTGGATCCAATCACTGGTAAGAGATCGCATATGCATTAATGGTGTTTTTAAGGCATGCTACCCATTAAATGACCTTTACACTGTTATTCAGTTGAATGACCCCCTAACGCGTGCAACAGATATGATAATGCCTTAGACGCAAGTATTCGTTAATCGAAGGGGCAAAGTTATTAAATACGCATGCATTACCTTATCCCTTCTTTTAACGGCATTTTGAAATCTGCGCTTTATCAACCGGATTTAAATATAACTTTAAGGCTTAAAGCAATCACTTTTTGAAAATGTCGATTACCGATGAACAATATCGCATCGCATCGGGGGAAAGAGTTACACTATCGTTTGAAAGTAGTCCTGGCGAATGCCGATTGCGATATCGCATCGGACTAGCGTGTGAACACATTACCAGATGCATATTAAGAGATTTGCCGACTTCCGATAGCGATATCGCATCGCATCGGGGAAAGACCTGAGTGCCTTATGAGAGTGCATGAGATACCGCCGACGGCCGATAGCGATATCGCATTAGGTCGGGGTTTATAACTTAAAGCGTTTTCCCACAAGAGGCAGTGCCGATAGCCGATCGCCGATAGAGCATCGCATCAGGGTGTAAGATATGTGCTCTTTTTGTGTATGCATTGAATACCGCCGATCGCCGATAGCGATATCGCATCGGCAAAGTCTGAAGTGCCGTTTTAAATGCGTTTCTCTTGTTATTGCGATATGCGATCTTGCGATCGCTTTATCGCAATAACAAAAGATTGTTTTATTTTGGAAACATTGTTATTCGAAAAAGGCTTCAATTCACAAACACATTTGATTATCATTCCTTTTTCGAACAAATTCATTGATACCAATTAATTTTTTTAAAAGGGACCCATTTCATATGTTGATTGTTTATAAATACAGATGATATGAAATGGGGCGTTGTTGTAGGGCACAACACACCCTCAGCAATGATCTGATAAGCTATTTCCCTCGCCAGCAGTTTATCAGGTATGTACAAAGGAAGGGCGTGAGGTTCGGCTTGGCTACCGAAAACTCTTATATAAGTGAGCTTTTCCTCCCCGAACCATCTTCCTACTGATGTTAAGTCAATTCTGGCTTGGTAGGAAATCTTCGGAGCAGGTTTATCAAAAATAGAGTAATGAATGGGTAACATAAAGCCATTGCAGACTTGGTATAAATGGTGCTTATAAGAGGATTTCCATAATTTCTGATGGTATATGTGAATATGCATGGGGTCTTGTGGTGTCCACCTCCAGCCGAGCACAGGAAATTCAGAATTAAAATACAAGGTATCTAAAATATAGGCACTGTAGTAGAATGGGGGAATTAACCTTTCAGTAACGCGGGTCTTATTTCTAAACTCAAGAACAACTGCTGCTAGTTTATCTGAGAGTATAGTTGCCCAATCCATTATTTCACTGTTACATGCTGCTTCCATCAAGGGAACCATTTCTATAGTGAAATTAGAAGAGTCGTGCAACCCCCACAATCTACACATCATTATTCCAGCATAACAATAAGGAGAACATAGGGAATCAACCGAGTACTTACCAGAAGATTCATGTTTTTGTTTTGCCGGATTTTGTCTCCAATCCCGAATGGGTTCGGATTCAACTTTATTCTCTTTTCGGAATTTCTCCAAAAACGCCTTGTTGTACTTCTTCTCTAGCTCAGGCAAGTGATACATTTTCCTTAAATCATCAGCCTTGAATGACCCGAAAATTCTCCCGTCTCTGGTGTAGAAGGTTCTGTCCATGATTGGGATTTCCTCAATTGCCCACCACACTACATCTGTATATGGGAGAATTTGTTCCCGAGCTGCTATCCGATGAAGGAAGGAGTCAGCTAAGTCCTTTAAAGTACCATCAGATTTCCGAGTTGAATCTGCAGAGGCTTGTAATGTTGTCACTTCAGGTTCTTCGGCTTCAATCAAATTGTAGGTACTTTGCCAAGTAGTTTTGCTGAGACCAGAACATGTAGTATCAGATATCAATCCTTTCTTTTTATCTGTTGGATCAGCGGCAGCTTGTCCTGTGGCTGGCGCAGCGGAAGCGACTGCGGTTTTCTTAGACTTCTTCCCCATTCTATTTGAGTTTTCTGCTTTGGAAGAATTCTTCACAGGAGTGAAAGTAAACGTAACACAGAGAATTGGTAATGAAAATCCAATATGAGAAAGATAAATTGATCAATGCGTGATGAGGGATTAACTTTTAAAGTGGCCGCGGATATAATCTATGGGAAGATTTTAGGACTTACTATTACATTAAATGGCCGTTTAAAACCTGCCAATCCTTTAAATGCCCATCATATCATTAATCGGCTGAATGATTTGTTTAAGCGTGCCTTGGATGTTTTGGCGGTTGAGCGCAGGTAAATCATTGTTCGACAGATCAATCTTTTAATATGAATTGATCGTAATATCCCTCTGTTTTAATGGATTTTTTGAAATTTGCGCTTTATTGCAATCGGGCATCAGGGAAAACTTAACTCCTTATATTGACACCTTTTGAAATCCCCGATCGCCGATAGCGATATCGCATCGCATCGGGAGTATTGGCATTCTACGAAAACATGGATAGCATATCGCCGATCGCCGATAGCGATATCGCATCGCATCGGGGTGAATTACCTGGGGCGCTTTAAGAACATGCATAGTATATTACCGATAGCCGATAGTGATATCGCATCGGGGAAAACCAATGGGCCGTTTAAGTATGCTTCCTATGTCATTGCGATATGCAATCTTGCGATCGCTTTATCGCAATGATAAAATATTGATTATTTGTATTATTAAGATCAAAATGAGTTTATCGAAAAGGTTTTCATAATGTTTTTCATTTTGTTTTCGGACCTTTTTTGAATAATACAATGTTGATACCAATCCAATCTAAAGGGACCCATTTCATATGATATTTTTTCTAAATAAATATTGATATGAAATGGGGGGTTGTGGTAGAGCACAACAGGACCCTTTCTATAAAATTTGTAGCTAAACGCCTTTTAGGATTTTTATTAAGTTGATTATCCTACGATTTTGTTAATTTTTTATTTTCTTTAGATTCTTGTTTTGATTGCTTCGTTCAGATCGATTTTTTATAAGCTTTCCATTGATACTTGTTTTGCCTCATTTGGTCAACTGGTTTGTAAATGGCACTCTTTTGAAGTCTAATCATTTATGTCGCCTTGGTGAAAATGCGTAAAATGTACAAGATTCCATTTTTGTAATTAAATTAGTTCAATAATGCATTTATTTTAAATATTAACCCCTAGTTAGTTATTACTAACATTTTTCATTTTTACTTATACATAACCCAGCCAAATCATGTAGCATTGAGATTTCAGTCATTTATTTCAATTTTCTATTTTCAAATAGATTACTAATCTCAAAAACCCAGAATGTCAAAGTGGTTGTAGTTTAAATAAGCAAAATACACTTTAGATAATTTCATAACTTAACCTCATTAAAATAAAATCAAAAAATAAAATAATATATATAAAATAAAAATATATTACATGATCGGAAGATCGCATCGGAGTTTTTAATCGCAATATTTTTAAAAACCTTGACAACCCCATCCTCCCGATCTCCTGATCATATAAAAAAAGTCAAAGGCATAAGATATTAAACCAAGTCTCGTGATTCGATTTTGGTTTCAAACTCATTCATACAAATGAGTGAAGTATGGAATGTTAAGAAGAGTATGGTTTAATATTAAAATAAAAATTAATAATGTGATCGCTCCATCACATCGGGAGTTCTCAATTGATACATTTTTAAAGAACCCCAATAAACTCATTATCCTAATTTGCCGATTGCAAAAAGGGCATGGAGGCATTAACTTATGTTTTGTTTGAGTTTCAAAATTGCTCATATGTATGAGTAAAGTGTAGTAGTTACATTTTAATATTAAAATAAGATTTAATATTTAATATTTAATATTTAATTTTAAATTAATTAATTTATAATATAATTAATTAAATTAAATTAAAATTAATTAGTTAGTTAGTTAGTTAGATTAATATTAATTAATAAACAATTTATTAATTAATTAGTTTTGTTTATAATTAACAATTAAATTATAATTAATTATCAAATAATTAGAGCTTAATTTAGGATTAGATCTTTTAATTAACATTTTGATTTTCTAGCCCAACAACAGAATTTCCAAAATTGTGTCAGATTTAACTCATCAACTTTGGAGGCTCATAGATTGAGTTTTACTTGGCCAAATGAGGCCCACGACGGCTCATTGGAAAGATAAAATCAAGGAGAACATTTATGAGGAGGTTTCACTAATAGATTTGGTCATTTATTGGATCTAAAAACAGGCAGAAGATCAAGCTCTGAATTTTTCAACAAAATCAATTTTCTGAGTTTTATTTTCTTCATTTTCATTTTCCCAAGCCTCTTCTAAGTGCATATTCATTCATCAATAATATCCTTGGCCAATTAAAATCATCATATGCATTAATAGAAAGCTCAGATTTCCTTTTTAATTGCATTTGATTTGATTTGTTTAATTCCAGATTTGGCATCTTGATTTTGTTGTTGCATCTTAATTTATTTTGATTTCTTTTTGCAGGAAAACAGTAGAAGAGATATGGAGAAAAAGATCTCAATCAATGAGAATGCTCCAGCAATTAAAGATTGGAATTTTGAGCAAATAAAATTAGATTGGGCAGATTTTTCTTCAACAAACTTTCCTCTCAAAAATACCTTTGAAAATATTATAAATGACAGATTGTAAAATGTAATAGGGGGTTGCTCTCCTCTACAATTTTGGGACTCTAAAAGAATTTCTGCAATAGGAATTTAGAGTTGTAGGAGAGCGGAGAGAAAATCTCAGATCTAGGGATTATTGAGGATTTTTCCTTTATATCTTGAATCATGTATGATGGGCAGAGTTTGCACTATTGAAGCTCTAGTTTTGAAAGCAAAAGTTCAAGTAATGTAAAGGACTATTGGAGACCAAGGTTAGAGAAATAGATGCAATAAATTGGTATTTCTAATACTATTGTTTCAAATATCAGTTTCATTTTTATGATAACAAGAATGTGTCATTTTATTCATGTTTATACACTTATATTGATATGGGTAATTTGTCTCAGTATTTTTATTATGTATCTGAACTCTTATGGATAAAATTTTGATTTCTGAGTAACTATTTACTCATAAATTTGTCTTATAAAACTTATTAATTAAATAATTATGTGTTGCGGACTATTTCCGCATATTATTGTTAATTTATTGGATTTACTGATTTGACAATCAATATCATTTTTGTGAATTTCTTCCTCAGTGTTGTTGATTGATTATTTCAGTTAAGAGGTCTCAATAGGAAGTGTTTTGGTATCCATAATTTTAGTTAAATGAACTACTTCATTAACTTGATATTCATTATAAACAAGACATATTTAAATCCCAATACTTTAAATATCTTACTCTTGGTTGGGTTAGATCTATATCTGCCTAGTTGAGATAGGATTAGGATTAGTTTCTTTTGCTTGCATTATAGAATAAGTTTGCATTTATATTAAGTTCTACATTTCTCAAAGAGGAAAAATTTTAGTTGTGGCTTGGCTGAACCCAAATCAGCTTAAGGGTAATTCTCTTGCCCGATCAACGAGAAGAAATGATCTGATATCCCTTTCTATTGGTAGTTAAAATTATTATCATAAACCAATAGCAATAGGGAAAAGGTAACTGGACCTAGTTAAACCAGACGGAGCCACTACTCCAAATAGAAAAGGAGTTGCTTTAAGGTCCAGACCAGGTGGTTATCCCTCAATGTTGAGGCAGACATTTTTGGCCCTCAACATTTTTGGGCGCTAGAAGGAGGGCCTGAGACTTGTTGTCTATTGGAGTCTTTTAAATTTTAACATTTTATTTAATCACGATGGCTCCTCTTAAACTTCCAATTTGGAGTTGTGTCCATGGACGTGCATCTTCTAATACTCCACCCGAAGTGGTAAGACTCTTGTCTCAGATAAAGTTTAACAATAAGAGGAATTCTTCTACTTTTAATCATGTCTTTCAATTTATTCCAAAAGTTTCAAATTATGATTTTCAAGGAATTGATGAAGGCATTTTGTGTAGAATTTTTACTCTCACATTCGCAGCAAAAGCCAGAAACTGATGTAGAACTCTTCCAGTTGCCTCAATGCACATCTGGGATCAATTTGTTACAATTTTCATTTGTAAATTTGAAAGCTATAATTATGAACAGGTATGTGATGAAATGAAATATCTACGAAGATTTGAAAATGAGACTGTTAGAGATTTTAATATTCAATTTCATTTAAATTGTTTAAGGTTTAAAGTCGAAGATAAACCTACGGAAGAAGAATCACTAGATTGGTTTGAATATATTTGTTCTCTTCCTCCCATTCCCAATCCATATGAAATTAGTTTAAGCTTTGTTCCATCCCCTTCCAACATAAATGAGAATTCCAATATGGATGTGCAAATAAATTATGATGAAGAGGTCTCACAAAGCTTAGAAAATATTTCTAACTAAACACAAGAAGACAACAACAACAATTTTGGAAAAAGAGCCACCTTGAAATCTGAAAGCTACTCTGTGGTCAATTCAGAAAATCAAATCGCAAATCATCAAGTACAAGTAGCAATCAAAGTAAATAATAACACACAAACTATTGTACAAATTTCTGAATTTTTTCATGATGAGAAAATGCCAAATTCAGAGAACCAAAGCACAATTCTTCAAGAAAGCATGAGTAGACAAAGGAATGATCTACAATCTAAAATTTACAATGAACATAATGTACAAGAGTTCTCAAATAGAGACATTTTTAATTGCGTTATTTCAGATTCACATTTTTCCCTTTATCCTGATATTTTTAATGATGGTGATTTTTCCCCTCTTGGTATTAATGATATTTCAAAAAATAAAGAAGTTGATCTAAATGAAATACCAATTAATTTTTATCAATATAGAGAAACAATAATTGATCATTCTTTTGCCATTAATGAACATGAAATTCTTGTTCCTCCTTGTTTTGATATATTGGATGAGGTAGAAGGGAATTCTAGAGAATATTGTAAAATCGTTTATCATAATTACTCTGACATCAAGGATGTTGATTTTTATTCTTCTCAAGAAAATCTTCATACAAAAATTCAAATAACATCTGAAAATGAGGAACGTTTCAAATTGGAAATTATTCCAACCAATCTTCATTCTAACGCAACAAATCATCTTCATGATTTCACCATTCGGGAAAACATTCCAATTTATGATCCATATCATGATCAAGCTCTCATTCCTACTTATAATCATAATTCTCTTTCTAATTCATAAGTTGGAATTGGCAATTACTCAAATTCTATTATTCTAGCTAATCCTTGCGAAAAAGAAATTATTTCAAAACAATCCCAATTGTGTTGTAACATTAGTTGTACCAATAGTGATTTCATTTTATTTTTTCTTTCACACTTATTTTGTTTAAATTTAGATTTATTTTCTAATTTTATTTTTCAAAATTTTCACACTTTTCGCTGGCATATTGAGCACTTTACTATCAAACACTCAATTGATGCATTGCCCTATTGGGAAATTGAAGTTTCATATTATAATCATGAACATCAAAAGCTATTAATATTTCAATTTCAATCAATGCTAATGTTTTATCAAAAGCTTCTATCTTCTCAAAGGCAATGTCAACAAGAGAATGTATTTTTACAATCTAGCCAGCAATCCAATTCAATTAATAATCTTCCATTATATTTAACAGATTTCCATCCATTTTTCATTAACTCATTTGAAAAATATTTGGAAAGTTTTCCTTCATGGAAGATTGTTAATAGTTTAACACTTACACATAACACTAACAATTTTTTCTAGGCCTTTGAATTTAAAAGCTCATATCCACAATCTGGCCTGTCATCTCCTCTTTTGAACATTTCCCAATCATTAACGGAAACCCATCCAAATTTTTATGATACAATTGGAGTTCAGTTGGAAAGGACATTTCGAAATAAGGTGATTGTAAATAAGTTGCTAACAATAACTGTACATTCTGATTTCATACTTAGCTTTCTTACTTTAATTAGATTTGTATTTTTATTACTAACATTTGAATTGTATATATATGCAGAAATTAAAATAAGAGAATAGTTACACTAGAAATATGACTATACCTAGTCATTTTCATTTATATGGTTAGAATAGCAGTAGAATTCATTTAGTTAGTTTGTTTTATGTAGTTAATTCATTCTTAACAATTCTGCAGATATAAATAAAGCAAAGAAATCAGCCCTTCTAATACATGTTCAGTGAAACATTTTCTTCTCATCGGAAACTTTTTAATTCTTGCTTCCTATTTTTAAATCAAAATCTATTGTAGCGATATCTCTACTCTGCCTATTTTGAATAATTTCTTGACTAAATTCAATTGAAATTGCACTTGGCACCGATCACCTCAAAGCCACTTTTCTTCATTTTGAGATTTCCTTCTAAGGTTTTCTTTTGAAATTTATATATCGAAGGTTTCGATGATACAAAGCTTCTTGACATCATTATTCCGTGAAAAAGATAACTGTCTGAGCTCATTAAGCTTAATATCGATTTGATTATTATTAGCAGTCTAATTTTTTGCTATAATCACATGAAGCTTATGTTATTTTCCTCGAAATTAGTTAAAATGACCTTAAGGGTGTCCATGCTATTATGTGCACACATTTGAATCTGTAATTATATTCTTTCATAATGAGTGGTTTTATTCCATTCTGATATTTAGTTTATTATCTGATGCTGCAATACGCATCATATTTATTTACTAAAGGCATTGTTGAACAGTCACTATAACAATACAAATTTTTCTCAAGTTAATTCGGAATGAGCAGAGGTAATAAATTGTTGTTGCAATTCAAAGGGAAGCATATTTTCATATTTATTTCTGGTGAATTTTATGAATTTCAGATTTCCTAAACATGAATAAACAGATTTTATTTAAGCTGATTGCACACTCCGATTTAGAATAAATAATGAGATGATTTTGAACAAAGTCAAAATTTTGATAAATCCAAGGAAGAATTTGAAGATTCATGAGGTAAAATTTACAGACAATTTCCTTCCAGGTATGCATTTACAAGTTCAATTTCATTTAGTTTCTATTTTCCTTAGTTTATTTATTATTCTTGTTCTGTTTCATTTGCAGGTTTCCATTTATTTTCAGAACTTGAAGTAAGCAGCAAACCCATTTCAAATTTGCAAGAAGTTCAAGGAAATTTTATTTGATTCATTAGAATTTGAACATTCTTTAACTTTGCTTTCATTCATTAGAAAACCCAATAGACATTTAAAACAGTATCGGAAGATTCATATTGAAACATTTCATGTCATTGATACTACAAAATCTATACATCTCCAATGTTCCTTTTCGATCATCCTTCGATAAAATGACTTTACCAATATTGTGATGCTCACACAATTCTGGACCCGATATGAAATTTAAATCAAGTTCATAAAAATATCACGTCCATTCAATCGCAATAATGGTAGGGTCATAATTTTAAAGGTACTGATGTCTCGGATCCGATATGATATTAAATTCTCATAATAAATCTATTGGGTCCATTTTTCATCACATATCGGTGTATCAAAAACATTACATCATGTACTTAAGTTTTCTGATTGCCGATTTCTTTTGAGGTCCAAAGCCAGTCTCACCTAGGAGCCCCGTCATCCGTCGCATCGCTGCAATCGTAAAATAATATCATCATTTCCGACATAACTATCTTCTAATATTCCGATATGTCGATATCGCAATCGCTTCATCGCATTTTTATTTATGCTCATATCACAATTCTAAATTCGCGATGAGCGATGTACGATGTACGATGTACAAAGCATGACATAACCATTCCCTGATCCTTAATATAACAATTCTTCAATATTGTGATCACTCCATTTCATCACATATATTCTCATCGCATGTTCTCATATCGCAAATTTGCCATTGCAATTTTCCGATGCGATAGACTCCACATGCCTCTACGCCATTAACATTTAATTGATATATGGCATAGCAAAAAAGGTGAAATTTTGCAGATTAAACTTTAAGCATGGTGAAGAATCATGCAATGCGAATCATCTGATAAGGCGTTGGGTTGTATGGAATATTTTAAAGCAATTTTGGGTAACCACTATAGTACTAAAACAATTGATGACAAATTTGCAGCATATTTAAATCATTCCAATTTCACATATATTTTAGTTTTAAATATATAATTCCATAATTGATATGAAATTCAAGACCTCTCTTTCTTCATATTTAAATTTCATTATCTAGGATTTGGTCTTAGTACTGGAAAATTTATAAAAATCATGGAGTTTCTATGAAACTTATAATATTTTGAGAAGATTCATCACTGCATATTCTCATTCTCATTTCTGATGCATTTGTTTTAATTCCCTTGAACACAAAGCATTCCTTTTTTACATTTTACTACTTGATTTAGTCTAAATAAAATAAATAATGATTTTGGTTTATAGGAATTTGGTTAGTTTGACTTCTTCATGTTTTTAATGTTAACTAAAAGAAGAAGTCAGTTAGTGTTGGAGAAACTAATACCTCTCAGGTAAGATCAAATGCAATTATCCAATCGTAAGATTCATCTACCCACTTTCATTAATTTCCATTTCGTTACTTTAGTTTCAGTTTTGTTTTTAAAATTCTATTGATATTTAAATATTTTTTGCAACTCTTCATAAAATCTTTCAATCCTCCGTCAGATCATATTTTGGAAGTCTTATACTCTTCTCTTGGTTTTATTTCAAGAAGCAGCGATAATCTTCGTAGAAACAGCTACACTAGGAAGTTTCTGAACCTTTAGTTTGTTTCTTTAAGAATTCCTTTTATTAGAAAATGATTAAGATGATGCTTTGAAACAAGAAGATTGACATCAAACAGGAATTTTTTATTGTGGCTAAATTTTATCATCATTGCTATCTAAAGCCTAAAACACTTAGAATCCTGCAAGGAATAATTTATTTGAATCTTGTCATAAGAATGAATGATTACATGATTATTTTCCTTTACTTCATTTTGTTGAGACATTGGTATAAAAATTCTTGTTAGAGTTTATCTTTCAAAACTTGGATTTTCCTTTCCACTTTTAAATTTTTTCATTTTTGTTTTTGTTTGTTAATTTATTTTGTCACTTTGGCTTAAGAATTCATTTCCTTATGTTTTTAGTTTTAATTTTGGTGACTCTACCTTGATTTATATGGAAGGTCTTCTTGTTACCTAACAATGGTCGGCATACATAGAGAAAATTTGTTAATAGTCTACTATTAGTTTTTTCTTAAAATATCTTAATAAAGTTTGTTTTTCTTATTATAAAGGTAGACATACTTAAGGAAGAGATTACAAAACAAGAGAAGTTGACAAAGTATCATAAAATCTGAGAAATTTCTTTTTTCATCAAAATTGTAATTATTTTGAGATTTCAATATTTTATTAAGATCTTTCAAAATTTTATTAGTCAAGAAAAGTTATTTTTAACCAAGTAAAGACACTTTACAACAAAACACCTTTAACTAAGAAATTGTCATTCTTAACTCTTAAGGAGTCAATGATTCTCCCTATCCCAAAAAGTCTTATTTTTCTAGAGTGTAATCCAAAAATATATTTAAACTTAAAATATAAGAGGTCTCATCATGAGCCTGCTTACCATGATCATAGGGGAAAAATAGGCTGACATTACCAACATTGCTAAACAAACTAAGGTAATGGCTTATGATTGCAAACAATTATAAGACAAGGGGTCTCATCACGAGCCAACTTGTTCAGTCCAATTATAACCAGTGAATGGCATTTTCAACTAACTGGCTACCAAACCAGGACAATGACTTTTAAAAACTAAAAAAAAATAAAAAAATAAAACAAATACAAAGAAAATAAATATATATAAATGGATTTATCTCTAGGTCAATAATTCTTAAATAGATGGGATTCTGAATCATTCATGATTAAAAGGTAACCCTGTCGAAACTATAGATGTTTGCTCGCAGCAGTGGCTCTACCTATGACAAATGAGTATATTCTAAAAAGCCAAGTTGTAAAGTGACCCCTGCTTTATCTCTACAACTAATTAAAGACTGGTATAGAGTTTTGAAATATTTTAATTTATGAGGAATTTTAACAAAAATTACAGTAAGATGATTCTTGCTTTTATTCAGACTAATGAACCTAGTTAAACATTCCAAAAATAATTTTCTCTTCTTTAATTATTTTTACTTTAAATTTAGGAAAATCTTATTCATATCAAATAGAGATAATTGGTTCTCCTCTCGTGTGTCGCCATTGTTGTGGTAAAACACAACCCCCCCATTATTGACTTGTTTACTTCAAACGATGGGGACCCTTTCTATAAAATTTGTAGCTAAAAGCCTTTTAGGATTTTTATTAAGTTGATTATCCTACGATTTTGTTAATTTTTCTTTTTCTTTATATTTTTGTTTTGATTGCTTCGTTGAGATCAATTTTTTATAAGCTTTCCATTGATACTTGTTTCGCCTCATTTGATCAACTGGTTTGTAAATGGCACTCCTTTGAAGTGTAATCATTTATGTCGCCTGAGTGAAAATGCGTAAAATGTACAATATTCTATTTTTGTAATTAAATTAGTTCAATAATGCATTTATTTTAAATATTAACCCCTAGTTAGTTATTACTTACATTTTTCATTTTTACTTATACATAACCCAACCAAATCATGTAGCATCGAGATTTTAGTCATTTATTCCAATTTTCTATTTTCAAATAGATTACTAATCTCGAAAACCCAAAATGTCAAAGTGATGTAGTTTAGATGAGCAAAATATGCTTTACATAATTTCATAACTTAACCTCATTAAAATAAAATCAAAAAATAAAATAAAATATATAAAAAATAAAAATATATTACATCGGAAGATCACATCAGAGTTTTTAATCGCAATATTTTTAAAAGCCTTGACAACCCCATCCTCCCGATCTCCTGATCATATAAAAAAAATCAAAGGTAGAAGATATTAAACCAAGTCTCGTGGTTCGATGTTGGTTTCAAACTCATTCATACAAATGAGTGAATTATGGAATGTTAAGGAGAGTATGGTTTAATATTAAAATAAAAAATTAATAATGTGATCGCTCCATCGCATCGGGAGTTCTCAATTGATACATTTTTAAATAACCCCGATAAATTCATTATCCCGATTTGTCGATTGCAAAAAGGGCATGGAGGCATTAACTTATGTCTTGTTTGAGTTTCAAAATTACTCATACGTATGAGTAAAGTGGAGTAGTAGTTATAGTTTAATATTAAAATAAGATTTAATATTTAATATTTAATTTTAAATTAATTTAATTAATTAATATATAATATAATTAATTAAATTAAATTAAAATTAATTAGTTAGTTAGATTAATATTAATTAATAAATAGTTTATTAATTAATTAGTTTAGTTTATGATTAACAATTAAATTAGAATTAATTATCAAATAATTAGAGTCTAATTTAGGATTAGATCTTTTAATTAAAATTTTGATTTTCTAGCCCAGCAACAAAATTTCCAGATTTGATTCATCAACTTTGGAGGCTCATAGATTGAGTTGTACTTGGCCAAATGAGGCCTAGGATGGCTCATTGGAAAGATAAAATCAAAGAGAACATTTCTGAAGAGGTTTCACTAACAGATTTGGTAATTTATTGTGTCTAAAAATAGGCAGAAGATCAAGCTCTGAATTTTTCAACAAAATCAATTTTCTGAGTTTTATTTTCTTCATTTTCATTTGCCCAAGCCTCTTCTAAGTGCAGATTCATTCATCAATAATATCCTTGGCCAATTAAAATCATCATATGCATCAATAGAAAGCTCAGATTTACTTTTTAATTGCATTTGATTAGATTTGTTTAATTCTAGATTTGGCATCTTGATTTTGTTGTTGCATCTTAATTTATTTTGATTTCTTTTTGTAGGAAAACAGTAGAAGAGATATGGAGAAAAAGATATCAATCAATGAGAATTCTCCAGCAATTAAAGATTGGAATTTTGAGCATATAAAATTGGATTGGGCAAATTTTTCTTCAACAAACTTTCCTCTCAAAAATACCTTTGAAAATATTATGAATGACAGATTGCAGAATGTAATAGGGGGCTGCTCTCCTCTACAATTTTGGACTTCTAAAAGCATTTATGTAATAAGAATTTAGAGTTGTAGGAGGGAGGAGAGAAAATCTCAGATCTAGGGATTATTGAGGATTTTTCCTTTGTATCTTGAATTATGTATGATGGGCAGAGTTTGCACTATTGAAACTCTAGTTTTGAAAGCAGAAGTTCAAGCAATGTAAAGGACTGTTGGAGACCAGGGTCAGAGAAATGGATGCAATAAATGGTATTTCTAATACTACTATTTCAAATATCAGTTTCATTTTTATGATAACAAGAATGTGTCATTTTATTCATGTTTGTACACTTATGTTGATATGGGTAATTTGTCTCAATATTGTTATTATGTATCTCTACTCTTATGGATTAAATTCTGATTTCTGAGTAACTATTTACTCAGAAATCTGTCTTATAAAACTGATTAATTAAATAGTGATGTGTTTTTTTTTTTCCGAAGAAAAAAGCCGAACTTTTCTATTAGTAAAATAAAAAAGTTACAATCAGATGAGTGAACATTCAGCAGAGGTCTGTTTGAGGCAGAGAGATAACAATCCTCCTCTATGATGCCATCAAACATGTCTTTAACAAAAAACTAAAAAGTTCTCCTGAACTCGGCATGAACAGCCATACCAAAATATAGTCAAAACTGTCTCAGTGTATCTGGGTCTCCTTTTTTAAAGGAAAACAACCCTTTGAGTATGCATAATAACAAAGATGTCTCTCGTGCTTCTTCATATTGTAAAAAGATGAACAGAAAAAGGAAAAGGCACAAGCTTTCATATGCTGCCAGTGCCAGATAAAAGTCCATTTGTACCTGGAGCATATACAGACATATTCAAAAAAGAATTTATGTGTAGGGGGGAAGATTCGACACACGGATCTGGTCCTGAAACTGCTCTGTTATCCTCCACGAACCCAAAACCTGTTGTAAACCTGCTTTAGAATACCTGTCTGCCTCTTCATTTTTGTCCCTGTAAATATGTTCAATGGAGAATACATTAAAATAAAACTTTAGATTTTGAATTTCTTCTAACATTGGCATCAACATATAATTCCGGCATCTATATTTCCCATTTATCCAGTTTACAACATTTAAAGAATCTCCAAAAATCTGAACTGTGAGGATATTTCTATGAATGAGCCAGCAAAGGAGAAGTTTTAAGGCTGATAATTCTGCAAAATTGTTTGTGCCCATCCCAAGACCCACTGAGGCTTTTAGCGAGTGTAAGGGGCTTAGATGAATAATAATTCCAGCTCCAGTGGAGTTGTTTTGGGCTGCCCCGTCAAAGAAAGCCCAGGGGATGCCTTCTCTGATAAGGATTTCCTTCCGCTAGTTCAAGGATGAAGGACCTTCCGGCTCAGGAATGCTGGCAAGAATGGCTGAACTTTGTATTGCAATTACTTCCGCTGGAGTGGCTTTATCTTTAAAGATGCTTCGATTCCGGGCAATCCAAATGCCCCAGCAAAGTATAGGAGGGAAGTTCCTCAGGTTCTTCTCAGGGTAGTGGGTCCACCAGTATTCCCAAGCAGAAGAGAGGTCTTCCCCTTCCCATCTTACGTTAATGTTCAATAACTTTTTTGTTTCATCCCAGACTTGTCTTGTAAAGGAGCAGGCCAAAAATAAGTGAGGGATGGATTCAGAGGCTGCAAAACATAAAGGGCATCTACTCGGTCCCTGCTTGAAGCGAGCTTGAACAATTTCCCAAGAAGGAATCTTGTTTTTTAAGGCACACCAGAGAAAGATTCTAGCTTTTTTGGGGCACTTCAGTTTAAACAGTAGCTTTTCCCACCAAGCAGGAGGATCCCATCCCTTTCTCTTCATCAGGAAGTTATAACCAGCCTTTGGGGAGTAGTGACCTGACTCAGCATGAGCCCAAACCAGGGAGTCTGGTTTGTCCTTTAATCTAACATTTGATCATTTGAGTTCCTGAATGAAACCCCGCCACTCGATTCTCCAAATGGGATCAATGCCCAGTTCCTCTTCAGATTTCCATGCCTGTCCCCAGATGGAAGATAGCTCCATGTTTGCTATCTGATTTAAACTTTTGATTCCTTTTGCGTCTAGATGAGCGAGAAGACTGGGTGATAAGGCAAAAAGGTCGTTGCACCCTACCCATGGATCCTTGCCAATCCGCAGATTTTCTCCATTCCCCACCTGCCATGCTAAGCCTTGTTCAATTATTTTAAAAGCCTCTGTAGTGGCCTTCCAAATAACAGAGCAGTTTCTACCTTTTTTGCTTGGACTCCTAATCCAGTCTTCAAGCGGAACTGGATCAATATATTTTCTTTTGACAACTCTAGTCCAAAGGTTCTCCGCATTTATGATTCGCCATCCTGCTTTTGCTGCCAAAGATTGACTGAAATCCACGAGATGCTTAACTCCCCAACCTCCCCACTCCTTTGGTCTAGCAATCTTATCCCAAGCTACCCAGGGAAGCACTGAGTCCTCCTTAGATCCAGACCACAGAAATCTGCTACATATCTGCTTGATTTTATGAAGGATCCCTTTGGGAATCCAAGTCAGAGCAGCCCAAAAAACCGGAATGGCCTGAAGAACAGAATTTACCAGAGTCAGTCTTCCAGCCCTTGATAACCACTTGAAACTCCAATGGGATATCCTTTGTTCAATTTTTGCCACCAACCAATTCCAATCCTACTTTCGGTATGAAGACGGTTTTAGAAAAAACCCAAGATACTTGAAAGGTCGTTCCATATTGCAGATTTCAAAAGGCAAGTAGGATGTGATCAAAGTCTCCTCTTGCCTGTTGAAACCTTCCATGATTAAATGAGACTTCCTGGGATTGATTTGAAGCCCTGTAGCTTTCAGAAACAGATCAAGGATGTCTTTGAGCTCTTTTATTTCATTTATATTCCCATTTGTGAATAGTAAAATATCATCAACAAAAAGGAGATGAGTTATGAAAAAATTTACAGTAACTTCCAAACCTGTGATCAAACCTGATCTCTTTGCTTTTGAAATCAATCTACTGAACCCTTCAGCAGCCAGGAGGAAGAGTAAAGGAGAAAGAGGGCATCCTTGTCTCAAACCTCGTTGGCTTTTGAAAAATTGGGAGGCAGCCCCATTTATCAAAACAACAAAACTCACATTTGAAATGCACCCCATGATCTAATTTATAAACTCCACCTTAAAACCAAGGTGAGTCAATAAAAGTCTGAGATACGACCAGCTGATCCTGTCATATGCTTTGGAAAGATCAATTTTTAGCACTGCCCCTTTCTTTTTTGCTTGTCTGATACTGTGGATGGTTTCCTGGGCCACCCCTATAGCTTCATGAATTTGCCGACCGTCCAGGAAGCCAAATTGTTCGTTGGAAATACATACAGATAGAATAGGTTTCAGGCAAACCGCAATGAGCTTTGCTATAATCTTGTATATGGTATTGCAAAGAGAAATAGGTCTGAAATCTTCAAAAGAATCTGGGTCCTCTTTTTTCGGAATGAGGGCAATGAAAGTTGAATTAAAAGGCCCATAGATTTCTCCTTTCTTCCTTGACTCCTCCACAACTTCTGTAAGCTCTTCTCCAATAGATTCAAAAAAGTGAGAAAACAGCTCTATGGTCCAGCCATCCGGTCCCGGGCTTTTGTCTTTTGGCATTGATTTTATAATACATTCTACTTCCTCCTTAGTCACTGCCCTAAAGAGATTTTTGGCTTCCTCCCCCTCCACGAACCGAGGGAAAGCTTGGGCTGTTCTGATAATTTCAGCTAATGAGATCCCCCCAGGGTCAGCAAAAAGGGATTGAAAGTGGTTTTTTCCCAAGTTTGATACAGCCTCAAAAGAAGAAACCTCCCTTCCTTCAGGGTCCTTCAACTTCCATATAGTATTTGCATTTTTCCGGCCCTTTGCATAATTATGGAAAAATTTAGTATTTTCATCCCCCACTTTCAACCAAATAGCCCTACTTTTCAACCTCCACTCCTCTTCTCTGTCCATCAAAATCTTTGCTCTACTTTTTTCTAAAGTCAGGATTCTTTCTTTTGACTCCTGGGATACATAAGCATCAACTTCAAGATCTTATAACACACTTAGGGCCTCGTCAATTTTGACCAGCTCCTCGTTTTGTTTTCGCCTTCTGGCTGAGGCCCATTCAATGGTTGCTCTTTTAAGCCTTTTTAAATTCTCCATAAAGTGAGCTCCTTTGTTTTCCGGAGGATTTGGGCCCAGATGCCTCCAGGTATTCCTGAAAAGCTGAATAAAAGACTCCTCCTGAAGCCAAGTGGCATTAAATTTGAATGGTGAAGCCGGCTTTGGAGGGGGCTTTGATAATTCAAGGAAAATGGGAAAATGGTCCGAATTTCCCCCTTCACCCACCCATTGTCTGAACAGAGGAATATATGAAGCCAACTATTCATTGATGAGAAAGCGATCCAATCTCCTTGCAATTCTCCCCTCTCCCGTTCTTCTGTTTCTCCAAGTCGGTTTAGCCTTTATGATATTTACATCAATCAGATTATGAGTCTGAAGAGCTTTTGAGAAAAAATCTAACAAAGAGTCTTCCCTCGCAGAAGGCCCCCAAGCTTCAGTGATCCCCAAAGAGAAATTTAAGTCTCCCCCTATTATCAAATTTTTGTTTTTTAACAGTTCTTTTGAAAGAAAGTCATTCCAAAAAGGGACCCTACCCTGACAGGGTCCATACACATTGATAAACAGAAAAGGCTGATCAAAATCAGGAGAAAGGATCTCCATACCTAGAACATGGGGCAGACCCCAGAAATTTAAAACCTTAAATCTTCCTTCCTTAAAACCAATAGCAAGACCGCCAGAGTGACCAGAAGCATCTAGTGTTGTGAATACCCAACCCGGAAAAAAAGAGCGAAGGATGGATTCGACTTCAGCACTTTTGCCCAGAGTTTCCTGGAGGAAGACTATGTCCGGGTTATGACGAGAAATTAAATCTTTCAGAGCTAGTTTTTTGGGTTTACTAGCTAAACCCTACAATTCCAAGAAAGACAGATCATTTGATAACCACCTCAGGGGTTTTAGCTGCTCTAAGCGCTCCAAGAATCGACATTTGTTTACCATCCGCCACATCAAATTTTGCCTTAACTTGGGCTTTAGATAGAAAAGATTTCTGCCCTCTACCTTTCTTTAAGAGACCCTTAGATGTCTCAGTACTAAGACCACCCACCGTCTCCAGGACATCATGAGAGCAAGCAGGTCTCTTATTGTGAGATCTGAGGTTATAGTGACGGACAGGAGAAGAACTACCCATATCCTGTCTCATCTTAGGGATATCTTCACAGTTCAGATTTAAAGAAGGAATAGCTTCTGATAGGGATTCAATGTTTTGCATAGTATCATCATAATTTGATGCCATAGGGAGATCCGAAGATATACCACCGATAAATGAATCAGAATTTAAAGAGAAATTGAGTGGAGAAGACTGCATACCGGATGGAACGTCCTCAGGAGGGACGGCCGGAACATCCAAGGTATTTTCCTTGAGGGATTGGTCATCTGCATCTCGGGCCGGAATCCCTTCCTCCCACAGCACGCCCTCTTCCGACTGGGGAGCAAGTTCTTCTTTCTGATGTTCTGCTTCTGTGTTGTTCGCCTCCACCGGTTCCTCGGTTCTCCTCAGGAAACCCTCCCATTCCTCTTCTTTACTCTTTGACTTCTTTCTTCTTTTTCCCAGTGGGCAGTCCCTTGCCAAATGCCCGTACTCGTGACAATGGTGGCATCTGAAGGGAAGGAGTTCATAATCCAAGGTCTGCTCGTAAACATAATCCTTATACTGCAACGTGACCGATTCTGCAAGTCCTTCCTTCGGATTAAGCCTTACAAGAATCCTCGCCACTACTCTTTCAAAAGTATGAAGGAAGGATCTATCCGCATCCAGATAAGTGCCCAAATGGTTCCCAATAGACATAAAGACTGAATCCAACCATAAAAAAGGAGGTAAGTTAGGAGCCCTAACCCATATGGGGAATTCGTCTACCTTCTCCTTTGAAGCATCGAACAGATGAGACCATCTTTTAAAGAAGACAGGCCGATTCCCGAACGCCCAGTTTCTCCCTTCGACCCATTCCATTGCTTCCTTACTGTCGAATTTCACCATGAACCAACCCTTTACCAACGTGGTGGTCCTGAAAGACTTTGCCAGGGTTTCGAGCCACTGACTCTCTGCCCACTGCTTTAAGAATTTACCAGATACATACCTCCCTCTCGCTCTACCCACGAGGGTACACTCTTCCACTTCCAGAGCATCCTCGACCTGAACATCCATGCCCAGAACCAAGTTTGTGACCCGCTTTTTTTTCCACGGTTTGGCCTTCTTCCTATTTTCCCCTACCTTTTCTGATCCCAGCTCTGATTCCCTGCCTTCTGAGTCAGGGTTCGAATTTCCTGCATCCCTTTGATGGCTGCTTCCATCTTCCGCGTCTCTCTGAAACACATTACCGGAAGGGGTTTCAATCAATCCTTCCACCGGACTCCCCGCTTCTCCTGCTGCCGAAAAACCGCCTGCCTCCACCTTCCCAGAATCAAGGGGGTTAGCAAAAACCCCCGGATTCGATGTCTTTCTGAAACCCGCTAAAGCCCCCTCTGCCCTTAAGGAGCTCTCCAAAGATTCCTTTGAAAAAAGGGTTCTATTTACAGCTAGATGTCTGTTCCTATCACCAAATTCTTTCCCAGCACACTGAACACCCCCCACAGACCTCCACACCCCTTTATTTTGGGAAAAATTGATAATATCCTCAAGGCCACTCGACGAAACGAAAATTTTTGAAGGGGAGAAGGACTTACTGTCTGGTGGGGCAGTAATCTTGTCTTTCAGTGAACCTGACCTTGCATGAGGGTTTTCTTCCTCCGAAACCCTGCCTCCATTTTCGAAGTCGCTTGGGAGCTCCAAACTCTCGTCCAGTAACCCTTTAGCAGTATTTGGGCTCCACAAACCTCCACCCGAGAACAAAGCGGACGCATGGTTGACAGAATGCCCAAAAAACTTGTCGATATTTTTCTCCGTGACCTCCTTTCCCCAGACCGAAAGAATATCTTCTGGAGCTGGGTCCAGTTCAACCGTTTCGCTTTGATTAACCATGGTAAAACAGCCCCGTAAAACCCTGACACCGCCTCACAACCGCTACCCGGTGAAAAACTGCAGAAACCGCCTGCGCTTTGACCTCTCCAAAGGAAAACAGAAAAGGAAATACCGCCTAACGGGTTTCCACCACAAAGAAAAACGCTATGGACAAGTCCAAAACAACCGCAACCCGAAACCCGTTCTCCAGGATCAAAACCCGTTTGCAGTCTTTTTCCCAGCTGTCACCCTCTCCGTTTGTCTGCCTAGATCACCCTCGGTGTATCCGTTAGCTACTACAAATGCCCCATACCGACAAGGCCTTCCCTGTGCCACCTGCATCACCTAGGCCTATGGCCTAGGGTTCCCGGATCGAACCCTACTCCGTGCATCCTCAATCATGTATTCTCCTAAGTTTATCTTAACAACTTGAGATGTATGATTAAGGAAGTCAATAGTGATGTGTTGCGAACTATTTCCGCATATTATTGTTTAATTATTGGATTTACTGATTTGTCAATCAATATCATTTTTGTGAATTTCTTCCTAAGTGTTGTTGATTGATTATTTCAGTTAAGAGGTCTCAATAGGAGGTGTTTTGGTATCCATAATGTCAGTTAATTGGACTACTTCATTAACTTGATATTCATTATAAACAAGACATATTTAAATCCCAATACTTTAAATATCTTGCTCGTGGTTGGGTTAGATCTATATCTACCTAATTGAGATAGGATTAGGATTAGTTTCTTTTGCTTGCATTATAGAATAAGTTTGCATTTAAATTAAGTTCTACATTCTTTTAAGTCCTCTTCTCAAAGAGGCAAAATTTTAGTTGTGGCTTCGCTGAACCCAAATTAGCTTAAGGGTCATTCTCTTGCCCGATCAACATGAATAAATGATCTGATATCCCTGTCTATTGGTAGTTAAAGATATTATCGTAAACCAATAGCGATAGGGAAAAGGTAACTGGACCTATTTAAACCAGTCAGAGCCACTACTCCAAATGGAAAAGGAGCTGCTTTAAGGTCTGGACCAGGTGGTTATCCCCCAAATTTGAGGCAGACATTTTTTGCCCTCAACACAACCATGTTAACAAGAAAATTGTCTACTCAGAACGACCCTATCCCACTAAGGTGTGACAGTGCCTTAGAAACAAACAAGGAAAACTACTTTCATATTCTTCTTTATGAACTATAAATGAAGAGGAATAGGATGAACCAACCTGTGTCTTGCGCTAGTCCTTTTGATCCAATCTCTCTCCTCTTTGACAGCTTCCAGCTACCTGCTCCCTTACTTGCCCAGCTTCACCAAGTTCCTGTAAGATCACAGAAGAAGAAAACTACACAAAGACATGGATTTATATTCATAAATAGCTTAGGATCAGATTTAAGCTAAACATGCAAATATAACAAACATCAATGATACACAAGCATGTAGGAGAAACTCAAATAGTTTTATTGATATAACAAGAAGGTCCAGGCGGAGTTACAACCGATGATTCCTGATCCAACATCAACCTCCCAGCAAAGGAATCCCCTCTTCATCTCCAACAAAGCATAAATCACCCAATACTCTGATATCTATCTCAAAACCAACAACAATTCTCTGCAATGTACAAAATTCCAGCCTCCACGATCTCTGGGATGAGGGATCCATATATAGATGTATGCAAAGAGGATGAGTCAGCTTATGATCTGACTAGTGGCTTCTCTCTGTCAGTTCTTGCTTCCACTTGGAGACTGAGAGCCTCTTACCCATCCTTGGTCGAACTCAATGAGGCAAGTGTCATTGGGGAAGATTCTGGAAGCTTCCATTGTCTGTCCACCTCGCGGAATGACACTACCATTTGTCATTTCCCGCTCAACGCACCCTGGTAGTGCATTTAGGTGCATTGCAACACACCTAGCTAGTGTACTTGGGTGCTATGCAACGCAGCTAGCTAGTGGAGCAGCTGAAATGATCCTGATTTGACTGATTCTGAGCAGTTTCTGGTGGAGAACTTCTGGGAGAAGCTGTAATTTGTTGACCTTGTTCCTTTAGGGGCCGGAACAACACTTTTAGGGACTTAGGATCCCTTGGTTTATGGACATTTCATGCTTAGAGCTGTAAGGCACAAAAATGTCTATAACAGTTGCCCCCTAAAGTATGAGGCTGTTTATCGGGTGAAATGCTTTATTAGGAGGATCCGAAGTTCTTTCAATGCTGGGAGGAGACCTGTAATAAGATACAATACAATACATTATCTTCATACTGTTTTCATGATCTAGTTGAGGCGGGCATTCCCATGCTCAGCTTTATAAATTCATTTTCATGTACATAGGACAGACAATCATCTGATGGTAGACTGATGATTCTGATAGAGTCATCATCCTTTTGGTAGGATGATTATCTGTGCTGCAATGTTGTACATTTCAATGTATTTATTCTCCTGAATATATATCGCAGCCCGGATGGATGAAACTAGATCCGGGGTCTTCAATCTCATACGATCTTCACTCGAAGTACAAGTCGATCCATGTGAGAAATGTTTTGAAGTCGAACATGGAAATACATCGCTTGATTACCAATCAATGATGTAAACTATTAACAAACGCGAGATGAATCACTGATAATGATGATGACCCTCAAGGTACTGCAGTACAATTCACGTAGTGTGAATAAAGGACTTGGCGTCGAACACCACGCAAAATCTTTCGGTCGAAGGTCATTGATGTATACCTGTCGCCGGAAGTGAGAAACTTGCCATTGAGGCATGCAAGCTTCAAAGTACTGAATGGGGTGTTCCTAGATCAACTTCTTGGATAATGAGCTGGTGTCAACAAAAAGCGATCCGTCAAAGGAGGGCCTTAATGAATCCCACATCAATGACACGTAATGGAGTAAATGATTTTGATGGAGGTGAAAACGATCTGATGATATATGGTTCAGGATGGCGGTCATGAAAGAATGAAGTATAATGTATGGTAGTGGATGGGACATGGGTGACTTCTCTGGATGACTTCTCTTGAACATGTCGGTGACACTTATGTGATGGACTGGTAGCATTTACCCCAAAGGTGGATGGTATGGCGTGACCATGGTGATGTGACCGGTGAATGAAACAACCCAACCCAACTCAGGCATGGAGTGGAAGTGTCATGTTCAAGAGCGACTTGCTACCAATAAAGATTCCCTTAGTTTTCTTCCCAATTTTTCCCCAGTCATTGCTGACCAGTACCTCTTTATTTTTGTCAAGCTTGAGGAGGATAACATATGCTTGTTCTATAATTTGCCCTTCGGGCAAACCCATCGCTATGTTTTAACGAGCCTAGCGATAGTGAAACTCGTTCTCGTCTAAAGACAAGTTTGTCGCTATTAATCTTTTTAACGAGTTTAACGACAAAGATAACTCGGTCCTTTTCATTTTTAGAGAGTCTAAAACGGTACGTAAAGGTAACTCCAAAATTCCTTTTTCGTCATCTAATCCCTTAAGTCCGAAAAAGTATAAAACAATACAGAAGTGATGAATTTTCGATAGTTTTAACGAGCCGAACAAAACAAGCGCTCGATCTTTTTGTGCAATAATCCCTCAGGTCCAAAAAGATTAAAATCTAGAGGAGGGATAGCACTTCCTATCCCTTTAACGAGCTGGAAGGCCAAGGACTCGACAATCTTTTCATATTTTACGAGTCAGTTGAAAAGAGCTTAAATAAGACTCGTCTTTTGAGGAACGAGTGATAGAATGGGTAGCAGCTGATTCCAGGTAAGGTTTGGAATTTTCCAATCACAGCAGTGTCACAAGGATGGCTAGTGAAATCACTCTTCGCAGCTGTTCCTCAAAATGGGTAAACAATCAAATGGAGGTGAATGATCGGCTAATGTAAAAGTGGAGGTGACGGTGCAAACACGACCAAGGCTTTAATGGCTGAAGTACTACATTCACGGTGGTTATTTACCAGGGAATAGTTCATTTTTTAACGATCTTAAACGCGGGTGGAAACATTTGCTCAGTGCGGGCTTATTTTTTAACGAGCTTGAACCTTGCGGTAACACTGCTTGATGATAAGTTTGCATGCCCCCAGCATAATAACGCAAATCGAGGTGCATGCCCCCCAAGCTTCATTGCATTCAACTCGGTGGTTGGAATGAAGGTTTACCTTTGAGATTTGGAAAGGGGATTTGTTTCATTTTTTAATGAGGTTGACACAGTAAAAGAACTATCCTCGAAATCCACCGTATTTACAGTATTTGATAGAAAATCAAAAACTGATGGATGATTAAGGTCATTGGAATAATCTTCGTTGTAATCCGGAAGATGGGAGCGATGGTGGTAATCTTCCCATGGTGCCTCTCCCATCATCATTGATTGAATGATTCCTTCGTCTGTAGAATGTACATGCGACCAAGGATCTGAAGAGGTACCATATTCCTTAGACCTATCTATCCAAACACTCGATGAGCATTGATTTGGGTTTGACCCCCATGCCAAGAAAATTGATTGCTACAATATTTCTAAAATGGCGATGATCCATGCTGACAAAATGTTTAGGAATCTTCTAAATCCATTAGATATAGAATATTTCATATTGTAGGTTTCCACTGTGGCCACTTCCGCCAGATTACTTTGAGGCGGTAGGGCAAAAGTACCCATTAAGGCAGGGTCTTTTAGGAGGCCTACTCCAATATTTTGAAGCGAATGATTGCTTCCATGGATCATTGGAATGCTTCCCGTAATTTGTGAACTGTTGGGGAGAAATGTTTGTTGTTCGACGATTGTAATTCCTCCTTGAAAGGGAAATGCAATCTTCCTGAAGTAGGTCGACACAACTGCGGCCATGGCATATATCCAGGGCCTTCCTAGTAGGATGTTGTAATCGAGGTTTTCGTCGATTACTTCAACATCAATTTCTACTATCTTTCCCCCCAGTTCAACTTGCAAGTTACTTAAAATCCCGTATGGAGTGTATGATCGTCCATCAAATGCTTTTAACATCGTTGACGATCTCGACAAGGGTGGTGAGCCTAAATTTTTCCAGCAACTCATAGACATAATACATGTAGATGCCCCCTCATCAATAGTTGTTCGATGAACAGTTTTGTTGAGGGCTTTCACTTGAATAAGGAAAGCTAGTTGAGCTGGTAACTGAGGGTCATATCCTTTATGATCAAAGGCCAAAAGATTGGAATCCATTGGGTCAATCCCACTTATTGCTGATAATAGATCCTGCTTTTGGGAGGGGAATTTTTGTGGTACCTCAAGTGTCGACATAGCGAACGGCGATTGGGCCAGGTCCTCTACTATATTATAATTCTCTGTTACTTTGGCACGAGGATTAAATGTCGATTTGTGTACTACTCCCTTTGGCGGATTTATCATTGGCTCAGGAATGATGGGTGGCACAACTTCGGTCAAAGTTGTTGTCGAACTAGTAGGTTGTTCATTAGCCTTGTTATTCGACGGTTGTGGATTCCCGTAATCTTTATTCCTTGTCAAAGCATCATTTTCCTGATTTGAGATAGACAACATAAGCACTTCAGATCGGGAAGCATTTTGATTAGCAACCAGTTTGGTTCCAGGGTTTGGAAACGGATCAGTCAATATTGCTGAGGTTTTTGAACTCTTAAAGAGTTTTTTAACTTCAGCTTTATGTGGACAATCTCTCGTCCGATGATCCTCATCGCATATATGACAACCCGCAGGGGGTTTCCTTTGCCTAGAAGGGTTTGTAGAAGCTTTATCGTGCTTCTTTTTTCTCCCTTTCTTTTTCTTCTTGCCCCCTGGTTGCTTTAGTTGTTTGCCCTTGTCGGTTGACATGGCATTTACTTCCGAGGCAAGAAGTTCCTCATTTGCATTTTGACCGGAAATCTTACAAGCCTTCTTGGAGGTAGCCTTTGTCAATTTCGTGTCCGTCGTGCCAATCACGCCATCGCCGGCGTGAGAGTCATTGTTTGATTTAGGAGGAGGAGGAATTGAGAATTCCGGTCTAGGGGCATCAGGTATTTTGTCGTAGAGCGTGCCGGACTAGGTATAGATCAAGTCCAGATATTGTGCACGAGCGATAACTTGCTCTTCTGTTACGACTCCCCCTTTGCCACATCTTCCATGATGGAAGGTAGTAAGGACTTGATAAACCATTCAGCTAATAGCTGATCGGGGACGTACGTTTTTACCATCCTACGACGACGTCGCCACTCACGTATATGATTGGATATGTGAGTGGTCGTTGTCTGTTTGAAGTTGGTAAGGAGTTCTGTTCCCGTTTCATACCTTATCGGTAATTGAAAATGGGTTAAAACGGTTGTGGCTAAGGTACTGAAGTTGTCGAACGAAGCTCTAGGCAATTCAATGTACCATTTTGCCGCTGAACCCGTTAACGTCCTCTGAAAGAGGCGAAGTCTTATCGAATCATCATTTAGGGTGTTTGAAGAACACCATAGATGAAATGTCATCACGTGATTCGATGGATCTTCACCTGGATTTCCATTAAATTTAGGAATATCTGATGGAATTTTATGCGGAATCGCTGGCCACCAAGGGGTGTAAGCAATTGGATCATTTGTTAACCGATTTAAATCAGGTAACTCTAAGGTTGCCACAAAGGGTAACTGCTAATTCAGGTTAGGTGAAGCATACCCAGGATAAGATGGGATTGCCTGAGCAGTTGGTCTTTGCATACCGGCATAATACATTTGATGTTGGTATGTTTGGTAAGGTTGGTGGACATGACCATTGTAAAATGGTTGATTTTGACCGTTTTGAATGTACGGCTGTCCACTGTTCGCAAAGATTTGCTGCTCAGAACCTTGGTATACTTGTTGGAATTGTGGTTGTTGGTATTGCACCAGCCATGGTTGTGAAGCCATGTGCTGTTGCGCTATACTAACCGTTGGACCAAGGTGAGGGGTGATTGTACCCGTCTGGACCTGTGTCGCCCCACTAGTCGGCGATTGTGGTTGAGTTACAGGGTCAAGGGGCTGTTGCATTACAACCTGAGAAACCTGAGGTTGGCATACAACAGGCAGCGCTTGAACTTGCGACACCGTCACAATAGCTGGCGTAGTTGGGATGTTTGACATAGGTACACATTGTTGCATCGAATACACAACTCTTGGTTGTTGAGGTAGTATAGGTACCCAACCACTTGAGGTAATTCCAGTATAGCCCGAATATTTTTGTGAACTCCCGTATGGATATCCTCCTGGAGGGGATAATGAAAGGGAATACTGCCCCCCATACGGTGGTAATCCAGAACTCAAGGGAATTGTTTTCCCTTGGGGACCGGACTGCCCAAATTGACCTCCAAATGGATCAATTTGTTGAGACTCAACATAAGAGTTTCCAGATATTATTCCGGATGAACAAACAGGAACGGACCAGACTGTCGAAATAGCCCTTGAGTGGGCTCCTTCTAGCGATTGAGAGCTAGTCGGGACAGATGGTATGCCGGCGAACATTGTCGGAGTGACAGCAGGGAGTTCTGTCATCACTGTGTCGGATGACACAGTCCTAGATGTTGACGGTTGTTCAGACATTTGGAGTCTATCCAAAAGATTACCTAGCGATTCTACAGGAACTTCCGCTGGTGGTAGACTAACTTCTGATGAAGAAGGATATAGAGTGATCCCGACTCCAAAGTGCGTTGGAGTACTTGTTTGAGGATCTTCTACAATTTCTTCAATTGCAATTAGACCAGGTGGAAGGGGAAGACCGTCAAGTTCGTAAAATATTTCTAGTGCCGAAGAAGGGGTGGAATCGATAGCGACAAATGTTTGAAGAGCAAGACTCTCCGAACCGGTCGTAGATGGAACTGGTTCGGTAACACAAGTGTTTACTCTCAGACTAGGATCAGTATCACTATCCCTCTGTGGCTGTTGAACTTCTTCTATAGAGGCAGGGATTCCAGAAATGTTTGGAGTAACCGGAATCTCGGATGTCGTTGGAACACTTGTTCTAACTTTAATAGGAGATTTTGAACCGGTTAAACGAGTTCGCTTTGTCCGTACTGGTTTCGATTCCGGAGACAAAGACGGTTGACTCGTAAGCCTCCGCGAATGACGGGGTTTCAATTGACTTTCCTCCACGATTGCGGATTACTCGATCAACTAAAATAAAAAGGGGAAGTATGTTTCCGAATTAAATGAATTTTAGACGCTTTTGACACAACTTGTTTTTTCAGTTTTTAAGAGTCGAAAAAAAACAAAAGATGACTCTAGTCTCCTTCGATTTTTAATGAGCCTGAAGTGACAAGTGCTCAGATGGACCTTTTCCGTTAAGGAGTCTGAAAAGGAACGAAAGGGACTACTCTAGAGATCTAGGTAGAGGGAGTACCAAACCAATCGCAAAACTGCAGAATACTTTTTACAGTACGGCAGTCAATCTTCCCGAACGCTGTGTTCAGTGCATTGCGATCAGTAGGGCGGCCGACACGGCTTCCTATGGATAAAAGGTTTTAAGCCTATAGGGGTCTCCCAATATATACTCGACGGTACGTGGGAGCACAAGTCCGTACTGGCACTTATCGTCTCAAAGTGGAGGAATCACCCAACCATCAGTGAGGACAACAGTTACCAGGCTTTACGACGCCGGAATATGTCTCTAGCCTAGACCTCTAAATGTTGTGCGTTAAGTTCCAAAGCGTTGTTAGATTCATTCAGTTTATTTTAAGTTGATCTTTCTTAGAAGTTTGCCTTTTGGGATCACCACGAGATGTAGATGTAATTCCTAAAATGCAATCTAAAGATGATAAGCAAACTTTTATCTCTTTTCAGCAATGAAAATCCTAGCTACAAGGGGAAAAGAAAGACACAATCTTTTCTCAAAGAGCAAAGAGCACACTGTAAATGCACTTTTCCTAAATCAAGCCAAGCAGACTATCAATATGCAAATGCACATGTGCATGTATTTGTTTTCACTTTCTTAATATTGATGCCTAAAAAGAAAGTCGATGTACAAATCTGAATTTGCTTTCAAGTGACAAACACAAACAAGCTTCTTTTCGAAATCAAAAGATAGAGAAGATTACGACACTTTATGATTTTGAAATAAACACTCGTTTCGACACTAGAAAGTCACAAATTCAAACCAAAGGCAAAAGTAAAAGCATAATCGATTGTCAACAGCAAATAAACTTTCTCCTAAGATCAAAATCGACACTTACGACAGATCTAAATCAAAGGACGACAGTGTGAGTATTCTACTTTTTCAATGGAAAACTGTAAATGATGTAACAAACACACAAAGAACATCTACAGTGTTTTTGTACAAAGGAGGTAGAATTAAGGCAAAGAAAAGGGGTTTTTAAACAAACACACACTGATCACAGGCTGCAAAAATCAGAGACAAAACTGAAAAATGAAGCAAAGAGCCTCAGCTGCACAGGGCTAGGCTGATCAGCACACCTGTTACACAGAGAAACTGGATTGCAGCGTAGGTAGCCCTCTCGGGAACTGCGTTGAAATGCAGAATCTCTTCACAGAGCCTGCGCTGGGGCAGAAACGAGAATTCTATCCGGGTTCTGGGTCACGGTTTGCAGTTTAATCTATGGTTTTTGGCCGAGTAAAATCAATCAGTAATGCACAATCAGGGGGTGGATTTAAAGGAGGTCTAAGAGCTATCACAAAGGGTAATCAGATCATTTGTTAATCAGCTGTTCAAATCATAAACAAATCCAGTGAATGGATTGAAGTAGCATATGTCTACTTTGCATTTGATAATGGCAAATGCAGTTCGATTGCTACTTCTATGTTTATGAAACAAACAACAAGAGAAACACAAACAAACTAACTAGACACGATCCCCAGCGGAGTCGCCATTTTGTTAATAGGAAAAGTTTCTACTCAGAACGACCCTATCCCACTAAGGTGTGACAGTGCCTTAGAAACAAACAAGGAAAACTACTTTCGTATTCTTCTTTATGAACTATAAACGAAGAGGAATAGGATGAACCAACCTGTGTCTTGCGCTAGTCCTTTTGATCCAATCTCTCTCCTCTTTGACAGCTTCCAGCTACCTGCTCCCTTACTTGCCCAACTTCACCAAGTTCCTGTAAGATCACAGAAGAAGAAAACTACACAAAGACATGGATTTATATTCATAAATAGCTTAGGATCAGATTTAAGCTAAACATGCAAATATAACAAACATCAATGATACACAAGCATGTAGGAGAAACTCAAATAGTTTTATTGATATAACAAGAAGGTCCAGGAGGAGTTAGAACTGATGATTCCTGATCCAGAATCAACCTCCCAGCAAAGGAATCCCCTCTTCACCTCCAACAAAGCATAAATCACACAATACTCTGATATCTATCTCAAAACCAATAGCAATTCTCTGCAATGTACAAAATTCCAGCCTCCTGGATCTCTAGGATGAGGGATCCATATATAGATGTATGCAAAGAGGATGAGTCAACTTATGATCTGACTAGTGGCTTCTCTCTGTCAGTTCTTGCTTCCACTTGGAGACTGAGAGCCTCTTACTCATCCTTGGTCGAACTTAGTGAGGCAAGTGTCATTGGGGAAGATTCTGGAAGCTTCCATTGTTTGTCCACCTCGCGGAATGACACTTCCATTTGTCATTTCCCACTCAACGCACCCTGGTAGTGCATTTAGGTGCGTTGCAACGCACCTAGCTAGTGTACTTGGGTGCTATGCAACGCAGCTAGCTAGTGGAGCAGTTGAAATGATCCTGATTTGACTGATTCTGAGCAGTTTCTGGTGGAGAACCTCTGGGAGAAGCTGTAATTTGTTGACCTTGTTCCTTTAGGGGCCGGAACAACACTTTTAGGGACTTAGGATCCCTTGGTTTATGGACATTTCATGCTTAGAGCTGTAAGGCACAAAAATGTCTATAACAAACCATACTGGGGAACTATTGAAAATTTGTCATTTCATTTGAATTCAGAGTACCCAGTCAAAAATTTTGTATGATAAAATTATTCCTTAGATTGGTTTCTTTTCTATTTTTGTGCATATTTTGTTTGTCTGTGTTATATTTGAGCACTGGCTCCCAAAAGAATCTCTACTAGGTCTCACCCAGATCCAAATCCTCCTACCATAGTCGACAATCCTAAAAAGATCTTAAGGAAAACCCCTAGAACTGAGAGTCAAACATCAACAGGTTTCTTCACAGAGCTAACTCACTCCCTGAAAACTTTGTTACCTTTCAAGATATCCAGTTTGATTTACACTTTGAACAAGGCTTATTCAGGACTAAATCAGAAAATTGGAAAGACCATATTATCTTTGATCCATCAATCTTCCCAAAAAGCCCAGTGAGAGAACTTTCTTCACAAACTGAATCATATGTTCAGCTCTTACAACATTTTGACACTCTTCAAGATCTAGTGATAGATCTCACCTCGAAATCAATGATGCTTACCTTCAACAGTCAGTATAATTAACTGCTTTAAACCTAGCAGCTTCTTCCCTCACATCTCAACTTGCACATATTCAGTCACCAAGTCCTACTGCCTCCATAATTCCCACCCCTTCCTTTATCTTTCAACACAATATTACTCAAATTCCTTTACTTTATTTTCCACCTAGTACTAGTCCAACCTCATCCACTGTTCAACTTCCTCCAAGTGGTCCTCCACCACCACCAATCATGGCAGCCAGGTATGCTCCTTTGGTGTTGTCAACACCATTGACCAATATGCCACAAGACTATCAGTCTAAAATCACCCTATTTCATGGTATTGGTCCTTTGACAACCCAACAAAATGTGGATAAAATAAATGACTGTTTTGACTTACAAGAGGTAGATGAAGAAAGTGTTAAGCTCAAAATGTTTGCTCAAAGTCTAGGAGGAGAAGTCAAAAAATGGTTTAAGTCTTTGCCTGCAAATAGTATAAATGACCTCCCTACATTTCAACAAACTTTTCTTAATAGGTGGGAAGTCAAAAAGAACCCTCTTGCAGATTCTATCATAATATGAAAATATTAAAAGAGAAGTAGGTGAAAGTGTTCAAGACTATTGTGCTAGATTTAACAACACCTACAACACAATACCTGTAAATCTTAAACCACCTCGGGACTTAGCCTTGATAAAATTTCTAGATGGCTTTGATACCAATATGTCCTACCAGCTCAGGGAAAGGAATTCTCCAACATTAGAAGCAATGCAAAGAGATGTTGTGAGTGTAAAGGCCAATTTACAGGCTAAAAGAGCCAGGATGAGAACTGAAATAAAAGTGACTTTTAGAGAAGAAACATCAACTTCTGCAGCATAAGCCAAAATTGATTCCTTAGTAAGAACTATGGAAAGAATGATGGAGAGAATAAATATAAATGATAGGAATATTCCTAGGGAGAACCCACCTATCCAACAGAACCGAAATCCAAACCCTAGGAGAAACACTCCACAAATCAGACAAAGAGATCAAAGAGGCCCAGATCAACAAATTAGGCCAACATTTCAAGAAAATT
Organism: Pinus tabuliformis; assembly: GCA_031772625.1. Classification (NCBI taxonomy): domain Eukaryota; kingdom Viridiplantae; phylum Streptophyta; class Pinopsida; order Pinales; family Pinaceae; genus Pinus; species Pinus tabuliformis. Next base: position 1,240,324,460 of record CM062809.1, read on the forward strand.
ATGTTGATGAAGATATAAGTGTAGTTGAAGGAGTTTATTAAAATCAGATTAATTTAATGGGAACAAATGAAGATAATTTTGTTTTTCTTACACAAGAGGATCAGGAATTGTTTTTATTAACTCAAACAGAACTGGAATCTAAAGAATTTGATGACTATAAACATGGATTTGAGAATGCTATCTTAGAATTTCATAGACAATATAACCTCAGGAGTAAGAAAAACAATGATAACTAAAATAAGAGGGATTCTAATAACTTTTCCAAGAAAACTTTAGAGGTTGATCCCAATAAGATAGTTGAAAGCTTTAAGAAAAATGAAAACAAACCAAAAAGGAGAAACGCGGAAAATGTTGCTAAGAAAAAAATTGATGTCTCAAAAAAGGTTGTCCAATCTGGAATGCCTACTACAAGTCAACAAATAGAACTCATAACAAAGGTTGTGGCCGAAAGGACTAATTTCTCAAATTTTCTTAAAATCAAGCACCCTTCAGTATTGAGAATGAAATTGCTAAACTCGAGATCTCTATTCCTCTTACTGAACTGGTAAACAAAAATATGTATAGGTCCCAGGTTCTAAAGGTACTCAACATAGGAGAAAACACTAATATAGTAAACTTGAATGATGACCAGCCTGAACTTTTGTTTGGACCAGAAGTTGATGGAAAGCCTCAAGAAGGAGGTGTTCCTCCATTTTATGTCAGCCTTAATATTCATGACAAGATCCTTCATAATGCCATGTTGGATTGAGGTGAATCACATAATCTCATGCCAAATATTGTTATGGAAAAACTTGGACTTGAAATCACTAGACCATACAAAGATCTATATTCATTTGATTCTAGCAAGTTTAGATGTCTAGGTCTCATTAAGGACCTTTGTGTCATGCTAGCCCAGATACCAGCAAAAATTTTAGTGATGGATATAGTAGTAGCAGACATTCCTCCTAAGTATGGTATGCTATTATCAAGATCTTGGGGAGCTAAGTTACAAGGGACACTTCAAATGGATATGACATATGCCATAATACCAGTATTTGGTCAACCAAGGAGACTGTATAGAGAAACCTTAATGAATTATATGGTGAGTAGCCAAAAAAATCCTAACAACTACCCCCTCTACTCTGTCCATACTAATATTGATTCTTTCATATTGTATAATGATAATGATGGAGACATAGATACACAGGTCAAGCAGGTAGAAAATGAACTTAATGAAGAACATGACACATAGGTATCCATTATGCAACAGAACCCTGAAACAAAACCTCTTTGGAATATGACTTTTGATGGCTCAAGTGGTAAAACAAGATCAGGAGCAGGAGTTTGGTTATACAATTCAACAACTAATCAGGCTGAAGGTCATTCTTATAAACTAAATTTTTTGTGCACAAACAACATAGTAGAATACGAGGCATTACTATTAGGCTTGAAGTTGCTTAAAAAAGTAGGTTCTAAAAGAATTTCTGTCCAGGGAGACTCTGAGCTCATCATCAAACAAATTAAAGGACAATATTCTACAAAACATCCTAGATTGAGAGAATACCGAAATGTTGTGATTGATTTTCTTAAAACCTTTGAAGAGTATGACCTTGCTGTTATCCCCAGGCTGCAGAATGCCCTGGCCAATGGATTAGATTTTTCAGCCAGCACCTGCAAATTACCTCATCCCAATAAACAATACACAGTTGAAGTGAAACATCATCCTGCAGTGCCTGATAACATGAGATACTGGCAAGTTTTTGGAAGTGATAAGCAGATTGAAAGTTTTCTACAATCAAAAGATGAATTCGAGGATATTAATATAGATTTGGAAGATGAAATAGACAGTCAAACTGAGGTACATGTTGATATAGAGCAACCTGTTGTTTCTGATGGGAAAATTTTTGTAAATAAGATTGTACATAAAACTGAAATACATAAAGATCCAGAAAAAGAAGAATTCAAAGTACTACAACTCAAAGATAATGTTTTACCTAGAGGGCTTGCCCCTTTGGAAGAGTTGTTTGACTTTAATGATGTTTCTAGAAAGCCAAAAATGGAACCAACAGGAACAAACATTGAGGAATGCAACATAGGAAGTGATTTGAACCCCAAAATCATAAAATTGTCAAAATACTACCTCTTATGGCTAAAAGAAAGTATATAGCTCTGTTCAAATAGTTTGTAGATGTGTTTGCTTGGAGCTATGAGGATTTAAAAGCTTATGATACTAGCATTATACAACATAAAATTCCAATCAGAGAAGACAAAAAACCATTCAAACAGAAATTGCGTAGGATAAACCCTGTCCTAATGCCTTTGGTGGAAAAGGAAATCAAGAAAATGTATGAGGCTAAGATCATAGTCCCAATTAGATATTCTAAATGGGTATCCAATATTATACCTACAAGGAAGAAAACTGGTGAAATAAGGTTGTGCATTTACTTTAGGAATTTAAATAAGGTTTCCCTTAAAGACAACTATCCCTTACCTAAGATGGATCACATACTACAAAGGGTAGTGGGTTCTAGTAGGATTTCCTTGTTAGATGGTTTTTCAGGGTATAATCAAGTTTTGATACATCCTGATGATCAAGATAAAATTGCTTTTACTACTCCTTGGGGAACTTTCATGTATGTAAAAGTGCCTTTTTTATTAATGAATGTTGGGGAAACTTTCCAAAGAGCAATCGACATTGCTTTCTCAGATGAAATTGGACATTTAATTGTGATTTATCTTGATGACATCACTATATTTTCAAAATATGATGAAGAACACCTAGCACATCTAAGAAAAGTATTTGAAAAATGAAAAAATTTTGGTATCTCCCTTAATCCCAAGAAAACATTGTTTGGCCTTGAAGAAGGAAAAATTTTAGGCCATATCATCTCCAAGGATGGAATCAGAATTGACCCCAGTAGGATTGAAGGTATCCTTAAAATCAATCATCCATGAAACATGAAAGAACTTCAATCTTTTGTTGGAAAAATAAAAATTTTGAGAAGATTCATACCAAATCTTGCTGAACTACTCAGAAATATAACAAACATGCTCAAGAAAGACACTGAAATTAAATGGAATGTTGAAGCCAAATAATATTTTGATCTAGTTAAGCATGCATTAACAAAAGCTCCAATTTTAATCAGCCCAGATTTCATGAAAGATTTCATTATCTTTTCTTTTGCATCTGAGCATACTATTGTTGTTGTGCTATTATAGAAAAACAATAAAGGACATGAACAACCAATAGCATTCTTAACAAATCTCTGAGAGATATGGCTTTAAAATACAACATCATGGAAAAATAGGCATTTGCTCCCTGGATTGGATTTCGATTAATTTGTTGCTTGCCCTCCCGGACCGCTGTAGTTTTATTTGGAGGAAGCCACGACCACAGCGTCAAGGTCGGGATCGAAGGTAACTGTGGAATTAAGCTTCGAGAGGGTTGCATTGTGGAAATGATGCTCTAGAACCCTCATCCTGCACGATTTTATATTTCTCCAGATCTGCGGCTCTATTGAGATATAGAGTGGCTATCCAGATCTGCGGCTCTCCAAGTTGTAGATCTGCCAATTCTGTGGCTTCCATCTCTTGGCGTGGCTTATTTCTCCAGATCTGTGGCTCTATTGAGATATAGAGTGGCTATCCAGATCTGCGGCTCTCCAAGTTGTAGATCTGCCGATTTTGTGGCTTCCATCTCTTGGCGTGGCTTATTTCTCCAGATCTACGGCTCTATTGAGATATAGAGCGGCTATCCAGACCTGCAGCTCTCCAAGTTGTAGATCTGCCAATTCTGTGGCTTCTCTTCGGCAATCTTCTATACTCAGCAGGAGAGCATTCTCGAGATGGCTCCCAGCTTCGCGAAAATAGCTGCTGGCTCAGATCAGTCTACCTCTCGGGGGCAAGCTCTTGCCCATATAGTCAGTGAAGCCCCAACTCCCACTATCCAGGTGGTCCAAGCCTCACTCAAAGAGGCTTTGAAGTTCTTTAAAAGTGCCCTAATCTGCCGATTCAATGGTTTTTGGCTGCGACTGATAGCTCTCCACAGTTGGATCTAGGAGGTATGGAAGCCTCTAATTCCTGATGCAATTAATATCTACCCCAATGACTGAGCCAATGTGTCGTGACTGAGCCATCCTCTTTCGAGGAAGTTGTGGAGGATCCCACATGGGTAGATGCCATGGTGGAAGAGTATGATTCGATTGTCAGAAACAGTGCATGGGAGATTGTCCCAAGACCGGAAGGGAAATCAGTGGTGGGTTCGAGATGGATCTACAAAGTGAAGCAGGTAGCTGACGGGAGTGTGGAGAAGTACAAGGCAAGATTTGTTGCGCAAGGCTTTTCATAGATAAAGGGGATCGATTATGAGGAGACCTTTGCACCTGTCGCAATGTATTCTTCCATACGGACGATTCTTGCTCTCTCAGCGCATATGGGATGGCACATTCATCAGATGGATGTGAAGGCTATGTTCCTCAACGGAGTCATTGAGGAGGAGGTGTACATTGAGCAGCCCAAAGGTTTCAAGATCTTCAACAGTGAGTCGCATGTGTGCAGGCTCAAGAGAGCATTGTATGGGTTGAAACAAGCACCACGTGCTTGGTACACATGAATAGACAGTTATCTCACCGGACTTGGATTCTCCAAGAGTGAGGCGGATCCTAACCTATACCAAATTGTGGTGGAGGGTAAGTTGCTTATCATTGTACTTTATGTAGATGATTTGATTTTAACAGGAGATGAGCTATTGATACTTTCATGCAAGGATGATCTTGCTAAGGAGTTTGAGATGAAGGACTTGGGCCTCCTTCATTATTTTCTGGGATTGGAAATTTGGCAACGCAGTGGTGGACTGTTTTTTTCTCAGGGTAAGTATGCTTGGGAGATATTGGAGAAGTTCAGCATGCATGGCTACAAGCCTATTGATACTCCTCTTCCTGGAGGTTGGAGGAAGGAGGATGCTACTTCAGCGGAGGTAGTGGATGCCACTGTTTATCGACAGTTGGTGGGGTTGCTTATGTATCTGGTCAATACACGACCCGATATATGCTATGCTATTAACCAGCTTTCACAAGCTATGGTTAAGCCAAACAAGCTCTTCTGGAAGGCAGGAAAGCATGTATTGCGTTATCTGAGAGGCACATCGGGATATGGATTGTGGTACAGACAGGAGGATCAGGTGAAGCTTTGTGGCTTCACGAATGCAGATTGGGCAGGGAGCCCAACGGACAGAAAGAGCACATCTGGAGGGGTCTTCAGTATCAGGTCAACAGTAGTTTCTTGGTACAGTAGGAAGCAAAGAACCGTGGCACTCAGTTCAGCAGAGGCCGAGTATATGGCAGCAAGTTTGGCTGCATGTGAGGCGATATGGATGAGGAAGATTATGGTCGGATTGTTCGGTTCACACTTGGAGGCTACTGTGATTTATTGTGATAACCAGAGTTGCATTAAACTCTCGGCTAATCTAGTATTTCATGATAGATCCAAACACATTGACATCAGGTACCATCATATCAGAGATTATGTGCAGCGGAAGATCATGTTACTTTCATACATTCCAACGGAGGATCAGGATGCTGATATCTTGACGAAGGTGCTCACCAAGAGCAAATTCGAATACCACCGAGGCAGGATAGGGGTTGCTGATAACCCATATCTTGTTGATAGGGAGTGTTGAAAATGCAACAAGATGATGGAGCTTAGTGAAAAGGAGTCGCCTTCACTAAGTGGGTGCGTAGGCTATTTTTAGCGCAAAGTCTATTTTTAGACATATGGATCATTGTCTATGAGTTGCAAGATGCTATTTGTGGATGATTAGTCATGTTGGTAAAAATATATGGACTTCTATTTTTAGACATATGGGTGGAGTCTATTTTTAGACTGCCAAGTCTAAATATAGAACAGTCAAATATTATTAGCTCTTAATAATATTTGGACTATAAACATTATCTTATTCTCTTGGAGCACTTCAGTTTGAGCTACAGATGTGGCACATGTTATCACCTAAATCTACCTTAGGCTGAAGGAAGGCAAAAATTAGGGTAACCACAAACCACGCTCAGTCTGGTAGCTAGCCCTACCAGAGCAGGAGAGGGCTCTCTTCGAATCACACTCAGTGAATAGATGAACGAAAAGGACTGAGATGACTTTTCAACGAACAATTTATCTTAGGCTAGTAAGTGAAAATGAACATAAGGAGGGATTTTTATGAATGAATGTGTTTCTGGGATGTTATGGGACCACTGGACCTCAATGAATAAAGAACTTAACATAAAGGCACATATTATTTCGTGAGGCAAAGTAGGCGGAAAGCATAGCAATTTTAGTTTTAAGATATGGCAGAATGGAGAGATTGATTAAGAAGGTGAAAAGGGCATGGACAACATGAATCCTTTTCAACAGAAGAATGAGCATTGTACATGAAATTTTCCCACAAGTAGAGTAATAAAATTGAATTCTACCTAATCTCATTCGAAAAATTTCACGAGAAATGAATATGAAAGGAAATATGGAACATAACAAGATGCATATGAAACATAAGAGACACACTTGCTACACTCACAACCACAGGAATCTCACGAAACAGAGCCGCTGCCTTTCATTAATTCTCTGTAAAAATATACAATGCAGAAACAAAGTTTCTTTCCCACAATCTCCCAGAAGTTACAAGCCAACCAACCAAAAAAATTGCTTTGCAAATGATTTGCATACAATATATAGAATGTGCCATGAAGAGATAGAACGCCCAAGGGTCACAAAATGAAGGTGGAGAGCCAAGAATTAGCTACAAGTGCAGCACCAAAAACATGACACATGGCTTGGGTGACCCTTTGCCTTCCTTTGCCACTTGTATAACTAACCATATGGAGTGAAAATATTTATAAAACTGTCGCGCTCCTCCTCCTGTGCGTCGCGCTCTTTTCCAGGTGACTTTTGGAGGCCTTCCTGATGTCCAAATTGAGCACAGGATAGCTTTTTGGAAGGTCCTTGAGTCTACTTTCCAACCCAACCAGAAGTTTTTGATTTGGAGTTCATTTGCTCTGCTAAAAATCAAATCTCCCAAGACTAGTCGAACTGTGCCAAATGAGACTGCCTCAAGGCAGAGTGCTGTTTCGGTCAACTTCTGAATGCCTTACTCAATCTCAAATTATGCTTGCAATAGCTCATTGGAACGCTTGTCCTAGCTAATTTCCAGACCAACTAGAATTTTGCAATTTGGAGTTCATTTTCCCTGTCAAAAATCAAATCTCCCAAGACTGGTCGAACTGTGCCAAATGAGGCTGCCTAAAGGCAGAGTGTTGTTACAGTCAACTTTTGAATGCCTTCCTCAACTCAAAATTGAGCTCATGATAGCTCATTGGAAAGATACTTGTCTCTAGTTATCATTTGGATCATCAATCAAGTCATTTGGCCAACCGAGCTAGGAGAAAACTTGATTTTCCTGAGGTCGCTCCAGAGGTGCATCAATTCTCCCAAGGCAACTGTATTTTTGACATTTCCTCAAAACCATAACACCTGTGTAAAAAGTGAAGGAGGTTTTTCTTCCTTGGTCTGTTATGGACAAAAACCTCTCTCAGTTTTCCCAAATTCATCTTTGATTGCTCAGAAACATCATTTGAGTGAAACATATCCCAATGTGTGGGACAAAGGATTTTCCGAAATGAAGCAAAATGAAGGGGATAGGGAGCTTCTAAATTCTTCAGGAAATTTTGGGAAGTATGGAGGGATGTTAGGAAGTAGGGGAAAGTGGAATATTAGAAATTTAGTGAGGGGAAGGGGTCCAAAAAGGCAAAACACAGGCCCAACCATAGAAAATTGCCAGGTTGTAACAAGAAACTAGGGTTTGTGTGAAAATGAGGAATTTGGAGGATCTCAGTGATAGGAAGTGTTTGATAAGGTATTTTAAGGATGGGGGAAGGTGTATGAACATCAGGGTACAAGATTTTCTGATGATTTGACCATCCAAGAGAAATTAGCTTCAAAACCCGAGGAGAGGGAAATGAACCTTGCCTAGGCGCAACTGAAGCACGAACAAGGTGTGAAATGACCCAATGGAACTTGACATGATGATGAAAACCCTCTAAATGATGGTAGACTCAGCTGAATGGTGACATGGAACATCATTTGGACAACTTTGACAAGGGTAAAATCACACCCTATACCTAATGCCCAGTGACCAAATTTTACTTGAAGACTCGCTGAAATGATAAAATTTGACCTTGACACCTTAAAATCACTTGTGTAAGAGCATGTTTGATCACTAGAGGAAGGCTGCAAATACTAACACTAACATTGGCTCCAATGGGGGATGGTAGCTCCTTGGAGGTGCCAAGAATAGTAGATCTCTGGAAGAGCTAGACAGTGCCTTTTGTCCATTGGGCTATGGAGTCCATTATTCCGACAAACCAACATGACTCAATTTATTGAGTGAAACTTAACTCAAACTGACTCAATGCAAAATAACATGACTAAAAAAAAACTTGACTCTGAACTTAAAACTTAAAGCTTGGTGGTAGAGCATGACCACCTTTATTTCTTACATGACTGTATATCATCAAACTATATCAAACTGCCAATGTAACCAATCAAGAAGATGGCTTCTTGACTGATTCTTCCGACCAGATCTTTTGGTCAACAATTGATATTGGTAACTGGGCATCCAAAAACATAATTGGCCATGATCTCCTTCATCACTGAATACTGCAATAATCACCTTCACTGTTGTCCGCAACAAATTTACCATCGGATCATGAAAAGCATGAAGATTTGCCTCCTGCTGAAGAAACAAGATGTCTTTTTCTTTTGATTCTGATCTTCCTTCATAAAGTACTTCAGAAAAATTATGTTCCTGGTCCTCAAAAAATTTTGAACAAGCAGATGAGTGGATTTCCCCTTCAAAGAACACTTCAAAACATGAAACATATGAGGAAGAATCTGAAATGGAATCCATAATGGTCTGGTCGGCTATAGTCTGAATACATTTCTGATCATCTTGACATGATGTGACAGTGAAATTCTCATTACATTCATCACATTCATCAATCATGAGAAAAGAAACTTCGGATGATTCTTGAAACCCAACATTAACATTTTTATCATCTACCATAAATTCATCCAGAGAAAGCTTTTCACTTACTTGACTGCAGATCTCATCTTGTTGTTTATGAACTGACTGGATTACCTCTTCATGAAGGCTTTGTTCTAATGACATGAGAACATTTGGACCCAAAACTTTGTCTTCTTTTATGGACCAATCTGAAATGACACTTTTTCTTTCATCTTTCAGCCATATGGAACTCTCCAACCTGCTGATCTATTTCATGTAATTCATGTTGACTGTCAAGATGCAAAATTCCTTCATTTTCCACCGTACAAAGATCTTGATTTTGCTACAAAGTTTCCTGAGCATCTTGATGGGACTCCTCTAGTTTCTCTTCATGTTGCTGAAATGGATTCTCATACAAGGCTTCCATGATATCATCATCCATAAAATTATCATCCCCATAGTATTTTTCAAGGCTCTCAATAAAACCATGAGCATGCTTGCAACAATATTGAACTAAATGTAATGATGGATAAGATTCTTTATACTTCTCAAAGAATACTCAATGGAAATCCTTTAGACAATAAATGGAAGCAGGTGGAAAACTTTCATACCAAGATCAGGCTTCGTCTTCCAGAGTGGCCATGAATATCTTCATTAAGCAATCTTCAGGAAAATCAACCTTCAACCTGCGAATATGCATGTGAAATCGAACTAGGTATAAAGCAGCATCCTTCTTACCATCATCTTTAAACGTAGGCAGATTCTTTGACCAATCTACCTTCGAAATTTTATTTGGGAAGCCTGGGATGTGATCTCGGCTCATGGGAGCATATCTTCTTGCAATCCAATCCATCATGAATGGAGTCGCCAGGTGAATGATTTCATCCATCTTCTTATGTCTGATCGTTGTTCACCATCAACATCAGATCTGAACTTGAGATATGTCCTGGGACAAGACAATCTACAAGCAAACAATTTTGTAATCAAGTCCCCAGTATGGTCGCCACTATGTTAGCACCTAAATCTACCTTAGGCTGAAGGAAGGCAAAAATTAGGGTAACCACAAACCACACTCAGTCTGGTAGCTAGCCCTACCAGAGCAGGAGCGGGCTCTCTCCGAGTCACACTCAGTGAATAGATGAACGAAAAGGACTGAGATGACTTTTCAACGAACAATTTATCTTAGGCTAGTAAGTGAAAATGAACATAAGGAGAGATTTTTATGAATGACTGTGTTTCTAGGATGTTATGGGACCACTGGACCTCAATGAATAGAGAACTTAACATAAAGGCACACATTATTTCATGAGGCAAGGTAGGCGGAAAGCATAGCAATTTTAGTTTTAAGATATGGCGGAATGGGGAGATTGATTAAGAAGGTGAAAAGGGCATGGACAACATGAATCCTTTTCAACAAAAAAATGAACATTGAACATGAAATTTTTCCACAAGTAGAACAATAAAATTGAATTCTACCTAATCTCATTCGAAAAATTTCACCAAAAATGAATACGAAATGAAATATGGAACATAACAAGATACATATGAAACATAAGAGACACACTTGCTACACTCACAACCACAGGAATTTCATGAAATAGAGCCGCTGCCTTTCATTAATTCTCTGTAAAAATATACAATGCAGAAACAAAGTTTCTTTCCCACAGTCTCCCAGAAGTTACAAGCCAACTAACCAAAAAAATTGCTTTGCAAATGGTTTGCGTACAATATATAGAATGTGCCATGAAGAGATAGAACGCCCAAGGGTCACAAAATGAAGGTGGAGAGCCAAGCATCAGCTATAGGTGCAGCACCAAAAAATGACACATGGCTTGGGTGACCCTTTGCCTTCCTTTGCCACTTGTATAACTAACCATATGGAGTGAAAATATTTATAAAACCGCCGCGCTCCTCCTCCTATGCGTCGCGCTCGTTTCCAGGTGACGTTTGGAGGCCTTCTCGATGTCCAAATTGAGTGCAGGATATCTTGTTGGAAAGGTATTTGAGTCTAACTTCCAACCCAACCAGAATTGGCTGATTTGGAGCTCATTTTCCCTATTAAAAAGCAAATCTCTCAAGACTGGTCGAACTGTGCCAAATGAGGCTGCCTCAAGGAAGAGTGCTGTTGCGGTCAACTTTTGAATGCCTTCCTCAATCTCAAATTAATCTTGTGATAGCTCATTGGAAATCCGGTCCTATCTAATTTCCATCCCAACCAGAATTTTGCAATTTGGAGTTCATTTTCCCTATCAAAAATCAAATCTCCCAAGACTGGTCGAACTGTGCCAAATGAGGCTGCCTAAAGGCAGAGTGCTGTTACAGTCAACGTTTGAATGTCTTCCTCAACTCCAAATTGAGCTCATGATAGCTCATTGGAAAGATAATTGTCTCTAGTTATCATTTGGACCATCAAGAAAGTCATTTGGCCAACCAAGCTAGGAAAAAACTTGATTTTCCTGAGGTCGCGCCATAGGTGCATCAATTCTCCCAAGGCAACTGTATTTTTGACATTTCCTCAAAACCATAACACCTGTGTAAATAGTGAAGGAGGTTTTTCTTGATTGGTCTGTTATGGACAAAAATGTCTCTCAGTTTTCCAAAATTCATCTTTGATTTCTCAAAAACATCATTTGAGTGAAACATATCCCGATGTGTGGGATAAGGGATTTGCCGAAATGAAGCGAAATGAAGGGGATAGGGAGCTTCTAAATTCTTGAGGAAATTTTGAGAACTATGGAGGGATGTTAGGAAGTAGGGAAAAGTGGAATATCAGAAATTTAGTGAGGGGAAGGGGTCCAAAAAGGCAAAACACAGGCCCAACCATAGAAAATTTCCAGGTTGTAGCAAGAAACTAGGGTTTGTGCGAAAATGAGGAATTTGGAGGATCTCAGTGATGGGAAGTGTTTGATAAGGTATTTTAAGGATAGGGGAAGGTGTATGAACATCAGGATACAATATTTTCCGATGATTTGACCATCGAAGAGAAATTAGCTTCAAAACCCTAGGAGAGGGAAATGAACCTTGCCTATGCGCAACTGAAGCACGAACAAGGTGTGAAATGACCCAATGGAACTTGACATGATGATGAAAACCCTCTGAATGATGGTAGACACAGCTGAATGGTGACATGGAACATCATTTGGACAACTTTGACAAGGGTAAAATCACACCCTAGACCTAATGCCGAGTGACCAAATTGTACTTGAAGACTCACTGAAATGATAAAATTTGACCTTGACACCTTAAAATCACTTGTGTAAGAGCATGTTTGATCACTGGAGGAAGGCTGCAAATACTGACACTAATAGCACATGCAGCTGTCAGAAGGAAATACACTTTTCTTATGAGTCAGTTGAGCTATTTCCTGGTGGACTTCAGTTAGGACTCAAGTGGTTGAGTTCTGGTGGAGTTGATTGAGGAGTTTATGGAGTTGTGTTCAGTTTAACTTGGTTGAACTAGTTGTATTTAGTCTAACTAAAGAATACAATAGTGATGAGTTATGTGAATTAATTATTAATTAATTCACTAATTATTAACTCGTAAATCAACTGAAGAATACATCAGTTAACTCAGTGCATGGACAGTTTAGTGGAGACAAGTGTTAGAGGTAAGTGAAAGGGCAAGACATCTGTCAGTTGTGACTATAGTTGTGCATGAGATTTGCACATGCATGGATTGAGATTGCTAATGAGGATTTTGCAGTCACACACAAGGTAATAATGAGTTTGGATCAGCCATTCATCATTATTCTCTTGCAGGATTGCACAGTGGAGGTAGGCAAACAGTGGACGAGATTTGAGGCTTCAGATCTGAGCTAGTTTGTGTGTAACAGGTGGAGATAGTACTGAGTACTTGTGAGGAGTAGTGTACTATGTATTGTTACATGTTCTCAATCAAATATAATATAGAGATAGTTGGGGGTTTTCAGCTGTATGCTTTCCCCGGGTTACATACTGTGTTAATGTGAGGATGCAATTGATGTTTCATTGTTTTTAATGCTGCTAAATTGATGATCAACGTAGAGGAGATTATGTATTATGCATGTATTCCGCAATAGTGTATAATCAGGATAATCTCTATGAATAAGTGTCATATTATTCAAAATTTCTACATGGTATCAAAGCAGAGTTGATCATCAGATCTATTATTCAGAAAGTGTTTACATTTTATTTCTTCAGGCAGAGTCTGTAATCGGGCCAGGTAGCCTCTGGATTCATCCTTCCTTTGGAAGGTGAGATATCCGGTGAATGCCCATATAGTCGATCTCTGTACAAGAAATACTTTGTTCTCACGAATTTTAGATCAGAAGCAGTTGAGTTTTGAGCTGGTGGAATTCGAATTTGCAGCAGTGTTTTCTTGGTGTCAAAGTTGAAATGTCTTTCAACGGATTGCGATTGGAGTATGCCCTTGAGGGCAGCTCGAACTATATTGCATGGAAAGACAAGATGGATGCGGTGTTAGATGATAATGGGTTGAAGGAGTTCATAGAGGCTAAGGTCCCAAAGCCTACTGATGCTGCTCACGTTGATGCTTGGCAAAAGAAGACAACAAAGTGTCGAAGGATTCTGTTGGAGGGCGTGAAGGATCACATTGTGTCCAGCCTGCATGGAAAGGCTTCTCCATACCTGATGTGGAAAGCATTGATAGAGTTATTCCAAAGCAAGAGCGACCATAGGAAGTTGGCGCTCAAAGATAAACTCAGAAACATTAAGTGCGAGAAAGGCGACAGTATACCCAAGTATCTCACGAAGTTCACTCAATGCCTAGATGAGATGGGAAGTGTGGGGTTGACTGTCGATGATGAGGACTTAGTGAGCTTGGCTCTCCTTAGTCTTCCGAAGATTTGGCATTCCTATCAGGACTCTGTCAATGGTCGGGAAAACTTTCCAAGATGGGAGAGACTTTGGTTAGATCTTGTGCAGGAGGAGATCAGGCAGAATACCAGGGACGGATCTTCATCAAAGGCAACTGATGAAGCAAATTGTGCTTTGGCTGCCAAAGCAAAGAAGGGGAAGAACAAGAAAGCTTCTCATTCCGGTGCGAAAGGCAAGAAGCAAGACATGTCCAAGGTGAAGTGCTTTCACTGTCACCAGCATAGACACTATGCCACAAATTGTCCGCAAAAGAAGAAAAATAAGCAAGCTATTGGATCTGCAGCGAGAGAGGCCTTAGCATCACAATTTGAGCTGGATTTTTCATTGATCGCATGCTTGGTATCAAGTGTGATGGGATTGGTATGGTTCTTGGACAGTGGTGCATCTTTTCACATGACAGGAGATCGAGATTTGTTTTCTGATCTGGAGGAAAAAGATCTTGGAGTGCACATCGAGATGGGCAATGATGGTAGATACAGTGCGACCGGTATCGGTACCATTTCCTTTGAGAGGGAATCTAGTAAACCCTTCGTATTGAAGGAAGTGATGCATGTTCCAGGATTGGAGAAGAATCTCATCTCTTTGGCGATGTTAGAAGACAAGGGATATGATGTTGTTTTCAGCGAGGGAAAGGCTTTCTTGTGCAGTAAGACAACTGGAGAAACCCGGAAGATAGGGGTTCAAGTCAGGAACCTTTATCAATTGCATGTAGATGGATGTGCAACAATGGAATGCAAGGCAGAAGCATTGGTGATCCGGGATGATGGTGAGTTGTGGCACAGGAGATTGCGTCACCTTCACCATGGAGCCTTGAAGATACTGCAGCAGATCACTACTGGGCTTCCTAAAGGCACTCTTGTGCAGCTAGATCAGTGCAAGGGGTGTACTTTGGGAAAATTTGTGAAATCCACCTTTCACAAGAAGGATATTCACGCCACGACGATCCTTGAGAGAATTCACACAGATGTGTGTGGACCTTTCTCAGTAGCTTCGACAGCAAAGCACAGGTACTATGTGATCTTTGTTGATGATTTCTCTCGAAAGTGCTGGATCTTCTTCATGTAGAAGAAGAGCGAGACATACTCAAAGTTCTGTGAGTTCAAAGCACTGGTCGAGAAGGAATCGAGGAAGAAGGTGAAGGTTCTTAGGAGCGACAATGGTGGTGAATTCATCTCTGGCGAGTTCAAGGATTTCTGCAGTGCAGAAGGGATTCGAAGAGAGCTCATAGCTCCCCATAACACACAGCAGAACGAGGTTGTTGAGCGGAAGAACAGAATGATCGTGGGTGCTGCAAGGGCGATGTTGCATGATCAGAGCCTACCCCTTCACGTGTGGGCAGAAGCATGCAATGCTACGGTATATGTGCAGAACCGTTGTCCTCACAGGATACTTGGCATGAGTACACCCGAGGATGCTTATTTTGGTAAGAGGCTTGATATTTCTCATTTGAGGATTTTTGGTTCTAACATTTACATGCATGTGACAAAGGATGCTAGGAAGAAGCTGGAACCGATCACAGAGGTTGGGATATTTGTGGGGTACACTAATACGCCCCACAACTATCGTGCGTATTTGCCAGACAGTCACAAGACTGTTGTGCAACAGGATATAAAATTTCAGGAGGAGAAATCCATGAAGTGTTTGCTTGAGAGGGAGCCACACTTGCATGCAGATGAGGAGCTATTAGTTCCTAAGGATGAGCTTCAGGACGTGGATCAGCCACAGGACGAATTTAATGGAGTGGAAGAGACCACTCATGCAGCGCCAACCATCAGAAGGCGAAAGCGCTTGACAGAAGCTGAGTGACTGGCTCAAGATGCAGAGAAGGTTGTAGGACCACCTACATCTCAACGCACACAGAGACAGTCACCTGATCGGTACACTGGATACATGGCTCTTGTGAGAAAATGTGTCGTGACTGAGCCATCCTCTTTCAAGGAAGCTGTGGAGGATCCCGCATGGGTAGATGCCATGGTGGAAGAGTATGATTCGATTGTCAGAAACAGTGCATGGGAGATTGTCCCAAGACCAGAAGGGAAATCAGTGGTGGGTTCGAGATGGATCTACAAAGTGAAGCAGGCAGCTGACGGGAGTGTGGAGAAGTACAAGGCAAGATTTTTTGCCCAAGGCTTTTCATAGATAGAGGGGATCGATTATGAGGAGACCTTTGCACCCGTCGCAAGGTATTCTTCCATACGGACGATTCTTGCTCTCTCAGCGCATATGGGATGGCACATTCATTAGATGGATGTGAAGACTGCATTCCTCAATGGAGTCATTGAGGAGGAGGTGTACATTGAGCAGCCCGAAGGTTTCGAGATCTTCAGTAGCGAGTTGCATGTGTGCAGGCTCAAGAGAGCGTTGTATGGGTTGAAACAAGCACCACGTGCTTGGTACACACAGATAGACAGTTATCTCACCGGACTTGGATTCTCCAAGAGTGAGGCGGATCCTAACCTATACCAGACTGTGGTGGAGGGTAAGTTTCTTATCATTGTACTTTATGTAGATGATTTGATTTTAACGGGAGATGAGTTGTTGATACTTTCATGCAAGGATGATCTTGCTAAGGAGTTTGAGATGAAGGACTTGGGCCTCCTTCATTATTTCCTGGGATTGGAAATTTAGCAGCGTAGTGGTGGACTGTTTGTTTCTCATGGTAAGTATGCTCGGGAGATATTGGAGAAGTTCAGCATGCATGGCTACAAGCTTGTTGATACTCCTCTTCCTGGAGGTTGGAGGAAGGAGGATGCTACTTCAGTGAAGGTAGTGGATGCCACTGCTTATCGACAGTTGGTGGGGTTGCTTATGTATCTGGTCAATACACGACCCGATATATGCTATGTTGTTAACCAGCTTTCACAAGCTATGGTTAAGCCAACCAAGCTCTTCTGGAAGGAAAGCAAGCATGTATTGCGTTATCTGAGAGGCACATTGGGATATGGATTGTGGTATAGACAGGAGGATAAGGTGAAGGTATGTGGCTTCACGGATGGAGATTGGGCAGGGAGCCCAACAGACAGAAAGAGCACATCTGGAGGGGTCTTCAGTATCGGGTCGACAGCAATTTCTTGGTACAGCAGGAAGCAGAGATCCGTCGCACTCAGTTCAGCAAAGGCCGAGTATATGGCAGCAAGTTTTGCTGCATGCGAGGCGATATGGACGAGAAAGATTCTGGTCAGATTGTTCGGTTCACACTTGGAGCCTACTGTGATTTATTGTGATAACCAGAGTTGCATTAAACTCTTGGCTAATCCAGTATTTCATTATAGATCCAAACACATTGACATCAGGTACCATCATATCAGAGATTGTGTGCAGCGGAAGATCATGTTACTTTCATACATTCCAACGGAGGATCAGGATGCTGATATCTTGACGAAGGCGCTCACCAGGAGAAAATTTGAGTACCACCGAGGCAGGATAGGGGTTGCTGATAATCCATATCTTATTGAGAAGGAGTGTTGAAAATGCAACAAGATGATGGAGCTTAGTGGAAAGGAGTCGCCTTCACTAAGTGGGCCCACAGGCTATTTTTGGCGCAAAGTCTATTTTTAGACTATGTCTATTTTTAGACATATGGATCATGGTCTATGAGTTGCAGGATTCTATTTATGGATGATTGGTCATGTTGGTAAAAATATATGGACTTCTATTTTTAGACATATGGGCAAAGTCTATTTTTAGACTGCCAAGTCTAAATATAGAACAGTCAAATATTATTAGCTCTTAATAATATTTGGACTATAAACATTATCTTATTCTCTTGGAGCACTTCAGTTTGAGCTACAGATGTGGCACATGCAGCTGTCAGAAGGAAATACGCTTTTCTTATGAGTGAGTTGAGCTATTGCATGGTGGACTTCAGTTAGGACTCATGTGGTTGAGTTCTGGTGGAGTTGACTGAGGAGTTGATGGAGTTGTGTTCAGTTTGACTTGGTTGAACTAGTTGTATTTAGTCTAACTAAAGAATACACTAGTGATGAGTTGTGTGAATTAATTATTAATTAATTCACTAATTATTAACTCATAAAGCAACTGAAGAATACATCAGTTAACTCAGTGCATGGATATTTCAATGGAGACAGGTGTTAGAGGTAAGTGAAAGGGTAAGACAGCTGTCAGTTGTGACTATAGTTGTGCATGAGATTTGCACATGCATGGATTGAGATTGCTAATGAGGATTGCGCAGTCACACACAAGGTAATAACGAGTTTGGATCAGCCATTCATCATTATTCTCTTGTAGGATTGCGCAGTGGAGGCAGGCAAATAGTGGAGGAGATTTGAGGCTTCAGATCTGAGCTAGTTTGTGTGTAACAGGTGGAGATAGTACTGAGTACTTGCGAGGAGTATTGTACTATGTATTGTTACATGTTCTCAATCATTATAATATACACATAGTTGGGGGTTTTCAGCTGTATGATCTCCCCGGGTTACATACTGTGTTAATGTGCACATGCGATTGATGTTTCATTGTTTTTAACGTTGCTAAATTGATGATCAACATAGAGGAGATTATGTATTATGCATGTATTCCGCAATAGTGTATAATCAGGATAATCTCTGTGAATAAGTGTCATATTATTCAAAATTTCTACAACATTTGAATGAGTGGCCACACTTCTTCATCCTTCTTCCATTCATCCTTTGCTTCGTTTATCCCGTCTGGGTGGATAATAGAAATAGCACAAAACAATGCTTCCACATCCTCATCCTTTCTTGAGAGTGCATATGCAACAACATTTTTCTTCACTTTTTTGTAGATGATTTCAAAGTCATAACCCAACATATTTGTGACCCATTTTCTTTGTTCTTCTAAAGATAATCTTTGTTATAAA
Organism: Pinus tabuliformis; assembly: GCA_031772625.1. NCBI lineage: Eukaryota > Viridiplantae > Streptophyta > Pinopsida > Pinales > Pinaceae > Pinus > Pinus tabuliformis. The sequence goes on from CM062809.1 coordinate 1,240,343,199, forward strand.
AAGTATTTAAGACTATCATGATCCATTTTTACCTTGAAGTGTCTTCCCATTAGGTAAGGTCGCCCTTTCATAAGTGCATGTAGTATTGCCAACATTTCCTTCTCATAAATAGCTTGCTTGAGATGTAGCCATAAAAATACCCAATCGCCTACATCAAAACTTCTTTCACTGCGATGTTGATTTGCCTGTTGTTTCATTCGATTCTGCACCAAAGTGGTGTTATCCTTTAAAAGTTGGAGAACTTGTTGTTGATTCTCGATGTGATCTTTCACTTCTTGAATCTTTTTATTCTTGATATGTCCTTCTATCTTGAGAGTTTGAGGAGTGGTAATTTCTTCCAATGCATTACAAGATATGGTTGGATTCATTTCTTGATGCTCGATGTGATCTTTCACTTCTTGAACATTTTTCTTCTTGATATGTCCTTCTATCTTGATAGTTTGAGGAGTGGTAATTCCGATCAATGGATTACAAGATATGGTCCGATTCATTTCTTCTTTCTTGATGTGATCTTTCACTTCTTGAACCTTTTTTTCTTTTGATATGTCCTTCTATCTTGAGAGTTTGAGGAGTGGTAATTCTTGCCAATGCTTTACAAGATATGGCTGGATTCATTTCTTCTTTCTCTGGGGTTGGTTCCTGGTGTATATCCTCTTCTTTTGATGTTTCTTTATCCTTTTCTTCCTCCTCTCCACAATCAATGTAAAATAATTTCTTCTTAGCACACTTATGACCTTTAATGTATTTGTTATCACAATTGTAACAAAGTCCTTTTGCTCTTTTTTCTTCCAATTGTTGTGGTGTCACCCTTGTAGGTTGTGGAAGGCTAGGAGAAACAACACTTTCAACTTTATAGTTGACGGGTAGAATTCCTTGTTGCCATAATTTTTCTTTCCACTTTTCTTTCCAACCTAAATGCCTTCTCCAATGAATCAGGTTCCCAAAGACGAACCTCATGTTGAATGTTATCCTTTAAAGTCCCTATGGAGACATCAATCCTCTGCTTCTCTAGAATATAATTTTCCCTTATACTTAATTTTTGAAAGCCCTCGATGTGCTCTGCCATTGACCACTTTTCTTTGAGATTTATCAATTGGATAGAGAAGGTGTTTCTCTTTGTATCCTCATAATGTGCTATCATTTCCTCCGTGAAAATTGACCACGTAACAAGTGATTTACGAGAACAAAGCCCTTTATACCATAAAAATTGATCTAGTTCTAAATATGAAGATGCAATACTTACCTTTTGTAACAGTTTCACCTCATGTGGATCAAAGTATTGCTCCATCTGTAGTATCCAATTTACCAGATCCTTGCCATCAAACTTCCTCATATTGTCTTTTCTTTATTTTAGGAGCTCAATCTTGAAACGACTGTCACTCTATAATTTCAGATCTTCCAGTTCTGAAATCACGACCTGCAGTAGCCCTCTGTGTCCTCTTTCTAATGCCACCAGTCTGATCAAAATTGGATTCTCCAAGAAATAGTTATGCACAATCTCCCAAGATGACCTGATTATATACCTTTTCAGAAGAGCGAACTTTTATGAAGTTCCACGTGTCACTCTTTTGACCTTCAGATCTGAAAATATACACAAAAAACTACAATCCATCCTCTTTCTATAACTTCTTACGAAATTTCAATCTGATGCTCAAAGAGAAAGTTATGATGATTTTCCCAAGGTCACCTGTTTAAGATGTAATTCGGGAGTCTGCAAAAACTCTAACTTCCTTAGATCGTATATACGAAAATATAGTGAGACAAGATCTGAAATTCCGACCCACGGTTTAGCGAGATTTCTTCTCAAATGGCTTTTTTTCTTAGCTTCTGAAACAGTGCAGAAAAAAATTGATAGCGAAAATTCCACGAAGACCTGTTTGGAGCAGCAAAACCCTAGAATCCAAAGCTCTGATACCAAATGTTATGAAACCAGCTCACAAAAAGATAGAAAAGATAGATGAACTCCTTAGAAATCAGCCTCTTAAAGGGGGCAACCTCCTTTACATTACACAAATGAACAATTCTTGGATGATTTAAATGACAAGACCTCCTTTCTATATATAGGAGTCTAAGGGGTCATAATATAATCAGAGCCGACATGACAATAATAATGTAAGAGCACAATAATAACAATAGTGGGCTTCTATGGGGCACAATAATAACAATATGGGGACTACATAGGCACAAAAATATAATAAGGGGGTTGTACTAATAACAATAAGGGGTTACACTAGTAGTATAGGGACCTAACAGTCATTCCACAGCTTATTACCCTCAAGGTAATGGGTTCGATGAATCCTCCAATAAAAGTTTGGTAAACATCATAAAGAAGATACTAGAGGACAATAAGAAGTCATGGCACAACACATTGATCTATGCATTATGGGCTGACAGATTGACTACAAAGAAATCAATTGGCATGTCCCCATTCCAACTGGTTTATGGGATGGATGCAGTTTTTCCTTCTTCCATGGAAGTACCAGTTATGAAGATCATGCAAGGAGATACAAAGTGAACCAAATGATATACAAAGAAGGATGTATCAGACAATTCAATTTCAGCAGTCCAGAGAAGAGGTATACAATAGAACTCGGGTTATCCAGGAAATAAAGAACAAAAGATGATGATTTCAACCTCGGAGATAAAGTGCTAAAATGAGACTCAAGAAGAGAAGACAAAGGGAAACATGGAAAATTTGAAATTCTTTGGAAAGTTCCATATATTATTTCTTCTTTTAGAGGGAATAATGCATTTTTTCTCAAAGAGTTGGATGGAATAGAATTGCCAGAAGGTCCTGTCAATAGCAGGATGTTGAAGCATTACTTTTCTTGAGTACACAGATTTCCTCACTCCATTGTAAATATCACAGTATTTCAGGTTTTTGACAAAAAGGAAATCAAATTGAAAATAATGCAGATTTGAAGGATTCAAGGCTACAGGTCATGTGTTCTTGACACTTCAAGCTGAGAAGTGCCATCCCCAGCTAGAGCCACTGTTAGGGTCCTATAATTTATAGGATCTCAAGGTGATTGAGTATTTCACAATTTGCAGATTTCAAATTGTTCATAGATTTCAATATTCAATTGATTTCACAAAAAAAAATATGAAAAGAGGGTATATATTAAAAAAAAAAAAACCAAATGTTGTTCAAATCATACAGTCTAAGCATGATTGAAAAATTTTCAATTTATGTTGATAGGGTAGAGAATAAAGATCTGCCAAACAGTTTAATATTGGCAAATCAGTAGCTAGGTAGAAATAAAATTGGTTCAACTGTTTAATCTGGACCAATGGGAGAAATATGTGATAGAGTAGGTTAGAAATGAAATAAAAGAGAAAGGGTATGCAATTATAAATGCACCCTGCAAATGAAAAAATAAAAAATGCTAGATTATAAAATAAGGGTAGGTATATTGAGAAAAATTTCGAAAGGAAAAGGACATGATAAGCTCTTTAAGGCTTGATAATATACCTCAATGTTTTTTCCTAATGTCAGGAATAGAAATCAAAAAAGAGAAAAGGGTCTTATATCATTTTCCCTAACCTTATTTTATATCCTATATCCCTATAGTCCGCCCCCTTATTTATTTCCCCGCCCCACCACTCACTCACCCGTCACATCCCTCACTACCCACCACTCACCTTTCATTTGATCTCTGCTCACTCCATATGATCCGACAGCCCGTGTGCTTTTCCGGCCCCACCTCACCCTCCGAAAGTTAATCCCCGGTGGGGGTCTGAAATCAGTGGTTTCAAACCACTGAAGTGTTGCGCTCTCACAATTTCACACCCCCCCCCTCTCATACCTCTTACCACTCCCAGGGCCCCCCGAAAAATGGCTTATGCCATTAATTAAACCACTATGTCATCTTGACCGTTTATCACTCCCTCGACCTCATGACGCCATCCCGTCCCATCCACCTATCACCTCCGTTCCCGTCGTTGTGCATTCAATTGGCTGGACCATTAGCCAATGGACCCACGCCAAGTCAGACCAATCCAACGAGAACACTCCAAAGTTATAAAAGCGCCATTTCATGCCATTTTCAAATTTTAACTAACTATCAGGTGCAATTCAAAAAATATCAGGCATACACAGAGAGTGCAGTAAGCACACTCCGACAGCAGTACAATTGCAGAAGGATTTATTTTTTTGCAGTAATCACATATTCCCTTTCTCGAATCCCACTTCTGGTTTATTCCCTTTCTTTCTCCCTCTCTGAATTCTCATTTCTTCTTATCCCCTTCTATTACAAATTCAACACAGATCAGTATTCAGAGGTTTTTCTCAGAAGATAGTCATGGCACTCAAGAAGAAAGAACAGGAGGTATTTAATCCAATGGTGTACCCACCATTGGATTTGGATCACATACCACTTGCAAATAGGGATTTTATGACACATGAAACACTCTCAGAGTTTGATTTATTCGACATATATTGTTGGTGGGAGGATAAACTTGTGGAGGAGATGGATGACATAGGCCTCTGGGACACTAATTTACCTTTTTATATTTTTCCTAAAACACACAGTTGCCCAGAGCTGATCAGGAAATTCCACTCATGCTACAATCCACAGCAAAGGGCAGTGATGGCCCCAATAGGACATATATTGTTTACCATTGATGCCAAGTCTATTATGCAAATGATGCAGGCTCCTGTTATTGAAGGAACTACTCCCTTTCCCCATGAGATTCTCACTGAAATGTATCAGAAACTAGATTTTTCTAAGAGAGCCAAACTGAGAAAACACCTCTGTCAAACAAGAATCCTCCTTACTCTTCCTCTATTTTACCTGACAGAACTAGACACATTGTCACCTTTCTTTCTTATTTACTTGTCTATTATTCAGATCAATGGCTTGATGAAGCTATCATAGCTTTCCTGTCTATTTTATCAATAGAATCCAAGCCCTCTGTCCTCTTCAATTTTATCCAATTTTTAGCAGATGTCATTCATGAGCAGTTTGTCAATTTATTCACAAAGGAAGTGTTTCAATACTCCTCGGTTTTGGTGTGTATGTTTTTTTATTTTCAGGCAGACAGGTTCTAGTTTACAATGAGCAAGATGAATGAAGAAGGTGAACCCCAATCCGTGAGTTTCTGGAAAACATTAGTGATGAAAGACCAAAAGGACTTCAGCTACAAGACATTTGTAGAAATGTTTTTTCACCTAGTAATGAGCCTCCCCATTGGGACTACAAAACCTGGGATTAGTGAAGAAATTAGAAGGATTATGCAGTTGACAGACCAAGTAAGAACAAGTGATTGGTACTTGTACCAAAATTATACTGAATTAAGAGTATATGGTTGTGAGTTGGCCCCTTATAAGCTTCCAAAGTTCCTCCCCATGAGGATCTTTGCACTTGAATACATCAGACAAATGATCAATGTAGATGAATTGCATTTTGTAGCAGCCAAGAAAATGTCACAATTTAGGATCAAATCCCAGATTGGTCCTTTCATTTTATCCCAATTTACAAGACCGGCACTACTTACCAGTTTCCTCCTCATGCTGATTTACAAAGATTAAAACTACCCCTCGCACCGTACGGAGCGACTGAGCCCTTTTACAGTTACGCTGATCCTCTTTTGGAAGGATTTTTAAATAAGGAGCCGAAGCTTCCATGTCTAGAAGCTTCGTAATGGAAGTCTGGTAGATGGTTGTGCCGGATGGAGCCGAGGAAGTCAATTTGGGATCCTTTCCCCTATTAGGATGGAACAAACTCAAGAGATAAGACCTTCTCCCATGATGAGAGGAACCATCTCCCATCCATCCAAGCTATATAAACCTCTCTTTTCCCCAAGAAAAAGCTAGTTGGAGTTTTGGAGTAAGTTTGAATGATCAGCAAGTCATAGCTTGTAGTTTTCTAGTGTATGTTTGAGGGAGAATAGTTTGTTTTGGTTTGGTTTGAGACTAGAGGGAAAGAGGCCTTAAAACTTTCATTATTTAGGTTATCCATGAAGTGTTAGCAGAAGTGTGGGAACCCAAATACGTCGGAGGAGACCAGCAATGTCAAGGCACCGGTTGTAATCTCTTTCTGATTTATATAAATGAAACTATTGATTGATTTCCTACATGAAGTGTCATTTTACATATTTATGGCTTAATGTTCCTTGACCTCTTAAGTAGGTTGAATACAATATTGTATGTTATCACGTTTGTTGTTATTTTTGTTTGCTTGTTTCAGGTATTCGAAGGAAGGAAACTGAAGATAGCTGGAGTGAGGAAGCAGGATCATCACCAAGCGGAATAGCATTCTAAGAGGTAGGCCCTCTTAATTGGTTCTAGCTTAAGGAGATTTTCCATAGATTTTTTGTTTGTGGCTAGACCCACCCTCTCGGGCTAGAGGAATTGTTTGTGTCTGCACTGAGAATTTACCTACACCACACGGTCCGTGGACTTTGAGGCGCAACACTAGAAATGCCAAAGAAGGACTTAAGGGACATACAAAATAAAACATTAGTTTGTGTAGAAGCTGCTCACACCTTTGGATTCCTGCACTCAAAATAAATCTTTTGAAATGAAATCATAAACACCAATCCTACAATCTATCAACAATTAGAAGAAAACCTTGAACTATAAACAATTGGAAAGTAAACCCTACTTGAGGAACAATCCCTAAATGTTGGAAATTGACAAGAAAACCCTAATTACTGGCAAGTAAAGAACAAGCCCTAACTACTAATTAGTTGGAAACCTAAGAATTTGACTATTCATTAATTTAGCAATTCCAAAGGAAAACCTACCTCACAATGACTGAAAACTAAAACAATTAAATCCTAGACAATCCATGAATGCAAGATAAATACGCTCACAAAAATATCAATAAACCAAGCCTAATAGGTTGTTATGAACAATGTTATTGAAAATTCTCTATGCAAATCCAAAATGAAGAACAAGTTCCAAATCTATTCTGTGGAAAAATAGTTTTAATTCAAATGCACTAACCATATCTCAAGAAATGCTTCCACTCAGATTTAATACTAATAACATAAACTTGCATTCAACATCAAAGCTCCATAAACCAATAAGTTGATTACCAATTCCAGAAATGATAAAAGAAATAGACACAAGTGATTTGTATCAAAAGAGAAACTTTGTGATCTTCCAAGCCATCAAAATAATATGCATTTACAGATATAAATTATAAAATTTTAACTTATCAATTAAAATCCCTTTCTTACAAATCAATCCCTTGACTGCAATCTTGTGGAAAAAACATTGAAGAGATGAGACAAAGTACATCGGGTTAAAAAACATCATTTGTAAACCTTAGATCATGAGCCAATAACATACATGTACTCTCTTAAGATTCACAAAAGTTAACAAATCGTAAGATGGGAATATGACCACTATTAACAAGTCTTAATTCGATTCTCACTCAGACCATGGTGAAACCAAATGTATTAAGTTAATAAACATCAAATTTGGAACAACTTCAAGTCTATTCAACATAGGGTTGCCAAATGTGAATGGAATTGTAGTGTTGGGTTTGTAACTCAACAAAGGGCACAAATAGAGGTAGATGTATTGCTCTTATGTCATAAATTTGACAAAGAATTTCAAATCTTATGAGATCAAATGTACCTTTGTAATAATAATTCTAGAGAGTGCAACCAGGAATGAAGTCCTTATGAAGCAGAGTACATGCTAATACAATCACTGCAATATGCATATGAAAGCTATGTTACAACTCATGAATCAGTCTCACACATTAATCAATTGCAATACTAACTTGTAAACATGATGCCTGTCATACCAATAAACTAATCACACTATTATTCATTTATACAACTCATATAAAATAAAGATGTATGCAATGAAACTAGATATATAACTCTTTCTCTGAAAACCATTTAGATATGAGTTTATCCACTCTAGTTAGCACATTTAAACTATAAATACAATGTCAATCACTAGATCTGTAACTTATTGAGTAAACAAACATAAGAAAGAGGGTGAAAAGCTGGGTTTGTGGGCCCAAACAAACTAGTGCGTCCCCTCTATGAGAGATCTAAATCACAGAGACAAAGTTAAACTTATAGTGCAAAAATAAATAGAATGAAAGTTGGTCATGAGTCTTGTATATTGAATGATAATTAGTCTTTTACATTTGAGGCCATGTGCTCAAATCTCCAAAAAAAAATATGGATTCCAAATAACATCCTCCTCCCTCCGGAGGCCATGTTTGGGCTTTTTATGAAGGTTACAAGACGAATTTTGGCTCTAACAGCCCAAATTTTCAATTCTGGGAAATTTTGCACTTTTAATCAATTCGCCTTAGAAAACCCCACGTAACTCTCAAAACATGAAGAATTGTGGACAAATGTTTAGCGGGAAACTATTTTTCCATATTTTGAACAAAACCCATGTTTTATAATTCTTGGATTCTTGTTCATATGTACGCAAATCGAGGACAAATGTGGCAGTTTGAAAAACGTGTGAACTTTGGGGCAGAATTGTCAATTTGCTTCTAGAAACTTACATTTGTGACTTGGATGCATTCTAGCTCATTTTTAGGTGTTAAAACATCATTTTGGACAAAAACCATCTTCAGTTTTCACTGAAAGTAATCCAATCTGTCAAAGCCCCAAATTGGTGCAGGGAGGAACCCAAGACTTGTGCAGGCACAACCAAAGACTTAGCGCATCACCATCAATAAGGGAAAGTGTATTTTACCTTGACAAAATCTTCAAAATTAACGTTGATAAGTTTAATCGAGAGGTCATGTGGTGAATTCTCATAAGAACATCATGCATAATTTCTTCCTGGTGCAAGAATTTGCAGGATCAAGGCCAACCATTATGCATTCAACGATACATGTCTATAAAGGAAATTTGTATACCTGCATATGCACAAACCATCATTAATATTTTTTTAATGTTAAATATTGCTAAAACAAGGGAAATGTTCTAAATGTTGAATATTAAATTTATAATGCACAAATTGACGACAATAACCCTCATAACTATGAGGGATTCTAGAGAAAAAATTGATGTAAAACCTAACAAAATGGAGTCCTGAAATCCCCCATGCCAATCATCTTGCATGTCCTCATGAAAGTGAATCAATTGTTGATCTTTTTCTCCCTTACAAGGAAACAATATTGAAACATCTATTGGTGACCTTTTCACTTGTAATAATGTTCTTGAAACTCAATGCAATAAAAAATTCTCGGACCTCTACTTAAATATAGCTTGTCCTAAAAAGAGAATTCCTTCTAGTTCATTTTTGCACCGGATTATTTATTTATTAAGACTGATTTCAATAAAGTCTAATATCATGGCTGTCATAAAAATTCTAAACTGCAAGGATAGAGTTATCATGAAATAACCAACCATCAAAATTTCCACAAAGTATCTCAGGAGTAGCCTTAGTCAGAATTTTTTCACCTTAATAACCTCATTACAAATAGAAGTGACATAACCATATTTTGAAAGCCATGGAATAAATATGTATGAAGATGTGACAAAATAATACCTTCCCAAAGTGACCATATTACCATTATGCAACATATAGTGGAAGCTCCTCTTGTTCGAGAAAAGTGAACCACTTGCACTTAGGGTCCCACTTCCATGAAAACTTGTCTATTCCAAAAGATAGAACTCCAAAGAATAATTCATAAAGGATATTAAGGCCATTCTTAGAGAGATATGATAATGAGTTCAAGGAAAGACAAATATGACCAAGTAAATCATAATGTAAGATTAACTTTAATACCAAAGACATGGCCACTGCTGTGAGCAAGTGTCTATAGGCTCGACATGGATGCCTTTTAACCCAATGAAATGCTTGTGTCCCATATATTAGGTATAGATTCAAAGCCATTTAAAAACGTTTACATTAGTTTATAAATTAACTGAAGGTCATTGTCCTAGCTTGGTAACAGGCTAACGATAGTGCCATTCACAAGAACTAATAAGAATGAGCAAGATGGCTTGTGATGAGACCTCTTATCTTCTAGCTTTTCAATTGAAATCGATTACCATGACTTGGTGACCAGTAGTGGTAATTTCATTCTCGTTAGGACCCATGATCATGGTAGGTCGGCTCATAATGAGACCTCGAATCCCTCAATTAATCCCTTTATGTTAAAATAAAATCTAATTATGATCAACCTTAAATAGGTTTCTTAATAGGTGGGGAAGAAAATATACTCCTTAAGAGCATGGGATGGTGTGAAAAGTTTTTAATGACTAATCTTAGCTAGTTGGTCTTTCTACCCTAAAGACTCATTTTAAAGAAAGCATCCTAGATAATGACTGAACGATTCCTCAAGTTAATCACACTATGGTTCTCATGATAGCTCATTAGGGTTTTACAGGAGTGGTTCGCTATAGGAGGTTTTTCAACAATACCTTCTAATAGGAATTTGAAAATATTTCTTGGACAACAACTTGTTAGAATGACTAGGCCAGGGTTAGGGTTTTAGGTTGTGAATTGAAATTATTAAGCATAACAATGACAAGTTCCCTAGACTGACTCAATAAATTACCAAACAATTATAAAGAGGAACCAACCCATCAATTATAGTCTCTTTACAAAATAACAAGGGATTAAGTGTGATTTTCTTCTAACAAGACTTGCGACAAGAGTGCATAATAACATAAATTTTAATAGTTGTGCCTTAGGGAATTGCAACTTCAAGAGTGGTTTTGTGACAATTTTATTTCAGATAGTATTTTCATTTATTGTTTTTATACTACCATACCCTAATTCAAAGAGAGGAAGATCTCCTTCAAGTGTCAGAGTATTTCTAGTGTAGCCATGTGTGTAATAGAATAATAAACATACTCACACTTGGGTTCATAAAGTAAAATTTAATGCATAATGGAGTATGAGACACGAGTTTCTTTAATTGACATAGTATCAAGAGATTCGAGATGATGAGCGAATGAGGTGTGCTGACAATTCTTTGAAACCAGGCTTCAATGGGATCCTCATATTCATGATTATTCAACTCATACAAGTCTTCCACAACTTGAAAATCATTCTGTTGGAGGCATAAGGGATCTGGCAAAACACAAAATAAAATCCGCTCAGTTTCGAGCTCTGATATCTTCTTTTGAGATTGACAAGAATGGTTAAAGGAAATTCTAGGGTTTTGAGCATCAAAAACAGTTTCAGAACAAGTTCCAATTATAGATTGCTCCTCTAATGGTCTTAGAATTAGGTCTTCCCAAGATGAATGTTCTGTAGTGATATGAGATGTTTCTAAAGTCACCCCTTCCCCCAACCTCGAAGATATATCATTTCATTCAGTAGGGGAATCAACGAGAAGAACACGTGTTTTAAATTGTTGTGCAACCTCCTTGTTTAAATTAGGGTTAAGTCTAGGGTTAGGGTTTAAATTAAGGTGTGGACTAGGGTTAAGTATATGGTTTGAATTAGGGTGTTGACTAAGGTTACGTTTAGAGTTTGAATTAGATTTTGGATTAGAGTTAGGTCTAAGATTTGGATTAGGGTTTAAATTTGGGTGTGGACTAGGGTTAAATCTAGGGTTTGGAATAAAGTAAGGATTAAAGTTAGGCCTAAGATTTGGATTAGGGTTTAAATTAGGGTGTGGGTTAATATTTGGGTTAGGGTAAGGTTGCACAAGTAATTGGGACCATATAGGATAATAAATTGATGGTGCGTTGAGTGGAAATTGTGGTTTTTGTTGTTGTTCAAGTAATTGACTTTGCATGAAAGAGTACCCTAGGGAAGAGGCTCCAAACCATTCTTAAGGCCATGGAAATATCTGACTCAAAGAAGAGGGCCAACAAGAGGGCCATTGTGGCCATGAAATAGGGTATTCAGTTAGAGGAGGACTAAAAGTTTTCCATGAAATTGCAGGATTACAAATTTGTTGAGGACCCTACCGAGGATAATAAGTGTTAGTCCAATTTTTAAATAATGATGGGTTTTGAGTTATACCTGGAAATTGATTCGATTCCTTACTTGATTTTTTGAGTACCTTTAGTCATCCTGGCAATGATGGGTAATGTTTTGTTGAGTGACCTTCCTTGCAAATTTTGCAAACTTTAAAATCAATAAGTGGGCACTTTCTAAGGAAGTGCTTCTTTCTATAGTTGGTGCAAAAGATCAACAATGGTTCTTCAATTTTACCCTGCTTTCGCTCTTCCTGAAAATCATCCAATTCTAAATTAAGAGACCAAATAACATTATTTTTTAAAAATTTAAGCAAAATACTTATTTCTGCACTCATAAGTTCATCATTGGATGATTTGTATTTCTCTGCAACGACATCAAAAACTCCTCATTGAAAGATTTCTCTAAATACCATTTTTTTATTCAATAAGCAAGATGGTATATTATGTCACCATAGGGGCAAGTATATAGATAGGAGGGGATCTTACAACATATTAAAAATGGAATCCTTTGAGACAAATTTGCACAAAAGAAACAAATTCAAAGAACAAAAACTTGCAAGAGAAACTAGGAGAAGAGAAAACCAAAATGCAACATGTCACCAAACTCTATCCCCTAAACGTGTCCCCGACAACGACGCTAAAATTTTGAATGAAATATATGGTATATTTAGTCTAATATTTAATTTTTCAACCTAGGTTCCGTGGACCTTGAGGTGCAACACTGTAAATTACAGAGAAGGACTTCAAGGGCCTGCAAAACAAAACCTAGTTTGTGTAGAAACTACTCACACCTTTTGATTCCTGCACTAGTCCATTCCTGGACTCAAAAGAAATGCTTAGAAATTAAATCATAAACACCCACCCTGCAATCTATCAAAAATTAGAAGAAAACCTTGAACTATAAACAACTGAAAAGTAAACCCTAATTAAGGAACAATCCCTAAATGTTGGCAATTGACAAGAAAACCCTAATTACTGGCAAGTAAAGACCAAATCTTAACTACTAATTATTTGGAAAACTGAGCATTTGACTATTCATTAATTAAGCAATTACAAAGAAAAGACTGTCTCACAATGATTGAAAACCAAAACAATTAAATCCCAGACAATCCATGAGTGCAAGACAAATTCCCTTACACAAAACTCAATCAACCAAGTCTAGTAGGCTGCTATGCACAATGTTATTGAAAATTCTATGTGCAAATCGAAAATGAAGAACAAGGTCCAAATCTATTCTGTGGCACGTTAGTTTTAATTCAAATGCACTAACCATACCTAAAGAAATGTTTCACTCATATTTAATACTAATAACATAAACTTGCATCCGACATCAAAGTTCCATAAATCAATAGGCTGATTACCAATTCTAGAAATGATAAAAGAAACAAACACAAGGGATTTGTATCAAAAGAGAAACTTTGTAATCTTCCAAGTCTTCAAACAACTATGGATTTACAAAGATAAATTATAAAATTTTAACTTATCAATTAAAATCCCTTTATTATATATCAATCCCTTGACTATAGTCTTGTGGAAGAAACATTGAAGAGATGAGACAAAGTACATCAGGTTAAAATACATCATTTGTAAACCTTAGATCATGAGCCAATAACATAAATGTACTCTCTTACGATTCACAAAAGTTGAAAAGCCATAATATGGGAATATGACCACTGTTAACAAGCCTTAATTCGATTCTCACTCAGATCATGGTGAAACCCAATGTATTCAGTCAATAAACATCAGATTTGTAATAGTTTAAAGTCATTATTCAACACAGGGTTACCAAATATGAATGGACTTGTAGTGTTGGGTTTTATAACTCAACAAAGGGCACAAATCAAGGTAAATTTATTTCTCTTATGTCATAAATTTGGCAAAGAGCTTCAAATATTACAAGATCAAATGAACCTATGTAATAATAATTCGACCAGTGCAACCAGAAGTGAAATCCTTATGAAATAGAGTACATGCTAATACAATCACTACAATATGCATATGAAAGCTATACTACAACTCAAGAATAAGTCTCACACATTAATCAATTGCAATACTAACTTGTAAACATGATCTCTGTCATACCAATGAACCACTCATACTATTATTCATTTCTAGATCTCATATAAAAGAAAGAAATATGCAATGAAACTATATATATAACTCTTGCTCTCAAAACCATGTAGATATAAGTTTAACCACTCTAGTTAGCACATATAAACTATAAATACAATGCAAATCACTAGATCTGTAACTTATCGAGTAAACAAATAAAAGAAAGAGGGTGGAAAAGCTAGGTTGGTGGGCCCAAACCAACCAGCTCATCCCCTCTGTGAGAGATCTAAATCATAGAGATAAAGTTAAACTTACAGTGCACAACTAAATAGAATGAAACTTGGTCATGAGTCTTGCATATTGAATGATAATCAGTATTTTGCATCTAAGGCCATGTGCTCCAAGAGCCAACCAACAATATGGAATCAAAATAACATCATCCTACCTCCACATGCCATGGATGGAATTTTTATGAAGGTTTCAAGACGAATTTTGGCTCTAACATCCCAATTTTTCAATTCTGGAAAATTCTGTTTTTTTAACAAATTAGCCTCAAAGAACCCCACACAAGTCTCAAATGATGACGAATTTTGGAAACTTGTTTAGGGGAGCCTAATTTTCCATATTTTCATCAAAACTCATGTTTTAGAATTCTGAGATTCTTCGTCATCTGCACATAAATCAAGGACAAATTTGGAAGTTTGAAAAATGTGCGAATTTTGGGGTTGATTTGTCAATTTTCTTATAAAAACTCACACGTGCGACCTGGGTGCATTCAAACTCGTGTGGAGGTGTTAAAACATAATTTTGGAGAAAAACCATCTCCAATTTTCCTCGAAAGTGTTCCATTCTATCAAAATCCCAAATTGGTGCATGTAGGAACCCACGACTGGTGCAGGCAGAACAAAAGACTTAGTGAATCACCATCAATGATGGAAAGTGCATTTGACCTTTACAAAATCTTCAAAATTATGCTTTACAAGTGTAATCGACAGGCCATGTGGTGACTTTTCATAAGAACATCATGCATAATTTCTTCTTAGTGGAGGAATCTACAGGATCAAGGCCAACCTTTATGCATTCAAAGATACATGTCTATAAAGGAAATTTTTAGACCTGCATATGCAAAAACCATCATTAATATTATTTTTAATGTTAAATCTAGTTTAAACAAGGGAAATGTGCTAAATTGTGAATATTTACTTTATAATGCACAAAATGACGATAAAAACATTTACATTAGTTTAGAGATTAATTGAAGGTCATTGTCCTACCTTGGTAACCAACTAACAACAGTCCCATTCATAAGAGCTAACAATAATGTGTTGGAATTTATGTGTGTTGCAGTGTTGCAGATGTGTGGTTGATTGTCATTGATGTCAAATTGGTTGCTTGGATTGCAGGTCAGTTGGCTATGCATATGTATGTATGAATGTAGGTGGATTGTGTATGGATGATGTGTAGATGGTCTTTGGCATGGCTATTAGCTTGGACAAGCTTGGAGATTGTCTTTGGCATGTATACTAGCGTGGATCTTGAGGATGGAGCAATGATTGTTGTTTTTGATATTGATGATGGTATGTTGGTATCTGAACTAGCTTAGAGGTATTCCCATGATGATGATCTTCATGATCATGCTGTTGCATACAGTTTATGATGGTTGCTTTAGGAATTAGAGTTGAGGAGCCTTGTTAGTTAGGTCTCCATGGTCTCCATGTCCCAAATTAGGTCTCCCATGTTGACATGTTATACATTGGGCTTGGAGAGGGTCTACATATGAATTATGATGCTTCACATGGATGTGCAGGTCTTGGAAGATTTTTGACAGGTATTGGAGCTGCATACTGATGGGAGGGATGTTGCAGAGAAGTTTGATGGCTCAATTTCTTAGTATGGTTGATGGTTGGCATCCTAGTCAACGTAGTTTGACTTTGGATGATGATGGAGTTGTTGCAGTGACTTGGTGAAGCGTTGCAAATATGTCAGAGACTTTCATAGGTCCTACAGATGTTGGTTAATCTATGGAAGAAGTTTGTTCAAGTTCTAAGCTGAGGAAAGATGTTTTTAAGTCTCCTCCACTATGGTCACATGCATGATGGGTCAAGGGAGCGTATTTAACTCCAGTCATTGGAAGGAAAAGCTCAAGGTAGAAGTTATAGCTCTAGTGGCAATCTTTTCCTTCAGGGTGTCTGTTGGGTGTGGAGCCTGATTATCTTCTGTATTAAAAGGTTTCAGCCGGATGTATACCCCAGGAATACTGTACACCCCTCCATGAGGGGGGTAAATCCCCCCCGGCTAGGGGGTCCGGGGGCTAGCGCTCCCCCGGCGGGGATTCCCCCGAAGCCACAAAATAGATGTAAAATTGCCTTGTAAAATTCTAGTAATTTCTAGTCAATCTGGACCGTTCATTAGGCGGATGATCTAACAGTGGAAGTTATGTTTAGTTTAGGGGTTTTTTTGCCCTAGAAGGAAAACCCTCACTATATATGAGGGAATTGTATTGCGTCTATGTATCTTTGTATTCTGAGTGAGGAAGAGAGAGGAGATGAGAACGAAGAGGGTGTTACAGCGGATCTGTTGTAGATTGTATCTCTTCAGTTTGCTGGATAATATAATAAAAGAAGGACTGGCTGTTTCTCTGTGAATGTAGCCCAAACTGGGTGAACCATGTATATTTGTGTCTCTCTTGTTTTATGTGTTTTCTGTGTTTATATTTCTACAATATTTTATGTGTTCCATTGCTTCGCAATATATAATTTTCTAACAATGTCAAAATCCTTTTGTTTCTTTCCTCCCACTGAAAAGTCTTCTTCACACTAGTTAAAGCATGCAAAAGAGATGTTATTATGGATAAGTTGGCAATGAACCTCCTCCAATAATACACTGCACCCAAAAAGCTTCTTACTTTTGTTACATTAGTAGGCTTAGACCATTTAACAATTACATAAACCTTTGGAGGATCAATTTTCAGCTAACCTCCTCCAACAATATGACCTAAATAAACCAAAGAAGTTTTTCCAAATTCACATTTGGAAATTTTTACATCCAGTTTCTCCTTTTGTAAAATATCAAGCACCCTTTTGACATGGTTTACATGATCATCCCAATTTCTACTGAAAACAAGTATATCATCAAGATACACAATCACAAATTCATCTAGAAAAGGTTTAAATATATCATTCATAACCCTCATAATTATGGTTGGGGAATTGCATATTCCAAATGGCATCATCAACCACTCGAACAACCCCTTCTTCGTCTTGAATTTAGTATTCCACGCATCATGATCTGCGATTTTGATTTGGTGGTAACCACTACGCAAATCCAGCTTAGTGAAATAAACAACAATTTTCAACTGATCAGGTAAAGCATATATCGAGGAAGAGGGTAGCGACTTTTCACCATGATCTTGTTGAGTTCCCAATAATCCACACAAATCCTCCATGTGCCATCCTTCTTTGGCACCAACACTATGGGTGAACTGCAAGGAGAAGAGTTAGGTTTGATGACCCCTTGGTTCAACAAATCCTGCACCTACTTCTTGATCTCTTCCATTTCAACAACTGACAAACTATACATTTCCACATTAGGAAAAGGAGAATCTTGTCAGAGATGAATTTCATGTTGGATATCTCTTTTAGGAGGCAGCCCACTTGGTTCCTGAAAAATGCCACCATAATTAGAAACAACATCATACAATTATTTCTTGTGAGAGGGGTCAAAACCTTGGAAAGCATAAGATGATTCCATATATTTTACCCTTACAACCATGAGAATGAAACTTTTGTTGGATTTAATAAGCCTTTTCATCTAACCTACACCAACAAGGTTTGCACTGATATTCACATGATGGGTTCTGACAATAGACTCCACCCCATCCTTGATGAGATGGTATTTTTTCTCATGCCAAAAGAAGATTGATTTCTTTTCATAATAATATGGACTTCCCAAAACTATGCCACATATATCTAGTGTGACAACATCCAGATCAACCTCATCTACTAGTTTTTATGCAATAAAAAACCTAACCCTACATTTCTTGGTTACATGGAGTTTTTCTTTGTCACATACCCAACCAAGAGGGTAGGGTTTTGGATGAGATTTGGTTTCCATTCCCAACTTCTTAATAGTTATTTTAAAATTAGATTGACTTGAGAGCCTAGGTCAAATATTGTTTCTACTTTGGTATGTTTTACTAGAACCCTACTATGGAACAATTCAGTCCTCTTCCATTCGTCAACAAGAGACTCATAAGTATAACTTGAATAAGCATGAATTTTAGAGTTTGAATTAACATGAAGAGAGTTGTTACCTTGTATGCCAAAGTTGTAATATGTGTCTCTTCACTAGAATCAGATACAAGGTCTTGTTACATAGTTTCCATTGTCCTCTACCTCCCTTTTACACCAAATATCTTTAGCTTCAATTTTGGATTCAGCTTCGAACAATGCTCTTCATCGTGCCCTTCCTTGCAATGTGTACAATGTGGATTTCTTTCTTCTTTCTTGGTTTTAGTTTTCTTATTTTCCTTTCCCTTTCCTTTTCCTTTGAATTTTCTATTATGAGGTTTGGATGATCTTCCTTGTCATGTTTACCCCTTATTTGAATATGGAGAACCTTCACACTAGTTGCATCAATAGTAGTGGGTTCAAACAACAATAAAGAATGCAAGATATAACTATGTATAGAACCAATATATTTCATCATGATTTTAAGTGAATCTAAAGGAATGCCCAATGATAAAGCTTTCTTCATAAATTTCAATGTGAAAATTTGAAAAAATTTCCCTTTACCTTGCCTCAAATATTTCCATTCATTCATGGCTTTTTGTCGATAGCCCAAAGGATAGAATTGATCTCTCAATGCAAAAATAAATTCAGATAAGGAAGAAAGAAGTTTACCCAAATGTTTTCTAGCTTTCTAAGGTTTCCTCTACCACCATATGAGAGAGGTGCCTCACAACAAAAGATATGCTAACTGGATATTGGCCTCATCTTCTTCGATATGTTTCATCCATAAATATACTTCAATCTTTATGATCCAATTATTTAATTTTTATGCATTACATTCTTCGTTAAACATGGAAAAAATAAACATTACATCTGACTTAAAAAAAATCGTCTTAGAAGATCTTCTAGGCTCATTAGGAAAATAATAAGAAGAAGATGAAGAAGTAGAACATACAATGGAATATGGAGATGGAGGTTCATTAGGTTCTCCTTCATTTTCCTAATTTACCGACGCATGATCGTCTTCTTTCTCTTCCTTCTTGTTTTCCTTGTTTTCCAATTTCTTTTCATAATATGCAAACAATTTGTCTACCTTATTCTCCATGGTATAAAAATCTTTTCATAAATCTTGATCCTCTTCAGTATTAGCATTGTCATATCTCATTTTTCTTCTTTGTATTGCATGTCCAATCTCTGGATCAAAGGATTTAAGTTCACCTTCACCCTTTTTGAGCTTGGCCCTGATTATCATTCACACTCACAAATCACATCAACAAGAAGACCACTCTGATACCAAACATGATCCAAGATATTTACGTCATTGATGTTTACATAATTGCATGTAAAACCACATGTGCAAACACTTAGAGAAGAGGAAACATAAATGAGACCATAAATACAATGCACACAAAAATTTGATAACGGAGTTTGTTTAGTGCGGACTATATCTCTGGGCCTAGCTTCAATAGTGGAGAGACCTCTTCATTCATCCAAGCGAAAATAAGGAGAAAATATAAAAATACATAATTATACGTCCACTCTTAAGAGTGACCTAAAAATGGACTACTGGGATCCAAAAACAAACTGCGCCAGTGAAATCATCTTGAAAATTTGAGTATAAACTTGACCATATTCTGTCACCTGCAAGTCTAGCCCCTTAGAGAATCTAAAAAATTCAATGCAGATTTTGTGGGAGAATATTCTTGGAATATTCCTCTATTGGAACCCTAAATCTCGGTTCAGGGTGCGCATAGTTCTTCCCCTCAGCTCTTGGTTCCAAGCATGGTTTTGGTCCACGCAGGCACCATTTTGGTCCCTCCTCTCGTCGAATACACAATGGTCATTTATATATAATTTGGTGGGCGATATAACCAACATCGATTTTTTGGCCCAACAATGACCCTACCATATATTTTCTTTTTCCCATATGGTAGGTCAAGGGTTCAAACCCCATGACCATCAAGCATTGTTATCTTTATAAAATAAAACAAATGTTCCTCAATCACTTATTTTTCCAACCACCCGTTAATTGGTAATGTAACAAAATTCACCATTAAATCCTTTCCACCAGCCACTAGATTAACCATCCCATAAAATAAAATAAAATCCATGTAGATTTAACCGGGCCCCATGGGTTGCCACCATGGTGCCATGTGGTGCCATATAATTGGCCCATGTGGCATCATGCCATTGGTCTCCCTGTACCTAATCAATTTCCCAATCACCGATCTGTACTGCCATGTGTTGTAATCTGATTGGACTAGGATTCATACCATCGCTAACAAGATGTTGTCCATACTAATACATTGCGGCGTATGAGAGTGCCACGTGGCACCCTAAGGTACACCTGCAATTTTTTTTGCTATTCAACAAATTAACATAGTGACATCTACATGGGGTGCAACAAAAAGGAATTTTATAGAGAGAGGTTGAGAGGGGGGGTACAGGGAGAAATTTAGATAGAAGGGTAGAGAGAGAGGAGTGGGGAGGGGGAGAGAATAAGAGATAAGCGGAGAGTGAGAAAGAGTAATGGAGGTGGAGAAAGAAATATATGGAGGGAGAGATAGGCCAAGAGAGAGGTCGGGGAAGAGTAGGGGAGAGAGATTGAAGGAAAAGTGGAGAGAGGAAGAGAGACCTAGGGTGGGCTAGAATGCGAGAGAGGGTGGCAGTGGGGAGAAGAATCTTCTAGATGTGGATGCATGGAGGGAAATATAAATAAGCTCAGATGTGGAAGAGAAAAATTCTTTTGCACAACAGTGTAGAAGGAAATGAACTTGAGTGACCTCCATCACAAATAGGATAAGAATATGACATTTTTTTCCATGTTAATATTCAAATTAAGAAGAACGAAGTGGATGCTAATGTTATATTTCGGTTCATTAGACAACCATATAGTACCTAGTAAGTTAGCTTGGTTTATAAATGAGTGATCACTCTAATCCAAACCCTTTGGAATCAACAAATATGAAGAGTTAAATTTTATTTAGTTATGCAAGATTATATTTTATATTAGTGTGAATTTTATTAATGGAGTATATTAAGTCAATGTGGTGTCCCTTGGTCCTTGCAATGAAGTGCTTAGAGTCTTTACTTGTGTAAGAAGGATGTCATTTTCATGATAAGGTAAACCCAATACGACATCATCAAGGATTGCAATTATTTTTCATCAATGCAAATAAGGGGAAGTCTAACATCTCTCTAGCCAGTTCCCACCAAGTTAAGAGATTGATTAGCTCAAGGAAGAAGCATGCAACTCTCTTCTTGTGACAAAATCTAAGACATTAAGTTCATGGTTGTGAAGGCATCATTAGAAAGATGTATAAAAGAATAGAAGTACTAGTTGTCTAAAAGATTTTACATGCAAAAAATAAGTGTTCCAAGAGCCAAAAGGTGTGCCACCCAAGTGGGAAGTGAAAAATGAGATATAGTTACTACCATATTGACTTTTACCAAACATAGAATGGAAATAATAAATTAATCAAAATCTGAAATAATAAATTTATGAACTTGCATAAACCATATGAAATGGAAAATGACAAGTAGTGTTAATATAACGTATGGGCCATTCCTATTATTGTGACATAAATTAAAAGTTTTGTAAAAGCTTCTCAATGGGATAAATATTACCGTGTCAGAGTGTGGTGAATAATGACATCCAACAAAAATAGAGGCAAAAACATTTGAATAATGGAAATAATAAATTATTCAAAATCTGAAATAATAAATTTATGAACTTGCATAAACCATATGAAATGGAAAATGACAAGTAGTGTTAATATAACGTATGGGTCATTCCTATTATTGTGACATAAATTAAAAGTTTTGTAAAAGCTTCTCAATGGGATAAATATTACCGCGTCAGAGTGTGGCGAATAATGACATCCAACAAAAATAGAGGCAAAAACATTTGAATAATGGAAATAATAAATTAATCAAAATCTGAAATAATAAATTTATGAACTTGCATAAACCATATGAAATGGAAAATGACAAATAGTGTTAATATAACGTATGTGCCATTCCTATTATTGTGACATAAATTAAAAGTTTTGTAAAAGCTTCTCAATGGGATAAATATTACCACGTCAGAGTGTGGTGAATAATGACATCCAACAAAAATAGAGGCAAAAACATTTGAATAATGGAAATAATAAATTAATCAAAATCTGAAATAATAAATTTATGAACTTGCATAAACCATATGAAATGGAAAATGATAAGTAGTGTTAATATAACGAATCGGTGATTCCTATTATTGTGACATAAATTAAAAGTTTTGTAAAAGCTTCTCAATGGGATAAATATTACCGCGTCAGAGTGTGGCGAATAATGACATCCAACAAAAATAGAGGCGAAAACATTTGAATAATGGAAATAATAAATTAATCAAAATCTGAAATAATAAATTTATGAACTTGCATAAACCATATGAAATGGAAAATGACAAGTAGTGTTAGTATAACGTATGGGCCATTCCTATTATTGTGACATAAATTAAAACTTTTGTAAAAGCTTCTCAATGGGATAAATATTACCGCGTCAGAGTGTGGCGAATAATGACATCCAATAAAAATAGAGGCAAAAACATTTGAATAATGGAAATAATAAATTAATCAAAATCTGAAATAATAAATTTATGAACTTGCATAAACCATATGAAATGGAAAATGACAAGTAGTGTTAATATAATGTATGGGCCATTCCTATTATTGTGACATAAATTAAAAGTTTTGTAAAAGCTTCTCAATGGGATAAATATTACCGTGTCAGAGTGTGGCGAATAATGACATCCAACAAAAATAGAGACAAAAACATTTGAATAATGGAAATAATAAATTAATCAAAATCTGAAATAATAAATTTATGAACTTGCATAAACCATATGAAATGGAAAATGACAAGTAGTGTTAATATAACGTATGGGTCATTCCTATTATTGTGACATAAATTAAAAGTTTTGTAAAAGCTTCTCAATGGGATAAATATTACCGTGTCAGAGTGTGGCGAATAATGACATCCAACAAAAATAGAGGCAAAACATTTGAATAATGGAAATAATAAATTAATCAAAATCTGAAATAATAAATTTATGAACTTGCATAAACCATATGAAATGGAAAATGACAAGTAGTGTTAATATAACGTATGGGCCATTCCTATTATTGTGACATAAATTAAAAGTTTTGTAAAAGCTTTTCAATGGGATAAATATTACAGCGTCAGAGTGTGGCGAATAATGACATCCAACAAAAATAGAGGCAAAAACATTTGAATAATGGAAATAATAAATTAATCAAAATCTGAAATAATAGATTTATGAACTTGCATAAACCATATGAAATGGAAAATGACAAGTAGTGTTAATATAACGTATGGGCCATTCCTATTATTGTGACATAAATTAAAACTTTTGTAAAAGCTTCTCAATGGGATAAATATTACCGTGTCAGAGTGTGGTGAATAATGACATCCAACAAAAATAGAGGCAAAAACATTTGAATAATGGAAATAATAAATTAATCAAAATCTAAAATAATAAATTTATGAACTTGCATAAACCATATGAAATGGAAAATGACTAGTGCTAATATAATGTATGGGCCATTCCTATTATTGTAACATAAATTAAAAGTTTTGTAAAAGCTTCTCAATGGGATAAATATTACTGCGTTAGAGTGTGGCGAATAATGACATCCGACAAAAATAGAAGCAAAAACATTTAAATAATGGAAATAATAAATTAATCAAAATCTAAAATAATAGATTTATGAACTTGCATAAACCATATGAAATGGAAAATGACAAGTAGTGTTAATATAATGTTAAGATAACATAGTGAAGACAACTGAGAGGCATACAAAAGTGGGCATGAATTGTGACGATTATGACAACTCCATAATGGATCCTTAAAGTCAAAAGACAATCCCGGGAATCTAGAGATGAGTTGTCACGATTATAACTGCTCCATAAACAATATTAACATGGAGGGAATCCAGGCATAAAATAATAATTAGGAATGGATGACTTTAATAAAACATAGATTAATATTAACTCTCACGTAGTGCATCCTTATCTCCAACGAAAATGACGGCCTCAGAGTTCAGTGGTGCACTCATTCTTCATGCACGTGCGTCTCATAACTCCCCGTCAAAGACTCCACTCAATTTAAGATATTGTTTTGTTTTGTTTTTTCAACCGTTTAATATCTTTTCTGCAGAATTTGGGGTTCGGGTTGCGTAAATTTTTGGACAGGAGCTTCGGCGATTTTACCGCCCAAACTATATTTTCTTATTCAACATTTTTTTTCGAATTCGTTCACTTATCGCTGTCAATGACAGACCGGATGTAGACAACCTAATAACGTATAAAAGTAGGTCTGAGTTATCACGATTATAATAATGAATCCTCAAAATCAAATGACAATCACATTCTGGATGCATGTGCATTTAAAAGCATCCTTTCAACACCTTATTAACTTATTTAGTTTTTTATTCACTTGTTATTATTATTAATTTTGTTTTTAGCGTATTCAGTTTTTCATTAATTTTATTTGGACTAAAAAAGAGCATCATTTTGACCAACTTGGTTGGCATTGGGGTCAGAGTATGTCAAAGATTAATCCTTACAAGCATTAACTTCGTGGGGGTCGAGAGCCATACATCACGAAAAAGAGACAAAAAGAGCACAAATACGGACAACATCATATTAAGGAGGGGGATGGGGCGGAACTATAGGTGTAACATGAAAGTCAACACGTTCATGCATGTGGAAGTCGATATGTTCAACTCAAGCTTCTAGATCGCGAAGATGCTCGTTGGTGCAACGGTGGCTTCGATAAAGATTGTCCAGTTGCTTGAGAATCTCGTTTTGGCTAAACTAAATGGCATTCATATATGCAACTAGCTCATTACAGTCCTCATATCAGTGTTCTCGAATAATGTCCATATTTTCCTGAATTCCTCTAAGTTTCTCTACAATGGAATCCAATGAAGCTAGAATGTCCACCCGACCATGAGAATGAACCAAAGCATGAGCCACCTCGCTGTCACGTTCCATACATGTTGAATTGTCTAAAGAAAAACTTTGGTTGTGTGTTAGATGACCTGCAGGGATATGGTGGTTGCCCCGACAACGTGGCCTCCCATGATAGCGTGATATGGCCATCAGACTATGAATATTATCGAGCGGGATATGAGAAGGGACTCGACACCCCCTAACAGAGAAGAAGATAAAGCCCCTACCAAAAACCCAAAGGAGCCTGCCTAGTTTTGAAGCACTACACACCCAGCGAGGAGAAGCCCTGTAAAGAGAAGAAATAAACTTACTCCAAGCTAAAATTATGACAGGGATGCCTTCGACAACTATATAAAAAACCATCCAAATGATCATTGTATGCACACAATTAACCGGAAAACCTACCCATAGGGAATTAACCCCTAGCAACAACACAGAGAAAATAGAGGGCAAGAGAGAGCTATAAGAAACCACTGACTCAAGACAATGAAGAAGGTGGACATGAGAGCCAGATTAGAACAAAGAAGGTGGTAAAATTCGAGTGGAGACAGACACAAGCTAGAAACTATGCCAACAACTAGGGCTTGAGCAGTTGAAACCCCCCAACTCAGACCCCTGAAATCCCCACTGCGAGAATTACCAATGCTACTCTCTTGGTCCATTTTCCACCCCACGAGACTCCATCTGGAAATGACCCAGAGAAAATCCACTGAACAAACAAAAACCCATCCGGAGAATTACCAATGCTACTCTCTTGGTCCATTTTCCACCCCACGAGACTCCATCTGGAAATGACCCAGAGAAAATCCACTGAACAAACAAAAACCCATCCGGAGAACCAAATAAAAAGTAGAGGGGTTACCTTCACGAAACACAAAAACCAATCCACCTTAAACCCGCTTTCAGAATTGATGAGAATTCGCCTTATTTCCCATCCAAGCTCAACGCTAAGAAGAATTATGCCTCTCAGAGTCATGCCCAGGTCCCAAATACTTATTTGAAAATCAGTGTGAAGCAAGACTACAACAAGACAGTTGACCACTGTGCTGAGCCAGCTGAGCCAACACCCAGGAAAGCACACATGGTCTCTGTCGTGAACCTTACAGCTCTCCCTACGCCCAAAACCCATCGCATGTGTTATGAACATTAGGTAATTACCCAATGCACCATTTAACAACCAAGACTTAGTTTTTGAAGAGTTTGCACGATATGAGTACTGTCGTCGTGAACCACAATTAATAACTAGCATGTTTGCTGCATGGGATGAGGGCATAGCCCATGTCCACCCCCATCGGGGATCTGTCAATGGTTGTTAAAACCATGGATAATGCATGATAATAAACAAAATAAATCATAATATTAAAGTGAGAATCTAATCTCACAATGATTTCAATTGTACTATCGTAATTATGATGGTATTTGAAATGTAATAAGAGGCATGAATCTCAAATAAAGATACGCATAAAAAAATATAAATACAAAACTTCACGTAAAGTAAATCATCCTTTTTTCTCATAATGTAGTCTCATGGTATATTACCCATTTCAATAAATATTTGAGTTCCTCTTGTGTTATTTTTATGCAATATTTTCCTTACGCATTGAGTTCTTATTATAATGTTTTTATACAATATCTCTTTTATGCATCATGCCATATTCTAAGTTCTTATTATACTATTGTTGTGCAATATTACTCTTAAGAATTGTGACATATTCATTTGTCATTCATGAAGTTTCATTTATTAAATAACTTGGATCACAATGACATTAATGTATTATATCTTATGAAAAATCTACAGTTGAGTGCACCTGGGCCAGAGTAGTATTGGGACCAGTGACTTGCTGGGAAGTTTTAATTTTTTATTCTTGTGTGAATATTTAAGTCTCATTCCTCCAACGATCTATATTAGAGGTATTAGAATGGGCTTTTCTTGACTATTTTTTTGCACATGTGCCCAACGAGGTCAGGGTACAAGGACCTCAAACTCAAACTATTGCAGCCTTTGCAAGACTATCCTCACCAACCCCGACAAACTCACATGGAAGATGAAAAGAAAAATGAGAGAGCAGGGAATCCTGTCAAACTGTTGCTAGAGGAAGCACTTACACAATAGAGGGGTGAGATGATGGAAGCCCTTACAATATCTCATTGGATAGTGAGAAGTTACAAACATAAGCCACTGGATCTCTACTAGGCAGATCAACAAGCAAACTCTCTTAGCACAGTTATGGGTTAACCACACAAAACCATTGCCACCGAAGTCCATTTGTTAGGCCACACACTGCCAGCATCACAGTTGGCCCACAACCATTACAGGGTATCTCTATCCTCAGATCTTCATTCATCGTGGTTATGGATCAACCACACAAAACCCTTGCCACCGAAGTCCATTTTCTAGGTCGCACATTGTCAACATCACGACTGGCCCACAAGCGTTACAGGGTATCTCTATCCTCGAATCTTCATTCATCATGGTTAAGGGTCATCCACAAACCCATGGTTATGGGTCAACCATGCAAAACCTATCTTCAAAAATAATTGGTTTTGGGTCATCCACAAACTCACATTTATGCTCCTATTCAACAAAGGTTTCCCTGGAAGGAAATATACGTAATGGGGACCATTGCTTCTCAAGGGGGGATGATTAATCCAAGTGGAAAATAATTACCGTAGTTAATAACTATTTTTCTATCAATGGTTGTTAAAACCATGGATAATGCATGATAATAAACAAAATAAATCTTAATATTAAAGTGAGAATCTAATTGCACAATCATTTCAATTTTAGCACCGTAATTATGATACTCACCCATGGTATTCACCCACGGACTTTGTAAACCATGGAATTTGAAATTTAATAGGAGGCATGACTCTCGGTGAAAGATACCCATAAAAAGTATAAATACGAAACTTCACCATGGAGGAAATCACCCTTTTTTCTCATAATATAGTCTCATGGTGTATTACCCATTTCAATAAATATTTGAGTTCCTCTTGTGTTATTTTTATGCAATATTTCACTTACGCATTAAGTTCTCATTATAATGTTTTTATACAATATCTCTTTTATGCATCATGCCATATTATGAGTTATTATTATACTCTTGTTGTGCAAAATTTCTCTTAAGAATTGTGACATATTCATTTGCCATTCATGAAGTTTCCTTTATTAAACAACTTGGATCACAATGACATTAATGCAATAGATCTCATGAGAACTCTACAGTTGAGCGCATCAAGGCCAGAATAGTACTGGGATTGGTGACTTACTCAGAAATTTTAATTTTTTTATTATTGTGTCAATATTTAAGTCTCATTCCTCCAACGATTTGGATCAACATACATGATCCACATGGGGCATTACAATTTAGAGATTGACACAGAATTGGAAACAAAAATATCCCTATAAAAATAAAATAAAAATGGTCCATGGTATTAAGAACCCATGGTATTGCCCCATGGTGTTCATGTGGAATATAACCAATTTAAAGGGGGGACTTAAACCAACCTAGATCCATCTTAACTCTAGATCTACCAAGCGTCGATAGGGATCAAATCTCTTGATATGCAAACCTCTTTTAGAGTGAAAAGAGATTTGATCCCTCTCGACCTTTGGTAGATCTAGATTTAAGATGGATCTAGGTTGCTACATCTAAATAGACATTGAAAACGTTAAATAAATACCATGTACTAATAAAAATAAATATGTATGAGCTTAATAAACAAACTGAGATATAATTGTGATATGTGGCAGAGTTGAGTTGAAAAAAACTTCTATCGAATAGAGAAGATTCTTAAATCGCACATTCCTAGTTTAATAAACAAGTAGAGATATGCTTATGACATGTGGTAGAGGTGAGTTGAAAATAAATTCTATTGAGATAGAGAATATTCTTCAAGTCATATTTTATCTATTCTATGTTTTGGAGGGTTTTTGGCATATTTTTTGGTTCAATTTGCTTAGAATCCGACAAGGAATTATTAGAATCACAAGTTTGAGTTGTAAACTCTCTAGAATCTGAGTGCCTCAGGGTTCTTCAAAGCGTTGAATCCGTATATGAAGTCAAAAACCTGTTTTAGATAATAAAAATTAAGATTTGGCAAAAACAATTGCTAGATTCCAACCAAAAAATCTGAAACATAACATGTTTAAACAATGCCATTATTGAATGAGCCATCATATTATTGTGACATGAATTATTTTTTTTGTAAAATCTTTTCAATGTGTAAAATAATATCGCATCATAGTGTAACGACAAATGATATCCAACAAAATCAGAGGAAACAAACAAAAAAATAACATTTGAATAATGGAAATAATAAATTAATCAAAATCTAAAAAAATAAATATATTAACTTGCATAAATCGTATGAAACAGAAACTGACAAGCAATGTTAATATATTTTTAAGATAGGATGTAGTCCATTTTGAAAGCGTGGGGTGGAAGTATCATGTGAGCTTTGTATTTCCTGGCAAGTAATGGAGTGGGATCTCTAGTGTGGAGTGGCATCAAAGTTGTAGAAAAATCCCTACTATAGGCTAGGGCTTTCCTTTCTGCCTTGATTTCAATGACCTAATCTCCGGTTCCTTATATTTTATCTTCCGACAATGTTATCTCCTACCTTTACTTTCTTCTTGTTCCTCGAAGGCATTTCTTGGTAGGATTTTGGTGGTTAAAGGTCTAGACTAGTCCACATCTGCGGACTTTTCACCCAAATAGATCCTGCAAAAAGCATAGAGAATCCTTCACACCTTCCTTGCACTACATTAGAAAGTTGGGACTGCTTTTCCCCAATGGTTAGAATGAGGTTCTCATTATCTCAAAGAAACTCCAACCAGTGAGCATAAAAGTAGTGTCCTCTTGACTTTGTTAGTGAAGAACATCTCGGTGAGGGTTTCTCTAATGTTCAAGGAGCAAGAGGAGAAGGGTTGTTTTCAAACTTTCGTAATAGGAAGGAAAAATATAAACGCATCCAAAAACATGTAAAGGCGATGGCGGAAATGAAGGAATTAACCCTAGGGGAAGACATCAACTTGGATAGAGTGGAATCCCTGTCTAAGAGAGCTTTAGTGGGTAGGCTTAGTTACATAAAAATGATGCATGAAAACCTATATCCTTGGTTAGGGTGACATGGAAACCATTAGTGGGTTATACTCCAATTGTGAGTATATTGGTCAAAAAATGGACACACTTTCACTTTCTATCAAAGGACGATCTTGAACTAATCCCCTGTAAGCCCTGGGTTATAGGCAGGGTCTCTCTTTGGCTACAACAGTGGCATCCTAATTTTTGTCAAAGGACCGAATGATCTAGGTGGATATTGGTGGCCACCCACCTATTCCAACTTGACCCCTAGTCGGTTTCATCTATTTCCTTGATTATTGCAGCATTTACTATTTTTAGTAATTTTTTGAGTCTTGAATTTCGTGAGTTGTTTTGACCCCCTAAACATCATTTTATGAGGTTTGTAGCAGAATTGTAGCCATAGGTTGGGGCCTGTGACAAACCCTATAGTATTCAGAGAGAAATTTCCAATAAGGTATCGTACGCGGCAAACGAAGATCATATGACCAAGTTACGACCTCGGGAAGTTGGTTGCCCCACTAACCCCAACAGGACCCACAAACTCTTGGTGTTTCATCTCCTCGGGTTATGGTTTTGGTTGTTTAGGGATTTTCCTTTGTTCAATATAAAAAGGCCCTTGAGCCTCATTGTAACATAGTTTAGAGGCATGTAGTTGTAACATCTCTTCTCATAGATAAGATACCATCACCCGAGATAGTTTATTTCCATTATGTATGAAAGCATATTTCAGTTCTTTGATATTAATGAAATGAATTTTTATTTCTGCTACATCTTTATGTTTATGTTTATATTTCTATTCTATTGCATTCCTGCATAAGTATAGATCAGTGGTATCAGAGCGGTCTGCTCTTTTTCTGTTTTTCTTTGCATGTCCCTAACGAGGTTAGGGTATAAGGAGTTAGGGCTCGAATTGGTTGAACCTTTTCAAGATCAGCCTCACAAACCCCAACGGCCTCCCATGGTGGAAGAAAAGAAAGATGAGGGAGAAAGAGATCCTTTTAAAATACTTCTCGAGGAGACCATTGATAAAAAGAGGAAAACAATGATGGATAACTTTGCCCAGATCCTTCGATGACTACCCACATGTGACGCATCTTCATCTAGTAGCCACTTTGGAGGCACCACTTCTTTTAAGGTACAAGTTAATTTTGACATTCCCATATTTGAAGGCCAGATAGATGCAGATGTCATAGATAGATGGTTAAATCTGTTGGAAGGATATTTTTCAGTTCAAGACTTTTCCAATCGGAAAAAAATTACTTTTTCACTCCTCAAAGTTGCCCCCCATGTCAAGGATTGGTGGGAAACCTACTGTGAGCAAAAGAATGAGAGGGAATCCTAACTATTTTCAGTCGCACCCACTTGGAATTATTTTCGAGATGCCATCAAGGAACAATATTACCCTATTGGGAGATATGAAGATAAATACATAAAGTGGACCACACTGCGTCAAGGAAGGGACCAAGATGTGCCAAAGTTCACAAATCTTTTTCATGCCCTTCGCACAAAGTTGGGTATCAAGTATTTTGAGTGACATTTGGTACTCATGTACCATGGTTGTTTACATAAGTACATCTAGAATGAAATGGAGTTCCTAGAAATCTCCACTCTCAGTTCTTCCTATCGATATTCTGTCAAGATCGAGCATAAGTTTAAACAAAAGAAGAGAGACTTTGGATCTACAAATCTGAAGCAAGGGAAATGCTCCCCTAAACCGCAAAACAAAGGAAAAATCCAAGGAGGGGTGACCCAGTGTTGAAAAGTGTGCAACAAGAAATGTAAAAATAGAAATTGCTAAAAATCGCAGTTTGGCCAGTGTGGAATTTTGGCCACCTTGGGTGAGAGGTGAAATTGATAAAAATAATGTCTTCTAAAAATAGCATTTCTGGGTCCCTTCCTTTTATAGCAATCCCTGGTCTATCTATAGGAAGTAAATTTGAATTTGGTCTTACCAGAAGTTTGGAATATCAATTAATTAATTCTCCATGAGTTAATTAGATAAGGAAAAGCGAACTTGAAGTCTTTGTGAGAACATGCAATTATTTCTCCACTAATTGGGGAATGTGTCCTTGATTTGCTCCACTGATTGAGGAATTAAGGATGAGTTCTATATTGAGAGGATCAGTTGACTTAGTTTAACTTAGTGTTCTGTTAGATTAATTTAACAAGTTGTTAAATTAATGAGATATAGTTTGTTGATGCTTGCATGCATGTGACAACTATTATTTCAAATAACTGAGTATTCACTCATGGATAACTGATGCATGTTAGTTCTGTCAGAGACCCAGTTGAGATCAGATGTGGGACAATGTACTATCAGATGCTAGGATATTTCTAGTAAGTATTCATTACATGCAGGAGGAACTTGAGTCCTCAAGGATTGCGTAGTTGGACCTGAGGTTGACAGCAGGTATGATCAAGCCAATTTATGTGTGTTTTGTAATTGGACCCCAACCAAAACTACGCAAGGAAATAGGAGCTTGGACCTGAGGTGCAGCCTTTATATACAGGGCTAGGTATTCCATGAGCAACATCATCAGAGTACAGAGAGAGCAGGATAGCTTTTGAGCTGATTCTTTTTGTATGTTGTTGAGGATTTCCACTTGATTGACAATACAAAGATGGGGTTTTAGGCTGGTTCTTTACCCAGGTTATATCTTCTGTGTTATGGTTGATTACTTCTCATTCTCAGTTATATCTGTTCATGCTTGATGTTGCTCATGTTCAATTAAGCATCCGCAAAGTTTATGGTAGATGTAGATCTAGTATTATGCTTTAGTACATTGCATATATCAATTTGATCTACAGGTGAAATTTCTACATGATATCAGTGAGCTAGCTGATTTGTAGAGAAAATTCTACATGGTATCAGAGCACAGGTGATCAAGGAAGAACAGTATACAAGAAGGAATTCGAAGTTTATTATTCGAGATATAGATCTCAAGTTCTTATCACATCTATTTCACCGATGGTGTTCTATGGTTTGAGGCTTGAGTATGCCCTTGATGGCAGCTCAAACTATATAGCTTGGAAGGATCGCATGGAGGCAATATTGGAAGATAACGGCCTTAAGGACTTCATTGATCAAGAAGTCCCTAAGCCTACTGATGCTACTCAACTGGCGGAATGGAAGAAGTGTGTGGCTAGAGCTAGGAGAATTCTCTTGGAGGGAGTTTGAGATCACATTGTCTCGAGCCTCCATGGGAAGGAGACTCCATTTTCAATGTGGAAAACATTGAAAGATCTTTATTAGAATAGCAGTGATCAGAGGAAGCTGCCACTGAAGGACAAAATTTGAAAGATCAAGTGTGAAAGTGGGGACACAATCTCTATGTATCTGACCAAGCTCATCACATGCAGGGATGAGCTTGCAAGTGTAGGGGTTGTGACAACTAATGATGATATGGTGAGTCTAGCACTCCATGGCCTTCCTAAGAGCTGGCATAGATGCCAAGACTTGGTTAATGGAAGGGAGAAACTACCAGATTGGGAACGACTATGGTTAGATTTGATGCAGGAGGAGAACAAATGGAGCACCGGAGACATTTCTTCATCCATGGAGGATGAGGAGAACTCTGCCTTAGCGAGTAAGGCAAAGAAGGGGAAGGAGAAGGTTTCTCTTTCCGAATCCAGTTCTTCCAATGGTGGGAAGAAGGCTGACAAATAGAAAGTGCGAGGCTTTCGTTGTCAAGAGGTGGGCCATTATGCTGCAAATTGTCCACAGAGGAAATCCAAGAAGGGATCCAAGGAAGTATCTGAAGGTGAGGCACTTGCTTCACAGTTTGAGTTGGATTTCACACTCTTCGCATGCATGGTTTCATCCATGGTGGGAAGTGGTTGGTTTCTTGACAGTGGAGCTTCTTTCCACATGATCGACGACAAGAGTTTGTTCAGTACTTTGGAGGAGAAAGATCTCCAGATACTCATAGTGATGGGTAATGATGAAAAGTGCAGTGTCTTAGGTGTAGGCACGATTATTTTTCAGAGGGAGCATGGAGCTCGCCTTACCTTGACCGATGTCAAGTATGTACGAGGACTAAAGAGAAACTTGGTGTCGATCGTGATGCTGGAAGATAGAGGCTATGATTTACTCTTCAATAAGGGAAAGTTTTTCCTTAGACACATCATCACTAGACAGGTGAAGCAGATCGGTTCACGGGTCAAGAACCTGTATGCTCTTGAGGTTCAAGATGCATGCAAAGCCTTGAGCAGCAAGGCAACTGATGGAGACTTGGTGGTTGAGAGGGAGAGTATATTACCTCTCAACATGCAGTGCCAGAAGAAGTCTCAGACGATTGTGGAGGAACCACAATTGGTGCAGCAGCTTCCAAAGGTTGTGGAGTAGCCACAACTGGGGAAGCTGAGATGTTGCAGTAGTGTAGAGGTCAGAGAGGGAGCACTTGTCAGCAGTAGGTAGAGCTTCAGCATCAGAGTATGTTTCTAGCCCAACAGAGAGGTCAGTTGGGAGTTTTTTTGTTCCGAGAGTTGCAGGAGCAACCACAGTTGGTAGATGTGTTGCATGCAGAACATTCCAGAGGTACAAGATCGGGTTCGAGAGGAAGCCTTTCTTGTTGAGAGGGAGTGTTGAAAAGTGTGCGAAAAAAAATTTAAAAATAGAAATTGCTAAAAATAGCAGTTTGGCCAGTGTGGAATCTTGGCCACCTTGGGTGAGAGGTGAAACTGCTAAAAATAACATCTTCTAAAAATAGCATTTCTAGGTCCCTTCCTTTTATAGCAGTCCCTGGTCTATCTATAGGAAGTAAATTCGAATTTGGTCTTACCAGCAATTTGGAACATTAATTAATTAATTCTCCATGAGTTAATAAGTTAAGGAAAAGCAAACTTGAAGTCTTTGTGAGAACATGCAATTATTTCTCCACTAATTGGGGAATGTGTCCTTGATTTGCTCCACTGATTGAGGAATTAAGGATGAGTTCTATATTGAGAGGATCAGTTGACTTAGTTTAACTTAGTCAAATTCAGTTAGATTAATTTAACAAGTTGTTAAATTAATGAGATATAGTTTGTTGATGCTTGCATGCATGTGACAACTATTATTTCAGATAAATGAGTATTCACTCATGGATAACTGATGCATGTTAGTTTTGTTAGAGAACCAGTTGAGATCAGATGTGGGACAGTGTACTATCAGATGCTAGGATATTTCTAGTAAGTATTCCTTGCATGCAGGAGGAACTTGAGTCCTCAAGGATTGCGTAGTTAGACCTGAGGTTGACAGCAGGTATGATCAGGCCAATTTACATGTGTTTTGTAATTAGACCCTAACCAAAATTGCGCAAGGAAATAGGAGCTTGGACCTGAGGTGCAGCCTCTATATACAGGGCTAGGTAGTCCAAGAGAAACATCATCAGAGTACAGAGAGCGTAGGATAGCTTTTGAGCTGATTCCTTTTGCATGTTGTTGAGGATTTCCACTTGATTGATAATACAAAGATGGGGTTTTAGACTGGTGCTTTCCCCAGGTTATATCTTCTGTGTTATGGTTGGTTACTTCTCATTCTCAATTATATATGTTCATGCTTGATGTTGCTCATGTGCAATTAAGCTTCCGCAAAGTTTATGGTAGATGTAGATCTAGTATTATGCTTTAGTACATTGCATATATTAGTTTGATCTACAGGCGAAATTTCTACATGATATCAGTGAGCTAGCTTATTTGTAGAGAAAATGCTACACCCAGGACAACCCATCAAAGCTGAAAGCAAAGAACAACACTACGAAGACAAAGAAGGACATGGGAAAGTGGTGTGAGTTCCATAAGATCCCCACTCACAACATGAGTGAGTGTCGAGCCAAGCAGCTCCTAGTGGTCGAGTTGAAGGCTTTCGAATCAGATGCATGTTCTGACTATGATTCAGAACCCAACAAGGGGAATGAAAAAGGGAAGCATGGTATTTATGCAGAGCCCAGTGCCACCGTTTCCACCACCAAGATCCAGAAGATTGAGTTTGAAGATCCATAGGAGGGAGAACACCTCTTCCACTCATAGATGTGGGTGAAGGGTTCCCCACTGTAGTGCATTGTCGACAACGGGAGCATCACCAAACTACCATATTATAGTAGTTTTCACATAGAAAGATGGTCGAAACATAGAACATTGAAGAATCAATGTGATAACAATGGTTTTTAGTCCTAGGATTCATCCTGAGCCATTCGATCACCCAAGTCTTATCCAACAACTAAATTTTCCCCTAAAATGATTTAGGAGAATGAACTACCTTCCATATATTTCTTAGGATTATATGGAGACCATCTAACTCATGCATAAAATTATCGACTCTCTTCCACATGTAGCTTTCAATTTTGAGGTGTGCATATTTACTTAGGAGAGGCTCTATGATCTCTTCCTCCACATGGTTTATGTGTGGTAGATTAATTGGTTGTTAGGTGATTTTTCTAGTGGCATTCATTAACATTTATGTTGGTGGTCAAATCCCACCACTTCATTTGTTTTCATAGATTGGACCTTAGTCATGTGGTGGAGGTCATTACAGTTAAAGTGTGGAGATGAAAGTGGGAAAAGTAGGGAGATTTGAGTGAGAACGGTTTCTGGAGATAATCTCTTTCATGAAGAAGGGAAGTAGAAAGAAATCGAGGAGAGAAGGAAACAAAGGAGAATGAATATAAGAGAGATGACATGAAGACAGGGAAAATGAGGAGAATAATGGAAGTAGGGAAGAGAAATTGAAGCTTTGGAAAATTGAATAAAATTCCAGGTCAAACTTGTTGGGTAGAATCAGGGAGAAGATAGAGAATCTAGAGAGAGAAAAGGGTTATAATTATCAAAAATGGGTAGATTTCTAAAAAAAGGAGAAATAATTTTGAGAAAGAAGGGATATGGGTAGATTTCTTGTCTTTTACATTCTTTACTCCAAAGACGTCTCAACTTGCTATACTTATGTTTTAGTGGTGTTATAAAACATTCTTAATATAACTATGTCCTTTTTGTGTTAACAAATCCAACAATGTAAGCTACTCAAATCTTTATAACTTATTGTGTCTTACTTTTTCATAATTCGGGTGATGTAACATCACATGCACCTTATTTTCATCTTCTTGTTGTTCTGAGAGGTGTGACGAAGATGTTGTAATGGTTGTAAATGAGTGTAAACCTTTAGATGTATGCTCAATATGGGAGAAATGTTGTAGTGTTCGTAAAATAAAGCATTAAATCAAATAATAATAATAATAAAACATAATATTGACTCAATTAAAAAATTAATAAAAAGTAAAAAATATTAAAAACAATAAATCGATTCAATTCAATTTGTTATAATGTAATTTTCTTTTTATTAATAAAATTACAAACATTTTCTATGGAAAAAATCATACTATGTATATCACACTAAAATAAATATAAATGATAATGATTCATTTTCATAATTATGATATTTGAGAACATATAACCAACATAGATCCATTTTAACTTCGTACCTAACAAGCAGTGAGAGGGATCAAATCCCTTAAGATGCAAACTGATGTTTGAGTTGCACCTAGAGAGATTTGATTCCTCTTCACTCTGTTAGGTCCTTATACTACTAGTGTAGCCCCTCATTTGAGATGAAATATTGATGACCGTCGTGTCCGAATGTAATGAGCTGGTTGCATAACACACTCTTGGTAGATTAGAGTTAAGATTTGACTTCTTTGATTCTTAAAAATTTTCTTGTACACAACAACTTCAAGTCTCAGCCAATCTCCACATTTAGCCTCTACTTAACTCTCCTCTACACACTTTGTCTCTTATATGCTTTAGATTTATGACATTTAGCAGTTTCAACCTCTGCCTAGTCCTCTCGTGCACACACTATCTTTTTCATACATTCTTCCTAATTAGGAACTCAACTTATATAAATTTTTGCATCTTCGCTCCCTCTCACAAACTACCACAATATTGTTTGTCCTTATCAATCTTTTCCCCTTCACAATCATGAGAACACGAGTTTCTTTAAATTCTCTTGTCAAATTACATTCAAAATTTATATCCTCTAACATCAACCATAGTTCCATTAGATCTTTCATTCACCTTTGAAACTTTAGAAATTTGGACATTTTACCATTTAAAAAAAATTGTGTTTAACTGATTTTGGTGCTCGAAAGACACCAAATTTCTAGACTTAGCCCTCGGGCTTTAACCACCTCAAACTATGTGACCAAGGGAAATAATCTGGAGCTTAGGCTCAAAGGCGCTTAGTTTCATATCCTTTGCGATCTAGTTAACTCTCGTTATACAACATTTTCTTATGAAATTTGACATCTTGTGCTTACTACCCTTCACACTAGACTACACCATTGTATGGTAAAATGGCTGGATAACACATTTAAACTTTATGCTAAGCTTTGGTTATGAGGATCTAGGATCTAGTACCCACTCCTTTCATAGAGAAACTACACCGTAGACTGGCCAGATGACCAAACATCAATGCTAAAACTTGATGTGGGGTCCAACTTACCTTGAGGTTCATGTTGTGGTTTTTGTTCGGTAAATACGACATTTGACTGATTGTTAACGGTGCATACTATGTGCACATCTAAACCACTAGATGCCCAGATGACCATGCGCCTCTAGACTGAAAAACAAAGAAAATCACAAAAAATATTAACACTTTGAGGCCTTACAAAACAACATCCTTGCACGAAGATCGAGATAAGCCACATCATTTTCCATATTGTAGCCACATCATCTACTACATCGTCTTTTTGCCATGTCCTGCCATGTCACGACCACATCATCGCCACATCACTGCCATGTTTCACTCGAAAAGGGGCCACTTGGGCACTCAAAAGAGCTAAATCCACCTGCCACATGTCCTCACCTCAGGGTGCCACATCATCAACTTGCCACTTGTTTCTTCCATCTGACACCAGATGTGCTACCACATCATATTGGGGTCCCCTTTCTATTTGGCACTAGGAAATTTGAGATCCAATTATTTTCATAAGTGGTTTCCCTATTGCACTCTCATAGGCCCAAATGCCCGAATGCCTTGGTGCCTTTGGATGGGTCTGGATGGCTAGATGAATCTGAATAAATGGTCATCTTCTTGGTTCTCATCTTT
Organism: Pinus tabuliformis; assembly: GCA_031772625.1. Classification (NCBI taxonomy): domain Eukaryota; kingdom Viridiplantae; phylum Streptophyta; class Pinopsida; order Pinales; family Pinaceae; genus Pinus; species Pinus tabuliformis. The sequence continues at coordinate 1,240,382,534 of CM062809.1, forward strand.
GCTTAACCCCCATATGGACGGATGACGAGATATCCATTGACCCATCAGAGCTTGGACCAGGTCTTTCTGCAATCCATCACTTCAAACTCAAGTTTTCTCTTTATTATTAGGGAGCTAGACTAAGTTCCATATATCATTGGAAATCTCTCTAAGAGGGTTATCCAACCAAGAAATTTTCATGGTCTTTTGAACAAGGTACCTATAGGAAAAATGCCTTCAAATATAGGCTACTTAGTAAGCAACCAAGACATCAATGACATCATAAGCTTAGCACATTACTAATAGAATCAATAGGCTCCCCATGAACTTGACATCAATGGAAATAACTACCAACACACTCATCACATGATAATAAAATACTCCTTTAAAAACTTATTAATAATTTAACCAAAAAATTGTATCTTTGATTTAAAAATAAATAAAGAAATGTTTGGGTATATTTTTTATTTTCTCAAGGAAAAATATCATATATATTCATTTATTGAATGTGTAAATGTTGTTGATAATAAATAGACTATCTAATGTGTAATAAAATCATCAAAAAATGATTGGCTTTCACCATATATGTCTATGTCCATTTCATACTTTCCTTCAAACCAAAAAAGAAAATTCCCTTTAACTTATATAATAGACTAATATTGTCAAAATGAATCAGAGAAAAGTCTCCAAGGACTTTACCTCAAACCCATCACTAAATTCGCAAAGTCCAACAGATCTAGTAGGCAAATAAAGAGCCTCTTTGGATAAAGCATCAACTTCCTCGTCTAATTCTTGGAGGATATAGCAGTAATAAATCCACTCAAAATATTGAGATGCCTATTGTGTATCATGCATAATACACTCTAAACTAACATTGCTAACTAAGGCTCTATGGATTGCACAATCAATGACCAGTTTTGAATCACCCATTATTTGAATATTTTTTATCTCTTTTTTGTATGCTATTTCCAGGAGGAATGAAAGGGTTATCAACTTAGCCCCATTGTTGGATCATTTACCAAGGGAAAATGTATAGGACATAAAATGAAAGTGGTTGAAGTATAGTACAACACCTACACCACACTGAGGTAGATGGCCTTTACAGGCCCCATCGAAAAATCCCCATGGAATGTCAAAATCTAGTTCTAACATATGAGGCATCCTTGGATTTTTTTTCTTTGACTTAGACTTAAATTCTTTTGCGAGGGAGATGATCTTAGTCTCATAGGATTCAAGAGAAAGATCCAATTCCTAAAAAGGGCTTGAATTACAACCTCTCCAAATACAATTAACAAGAATGCATGGCTAGTTGGTAAAGGATCTTACCAACTTATCCGATAACCAAAATTTGATAGGATATGTAAGAACATAACCATCCTAGATAACTTTTGGATTGAATTCCCTCCAAATGAGATATATAATTTGAGATACATACCTGCAGTGGACAAACAAACATAATGAGGATTCTTCCTAAATTTTACATAGAGGGCATCTGTTGGGCCCAATCCAACTATGCTTAATAAGTACATCCCGAGTTAAAAAATTTCAAATGAGATCCAACCAAGTAGTAATTTTCACTTTGAATGGGGCATTGGATTTCCCAATTACCTTCCACCACCATAACTTCTAACCATCAAAGTTATCTTCAAACCAAGATTTGTACCCCCAACTTTGTCGTGAATTCACCTATCTGTGGCTTAGTTGACCAAGAAATTGAGTCTGGAACATTATCCCTAAAAGTGATGAAGTTTGAAATCAAGATACCAATGAAACAATCCAAGTTCGTAACAACATCTCCATTTAGGCCTAATGAGATGACTGACTTCCATCCACTTCTATCTCTGAGTTATGGAGATTAAGCCTTCACATCAATCACATAATAAATGTTCTTCTATCAAGTCATTTGTAGAAAGAGATCAGGGAGGAGATAATTGTTACCAACACCGATCCAAGGATCTTCGATGATATTATATTATGACCATCCCTGATCCACTAGGTTACCCATTTATCAACTAGGAGAAAATCCCCCACAAGTACTTTCCACAATATAGAGTCTTTGGTGGATTTTCGAGGATGTTTGAACCAATAAGGAAATGACATTCCCAGAAAATACTTTTTTTGAGTAACCTTGCCCAAAGAGAGTTTCTTTGGGTGAGTCTCCACAAACTTTTCCTAGAAAGAGCTTGGGAAAACAGATAAATATTTTTGACACCCCAATTGCCAAGGTCATTGGGAGCTACTAATTGATCCCATTTAATCAGAGTTATACATTTTGTGTTCCTAGCACCAAACCATAAAAAATGGAAATTGAATTTTCTGAACATGGAAAGAATTCCTTTAGGAATTGAAACATTGGAGGTCCAATAGAATTGAATGATTTTTTGTACAAACTTCATCAACACCAAATGGCCTCTATGAGAGAGGAATCTAAGAGGTCAAATGGAGACTCTTGCTTCCACCTTTTTCACCATCCATAGCTAGTCTACCTTCTTGTGTTTATTTGATTTCAAAAAAATCCCTGGATAATTAAGACTACCATCCAACTACTTATGAGGACAAGGAAAAAGAGTTATCATTTGAGTACTAATGGCTTCGAAATTTCCATGGGAAACCAGACAAAATTTTTGGACATTAATCTCCATTCCAATGGAAGAGTAAAACAAGTTGATTGATCTTTTGAGAGAGACCAGGTCTCTCCATCCACCATGTGCACAACATAGAATAACATTGAAAAATAGAAGATTTGAGACTTGAATTGACTTAGAAATTTTGTAAAACAAGTTGATTGATCTTTTGAGAGAGACCAGATCTCTCCATCCACCATGTGCACAACATAGAATAACATCGAAAAATAGAAGATTTGAGACTTGAATTGACTTAGAAATTTTGGTTGCTTTTAGAAGATCCAAAAGCCTAGGTTATGCAATGAGTCTACTTAGAGCTTCAACAATAATGAGAAATAACAAAGAAGAGAAAACAACCTTTACAAATTCCACTAAATGCCTAAAAAATTTAGAGGGAACCCATTTATAAGAACAACAAATGAAATAAACTATATACAACTCATTATCCAATTTAAAAAAATCCAATAATTTTTTCATAAACTTTAAAATTTTAATATCTTTATATTTATTAATATATCCTTTACTATTTATCTTTATAAACATATATTTATACGTAAGATTCTAAAATATTAAAAATCCATCCATCTTAATTTAAGTTTTATAACATACACAATTTTAAATAATAAAAAAACATAATAAGCTTTATCATCCTTAGAAAAAATTACCCAACCTTAAAAAAAACTTTTAAATTTTCTAAAGGAGAAGACTTTAAAAAATGACTTGTAAGTGAAAAGAGAATTTCCTTGAATTTAGCACTTCGACTATGTTGCCTTCGAATCACGTATCGAAAATAGAATTTGCATCATGATAAGTGTCATTTTATCCGAAGGTAACCGTGAGCACAAGAATAATTATCAGAGTAGTCTATGGAGGAATTGACTCGATGGTCAAAAGTGGCAGGAATCAGGGTAATTTTTTTATTTTTTTTTTTTTTTTTTGAGACAATGTTTGAATCAGTGTTTTAAGATTCCGCCGGCTCGGCTGAGTTGGTTCGAGTCAAGGCCTCACCTGGTCAACTCGGCCAGTAAACCAATTCGGCTGGCTAGGTTATTACTGAGCCGACCGAGTTGTCTAACAACTCAACGGCTCGGAACCGACTCCACCGAGTTGGTCTGAGTCAATGCCTCACCAGGTCGACTCGACCAGTGAACCAGTTCGCCCAGCCGGGTTATTACCGAGTCGGCCCAATTGTTAGACAACTCGGTGGGGTGGGATGGCAGTGGCCCGTGAACTAAAAAACAACGATTTATTTATTTATTTATTTCCTTTTGGGGGACTCCAAACTTTTCACTATGATACTTTAATGGTTTTTTGTCCCTAAATAAGTTTATCTCGCTTGATCTTGAAAGGTTTGTTTAGGTGGTATCACATATGTAGTAGAGATTCCTTAAGGGATAGCTTCATTTTTCTTCAAAACCTTCCAATAGGTTTTTTGCCCCTTTCTTAAAGCAAACCTAACTTTATGGCCCCAACCTTGGCCCCACAAAGATGAGCATCAAGCCTTGAGTTTATTCCACATGATGCTACACTCTAGCCTCCAAATGCTAAAACACTAAACTTAAAAGCTTGGATGTTGGACTATTTGATGATATGCTCAAATGGACTGAAGATGCCCCCTGGTTGGCCTTGACCCTGTTTTGGTGGATGGTGCCTTCTTCCAAAGCACAAATGAGGATGGTTATCATTGAGATGACTTAAGAGGGCTAGCACATCCCTCTTTGATGCTAATGCTTACCCTTAGTGGTGCCATGTCACTCACATGCTTGAAAAGCGTGACATAGGGTCTCTCCTAGATGACATCATGGTGGAGGATGCACCTTTTGAAGATGCACACATGCCTTTTGGGACTTTCTTGAAGTGAGGAACACTCTTGGACCCTTGTATTAGTTCCTTGATGAGTTACAATCTATTTTGGAGGATAATGCCATTTCTAGCCTCCCTAGTTATGTGTTTTTGTTTTGATCTCTATATCATCATCATGTATGTATTGGACAGTGCACTGGGTGCCATTTTGATATAATGGATATATTCATGAGCCTACCTTGATTATATGTTGTCTTCTGTCTATATTCTAATGTTGTGTGTTTGGAAACATGAATGAAAATATTTAAAATTATGTTTTTTTATAAAAAAAAAAAAAAATTAATGTATTTTTTACAACGACTGAGTCGATACCGAGTCAGAGTCGGAGTCGGAATCGACCCTTGGTTGAGTTGGAGTCGGAGTTTTAAAACATTGGTTTTAATCATGTTTTTGATGGTGGAAATGGATTCAACACCATCAAAAACCTATGTGGCCCCTAATATCTTGAAGTTTGAGAGATGTAAATTGGATTTACAAAAACCCCCACCAGATTTTATCAAAATATGGTCAAAATTTCCACGCAAAAAAACAGTCTTGTTAAAATAAACATAATTAACTATTTCAATTTACCTATTCCATGGAAATGGAGAGAGCAACCACATATACCCAACCAGATTAGATATTATTACTTATGCTTTTCTTTTACCTTTACCTTTATTTTTGTATATTTACCTTTACTTTTATCTTAATATAAAAAAATAGCTAGTGTAACTGACTATTTTTTCTCTGAAAATCATAGACATTCCAGTAATACAACGTGAAATTTCAATATTTTGAGTACTTTGATATTTTTTATTATGCTGAATCCATTTCCACCATAAAAACATGATTCAAACACTAATTTTTTATTATGCTGAATCCATTTCCACCCTAAAAACATGTTTCAAACACTACTACTATTTTTTTTTGCTTGCCATATTTAGCCATCCGGTCAATTCCTCCGACTTCTAAAGCATTTGTGAGTTGTTCGTAGGTTCAAATTGCAGAATAAATTTAATCACTTTCACTTTGCCTTATGTATGGAATCCGTGACTTTGCAAGCTACTAGATTGAACGTGCCTATATAATGCGTTGCGGTGAGTGAATTCAGAGAAGTGCTACCTCTCAAATTTCAGTTCTTCGACTCTCATTGTTCCTTGTTTTTCCTATTCTCATCCTCACCTTCCAACCTTACCTTGTTCTAGCAACAATGACCAGGAGAAGTAGCTGCTGCTGCTCCTGTTTTTCTTGTTTTTCGGGGAGGAACACCCCTTCTCCCTCTGGCCTGCCAGATGCTTCTGCTGCAGCTGTTGACCCAAACGCTCCTTCTCCGACAGAAATCGTAGCAACAGGACATCATCTCCAAACCCCTCCATCATCGTCAACTTCTGGTGCCCAAGGCAAGAGTATCGAGCCGTCCTTTTCATCTTCTTCTGCACATCAAGACGCCTCTTGCGCTGTTGTTGTAAAGCAGGATGAGGTGGTGCCTTCTCCTCCATCAGGTGGTGCCTCCTCCATTCCATTAGCTCCACCATGTGCTGCCTCCTCCTCTTCCACCGTTCCAGAAACTGCTACCTCCTCTGCTTCTTCTCGTGTTCCAATGGTGGCCATGGCAACAGATGATATTCATCACTCCCAGCAATCAGTTGCCTCCTCCTTTACTCAACCTGGAGAAGCCCACTCCTCTTCTATTACCAACACAAACAAAGATGTTGCTCGGCTTGAAGGAGACAATGTGGACGTGGATTTGGATGCCCTTATTGAGCACATATCCGAACGCTTGCGACTCATCAAGGTAAAAGCGTATCGCTATAGATATTGTGTGACTTTATATGACTTGCAGATTTAGAAAACAGCATGAATGAAATTCCGTTTCATTTTGTTCCAGGAAAGGGAAAAACTGCCACAAACAAAAGGGCTCAACAATATTGGCCCACTACCTCCAAAACATTCTTCAAATTAAAGGAGCTGATATCAGAGGGAATCAATGTCGTTGTGCGTAATAAACTTGGACCTTCATCATTTGACAATGTTTTATTTACAAACCCTTTTATTCATATGCTCAAATTCTTCTTGTTTGTGTTGTGCATCCCCTAAATTTTTCTTGTTTATGTTTATTTCAGAAAGATGTTATTCCCAGTGACGTGATCAAGACAGCTGTTAAAGGTCTCCTCCAGGGTATGGGAACGGCACACTTGGTTACTGCAGGTCTTCTTGTGGTAGCAAATATCTTGGAGAGGTTTGAAGAAGTTGAAGCCAATAAAGCTGAGTGCCTACGTCTTCTGAAGGAAATGATTTTTCTGGCCAAAGTTGTCAAACAATTTAAAGAACGCCCTCAGTTGAATGAAGAAGATGAAGGAATGCACAATATAATCAAAGAGGCAACCGAATTGATAATTGAAGGCTGCACCATGTGCTGTTATCAGATTGACTCGTCAAAATATTCCAAGTGAGTAAATCAACATTCTAATCTATTTATTTGTGTGACGGTTTATTTTGATATGCACATATAGCAGAGGCCCCCTGATGAAAGCCCCACAACTCTGTTATAAAAGCAAACAATCAAATACTCCAGAACCTGCAAATTAACCAAAACAAAGAACTCGATGTGAATATGCTATCTTCTGGGAAAGCAAATCTGTTACAATCTTTTTCAAACATACACATAAATAAGAGCCTGCAGCTGTAATAGGTTGTCTAAAAGTGGAAATAGAGAAGGTAATGCAGCTCTTAAAAGAGGTTTTCTTACCTAATTCATACATCACATCTAATAAATTAAAGAGACAAGGAGCAAAGAAACACTTCTAACAAGTTTTTCTGTGATAGTCCAAAGAAAGTATCATTCAACCCAGATCATAAGAATAGTTTATTCAATTCAGATCAGGAATTAGATACAACGCAAAAGGAAACTGAGCCTTTTTCTGTTAAGAAAGAGAGGCTCTCTCTGTTTTTTCTCTCTTGAAATCAGTTATTCACCTTCGTTGTCATCTTCCCAACTGTTCACCAGTCAAATCTTTGATCTTAAATTTCAAATAAGTTTAATAATTTTTTTTTAAGGGGTAAGCAGGGTAATATTTGTATATTTTAAAAATTTTACATAAAATACAATCATGGAAGTTAGGAATAGTTTGTACCTCTTATTGCTCCTGGTTGTACCATATCCTGGATAAAGTGGTACCTGATATCTATATGCTTGGAACGATCATGAAACACAGGAGTCTCTGATAATCGGATCCCACTCTGGTTGTCACATAGGATCACATGGTATCTAACACATGTCCAAACAACTCACTGAAGAGCTTCCTCAACTAGATAGCTTCATAGGAGGCCATACTAGCAGCTATGTATTCGGCCTCAGTGGTGCTCAAGGCAATCGATTTCTTCTTCCTGCTCATCCAGGTTATCGAAGCAGAACCCAAAGAAAAATGACATCCATAAGTGCTCTTGTGATCCACCACACTGTCAGCCTAATCAGCATCAAAATAAACATGCAACCTCACATCTCCGACAATGTATCTCAATCCATGAGTGATTGTGCCCCGAAGATATATCAGAAGATTCTTGGCACCAATCCAATGTATATGATGAGGCTCAACCATATATTGGCTCAATGTGTTAACTGCAAAACATATGTCCGGATGGGAGTTCACCAAGAACATCAATGCTCCTATGAGTTGACGATACTCAGAAGCATTTCCCAATTCAGGTCCAGCAGCACTACCACATAACTTCTTGAAGTTAAGTTCCATCGAGGTAGTCACAGGCTTGCAATCCACCATCCCAAATCTTTCCAATATCTTCACAACATATTTTCCTTGAGATAGGAAAATTTCACCTGGCTTTTGCAAGACCTCCAACCCTAGGAAGTAGTTCATCGGTCCTAGGTCCTTCATCTTAAATTCATAAGCCAACTCCCTCTTACATTTTTGAATGAGAGGGTCTGCACCTGTCAGAAAGAGGTCATCCAAATAAAGTACCAGAATGAGAGGTTTATCATTTTCAACCTTAAAGTAAAGGTTGGGATCAGCTTCACTTCTAGTGAATCTCATCTTCATCAGATAGTTATCGATCCTCTCATACCAAGCTTGGGGTGCTTGCTTCAATCCATAGAGAGCTTTCTTCAACCTGCATACATGAGATTCCTGGTCATGAACCTCAAACCCCTCAGGTTGTTCCACATAGACTTCCTCTTTGATCGAACCATGCAAGAAAGTGGTCTTGACATCCATTTGATGTAGGTTCCATCCTTGCGAGGCAGCAAGGGCTATGATCGAGTGGATGGTGGTGTATCGGGCAACAGGTGCAAATATCTCATTGTAATCTACACCTTCCTTTTAAGAGAAGCCTCGAGCAACAAAGCGAGCCTTGAACTTTTCTGCACTTCCATTAGCTCCATGCTGGATTTTGTAGAACCACTTAAAGGTGACAACTGATTTGTCCTTGGGTCTAGGTACCATATCCCAAACATCATTCTTCATAATTGACTCGTATTCTTCATTCATAGCCTCCTTCCATACTTGTTGCTTCACGACTTCTTCAAATGATGAAGGCTCATTTTGAATGATAGTGCTCATGATGGTCAAGTATCCTTGATACCTGTTTGGTTTCTTGCTTTCACGGAAGGTCCCCCTTGGTGCAATATGTCTCTCGGCATCTTCGAGAGTCTCCCTAAGCCATGAGGGTCTCCTCTTGGAGGAGGAGGGCTCTTGAGGAGGAGGATCAATAGGATCCATAGGTTCATCAACATATGGCATTGTTTCATCTTCTTTTGCACCTTGTTTTTCATTGTCAGCTTCTTTGTCCTTCCTTGGGATAGGAAGGTTGTTGATCTTCTTGAGGGCCATATCTTTGTCAAAGGTGACATCATGACTTATCTCAACTTCCCTTTGACCAGCCACATAAATTCTATATCCCTTATAATTTTCACTATAGCCCACAAAGATTCCTTTCTTCCCAGATGCACCCAATTTGCTTCTTTTCTCTTTCGGCACATGAAAACATATGAGGCTTCCAAAAATTGTAAAATGAGAGACATCAGGTTTCTTACCAGTGAACATTTCTTTGGGAGTCTTGGAGTCCAATGCTTGATGAGAGCATCAGTTTTGAACATACACAGCGGTATTTGCAGCTTCAGCCCATAGGAACTTCGGAAGCCCTTGATCATGAAGCATGGCACGAACAACTTCTACAATAGTGTGATTCTTCCTTTTAGCCACACCATTTTGCTCAGGAGTGTATGGTGTTGTAGTCTCCCTCTTAATGCCAGCTTCTCTGCAATAATCTTGGAATTCATTGGATTCGTACTCGGTCCCATTATCAGTCCTCAATATCTTGATTTTCTTCTCGGATTGGTTTTCAATAAAGGCTTTGAAGTGTCAGAACTAGGTGAACACTTCATCCTTCTTCTTCAAGAAGTAGATCCAGGTTTTGCGAGAATAATCATCCGTAAAGGTGAGATAATATAAATATCCTCCCAAAGAGTTTACGGGCATCGTACCAGATATGTCAGAGTGGATCAACTGCGATATGTCTGTGGTCTTGCTATTACTTGAGGGGAATGGCCCCCTTGTAAATTTTCCTTTGGCACATCCTCAACGTACACCTTCATGCTATACTTTGAAGATGGGCAAACATCCGGTGCCATAGTTCATATTGTAGAGATGTGTCGCAAGACATGGCTCCCAATGGACTTCCTCCAACTTGATACAAAGTGTCAACCCTAAACACAAGATTAAAAGCATCTTTAAAAGTTCTTTTCCAAACACGTACCTTTCCATTGATAAAAGCCACCTTGAATCCTTTATCTCCCATTGCTGAAATGGACACCAGGTTCTTCTTGAGATCAAGTACATATAGTACTTCTTGCAAATGAATAGTGTTACCTTGATTCAATTGAAGGGTAACATTCTCTACTCCCTTCATGAGATAGGTGGCATCGTCTCCAAGGATGATCTCCAAGTTTGTCTCCTTTTCTATTAGATTAGAGAGGGCTTCCTTGTATATGGTGAAGTGCCTTGAGGCACCACTATCAATCAGCCAATTTCCCAAAGTGTTCGGAGGAGAGGTAGTGGAGAGGGCCGATATAAGATAGTACTCTTTTTGCTTATTGTTAACAACATTGGATTCTTTATACCTAGAGTTCCTTGATCTCTTGGAGGGTCGACCATTTCCTTGATGTCCCACATTCCTTTTTCCCTTGCCATTGGACCTGCCATTCCTTTGATCGTTGTTGTTGAAGTTGCCCTTGGAATGATTGTGATCATCATCATGTGATGTGTCCCTTCTATTTGGACACTCCCTTGCATAGTGGCCAAACTTATTGCAAACAAAGCACTTGCCCTTCCTTCCTCCCTTAGATCCAGTCTTTCCATGGAAATGACCTTTAGACCTTGCATTTTCTCCTTTTGGCGTTGCTTCTAATAGAAGGCAGTTTTTGCTCCACCATTCTTGTTTCTTCTTGAATGCATCTTGACATCAATTCTTCAAACCTTAGAATTCAATCATTATTGAGTATAGTGGTTCTAAATACATACCACTCAAGTGGGAGTCCTCCAAGGGTGGTGAGAGTAAGTTCCCTGTCAGGAATGACTTCTCCAATCAAAAGTAGATCATTCTTGATCTCAGTGATCCTTAAGAAGTATGATTGAATATCCTCGTCCTTACCCTTCTTAATATCTTTCAACTTATTCTTGAGAAATAGAATTTGATTAGCATTACTAACCTTGAACATGTTGATCAACATGTTGTAGATCTCCTTGGAGGTCTTCAATTCAGAGATGTAGGCCACCAAACGCTTGTCAATGAAATCCCTGATAATCTTCTTTGCTTTGAATTCATCGCTATTATACCTGGTCTTTGCAACAGCTGGTGCATTTGAAGGAGGCTCAGGGATTTTACCCTGCACATAATCCATCACTTCTTGTTCTTCCAAGGTCAAATCAAGAGACATCTTCCATCCATGATAGTTAGATTTATCATGGAGATTGTCTTCAGCCGAGAAGTAGGATGAGGAACCCATTGAGCCTTTTGTCCTTGTCCAACTGTCTTTGGTGATTTCTCTTTCACTCTTGCTTGGGATTTGTCTTCACCTTAGCTCTGATACCATGTTAATTTTAGGCAAAATGGTATGTTCTATGCTTTAGAGCAATTTTACTTCAATTTCTTTAATAGCCCAGTATCAATATTTAGATTAGCAATCACATCAACATGATAGTAAAATGTAGATAGAACATAAATATAAACAATAGAAGACAAGCCAAGACAAGAGGACACAAGATGTGGCACCAGCCGTGGATAAACCCCAATGTGGGCAAACCCTTGATCAAATCTTCTTATAGTCTTCAATGTTGAGCAGAGAGAGATAGTACAATTTACAAATTTGATATTTTGTAACAACAGTAAAAGAGCCCTAATGAGAAAAGTCAATGCCGATCAAAAGGGAAGATTTGACCCTCAACAATTTGGTCAACTTCAGCCTCCAAACAACAAGATGAATAAACCCTCAAAACAACCCAAAATAGTCGAGTCAAACCTGGTCAAGCAACCAACTTTGCTGTCAGCCCTAGCTGCAGTTAATGTTGGTCAAAGTCAACATTTGATCTCGATTTTTGTGCCCAGAAATGCGGCCTACCCAAATAGAAATATCTCACCCAAAAACACAGTCAAACATGTCAACGCTACTGGTCAACGTATGGTCAAACTGTCCAAAAATTCGGTCTCCTGAAATTTCGGCCTCTTGAAATTTCACTCCTAAAATTTTGGATGTGTGGAGAGAGAGAGGCCCAGAAATCTGCACCCAATCAATGAAGAGAGAGAGAGAGAAGTGTGAAGATGAGTGTGTCCAAATGAGGCTAAGGCATCATGTATTTATAACAAAAAGGATGAATGGACGTGATTGATGGGCTTCTGAGCCTACACAAGTTTGTTGGACGACCTTGACAATTTGTCCATAATCAAAATAAATTCATAACTTCATTTGTACATGTCAGAATCAAAATATCTCTTGACCAATCCTACACCTCTCGGAGAGAGGAATCCAAGAAAAATATCAGCTACCATAAATAATATGACCCATGTGGACTTTGGCCCTAGTTGCCAATTTTAACATAATTCATACATCACATCTAATAAATTAAATAGACAAGGAGAAAAGAAACACTTCTAACAAGTTTTTGTTGGACACCTAATCCTCTATGGGTTGGTGTGGAATGTGAACAACCACTGGAGTCCAAGAGACCACTTGGAATATGAATCCAAGGGTCACACTATGTACTATAAATGTATATCATGTCAATAATATATGCAATTCATTGTTCTATCATTTATGGTCGTTTACATTCCATGTGAGCCTAACATGGTATCAGAGCAGGCGAATTCCTGTCGTGCTCCAATTTGAGCCACTATTTTTTGTGGTCATTCTCTGTGAGTTTGTTTCCAGACCTAGGCATTATCTAGATTCTCTGAAATCTGCACCCGTTAGAACACAGGACCTAAATTTGGCTCTCTTCCCCACTAAATCCTGGTATATACGTTCTTTCTCTGTGTGTTAATTGAAGTTCAAGGTTTATATGTGAAGGTTACTCCTGCATTAAATTTCGTTTTATATGAGGGTCGTATTTATATATGCGTTGAGATTATTGTGAGCACTGGTTCATGTCACTTTATGTTCATTGTATCATATGGTTCATAGCTGGTTCATAGCTGCTCCAATTTGAGTTTGGTTTGGAATTGATTTATGGTCTCATCAAATTTAAGGCTCTGCCATCTAAGCCTATCTTTCTATTACCACCACCTAGGCTCTTTCCTTCAACTACTTTTCCCATAGTGATTATCTTTAATCGCAGCCTTGAATTTTTCCTCTAGCAATGTCAAGCATTCCTTCTGAATACATAAGTGTACCTGGGCTGGAAAAGGCGTCTTCAAAGTCTTGAATGCATTAGTTTCAAATTCATATCCACTTAGGTATAAAACATTACGCCACCGATACCTCTTCCCACTGACCACTGTTAGGAGGCATCCTGAAAAATTGGTTAAAGAAAAGCTTCCCTGCAATGGAGGTAACGCCGGCCATTCGAAAAGCCCACAGTTTCCTGTTGTCCTTAGATCACAAGGTACCATTCTCATCTTGATATACATGTATGGGGGGGGAATCTGAGGGTCTCATCTGTCCCCACTGAATTTCATCTCGCGCCTCCTCCAAAGATAACCTTTGAATTCCTTGTCCCTCGTGCATTGTTCAACATCCAAGTCCAAGTCACTATGCAGTCCAATGAGCTTAGATTGAGGCGTAGTTGGTTGCTCTTCTTCAACTAGTTGTGGGGTGGCATTCATTGATTCTTCATCATTACTCAAAAATTCTTCAGGGACCGATATCATCAGCTCAACATCATTAATGTTGCTGCTCGTCACAGTGCTACCATTGATCCAGTCTTTGAAAGAACGTTGATGTTTTAAAACTGTAGGCGACCACTTGTGTTCATCATGAGATGAATCTGCGGAGTTTTTATCACAGTTCTGAGATGCCAACAATCTGTTTCTAGACATGTTGTCAAGCAACAATGTTGTGAGCAGAGAAAAGACAACATGACCCCCATAATTTTAGATAGGAGTCTGCAATCGTACCTTATGCTAGAATCAGTAGGTATAGCGCTTGTTACACATGTTATTCCAGAGGCGTCATAAAAGTAATGGTTGTTGTGGTATTCACATTGGACGACAACGTTGCAGTTGAGAGGTTTTCAAGTCTCTGGTCTGGCAAGTGCTCATGCTGGAGCAGTCGAATTTGGAGGCCGATTCCATATATATCAATGGTCTTTAGTTAATGCCTGGTCCTCTGCAGGTATACCACAATTGAGCACTAGTCCTCTACCTGCATACCACAATCCTCTGCCACTAGTCTATAATGTTGTGTTTTTAACTCTGGTATAACGCTCCACCTTCCATACACTGTCATATGTGTTTTTAATATTCCATGCCTAAATGTTGTTGGTTAACATCTAGAGCTCCCATGTAATGAAGACTAACATCTCTCCATGAATATTCTCTCTACTAAGAAAACCCAATGCCCAACATCTTTGTTTACTCCCTCTACGCCCATTACATTCTTGTGTGTTAGTTGTGGGATCCTTCCACTTAGTCCTCTCCCTCGAACCTCGGCCCCTCGGCACCAATGTGAATTTTTGTAGCCAACTCGATCTCCAACCTCCCGAAGTCTGCCGGACACTATTTTCTCAATGTGAAGCACCATTGCTGCACAAAGACAGGGGAGAAAATAGGAAGATCTAAGGAAAGCTACAGATTTTGGCTAGACCTAAATGCAGATTACCACGACCTAAATAAAAATTAAAGAACCAGATGGAAGGGAGTGACATATGATCTATTTTCTCCAATCGAGTGTGTTTGTATCACTGTTGGCTTGATGGGGCCAACTTGCCTTGGGGGATCCCATGCCCAACAATCACTTTCAGGAAGCTTCAAAGATTTCTTAACCCCTCACCATGGATATGTTATATTTTCTATCATTAGAAAACACTGCATAGTAAGTAATGATAGTATCATTATCTCTTCTCGCAATCTTAGAGGTATAGTTGAAATTTTTCTTGGTGTGGGGTGCTATATTCAACATTTTAGTTTGATATTTTTGATTAAATCAATGACACATTTATTTTGAAGATCAATCCAAACTGAATAATATTCGCAATTTGTTTACATTGTAAATGGGTGCATTATCGGTTGAAGCCGACACCCTTCATTTCTTTAGCTTGATTTGTTTGGAAAATGGCCAAAGTTTATGAATTATTAGAGTCCCTGGAAACTTTGATACAATATACTACAGGTGACACTATCAAAATCAGCAAAACCACTCTTGTTAACATTCAAATATGTTTGCAAAATGCACAGGAAAATATTGAGTTTTTGTAGTTGGAGTCTCAACTTAAGCAAGAAGAATTACAACAATGGATTCATCATTTTGAACCTGTTTCTATTCAGAACATTGAGACAGACTCCCATCAACACCAAGAATATAAAGTTGAGGTTGATTTAGTGCCCAGTTCCAGATCATATTTTCATGCAGATGTAGAAGTTCAGTCTGCCCGTCCCAAACCCATCATTAAACCTTGGGAAGAACTCATCAGCAATAAGCACATAACATGTCTTGGATATGATAAGGAAGTTTCCTTTTATATTCCAGATTACTCAAAGCCCATCAAATTTTAGAGCGTTGGGTTTCTTCATGATGGTTCACCTTCAATTGTTCAAGATTCTACTCCTCCACATTCGCAACCAAAAGTTGTTAAATGCCAACACTGTGACCGAGTTGGCCATATGAAAGATCACTGTTTGATCTTCATCCATGTGAGCACTGTCATAAAATCACTCATTCTTCAAATATATGCTATAAAAACAAGCCTCCTGCAAGAGATTCATCTTGGATGGATCGCTTCTTGGCAGTGGGTTTCAACAACCAAGAAGATATTACAGTCATATGTCAGAACTTGTTCTAGAGTATTAAATAGTCTTGCAGTTGAGTTTTCTCCATCATCTCACCTTGTATCTGACAAGGGGGGAAGTGATGGTCATCTACAAGCTTCAAAGCCACATCAAGCGAGCCTGAGCCACAACCTGCCATACCAGATTCAGAGTTGTAGCCAGCGACAAAGATGCCCATGAGCATGCCTTCAGTTGATGATCAACCTTAAACCATCTATGCGGGCTTGAGACATCTCTTCAAAGAATTGGGGACACTTCCTCTAGCAGAAGACTTCAACTTCTTGCTAATTTTGGAAGAGTTCTAAGAATTGCATTAAGCATTCCAGAGTTGGTGGTCATCCTTAAACCATTGCAGGTTGTAGACCTCCCTGTTTCAGGTTGAAGGTCTCCCTCTCCAAAGCATTAGGGACACTTCCTCTTGCAGAATATTTTAGCTTCTTGCCAGACTTGGAAGAGTTCTAGGAACTGCACTAAGCGTTCCAGTGTTGGTGGTCATCCTTAAACCACCTCCTTATACCAACATTTCAGAGAGCACATTCAGCCTAGTGCTTCCGTGCATTTTTGCACATTTTGTATTACAACTCTCTTCTTGGACTCATACATACCCCTTCAGATTAAGGGGGGAAATGTTGGACACCTAATCCTCTATGGGTTGGTGTGGAATGTGAACAGCCACCGGAGTCCAAGAGACCGCTTGGAATATGAATCCAAGGGTCACATTATGTATTATAAATGTATATCGTGTCAATAATATATGCAATTCATTGTTCTATCATTTATGGTTGTTTACATTCCATGTGAGCCTAACAGTTTTTCTGTAAGAGTCCAAAGAAAGTATCATTCAACCCACAACATAAGAATCATTTTTCAATTCAGATCAGGAATTAGATACAACGTAAAAGGAAACAGAGCCTTTTTTTGTTCAAAAACAAAGGCTCTCTCTATTTTTTCTCTCTTGAAATCAGTTATTCACCTTCGTTATCATCTTCCCAACTGTTCACGAGTCAAATCTTTGATCTTAAATTTTAAATAAGTATAATAAAAAAAAATTAAGGGGTAAGCAGGGTAATATTTGTATATTTTCAAAATTTTACATAAAATACAATCATGGAGGTCAAGAGTAGTTTGTATCTCGAATTTGCTTGTAGAAAGAAAAATGTATATAATGAGGAGAAAATTAGGGAGACCATTAGCTCAAGAGGGAAGCTAGATGGTCTCCCAAAGAGGTATTAACCATAATGGTGATGGAATGACATTAAAACAAAGTAAACATAATTGAAACTAAGTAGACAAGAGAAACTAAATGACATGTAAAATTGAGACTCTGAGAATGTCTATCCAGGGAATTTAGCATGCATGTTTGGGCTATTCCTTATCCTCGTCGGTCTTGGTCTTGGTCTAGGTGAGATGCATTTTCTCCCTTGGAACCTTGCCTTGCCAAGCCTTTTACTTCCTAGCATGTTCCTATTGCTCCAGGTAGAGGAAGAGGTTGTCATATCCTTTAGGGAGACAAGAGGGATGCTCCAATTCCATGAATGCTTTCCCAATGTAGGAATCTACCTCCCTTCGTGAGGGTTTTCCGTTGGTTATGCCCTTAACGCTAGACTGACTGGCTAAGTCTGTTGCCTTCCCTACTGGTTCTAGAGAGTTATGGGCGCTGACCACCTTTTGTTTCTTGGCTTTAGGTTTTGGGTGAGCCAAACTGGAGGCTCTTTTCTCCTGTTGGGAGGATTCCACCTCTTCAGACCTTCCATTCGAATTGGAGGATGTCAGAGGAGGGGTAGGAGCAAGAAAGGGAATTCCCATCGCTTTGGACATATTTATTGAGGTTGTGCTCATGTGAACCAAGAATGTGTTGAGTGTGAAAATTCCTTGACCATAATTCCTACTGCAGCAACTGATGATATTACTCCTATTTATTAAACTCCTTCAAAAAAATTACTTGCAGTTTCCTACGACAAATTTTGTAATAAATACACTGCAACCTTCACTTAATTAAATTATTATTTAGAAACAAGAGACTGAGCAAGAAAAAAAATACAACAAAAATGACACTATTATTTTTGGACAAAAGTCCCCAGAAAAACCCAATGCGGGAAAATCGATGCAACAACTCAAAGGGTTTTTTTTATTATTAAGAAGTAGTTCTGAATACAACTCTAGATTCCCTCCCAACAATCTAGTTACAGAGAAATAATCTGGTAAAAAAAAATAGTGAGATTCCCTCACTATACCCGACAATTCCGACTGTTCCGATAACTGAATCAACTGTCCCTGGCTAGAACTACGCTTCCCTTGCGCAGTAACTGTGTGGGCCTCTGTGGAGCTCTCTGAGGCTCTACGTCAGCTCAACTGGGAAACATCTTGCCTTCTGGAGTAGTTTCCAGCCCTCCCGGCTCAAAAATGTCAGCTCCTCTGTAAAACTCAGACTTCTGCATGGGTGACTGAGCTGCCTCTACGTGAGCCCTTCTGGCTCAATGTCAAGCTCTGCATGGGACCTTCTGGCTCAACATCAACCCCTATGGTGTCTCTCTGCCTCTCTCTGCTGGGTATCCTAGGCTTTAGAGAAGATACTCCAGCCCAACTATCCCTTCCCCTCAACTAAAAGAAATCTACTCGATCAGAATTTCCTCCTAAGAACTTCTCACTTCATAAATTCAATCTCTTGATCTCTCGGTGTGTTTTCCAAATGACCCTCAAGCTCCCTTAAATAATCTTCTCGTTGACATTCAACGACCCAAATTAGAAGCTAATCAATGGCTAAGATCATTTTAGCTTGATCATTGTCTTCTTCTAGAAGTTACACCCACAATTAGATTAATACCCATTAATATTTTTAATTTCCTAAGTTTAGACTTAGGGTCCCATTAAAAAATATTAATTATTTTAATAAAATTTCTCTGGGTTGAATTTACCAAAACTCTTTCTGGGTTCTTTGGAATACATGTTCCCAAGCCTCCCTGCAAAATTTGAGGCCTAGAGCACATCCGATGCTACCCAAAATCAACATTGAGTTCAACAATTTTGCCTTCAACTCTCTTCCTAGATTGTTCCTTCTTGTAAGATCCCAAACAATTAAATTTCCAACAGATCTGGCACACTGGAATGTTCTAATAAAAATTCTTGCAATAAAAAAAATGAACACCAAAGGGATATGAAGATGCAACCTCTTATTTATATTAATAAATGAAAACAAGATACATGCTCAAACAAGACATACTCAAGTCCCTACCAATAGCATGCACGACTACTCAACAATGACTACTCTAAGACACTGAAGCCCACTTGTGAATCCTAGATGGATCCACCATACAAATGTCACCGCAGGGTTTTCGTCCTAGGATCAACTTAGAACTGGCCAAGTGAAGTTATGAACAAAACACAATAAGTTAGACAAACTCTCCATGATCCCATTGTTTGTCCCTTATCCCCTTTTATAGGCCTGATGGACTCTCCAAAAACCTTATTTTATTGTTTTCCTTCGAAAAACAAAGGAAAATACCATTAGCAAATACTGCGGTAAATACTATGGGCAGATTCTGTCCACTTTGACCATATCAAGAAAGGGAATATTACAAATCCTCCCACCCAAAGATTGCTTGCCCTCAAGCAATCCACTTCTATCCACAACAAAAGCGTATGTATACCAATACCAACATCCCATACAAACCTAAGTGTTATCCCATGCCTCTATGCTAAATGATCTTGAATGGATTCTTCGATCCCTAGATCCCAAACAATTATTCGACCAATCGTGCCCTCAATAGATTCACCTAGATCCCAATGCCACCTAAGTCCTGGGACTTGTGGGTTATGATACCATCTCAACCCTCCATCATTACCCATGCCTAAGGGCCCAAGCTGCAATATGCCCTTGGTTATGGGTATCCTCATAGGAATCAACCCATCAATAGAGTTCCAACTCATAATTTCTCTACAATCCATCCCATGTGAAGGATCTAATGCATGAATGTTTGCACATGGAACTATTATGTTGACATTGCCAGTTGCTCAACTCATGTTGTTCCACTCAGTCATCCAACATGATCCATTTGGATAATTTTTCCCTAATCTCCCCAATGTATAAAGGTGAGTTAGTAGCGTTGTGAGCTTTATCTATGTACTCTTGTAGAGGGCTGCTTTGGAATTCCTAATTGTATTCCTCTTGTAGCCTTGTGAGGGACTTGAGAGATTCCTCTACATTAGACAACTTGGCCACTGACCCGACACATACCCCTATGAGCTCCTCAATTTTTCTGTTTTCCTGTAAGATAATGCCTTGGGCTATCCAAACTCTCTGCTTCAACATCATAAGACATATCTTGAAATGCATGATCTTTCCCTTAAAGTTATCTATTGGTGATTCTAATGCCCTGATGAATGTCTATATTCTTGTCTGCACCGAATGCCTAATGACCACAGCTTCAACTTGAGCCTTTGATTGACTCTCTGGGAATGGTTCATTTTGCACATTATTTCGTCATGCTGCTCCTAATGATCATGCTCATCATGTTGGTTCACTACTACTAGTTCCTTACTCAAATTTCCCTTGTCTCCTCCATCTGTGAAGACAATATGTTGTTCATCCTCTCCAATTGTCGAACATAAATGCACTGGTGGACTGCTATTTATACTTGACTATTCATATTCTTTATGGACATCCCCCCTGGAGACCTATGGACTCAACTGTATAGGAGTCTACCTCATCAACACCATTAGGTAGAATTTCCTCATATACTTCCAAATTCTTGTCATGCAAGTCTCCTTGAATAATATCATGTTGCTACTCACCATCTTGAAAATGAATAGACCCAAATACAAAAGACTCCCCATGATCTAAAAGAATCTCCTCTTTTTCTATCTATGTTGCCTCCTTCCTATCACCTAGACATGAATGGTTAAAGGCCCAAGGTCCTTTGCAGATAAAGCATAGTCATCTCCTCCTTAGTTCATCCTTTCTGCAAGTTTTTTTCTTGCCTCCATCAATCCTTCTCAACTCCTTCCTAGTCAGCACCCTTCTGAGAAATTTTATGTTTTTCCTGACCAACTTCTCAACTAGATCATAGGAAACTGGTGATACCTTTGGTTCCTTCCTCCAAATTGTCAGCAATTTGGATCTTAATATCTTGCTGATGTTAGCATCTCCTTCTAAGAATAGAGACCCAATATTTTGCATGCTTGTTTTGACACAATTTGGATGAGTTGATGTAATGTTGGTGTAAAATTCTTGGAACACTTGGAAGATTAAGTCCTCACATTCCAAACTCAACATGAATGTGCCAAAGCTGAATTCTGCCATGAGTTCTAAGATTTTGCATTGCTTCTGAAAGGTAGGAAGCATGATGTTGTTCAACCCTTGAAGGGATTCTACTATCAACTACATTATCTCTCTCATGATATCATTATTGTAAGGTAGTAGCACTGATGTTAAAGCTATGATCCTGTTGAGATAAGAAGAAACTGTGATTCACAAGGATATTCCCAGAGTTTGGGTTGTACTAATGCATGCAGGGAGGGTTTGATAGCTCAAGTAAGTTTCTTCCATTCTGGCTGCCCCACCCTGGACATACATGCGTCTAATTCCTCCAACTTACGAAGGTCTATGACTAACTTTGTTTGTTGCAATTCAGATCCAAGTGCGGAGAGCTTAGCTCCTCTTCCATGTCCTTCCTTCACTTTCCATGGGTGCTTGGGCTGCTGAATGACATGGACTCTTTTCGAGAATGTTCTGATTCTTTGACCATCATTTTTGTCTAAGGAGGTATTGATGTGTAAAGGACCATATATTCTCACTAGTTCATCAAGAAGTTTTTGAGTGTTTTCCAAGGTCTCTTCAAGATGACTCATCTTCTCACATACCAAAGCAGGTAAATATAGGAAGATTATATCAACATTCTGTCAATCATTTTACTTCCAATTTAGCCCATAGACTTGGAAGATAATAGCTAGGAATAAAATGATTTTTCCACCTTTTATTCTTTTTCTTAATAATATCCTATCAAATTTCAATATCTGAGATAAAATTCCCAGCAAATTTCACAACCTATTTTCCTACCAGTATTATATTCCTTATGGCCCTTGATACAGTTTGACTTCCTGGTTCATTTGGGATTTTCCACCATTACTTGAGTTCCTCCTTCCAATGCCAATGGACCTCCTCCATTCCTTCCATTCTCGAAGAATTTGTTACCTAATATTTGAACCCGAGCCACAAAGACTGGTCAATGTGGGTGTCTACTTAATCCCCTATGCTGATGACTAAACACCCAACTTAAATTCGTCTAGAAAAGTAACTAAATATTGGTATTGGTTCCCATCAAAACACATGTGGAAGAGGGGGTGATGAGTTTCATGTGCAGGAGAGATGCTACTGTCCTCATATATCATCTTTCTTTGTTCACAAAGTGGATGTATAGTGCTATCCCAATTTGATTTTTTGCGAGATTGAGGATGTCTGCAATTCGATCCCCTATTTGACTGGTGCCAGAACTTCCATGAATATACTGCAAGGAATCGACCCTTTTTGTGATTATTCTCATCACCTTGGGTAGTGTTATCTCTCGATGTTCTAGATCAGGTCCGTTAACTGTGCACTTTTTGTCCACGACACACTCTTATGTTGCAAACAAACTGTCGTCATCCCAAGTGTGTCCACCTTGATCAATTACTTAGAGCTCGTTAAACATCGTTGGAAACCTTTAATCCAAGCAGGCATATATTGAGAAATATGGATGGAATCATTTTTAATTAAATGATAAATGGTTTGCAATAATTTTGAATATGCCAAAATCATAAACTACATCAGTTAGTTAACCATGTCACTACACCAACCAACAATGGTCAACCATGAATGGTCTAGATTTATTCAGCTCATCTGCACGTTGAGAGGGGATCAAGCTTGGTTATTCCACAACATGATTGAATGTCTAACACTTCCCTCACAACTAAGTGGTTTATGAATGCTCCCTCCATTCTCTGTAAACCAATGCAAGTGCCAACCCCTGATGGCTTCGACCTCTCTGCATGGCACTCCCATGCACCCTGATTTACTACAAATGGCTCACGAACTTGTGATCTTCTCTCAGCTAAATGATGCACCCATCACTCTTGGTCAGTAGACCTGCTGCTCGGATGATCACCACCCACAGGGTAGTGACCCACAACCCTTGCAATCCAATAAGATGTGGTTATATATCACAATATCTTTGCCCTGTATTGATCTGTCCTACCATGATCTCAATAGATGGTGTCCTACTTCTTAGTGATGTTCACGATTTTGCAAACATGTATGGTCTTAGTAATGACTTTCTCTCCCACGGATCTTCAATGAGGCACAAAGAACACACCTGAACTTCTGCTCCATGGCTTGGCTCTAGTTGGCTCATGTTCACGTAGAAATGAAAATAGGGTCGAGACCCTGGGTTCAGGCATAGGGCCAACAAGGCTCCGTTGTAGTTTAACACAACACTGACATTTTCACCTTACCTGGAAAGGGTAAGGAGTCTCACATGAGGCGTACCACAACTTTAGTTAGATGAGGGTTAGAATCCAGCATCAAGGAAAACCATATCAAAGAATAGAGAGCAGATAACATAGAGTCATTCTACAAGGAAGTCGGATCACAACAAGTTGTATATGTTGTAACAGAAAGACTACTTAAACATGTGCATGCATAAAAATTTTAAAGAACCCGAATAACACACAGGTAACACATTATGATCCCAATAGCAGTCTTCCTCATTAATATGCAAGGTAAATACATTACATCAGGCTCAAGGCCTATTCCTCAACATCCATAACTCTAACAAGGTAGAATACAAGGTTATGAAAGGATAGGCACAAAGCTTCTCTCATCGCTCCACTACACAGGAAGAGCAGTATCCACCATAGCAGTCACGACATAACAACCAACCCTTCTCGGTTCTCCTTTTTGCCTTTTATCTTCTTCTTTCTTCTCTTTGCGCACCAGCCTGAACTTCCAGTTCATTCTCCCTTTCTCGATTGTCTTCATTCCTCAACTTCCCTTGATCTTTTCTCACTTGGTTGTATCTACTTCTTCCCACCACCCCTCCGCAAATGCCTGTCTTTCACAAGTTCCTTCCCCTTTCCTCGATTGTTGTTTTCACATATCTTTAAAGACCATTTCTGCCACCTGTCACTAGCCTTTTGACTTCTCCAAAACATCTTAATTTCTCCAAAAACAAAGGCCCCAATAGGTCCCGAGTCAATATTTCTTTGGCGTCGTCAGTGTTGTTGATGCTCCTGCTGGTGGTGTTGTTGTTGATGCTTCTGTTGGTGGTGTTGTTGCTTCTGCTGGCGCTGGTGGTGCTGCTTATTTTTCTAGTGCTTCCTCTTGGTTGGTCTCTTTAAATGAAGCCCCAATTCAGGGACAACCGTGATGGTCACCTAGCGAAATTGAGTGTAGTCATTGAACGATGTCTGCCAGACCTTTGTGATTGCAGCTGCTTGGCCGAGGAATTCAGATGTTGTGTTGGATGTCAGGTGGGCTGGCCAGGGCATCAACAAGGAAGTCCAATGTGTTTCCATATCCTCGGGTAGTTGTTGCAGTGTCTCTAGGTGTGCTTGAACTGGGGGACAAAGATCCCAGAGTATTTTCTTTGTCCTGGTTGACTCATCTTCAATATGTTGAATTCATGCCTCCAAAACGTCTATCTATGCCCTGAGCGTTTTCCTCTGTTCTTTGTATTTAGTGTTCCTGGAATCGGTGATGAGCTCATTGACTCGGTCATGGAGTGGGTAGACTGGTTGGTTTTTCTTCGCAAGGCTTCCTGACTAGTCGTGAACTTGTTGTAGGAGGGTGTAGGCATCATTTGCGACATTTACAATGGAATCCTTGAGGCGATTGTGACGTTTATCTTTTGTTCTATCTCATTGGCATATGTTGTCGTAGGGTCTGGCAATGCACTTCTTGTGGCTACGAGGGTTTTCTTGAGTTCTTAGTTGGTAGAGATTAAGTCATGGCATGTAGTCTGGATATGGTCACAACATTCGACTAGTGTGCAAACTAAAAAATGTTCTAGGGCATTAGTCACAACATCAGAAATGGAAGGCCACAGTACCTGGAATTTTGTGGTGATCTTCTCTAGCTACCCCTGGAGTTGTTTTTTATCTTGGCAGAGCTGATCACGTTCGGCTATGAGGGAAACAATTTTTTGTTGTTGTTGCTCATGGTCGACAGTTAGATCATTGTGCAGCTGTTAAAATTGGCAACTAGGGCCAAACTCCATGTGGATCATATTATTTATGGCAGCTGATATTTTTATTGGATCCCTCCAATTGAGAGGTGTAGGATTGATCTAAAGATCATCCGATCCCGATAAGTATTTATGAAGTTATGAATTTATTTATGTTATGGGCAAATTGTTAAGTCGGCCAGCAACTTATGTAGGCTCAGAAGCCCAACATTCATGTCTATTCAACCTCTATGTTTTAGTATAAATAGAAGTCAAGTCATTTCTACACACACTTGGATCTCTTCCTCACTCTACTTGTCTTTGGGTTTTAGTAGGAGGAGAGATCCGCTAGAAAAGCCGGAAAAGCCGGAAATGCTGGAAAAGCCGGAAATGCTGGAAAAGCCGGAACTGCCGCAAAAGCCGGAAAAGCCGAAACTCCCGCAAAAGCCGGAAAAGCCAGAACTACCGCAAAAGTCGGAACTGCCGAAAAATTCAGAACTATCGGAAAAGCCGAAAATGCCGAAAAAGCCAGAAACGCTGGAAAAGGCGGAAACATCGGAAAAGCCGGAAACACCGGAAAAGCCAGAAATACCGGAAAAGCCAAAAAAGCCGGAAAAGCCGGAAAAGCTGGAACAGCCAGAAAATCTGGAAATTATATAAAATCCGAAAATACAGGAAAATCCAGAAAAGCCGAAAAAGCTGGAAAAGCCAAAAAAGCCGGAAATGCTGGAACTGTCAGAACTACCCGAAAATCTAGAATTGCCGGAAAAGCCGGAACTACCGGCAACTGCCGAAACAACCAGAGCATCTGTCTTCAAAGGAAGGCAACATGATGTATGAGATCATGGGCAGCATAATAAGCAACATGATGATATGAGCATGGGCAACATAATGATGCATGATGATATGAGCATGGGCAACATAATGATGAATGAGATCATGAGCATGGACAGCTTGATGATGAATAAGACCATGGAAGATGCAGCATGATGAGCAGCATGAAGATGAGAGCAGCTCAATCATCAAGGTTCAACACATGTGATAGTACAACAAGGTGTCACATGGTAATGTGCAGCAAATAGACGAGATGCAGCACTATGATAGGTGAACGAGTCACCTTAGAGAATCAATTGAAGCAATATGTCTTCAACTGATCTCATGCTGATATCAAAAGTCAAAGTGATTGACTTCTATTGTAAATGTACTATCTCTCTCACTTTCTCTGTTGAACTTTAAAGAACATAAAAGAAGAATTGATCAAGGGTTTCCCCACATTGGGGTTTGTCCCTGGCTAGTGCCACATCTTGTGTCCTCTTGTCTTGGCTTGTCTTCTGCGATTTATATTTATGTTCTATCTGTAGTTTACTTTATGCTGATGTGATTGCTAATGTGGAAAAGAAATTGAAATAAATTTCTCTAGCATAGAACATACCTAAAATTAACATGGTATCGGAGTTGAGGTGAAGACAATGCCTAAGCAAGAGTGATCTGATAGTCACCCTATGAGTGATCTCAGTTAAGAATTTATTAAATGAAGGTATTACAGACTCATATGCTGGTGTGTGTTCTGTGTTATTGAAGCAACGGATCGATCAGATTGCCAATACACAGACAATTGAATGGAAAGATAGCAAAGAAATACAGTAAGCAAATACAAGAACACAAGAAATTAATAAGGAGTTCACCCTATTCTCCAGGGCTACATCTCCGGTCCAGCTTTAGTGGTGGCCTTATTTTATTGTGTTTAAAGCAGAGAATTACAATGTAGGAGCTCAATATGAGTCACTTGAAACAGATTTGCTTGGCAGGGTGATTCTTGGATTCGCCAAGCCTCTGGAGTGCACAAACTTGTTTGCCTACCAGCTCTGTGACCTTCTGGTCTATAGTGGAAAGAGCCCAATGTGGTGCTCAGTTCGGATAGATCCTCTCTGGGATGGCTTGAATCCCTCAAGCTCTCTGGTGCTCGACACTGCCTTTGGTTAGCTCGGCCCTCTCTTCTGCTTTTGCTTCACTGTCTTCTTCTCTATTTTCTATCTCTCTGTGTTCAGTCCTCCTCTCGGGTACTCTAACTGACTGACTTCCCTTGTGTATTCTATCTCTCTATTCATGGCTTTTATCCATTCGTCTCCAAGACTGTTCGATTCCTTTTCCCCTCTGTCGATTCACCTTCCGCAGCTATGCTTGGAGTTCCCTATTCGGCGTCATCATCAACGCTCATGGAGTGGCCACATGTCCTCCTCTAAACGGCGCCAACCTGCTTCATTGGTTCGTTTCTTCAGTTATGTCATGGATGAAGTCTTTCCTCCACCGTGGCGGTCAAACAGACTCCAAATCTTTCTAAAATGCAGCGTATTCCCTTGTCGATTCCGCTTCCTCCCTCGGGCGCAATCTCAACCGTCCAATCTGGGTCCCCTAGATCCAATGCCATATGCACGTTTTGCGCGGTTGACTTGCTCGACCTTTAGCGCACGATCAACGGCAATTTTCTCTCACCTTCGCTTGCCATGCATCGATCGATGAATGGAATCGCTCCACTCTCGTCCGAAACCTCTTACCGTTTGAGGGCACCCCGATCAAAACCACTGGTTTCCAGAGCGCGGGTCCCGCCTTTGTACTTTTAGTGCTTTTTCCTTTCCACCCGCGGTTATCCTGCTTGCCATGCATCCATGTGCTCTGGCTTCCTCCTTCATGGCCCTATTCGCCCAACGATGCACATAAAAAACCACCTCCTTTTCTCGATCCGGGGCTCCCAAGGGCTACTTTGACCTCCTGCGCAGTCTCCATGGGCCTCGGTCAGCGTGCTTTGACCGAGGTCCTCGTCGTTCCACGCTGGCTACCATTGCCACTGGTTCAGGGTGTTTTTGATCACTGTTTTGGATTCTTTAGAGATTTGTTTCGACTCGATACAATCATGGTTCTTTGATAGTCTTCTATGGATCCAATTCGAATCACAGCCTTCCCACTGAAAATCTTTTGGACCACCAAAATTTGGTTTTCTTTCAAGCATCGACTAAGTGAGGGTACTGCTGTCTCACTTGTCCAATCTCAATCCATTTTTCACTGCTTGGCTTCGAACCTTTGAGTCCAATTCCGAGGTACTCAACATCTCCCCTGCATGTTGTCCTTACCTTCCTATCCAAGACTGTGTCTTCCTGCAATTCACTCAGATATTCAGGTAGCAGGTCATCAATAGAAGGCAATTGACTTTGCTCTTCAGGGTCCTCAATCATCAAAGGTTCAAACAATCTTAAGAAATTTGCATTTACGTCTGAGTAGATGTGCATGTAAGCTGGTAAATCAAGGCGAAAAGGATTTTCACCAATCTTCTCAAGTATCCTAAAAGGTCCATACCTGATAGGATTTAGCTTTTTACCTTCACCTTACATCCTGTCCTTGCTGATATATAGCCAGACCTAGTATCCAACTTGAAAACTATGCGCCATTCGATGCTTATCATGCCTTGCCTTGTATTTGGCTTGGGTCTTTTCCAGTTGTTCCTGTACTGCCTGGTGGATCTCCTAGATCTGTTTAATGAACCTAGTTGCCTTGTCCACATCACTGTGTCCATCAATTGTGGTATCTTTACCAAAGACAAAATCCAAAGGAGACCTTGGTATGAAACCAAAACAGGTCTCAAAAGGAGATCTCTGCATAGAAGAGTGTTTTGCTCTGTTGTAAGCATGCTGCACATAACATAAGTGTTCATCCCAAAGCTTAGGATGTTTGCTGCAATATCCTCTGAGTAACTGGATCACTTTCCTGTTAACTACTTCTGTTTGGCCATCAGTTTGTGGATGAAAAGCTGTGATTTTCTTCAGTTGGGTGTCCATCAGCTCCCACAGACTTGACCAAAACTTCCCCACAAATCGGGTGTCTCGATTAGATACAATAGATGTGGGTAATCCAAAATGAACCCATACATGTTCAAAGAACAATTTTGCAGTCTGTTCAGCTGTAATTTGTTTATTACAAGGTATCAAAATACACATTTTGCTGAACCTGTCCACAACCACATACAAATAATCATGACCTTTCCTAGATTTAGGTAGTCCTCCAAAAAAATCCATGGAAACACTTTCCCAAGGTTGAGAAGGAACTGGTA
The DNA here is from genome assembly GCA_031772625.1 of Pinus tabuliformis. Taxonomy (NCBI): domain Eukaryota; kingdom Viridiplantae; phylum Streptophyta; class Pinopsida; order Pinales; family Pinaceae; genus Pinus; species Pinus tabuliformis. The sequence goes on from CM062809.1 coordinate 1,240,411,765, forward strand.
ATGGAGTGTACAAGCCTAGTTTTCTATTGTTGGGCTTGCTTTTAGCACACATAGTACACCCTTGTACATATCTAGAAACTGTCTCATTCATTTTCGGCCAATAACAAAATCTTTGCAGCTGTGCAACTGTTTTACTTACCCCAAAGTGACCTGATATTAGAGAAGTGTGTGCCTCTCTAATTATCTTTACCCTCTCTGTTTGTGGAATGCAGAGTTTCCCACAATGATATAAAAGTCGGTCCTTCACATGATAATCCAATTCTTCTACCTTTTTGCCTTGACTCAAAGTTGCATATACATCTTTAAAATCTATATCGAGCATATTGTTCAATGTAGCTTTCATGTAGTATGGAATTATGCTTAAGTATAGTATGTGCATTTATAATAGGTCTAGACAACATGTCTGCAACTTTGTTATGTATGCCCTTTTTATATCTGATGACTAAGTGAAACTGTTGTAGAAAACACATCCATCTGTAATGTCTTGATTGCTGCAACTTAATTTGGGAGTGTAGATATTGAAGTGGTTGATGATCAGTATGTATTACTGTCTCTTTGCCCATTAAATAATGCTTCCACTTTTTCACACTCTGAACTAATGCATACAACTCTTTATCATATGTAGGATAGTTGACTACTACAGGATTAAAAGTCTCAGAATGATAACATATGGGTTTATCGTGCTGTGTCAACACTGCTCCCATGGCATAGTCACTGGCATCAGTTTGGATTTCAAATGGTCTTTGTAGATCAGGCAGTGCTAGTACAGGTGTTTTACTAATCTTTTCTTTTAAGGTGTCGAAGGCTTTCTGATGTTTGCCTCCCCACTAAAACACCTTTTTCAATCCTGTCAAAGAATGTAAGGGAGCTGCAATTGAGGAAAAGTTAGAAATGAACTTCCCCCAATATTGTGCTGCTCCTAAGAAGCTTCTCACTTCTGTAGCAAACTTGGGTTTAGGCCAGTTTACAATGACTGCCACTTTAGAGGGATCTATTTTCAATTCACCCCCTACTATATGACCCAAATAATTTAGAGATGTTTTTCCAAATTCACATTTTGAGAGTTTAACATAAAGTTTTTCTCTTTTCAAAACATCTAATGTCTGCTTAACATGCTTTAAGTGTCCTTCCCACGTTTTACTAAAAATCAGAATGTCATCCAAATATACAATAACGAAATCATCAAGAAAGGGTATGAGTACATCATTCATTAATCTCATGAAAGTAGCAGGGGCATTGGTCAAGCCAAAAGGCATCACGAGCCATTCATACAATCCTTGCTTCATTTTGAAAGCAGTCTTGCATGCATCTTGCTCTGCAACTCTGACCTGATGGTATCCACTATGCAAATCCAGCTTGGTGAAATAAACAACTTCCTTTAATTGATCTAAAAGATCATTTATGCGAGGAAGGGGATAATGATTTTTGATTGTTATCTTATTCAGTGCTCGGTAGTCAATGCACATTCTCCACGAGCCATATTTCTTTCTCACCAAAATGATTGGTGACCCACATGGTGATGTGCTAGGCCGGATGAACCCTTTCTCGAGCAACTCTTGCACCTGCTTCTTGATTTCAGCATTCTCTAAAGCAGACAACCTGTACATTCCAATGTTAGGCAATGGAACATCTTGCTGCAAAATAATATCATGTACTATTTCCTTTCTAGGTGGCAAACCTTTAGGTTCTTGAAACAGAACATCATACTCTGAAACAATCTTTTCTATATCAGCTTGTTGTTCAACATTACAACCCTCAAATACATTGGTTTTATCAGGTTTCTTTTCCTTTACAACCATTGGTAAGAATTGTTTGCATGAATTTATCATTCTTTTCGTCTGCCCTGAGTTTATGAGAGTATAATTATTCTTGAGCTTATGAGCTCTTACAAAGTATTCGATTCCATCTTTAACAAGTAGATACTTGTTCTCAGCTCTATAGAAACTATTCTTTCTATCATACAAGTAAGGACTTTCTAAAACAATTCCACATATATCCAAAGGAATTATGTCTAACTCAACCTCATCTACAAATGTTGACCCAAAAGAAAACTTGAGTTTGCACTGTCTAGTCACTTGTAGTTGTGCTTTATCATTCAACCATCCTAATGGGTAAGGTTTCTTGTGAGGTGTAGTTGCTAATCCCAATTTCTTTACAATTGCTTCAGAAATCAAATTTACTTGTGAGCCACTATCAAATAAAGTATCAACCTTTTGATGTTTGGAAATAACTCGAATATGGAAAAGCTCATGTCTTTTTCTCTCATGTTCTTCATCAATAACAGATTGAGCAGAATTACTAGTAGATGCTTCAGAATTCTTACCTTTTATACCTGTGGCTGCAATGATTGTTTCATCTCCCGAGTCTGACCCCAAATCTTTCTGAATAGCTGTAGTAGTCTTTTTCTTCTTGCCCTCGGACTTCTTAGGTCTCAGCTCTGGATGCAGAATCCAACAGTGCTCGTCATCATGCCCATCCTTTTTACAGTAAGTGCATGAAGCTTTGCCTTTTTTTGCAGTGTTAGCCTTCCTTGCTTTCCACTTTTGCTTTCTTTTCTCCTTGCTCTTGCTTACAGTGGTTTGGGATGGTCCCCCAACTTCTGGATTTCCATTCTTTCCTCTAGCTTCTAGATGAGTAGCTTGTACAAATACCTCATCTATGCTAGTGGGATTAAACATGAAGATGGTATGCCTCATGTAGCTGTGTAGACCACCAATGTACTTCAAAAGAGTCTCTGGTGAGTCTAATGAGATCCCTAGAATCAGTGCTCTCTTTCTAAATTCTTGAGTGTACCCTTGCACACTTTGCCCTTTCAACTGCCGAAGAGTTTGCCAGCTCATCATGGCTTGTTGCATGTAGGCCAATGGATAGAACTGCTTCTTAATTGTAGAAACAAAGTCACTCCAGATAGAGATGGTTTTACCATGTCTTTTAATGTCAGCGTGGATTCTTCCTTCCCACCAAACCAAGGCAGTGCCTCCTAGGCATAGGCTTGCTGGCTGAATTTTGCTCTTGTTTGAGTCAATGTTCTGTACACTGCAATACACATCAATTTGTCTAATCCAATTTTCCAACTTTTCAGAATTTAGCTCTCCATCATATATAGGTAAGTCAAATTTAACATCTATCTTGATCAAAGATGCTTTCTTATTATGCATAGGGCTATTAGGAGGTGTGAGGAAGCTTTCCTCTTTCCCTTTTCCTTTGGAGTGGTCATGGAAATGATGTAGAAATTTTGAATAATTTAACACATATTCAACAGAGATTATCCTGATCATGTACTATTGCGGAATACATACACAAAACATAACCTCCTCTACGTTGATCATCAATATAGCAGCATCAATAACAATAAAACATCAATAGCATTCACACATTAACACAGTATGTAACCCGGGGAAAGCATCTCGCTAAAAACCCCAACTATCTGTATATTAATGATTGAGACCATGTAACATTACAAAGTACAATGCTTATCACAAGCAATCCAGTACCAGCTCCACCTGTTACACACAATACAGCTAAGATCTGATCTCCAAATCTATTCCATTGCTTGCCTGCCTCCACTGCTCAATACCTGCTCAAGAATGAATGAGAATGGTTTACCAAACTCGTATTTCACCTCCAAAGAATCACTCACACTATGTTAGACGTGAGCAGAGGCTATAATACTAGGCAAATACATGAGCAAACTCATTGGCATACTCAATCCCTTGATTGTGCAAATCCTCATGCACAACTATAGTCACAACTGATAGCAATCTGATCCTCTAACACCTGTCCCTGCTGAACTGAACATGCATTGACATGCAACTGAGTTAACTGATGTATTCTATAGTTGTATTATGAGTTAATAATTAGTTTAACAACTCATCATTAGTCTATTTGCAGTTAGACTAATTACAACTAGTTTAACCAAGTCAAACTGAACACAACTCCATCAACTCCACAATCAACTCCACCAAACTCAACTAATTGAGTTCTAACTGAAGTCATGCATGAAACAACTCAACTGACTCATAAGAAAAGCGTACTTCCTTCTAACAGCTGCATGGGCCACATTTGTAGCTCAAACTGAAGTGCTCCAAGAGAATAAGATCAAGTTTATAGTCCAAATATTATTATGAGACAATAATATTTGACTTTTCTATCTTGGACAGCCAGTGTAAAAATAGACTTTGATCACTCCTGCTGTGGTCACTCATACTATGATCACTCCTGTTGTGGTCACTCCTGCTGTGATCATCCCTGCTATGGTCACTCCTACTGTGATCATCCCTACTGGGATCCAAAAATAGAACTTGCGCCATAATTTTCCTACGGGCCCACTTAGTGAAGGCGACTCTTTTCACTAAGCTCCATCATCTTGTTGCAATCTCAAAACTCCCTCTCGACAAGATATGGATTATCAGCAACCCCTATCCTGCCTCGGTGGTACTCGAATTTGCTCCTGGTGAGAGCCTTCGTCAGAATATTAGCATCTTGATCCTCCGTTGGAATGTATGAAAGCAACATGATCCTCCGTTGCACACAATCTCTGATATGATGGTACCTGATGTCAATACTGCCATATACTCGGTCTCTTGAGCTCCCTGCCCAATCTGCATCCTCCTGTCTGTACCAAGATCCATATCCCGTTGTGCCTCTCAAGTAGCGCAATACATGCTTGCCCGCCTTCCAGAAGAGCTTGGTAGGCTTAACCATAGCTTGTGAAAGCTGGTTAACTGCATAGCATATATTGGGTCGTGTATTGACCAAATACATCAGCGACCCCACTAACCGTCGATAAACAGTGGCATCCACTTCTTCTCCCGAAGTGGCATCCTCCTTCCTCCAACCTCCAGGAAGAGGAGTATCAACAGGCTTGCAGCCATGCATGTTGAACTTCTCCAGTATCTCCCGAGCATACTTGCCCTGAGAAACAAACAGTGCACCACTGCGCTGCCATATTTCCAATCCTAGGAAATAGTGAAGGAGGCCCAAATCCTTCATCTCAAACTCTGTAGCAAGATCCTTCTTGCATGACAGTATCAACAGCTCATCACCCGTTAGAATCAAATCATCAACATACAGTACAATGATAAGCAACTTACCCTCCACCACAATCTGGTATAGGTTAGGATCCGCCTCGCTCTTGGAGAATCCAAGTCCTGTGAAATAGCTGTCTATCCGTGTGTACCAAGCACGTGGTGCTTGCTTCAACCCATACAACACTCTCTTGAGCCTGCACACATGTGACTCACCATTGAAGACCTCAAAGCCTTCGGGCTGCTCAATGTACACCTCCTCCTCAATGACTCCATTGAAGAACGCAGTCTTCACATCCATTTGATGAATGTCCCATCCCATCTGCGCTGAGAGAGCAAGAATCATCCGTATGGAAGAATACCTTGCGATAGGTGCAAAGGTCTCCTCATAATCAATCCCCTCTATCTGTGGAAAGCCTCGGGCAACAAATCTTGCCTTGTACTTCTCCACAATCCCGTCAGCTGCCTGCTTAACTTTGTAGATCCATCTTGAACCCACCACTGATTTCCCTTCCGGTCTAGGAACAATCTCCCATGCACTGTTTCTGACAATAGAATCATACTCTTCCACCATGGCGTCTACCCATGCGGGATCCTCCACAGCTTCCTCGAAAGAGGATGGCTCAGTCACAACACACTCGCTCATAAGAGCCATGTATCCAGTGTATCGATCAGGTGACTGTCTCTGCCTGCGTTGGGTTGTAGGTGGTCCTACAACTTTCTCTGCATCTTGAGCCAGTCGCTCAGCTTCTGTTAAGCGCTTTCACCCTCTGATGGTTGGCGCTACATGAGTGGTCTCTTCCACTCCATGAACCTCATCCTGTGGCTGATCCACATCCTGAAGCTCATCCTTAGGAACTAATAGCTCCTCATCTGCATGCAAGTGTAGCTCCCTCTCAAGCGAACACTTCATGGCTTTCTCCTCCTGAAATTTTATATCTCGTCGCACGACAGTTTTACCACTGTCTGGCAAATACACACGATAGTTGTGGGGCGTATCAGTGTACCCCACAAATATCCCAACCTCTGCGGTTGGCTCCAACTTCTTCCTAGCATCCTTCGTCACATGCATGTAAACATTAGCACCAAAAATCCTCAAATGAGAAAGATCGGGCTTCTTACCAGAATAAGCCTCCTCGGGTGTACACATGCCAAGTATCCTATGAGGACAACAATTCTGCACATAAACTGCTGTATTGCATGCTTCTGCCCATAAGTGAAGGGGTAGGCCCTGATCATGCAACATTTCCTGTGCAACATCCACAATCGTTCTGTTCTTCCGCTCAGCTACCCCGTTCTGCTGTGGGTTATGGGGAGATATGAGCTCTCTTCGAATCCCTTCTGCCTTGCAGAAATCCTTGAACTCATCCGAGATATATTCACCACCATTATCGCTCCTAAGAGCCTTCACCTTCTTCCCCGACTCCTTCTCGACCAGTGCTTTGAATTCACAAAACTTTGAATATGTCTCGCTCTTGTTCTGCATGAAGAAGATCCAGCACTTACGAGAGAAATCATCAACAAAAATCATATAATACCTGTGTTTTGCTGTCGAAGCTACTGAGAAAGGTCCACACACGTCTGTGTGAATTCTCTCAAGGATCGTCGTGGCACGACTATCCTTCTCGTGAAAGGTGGCTTTCACAAACTTCCCCAAAGTACACCCCTTGCACTGATCTGACTATGCAAGTGTGCCTTTAGGAAGCCCTGTAGTGATTTGCTGTAGTATCTTCAAGGCTCCATGGTGAAGGTGACCCAATCTCCTGTGCCACAACTCACCATCATCTCGGCACACCAATCCTTCTGCCTTGCCCGCCATTGCTGCACATCCATCTACATGCAACTGATAAAGGTTCCTCACTCGAACCCCTATCTTCCGGGTCTCACCAGTTGTCTTGCTGCGCAAGAAGGCCTTTCCCTCGCTGAAAACAACATCATACCCCTTGTCTTCCAACATCGCCACTGAGATAAGATTCTTCTTCAATCCTGGAACATGCATGACTTCCTTCAATACGAAGGGTTTACTAGACTCCATCTCAAAGGAAATGGTACCGATACCGGTCGCACTGTATCTACCATCATCGCCCATCTCGATGTGCACTCCAAGATCTTTGTCCTCCAGATCAGAGAACAAATCTTTATCTCCCATCATGTGAAAAGACGCACCACTGTCCAAGAACCACACCGATCCCATCACACTTGAAACCAAGCATGCGATCAATGAAAAATCAAGCTCAAACTATGAGGCTAGAGCCTCTCCTGTTGAAGATCCAGCAGCCTGCTTGTTCTTCTTCTTCTGCGGACAATTAGTGGCATAGTGTCCGTGCTGGTGATAGTGAAAACACTTCAGCTTGGACATATCCTGCTTCTTGCCTTTCGCACCAGACTGAGAAGCTTTCTTGCTCTTCCCTTTCTTTGCTTTGGCAGCCAAAGCGCAATTCTCTTCATCAGCTCCCTTTGACGAAGATCCGTCCCTGGTACTCCGCCTAATGATCCAGGTGGATATTGGTAGCCACCTGCCAAGTCCACCTGGACCCCCACCATTGTCCTTCTCAGCATTTTCAGTTTCCTTAATTGTAGCACAACTTACTATTTTTAGCCGTGTTTCGGGTCCTGAACTTCCGGAGCCGTTTTGAGGCCCTAAACAACGTTTTTTGGGGAATCCGGGGGCAACATGGGTCAAATGGACCAATGTTTCCCATTCCAACAATGGTAGTGCTCAGATAGATCTTTCTAACGAGCTATTGTATGCGTCAAACGGAGATCATATGCCAAAGTTATGACCCCGGGAAGTTGATGTACCAATTTACCCCAAACGGGGCCCACAGTTTGGCGTTTCATCTCCTAGGGTTAGGTTTTAGAATGTTAAGGGTTTTCCATTATTTCTCAACAATAAATAGGCCTTCGAGCCTCATTGTAACATAGTTCAAAGGCATGTAGCCATCACATCTCTTCTCAGAGATAAGCTACCATCGCCCTAGCTGGTTTATTTCCATTTCTGGTTGTAAGCATATTTCAGTATTTTCCATTAATGAAATGAAGTATTATTTCCGCTGCATCTTTGGGTATATGGTTATCTCTGTAATTTGTTGCGTTCCTATTTAAATCTGGATCAGTGGTATCAGAGCGGTCTGCTTTTTCTCTGTTTTTCTTTGCATGTCCCCAACAAGGTCGGGATATAAGGAGTTAGGGCTTGAACTGGTTGAACCTTTGCAAGACCAGCCTCGCAAATCCCAACGGCCTCCCATGGCGGACAAGAAGAAAGACGAGGGGGCAGGAGATCCCATCAAAATCTTGCTCGAAGAAGCCCTCGAGCGACAACGGAACGCGATGATGGACAACTTTGCCCAGATCCTTCAGCGGCTACCCAGAAGCGACGCATCGGCTTCCAGCAGCTACTCTGGAAATGCCACACCCTTTAAGGTACAAGTTAATTTTCAAATCCCCATATTCGAGGGTCAGATAGACGCAGATGCCGTAGATAAATGGTTAAATCTGCTAGAGGGTTATTTTCTGTTCATGATTTTTCGAGTCGGGAAAAGATTGTTTTTGCTCTTCTCAAAGCAGCCCCCCACATCAAGGACTAGTGGGAAACCTACTGCGAGCAGAAGGATGAAAGTACTGGCTCACTATTTTCAGCCGCACCCACCTGGGATTCGTTCCGGGATGCCGTCAAGGAGTAGTACTACCCTGTTGGAAGCTATGAGGATGAATACATAAAGTGGACCACGCTGCGGCAGGGAAGGGACCAAGACGTGCCAGAGTTCACCAATCTTTTACATACCCTTCGCACAAAGTTGGGTATCAAGGATTCGGAGCAACATTTGATACTCAAATACCGTGGCTGCCTGCACAAGTACATCCAGGAAGAAATACAATTCCTAAACATCCCCTTGCTCGGCGCAGCATACCGATATGCCGTCAAGGTCGAGCAGAAGTTGAAACAAAAGAAGCGAGATTTTGGATCTGCGAATCCAAAGCAGGGGAAAGGTGCCCCGAAACCACAGAACAAAGGACAAAGCCAAGGCGGGACAGCCCAAGACAACCAGCCGAACCCGATAAGGGGTATGAAAAAGGGAAGCAGATCATTGATGCGGATCCCAGCGCCACTGTTGCTACCGCAAAGATCCAGAAAAATGAACCCAAAGATCCAGAGGAGGAGGAGCGTCTCTTCCACTCTCAGATGTGGGTAAAGGGCTCCCCGATATAGTTCATTGTTGATAGCGGGAGTCAAAAGAACCTCATTTCGGTAGAGGTCGTGAAGCGGTTGGGCTTACCGACCATAGCACATCCACAACCATACACCATTGGGTGGCTGCACCAAGGACGATATCTTCGTGTGAGCCAGCAGTGTCGCCTTCCATACAACATCAAGCCCTTCACGGATGAGGTATTGTGTGACATTGCTCCCCTTGAAGTTTGTGATGTATTACTAGGACAACCATACTTGTGGAAGTGACATGCTGTGTATGAATCAAGACCCCGTGCTGTTATTATTACATTGGGAAATAAGTTGTTCAGGATACCAGAGGTAGCACCACCTGCCACCATCTCTTTGATTACTGCAAAACAATGCAGTAAGATCATTTCCAAAACCAGGAAATTTGTTTTCCTGATGATACGCCCTCAAGGAAAGAAGAAGACAGTGGCCGCGGCCTCCAGACGGGGTCCCTCTGCACGACAACTACAGATGGACAAGATTGTGGAGGAGTACGAGGACATCTTCACCTCTCTGGCAGGAGTTCCTCTGCACTGTCAAGTCAAGCACTCCATCGATCTAACCCCAGGTGCGCCGCTGCCCAATGGACCGATTTATCGGCGCTCCGTTCTGGAGAACAATGAAATCAAGAGGCAGATTCAGGAGCTCCTGCAAAAAGGTCACATCCGCCCGAGTTCATCACCCTGTGGGAGCCCGATCGTGTTGGTACAGAAGAAGGATGGGATGTGGAGACTCTGTATTGACTATCGGGCGCTGAACAAGATCACTGTCCGTAATAGGTACCCGATCCCGCGGATTGATGACCTCCCAGACCAACTAAAGGGGGTGAAATATTTCAGCAAGATCGATCTGAAGTCAGGATATCACCAGGTACCAATCGAACCCTCTGATGTGTGGAAGTCTGCCTTCAAATCCAAGGAGGGCCTCTTCGAATGGTTGGTCATGCCTTTCAGATTGACGAATGCTCCTGCAACCTTTATGAGGCTAATGGATGACATCTTGTGGCCATTCACCAACTCCTTTGTAGTAGTATACTTGGATGACATTCTGATCTTCAGCCAGAGTTGGGAAGAGCACCTCCACCACATCCGACAGGTTCTCCAAACACTGCGGCAACACAAGTTATGTGCCAATTTGGAGAAATGCACTTTTGGCATGACCCAGGTTCAGTATCTGGGATACATCATTGATGAACATGGGGTGCATGTCGATCCAGCCAAGGTCCAAGTCATTCGGGATTGGCCCTCTCCAACCACTCTAACAGAGCTCCGCAGCTTTCTAGGTCTTGCCAACTTCTACCGCAGGTTTGTGTTGGGGTTTTCTCATATTTCTTGGCCCTTGAGTCAGGTCACCAAGGGAGGGGCGAAAGCAAGATTCTTTTGGTCTAAATCTCAACAGAAGGCATTCATGGAGTTGAAGGATCGCCTCTGCACGGCACCAGTGCTCGCATTACCAGATTTACAACAACCATTTGAGGTTGAGACAGATGCCTCTGACTATGCTATTGGGGCAGTCCTTACTCAACATGGACATCCAGTGGCATATCACAGTGAAACACTTTCAGACACAGTCCGGAAGTACCCCACTTATGATAAAGAGATGTATTCCATTGTACAGGCCTGCCGACAATGGAAGCATTACATTTTGGGGAAGGAAACGGTCATCCACACAGACCACCGACCCCTGTAGTTCATACAGACCCAAGGGAAATTGCAGAATGATCACCATCAGAAGTGGTCTACATACCTGCAACAGTTCCACTTGAATATCAAGTATAAGAAGGGCAGCACCAATAATGTTGCAGATTGCCTCAGTCGACCACCGATCATGGTGTTAACCACCGTGCTCAACTCTTGTGGGCACAAGACTTCTGATTGGCCACTTCTCTACAAGAGCGACCTAGAATTCGGCCACACATACCAGACACTCTTGGAGGGTCGGCGTGTTGCAGATTTTCACCTCCAGGACGCCCTATTATGCCACCTCGGTCACCTTTGTGTTCCTTCAAGCGAGCGTGCCAAGATGATTTGGGAAGTACACTACAGTCGGGCTGCTGGGCATTTCGGGGTCGAGAAAACAGTGGCAGTACTGCAAAATTATTTCTATTGGCCGAATCTTCGACAGGATGTTGGGAAGTACATCAGATCATGTACTGCCTGTGCCATTGCCAAACCGACCATTAAGAAGCACGGCCTCTATACCCCGTTGCCTACCCCTAGTCGACCTTGGGAATCCATCTCCATGGATTACATGTCAGGCCTTCCTTCCACTAAGCATGGAAATGACTGTGTTTTTGTGGTCGTCGACAGGTTCTCGAAGATGGCCATTATGGTGGCCTGCAAGAAGAATATCACAGCAGAAGCCACTGCTAAACTCTTCTTTGAACGAGTGTGGGTGCACTTTGGGATCCCACAGTCTATCATCTCAGATCGGGACAGTCAGTTTCTCAGCACATTTTGGTCTAGTCTCTGGTCAATGTTGGACACCAAACTCACGAAGTCCACAGCCTTCCATCCTCAAACTGATGGCCAGACAGAGGTTGTCAATAGGATGATCGTGCACATTCTGCATATGTATAACTCAAAGCATCCACGCACATGGGACGAGAGCCTCCCCTATGTTCAACACAGCTACAACCGAGCTCTTCGCAGCTCCACTAGCCATAGCCCTTTTCAGGTGGGTTTGGGATTCCAGCCACTATGCCCCATTGAGGTGGCCATGCCACTTGCAGCTACTCACATGAATTCAGCTCATGTCTAGTCCGAAACAGATAAGGCCACCAGCTTCATTGAGCGCATCCAACATATTCGCCAGTAGGTCCATGACATTCTTGAGAAATCAAATGCCAAGTACAAGCAGCGGCATGATCAACATCAGGTGCCACACAAGTTTCAGGTGGGCGACAAAGTCTGGTTGCATTTGTAAAAGGAACGCCTTACTGGAGCCTATCGAAAATTGAGACCACTCTGATATGGTCCTTACACCATTACTAAGGCTATGGGAGACAATGCATTTGAGCTCAGCATTCCCCCATTCCTTGGCCTGCACCCAGTGTTCAATGTGGACCGCCTTCGACCATACTTTCCACCATTGCTAGACACATCCGACATTGCAGAACAGCTCAAACCCACAGAATTAAATCCAGATTGCATGGAACAAGCTGCAACTGATCGGATCATGGACACACAGATCAAGAACACTTGCCAATAGAATATCCAACTGTATCGAGTTGTCAAAGCAGGCCAACTCCTTCAGTAGGGCAAGTGGCTCACTAGGGAACAAGTTCAGCAAAAGTTTCCTCATCTCATGGAGGAGCTCAACGCAATGGGGACCATTGCTTCCTAAGGGGGGAGGAATGATCTAGGTGGATATTTGTGGCCACCTGCCAAGTCCACCTGGACCCCCACCATTGTCCTTCTCAGCATTTTCAGTTTCCTTAATTGTAGCACAACTTACTATTTTTAGCCGTGTTTCGGGTCCTGAACTTTCGGAGCCGTTTTGAGGCCCTAAACGACGTTTTTTGGGGAATCCGGGGGCAACATGGGTCGAATGGACCAGTGTTGCCCGTTCCAACAATGGTAGTGCTCGGATAGATCTTTCTAACGAGCTATTGTATGCGTCAAACGGAGATCATATGCCAAAGTTACGACCCCGGGAAGTTGATGTACCAATTTACCCCAAACGGGGCCCACAGTTTGGCATTTCATCTCCTAGGGTTAGGTTTGGAATGTTAAGGGTTTTCCATTGTTTCTCAACAATAAATAGGCCTTCAAGCCTCATTGTAACACAGTTCAGAGGCATGTAGCCATCACATCTCTTCTCAGAGATAAGCTACCATCGCCCTAGCTGGTTTATTTCCATTTCTGGTTGTAAGCATATTTCAGTATTTTCCATTAATGAAATGAAGTATTATTTCCACTGCATCTTTGGGTATATGGTTATCTCTGTAATTTGTTCCATTCCTGTTTAAATCCGGATCACCTGATCTCCTCCTGCACAAGATCTGACCATAGTCTTTCCCATCCTGGCAATTTCTCCCGACCATTGACATAGTCCTGATAGGAATGCCAACTCTTCGGAAGACCAAGGAGAGCCAAGATCACCAAGTCCTCATCATCGATAGTAACCCCCACACTTCCCAGCTCATCTCGACACTGAGTGAACTTCGTGAGATACTTGGGCATACTGTCACCCTTCTCGCATTTGATGTTTCTGAGTTTATCTTTGAGCGCCAGCTTCCTCTGATCGCTCTTGCTTTGGAATAATTATGTTAATGATTTCCACATCAAATATGGAGTAGCCTTTCCATGGAGGCTGGACACAATGTGATCCTTCACGCCCTCCAACAGAATCCTTCAACATTTTGCGGTCTTCTTTTGCCAAGCATCAGCTTGAGTAGCATCAGTAGGCTTTGGGACATCCGTATCTATGAACTCCTTCAGCCCGTTATCATCCAATACTGCCTCCATCCTATCCTTCCATGCAATATAGTTTGAGCTGCCCTCAAGAGCATACTCCAATCGCAATCCGTTGAAAGACATTGCTGCGTTGCCACCAAGAAAACACTGCTGCAAATTCGAATTCCACCAGCAACCAACTCAACCGCCTCGGATCTAAGATTCGTGAGAACACAATATTTCTCGTACAGAGATTGACTGTATGGGCATTCACCGGATATCTCACCTTCCAAAGGAAGGATGAATCCAGAGGCTACCTATCCCGATTACAGACTCTGCCTGAAGAAATAGAATGTAAACACTTCCTGAATAGTAGATCTGATGATCAACAGCTCTAATACCATGTAGAAATTTTGAATAATTTATCACATATTCAACAGAGATTATCCTGATCATGTACTATTGCGGAATACATACACAATACATAACCTCCTCTACGTTGATCACCAATATAGCAGCATCAATAACAATAAAACATCAAGAGCATTCACACATTAACACAATATGTAACCCGGGGAAAGCATCTCGCTAAAAACCCCAACTATCTGTATATTAATGATTGAGACCATGTAACATTACAAAGTACAATGCTTATCACAAGCAATCCAGTACCAGCTCCACCTGTTACACACAATACAGCTAAGATCTGATCTCCAAATCTATTCCACTGCTTGCCTGCCTCCACTGCTCAATACCTGCTCAAGAATGAATGAGAATGGTTTACCAAACTCGTATTTCACCTCCAAAGAATCACTCACACTATGTTAGACATGATCAGAGGCTATAATACTAGGCAAATACATGAGCAAACTCATTGGCATACTCAATCGCTTGATTGTGCAAATCCTCATGCACAACTTTAGTCACAACTGATAGCAATCTGATCCTCTAACACCTGTCCCTGCTGAACTGAACATGCACTGACATGCAACTGAGTTAACTGATGTATTCTATAGTTGTATTATGAGTTAATAATTAGTTTAACAACTCATCATTAGTCTATTTGCAGTTAGACTAATTACAACTAGTTTAACCAAGTCAAACTGAACACAACTCCATCAACTCCACAATCAACTCCACCAAACTCAACTGATTGAGTTCTAATTGAAGTCATGCATGCAACAACTCAACTGACTCATAAGAAAAGCGTACTTCCTTCTGACAGCTGCATGGGCCACATTTGTAGCTCAAACTGAAGTGCTCCAAGAGAATAAGATCAAGTTTATAGTCCAAATATTATTATGAGACAATAATATTTGACTTTTCTATTTTGGACAGCCAGTCTAAAAATAGACTTTGATCACACCTGCTGTGATCACTCCTGCTGTGGTCACTCATACTGTGATCACTCCTGCTGTGGTCACTCCTGCTGTGATCATCCTTGCTGTGGTCACTCCTGTTGTGATCATCCCTACTGGGATCCAAAAATAGAACTTGCACCATAATTTGCCTGCGGGCCCACTTAGTGAAGGTGTCTCTTTTCACTAAGCTCCATCATCTTGTTGCAATCTCAAAAAATGAGACTCATCTTCTTCTTTATCTTGTTTAGAACCTGATGAATCTTCAGTCTTATGCTGTCTAAAGTCCCTATACATTTCTTCTACCATAGACTTTATAGCTAGGAAACTTTCTATGAATTGAGGGTCTGGCCCCACAGAACCTTCCTCTGACATTGTCTTCTGAGGATAGACTCTCGCAATTTCACGATTAGTTTCCACCAACTCTCCTTCTCCTAATTTGAGCTTTGATCTAGTGAGCATTCACGGCTAAATCAACACAATCTTGTCTAACCTTACAGCCTAAAGCTCTGATACCACTTGATCTAATAGTCACCCTATGAGTGATCTCAGTTAAGAATTTATTAAATGAAGATATTACAGACTCATATGCTGGTGTGTGTTCTGTGTTATTGAAGCAACGGATCGATCAGATTGCCAATACACAGACAATTGAATGGAAAGACAACAGAGAAATACAGTAAGCAAATACAAGAACACAAGAAATTAATAAGGAGTTCACCCTATTCTCCAGGGCTACATCTCTGGTCCAGCTTCAGTGGTGGCCTTATTTTATTGTGTTTAAAGCAGAGAATTACAATGTAGGAGCTCAATATGAGTCACCTGAAACAGATTTTCTTGGCAGGGTGATTCTTGGATTCCCCAAGCCTCTGGAGTGCATAGACTCGTTTGCCTACCAGCTCTGTGACCTTCTGGTCTACAGTGGAAAGAGCCCAATGTGGTGCTCAGTCCAGATAGATCCTCTCTGGGATGGCTTGAATCCCTCAAGCTCTCTGGTGCTCAACGCTGCCTTTGGTCAGCTCAGCCCTCTGTCCTCTTCTGCTTTTGCTTCACTGTCTTCTTCTCTGTTTTCTGTCTCTCTGTGTTCAGTCCTCCTCTCCGGGTACTCTAACTGACTAACTTCCCTTATGTATTATGTCTCTCTGTTCATGGCTTTTAGCCATTCGTCTCCAAGACCGTTCAGTTCCTTTTCCCCTTTGTCGATTCACCTTCCGCAACTGTGCTTGGAGTTCCCTGTTCGGTGTCATCATCAATGCTCAGGGAGTGGCCACATGTCCTCCTCTAAATGGCACCAACCTGCTTCGTTAGTTCGTTTCTTCAGTTACGTCATGGATGAAGTCTTTCCTCCACCGTGGTGGTCAAATGGACTCCAAATATTTCTAAAACGTGGCATATTCCCTTGTCGATTCCGCTTCCTCCCTCGCGCACGATCTCAGCCGTCCGATCTGGGTCCGCCAGATCCAACACCATACACACGTTTCGCACGGTTGACTTGCTTGACCTTTAGCGCACGATCAACGGAGGTTTTCTCTCACCTCCACTTGCCACGTGTCTATTGATGAATGGAATCACTCCACTCTTGTCCGAAACATCTTACCGTTTGAGGGCACCGCGATCAAAACCACTGGTTTCTAGAGCGCGGGTCCCACCTTTGTACTTTCAGTGCTTTTTCCTTTTTGCCCGCGGTTCTCCGGCTTCCCATGCGTCCATGTGCTCAGGCTTCCTCCTTCACAGCCCTATTCGCCCAGCAATGCGCATAAAAAACCACCTCCTTTTCCCAATCCGGGGCTCCCAAGGGCTACTTTGACCTCCTGCGCAATCTCCATGGGCCTCGGTCAATGCGCTTTGACCGAGGTCCTTGTCGTTTCACGCTGGCTACCATTGCCACTGGTTTAGGGTGTTTTTTATCACTGTTTTGGATTCTTTAGAGATTTGTTTTGACCCGATACAGTCATGGTTCTTTGAGAGACTTCTATGGATCCAATTCAGATCAAAGAATGAAAGAGAAATCACCAAAGACAATAGGGACAAGACAAAAGGATCAATGGGTTCCACATCTCTCTTCTAAGTTCACAAAGGGTGAAGTCGAAGCAGAACATATTATCAGAATGGCGTAGCGGAAGTTTCTGATGGCCCATCTAAAGATCACTTCATTGGAAAGTTCAGATCTAAGGGTGGAAGGAAAGGCGGATGCCTTGGTTGCAATAAGTTCAGCCATTATGCGAAGGAGTGTCTGAAGGTAATGCAGGTCATCAAGGAAATGGTCAACTATTCAAAGAAATAAAGGAACCCCAAATCACTTTTATGTACCTAATCACAAGAAGAAGTTGATGTCCATCTCGGAAATGGAAGTCAAAGGTTTCAGGGTGGCACTCATTGATGGAAAGGTACGTGTTTGGAAATAGAATTTTCAAAGATGTTTTTGTGTTTAGGGTTGTATCAAAATGTAGGAAGTCCACTGGGGACCATGTCCATTGTCACGTAGCACCGAAGGTCTGTGAGTCAGATGGTGACAGGGATGCCTGAATTCAAAAGGAGCATGAAAGTACATGTCTGAGATGTACCGAAGGAAAATCTTACAAGGGGACCATTCCCCTCATGTAGCAGGTCCACAGGTCTGGAACAACCCAAGGGGTCTGAGATTGATAATCAGGAATCTCGCATATGCAAGTGGAAGAAAGCCCTTTATGGCTTGAAGCAAAACACCCCGGGCATAGTATGAGAGGATCGATAGCTATCTGATAAAGTTGAGATTCACTAGGAGTGAAACAGATCCAATCCGAAGGTTGTGGATGATAGACCTCTCATACTAGCACCTTATGAGGATGACGTACTTCTAACAGGTGCAGACACTCTCATTTGCAGAAGTAAGAGGGAGTTGGATTCCAGATGTGGAATGGTGAACTGCAAGCCTATGACTACCTCAAGGATCTTAACTTTTAGAAGTTATATGGTAGTGATGTCGGACCAGATTTGGGAAATGCCTCTGAATCTCATAAACTCATTCGCGTTGATGTTCTTGGTGAACTTTCATCTGGGCATATGTTTTGCAGTTAGCATGGTGAGCTCATATTTGGTTGAACCTCAATGGATTGGTGCCAAGAATCTTCTGAGATGTCTTCGGGGCACAACCTCTCATGGATTGAGATACACTGTCGAAAATATGAAACTGCATGATTATTCGAATGTTGATTGGGCAGGTAGTGTGGAGGATCACTAGAGCACTTCTTAGTGTTGTTTCTCTTTGGATTATGCTTCGATATCATGGATGAGTAGGAAGCAGAAGTTGGTTGTTATAAGCACTGCTGAGACCGGATACATATCTACGAGTATGATCTCGTATGAAGCTGCCTAGTTGGGGAAGCTCTTCAAGTGAGTTGTTTGTACCACTGTGATTCTCTGTGACAACCAGAGGTGGGATTCGATTATTGAGGAATCCCGTATTCGACGATTGCTCTAGCAGATAGACATCAGATACTACCTTATCTAGGATATGGTAAGTCTATGAGAAAGGAAGCTCCATCATTATGAGATGATGTATAGGTCGTTACACTTTGTCTAAGCCTCGGGGGAAAGATCAAATCTGTGATTTTCCCAAATGACTTGGAGTCGTCAAGAGACCCTTGTACAAGGGTCCTGCATGTTGTATACATTGAGCTCTAGGAGCTCTAGGGGCTTGTGGTTCTTACTGGAGCAACATATGACCACAAGGTGACTCACCCTCCCTTGGTGGTGTGCACTAGGATAGGATGATTCGCTCTCCTGTGGACATGATGATTCGCTCGCCTGTGGACAAGATGATTCGCTCTCTTGTGGGACAAGATGATTTGCTCTCTTGTGGGATAGAATGATTTGCTCTCTTGTGGACAGGATGATTCACTCTCCTGTGAACAAGATGATTCGCTCTCTTGTGGGACAAGATGATTTTCTCTCTTGTGGGACAAGATGATTCGCTCTCCTGTGTAGCAGGATGATTAATTCTCCTATGAGTTCTAGATGATGTGTTCTCCATGACGATTGTGTAGCAGGATGATTAATTCTCCTGTGAGGTCTGGATGATGTGTTCTCCATGACGATTGTGTAGCAGGATGATTAATTCTACTATGAGGTCTGGATGATGTGTTCTCCATGGCGATTGTGTAGCAGGATGATTAGTTCTCCTGTGAGGTCTGGATGATGTGTTCTCCATGACGATTGTGCAACAGGATGATTAGTTCTCCTGTGAGGCCTGGATGATGTGTTCTCCATGGAGATTGTGTAGTAGGATGATTAGTTCTCCTGTGAGGATAGGATTGATTAAGTTCTCCTATCAAGGCATCCTACCCATGCATTCTAGGACTCATGGGAAGTACCTCTCATCTGATTAATGAGCAGGGAAATGAGGATAGGGACCATAGTAGTACCGATGGATGCATCATTTATCTACTGTACTCCCTATGCTAGGATGACCTTCATTGATCTGGGATCAATGATACCGGTCTGGGACTAGTGGTAGGAGTTGTACCCACTATGACATTGACTTTGGGTCGGTTGAGGACTAGTCTGGGACCAGTGGTACATACTCTAAGACTAACTTCGAGTCAGTAGAGTACTGGTCTGGGACTAGTGGTAAGAGTTGTACCTACTATGACACTGACTTTAGGTCGATTAAGAATTGGTTTGGGACCAGTGGTACACACTCTGAGACTGACTTTGGGTCAGTGGAGAATGGTATGACACATTCTCGATCAATTCTTCTTCTTCATGGTTCAGCAGAGCTAGGTTGAACAGAGCCAGCAGAGCTGAGTAGAGCCAGCAGAGCTGAGTAGAGTAGAGCAAAGCCAACAGAGTTGGCAGAGCATAACAGAGCCAACAGAGCTGAGCAGAGCCAGTAGAGCTAGCAGAGCTGAGTAGAGCAGTGTAGGGCACTAATAGCAGAGATAGTATAGTTGGACATATGGATCAGCGGATGGAGTTCTCCCTAGTTGAGAGGGAGTGTTAAAATTGGAAACTGGGGCCAAACTCCATGTGGGTCATATTATTTATGGCAGCTGATATTTTTATTGGATCCCTCTCATTGAGAGGTGTAGGATTGATCTAAACATCATCCGATTCTGATAAGTATTTATGAATTTATGAATTTATTTATGTTATGGACAAATTGTCAAGTCGGCCAGCAACTTATGTAGGCTCAGAAGCCCAACAGTCATGTCTATTCAACCTCTCATTTTAGTATAAATAGAAGAGGACTTCAAGTCATTTCTATACACACTTGGATCTCTTCCTCTCACTACTTGTCTTTGGGTTTTAGTAGGAGGAGAGATCCTAAGGAAAAGCCGGAAACGCTGGAACTGCCGGAAAAGTCGGAACTGCCAGAAAATCTGGAACAGCTGGAAAAATCAAAAAAGCTAGAACTGCTAGAAAAGCCGGAAAAGCCTGACAAGTTGGAAAAGCTGGAGAAGTCGGAACTGCCGGAAAAGCTAGAACTACTGGAAAATCGAGAACTGCCGGAAAGGCTAGAACTTCCAGAAAAGCCGGAAATGTCGGAAAAGCCAGAAAAGCCAGAAAAGTTGGAACTGTCGGAAAAGCCGGAACTGCCAGAAAAGCCGGAACTTCCAGAAAAGCCGGAAACACTGGAAAAGCCAGAAAAATCGGAAAAGCCACAAATGCTAGAAAAGCCAGAAAAGCTGGAAAATCTGGAAAAGCCGGAACTGCCGGAAAAGCCGATAACACCAGAAAAGCCAGAAATATTGGAAAAGCCAGAAAAGCTAAAAAAGACAGAAAAGCCGAAAATGCTGGAAATGCCGAAAAAGCCGGAATTGCCGGAAAAGCCAGAACTACTGGGAACTGCCGAAACAGACAGAGCATCTGTCTCCGAAGGAAGGCAACATGATGTATGAGATCATGGGCAACATAATAAGCAGCGTGATGATATGAGCATGGGCAACATAATGATGCATGATGATATGAGCATGGGAAGCATAATGATGAATGAGATCATGAGCATGGGCAGCTTGATGATGAATAAGACCATGGAAGATGCAGCATGATGAGCAGCATGAAGATGAGAGCAGCTCAGTCATCAAGGTTCAACACATGTGACAGTACAGCAAGGTGTCACACGATAATGTGCAACAAATAGACGAGATGCAGCACTATGATAGGTGAACGAGTCACCTTAGAGAATCAACTGAAGCAATATGTCTTCAACTGATCTCATGCTGATATCAAAAGTCAAAATGATTGACTTCTATTGTAAATGTACTATCTCTCTCACTTTCTCTGCTGAACTTTGAAGAACATAAAAGAAGAATTGATCAAGGGTTTCCCCACATTGGGGTTTGTCCCTAGCTAGTGCCACATCTTGTGTCCTCTTGTCTTGGCTTGTCTTCTGTGATTTATATTTATGTTCTATCTGTAGTTTACTTTATGCTGATGTGATTGCTAATGTGAAAAAGAAATTGAAATAAATTGCTTTAGCATAGAACATACCTAAAATTAGTAGCGTTGTGGACTTTTGTGCGACTTGCTGAATAAAGGTGAAGAATTGGGCTAAGGACCAACCCTGAAGATCATCCTGGTGCATAGTTGATGGATATGGGAACCGACTCTGCAAGGGTTCCCCACTGGTGACTGACTTGTCCGAGTGTCCATGGGGAGAGGTGGCCTATTGTGATGGTTCAACCAATGGGGGAGTGATTTTTATGGAGACGGGGAGTGGTGTAACTGGAGGAAACATATGAAGTGGTAGTGACACTGGGTTGATAGTGGTGGTGAGTGACTGGGTAATGATGGGTCCTGTGCTCAGTAGTGGACCTGACTCTAGCAATAAATACATCATGGAAGCGGTGACGAGTTCTCTGTTGGGGACTTCTATGATGGATTGGATAACGGAATCAACTTCATTTTTCATCTTCGTGCCCAATAGTGTCCCAGAGGGTATAGTGTCTGAGAGGGTAGCGGATGTGGATGGAGTATGCGATGACGGTTTGCGTGAGCTAGATGTCGCAACTAAAGTGGAGGGTGGAATTTATTCAATGATGGGTGAGGAAGTATTGGATTGGGGCTCTTCAATGGTGAGGTAGACAATGTGACTGGCCGGCGTCGATTTCTGCTTTTGGTCTCGACTGGAGGTTTTTTAGCTTTTGACTTACGGGGTTTTGGGATGGTGGGGTTGGACTGTGAATGAGGTCCTACTACCAACATTGCAACAACTAAAGGGGAAGTACTCAAAGGACCATGTTGTATTAAACTTGAAACTCAGGAAATTTGGAAACCGAACCCGCTGAGATCCCCATGTTGGCGATGGTTTCCTTCAAGGATCTCATTTGATTCTTTAACAGTTTTATGACTGGTTGTATCTCCTCGGCGAGGCATTTCCTGGAATCCGCAACTGTCTCTCCTGGTATTTCTTGAGGTACCATCCTGTCAAAGAAATATATGTGTTTACCTTCCCGAATCTCCCCTGCGATTCCTGGCAACGAACTGACCTCTATGTGGAAAGATTCAGCTGATAACATAAAATTTTGAGGCCACATCTGGAAAGTATGGGTGTGAACGTAGTGTTGCCTCACCCAGGTGCTCCCATGACTAATACTAAAATAAATCTCTGTCGAGTATTCATCAAGTAGGGACCTGGGAATCTATTTCGCAGCCCTGATTACTGCCAACATTTTTATGTACCATCTACTAAACGAAGCCTCATTTATCTCCTTGTTGCTTGGGTCCCTCGAAGTTCTCTAAGGCGCATACCTTAGGACCAAAGGCTAGTCTTCTGTGATGGAATCTATCTCTCGACCCTCTGGTGGGCAATATTTGCACATTGCCATAGCAACAACAAGATAACCATAAATAAAATGGGTGGACCACTTGTAGACATCTTCACATGCTTCGAACATCTCCTGGAGGAGAAAAGCACACCAATTTAGCTGGGAGCCTACTGCGCAATGCTCTGTGACTGAAATCATATTCAACGTGCACTCATTCTTGGAGAAGTGATGCATCAGCTTCCTCACAATAATGTAGCAAGTGAACTTGATTTTTGGGGAGTTGATCAAATCTACGTGCACTCCCTTTCCTCCTCTCTTAGCATCATACTTGGTGTAGTAGTCGTCATCCCCTGTCTTCTTCACTCTCTTGGAAGTCATATGGAATGCGGTTGAAACTGCGTCTCCTCTTGCTAACAACCTCGTGAGCTTTTGAATCTCTATTGCATGAATTGGGTATTCTTTGTTGAGCCAGAGTGATCCTCCATGCATTTTGCTGACCAATAACTTTGTACATTGCATCGCTGCTAGAGTCATCCCAAACACCAGCAAACTTCTCAAATTCAGTAAGGTGGACCATTGGATTCCTCTGAAATCAATTTTGACTTTGATTGTTTCACTCTCGTCTTCCTTTGTGACTAAATTTGTGTAGACATCGCGTTTCATGGTCAAAAATTGGAATGAGTTTGAAAGATCATTCTCAACTAGCCCGACCTTGTCATACTTTCCGTAAAGCGACTCCCTTACTCCAATTCTTTCATCCAACCCAAACTCTAGAACATATACAATTTTATTCGACATCTCAAAGCAATGCTAATAAACACAAATTACAGGGGGCTGATATCTAATCCTAGAACAACAAAAATTAGAACCAGACTGCAAATGAAATGACTCTACCACCCTGGCTTCAGACTTTGAGGAATTCAACAGTGCCATGAAAATTAAGTAGACCAACTCAACACGACGTTTCTGACGAGACCTCCTAACTAATTACTACAACAACTTTCTATATGCATACTTAATCATGTTAATCCTACCATTGACTGAGTTGGACCTGACTCGAACGAAACAATTCTGGAAAAAGAAAGGTGGAGTTGATGGGTAATTATGTTATAGTGATGGAAGACATTTAGGAATTGATTATTGCTATAATGGGAATCTGGGCTAACACCAACATTATTGTCTAATTATTACATAAAGGACTCTTAACACGTGTGACCCCACCTCCCCCCCCAACCACAATCAGTTGTGGTGTGGTGGAATAATGTTAAAATTGGCAACTCAGGCCAAAATCCACATGGGTCATCTTATTTCTGACCCCTGATATTTTTCTTGGATTCCTCTCTCTGAGAGGTGTAGGATTGATCTAAATATCATTCCATTTTGACATGTACAAATTAAGTTGTGAATTTATTTTGATTATGGACAAATTGTCAAGGTTGGCTAGCAAACTCATGTAGGTTTAGAAGCCCAACAATCACGTCTATTCATCCTCAACGTTTGTGTATAAATACATCACGCCTCATCCTCATTTGGACAGACTTCACTTCTCACACACCTCTCTCTCTCTCCTCACATGATTGGGTACGGATTTCTGGGCAGCTTCTCCACACGTGCGAAGAAGAAGATAGTCATCTTCTATTTTGGGCGTTTGCCAGTGTTGACCAAATTTTAGGAAGGTTTTTGACCAGCATTGACCTATTTGACTGTGTTTTTTTAGGGAAATCTCTATTTGGGCAGGCCACATTTCTGGGCACAGAAATCGAGGCATTCCGTACTATTTGACTAACGTTGACTGCAGAGAATTGAATGCAAGTTTGACTTCTACATTGACCAAGTTTGAATGTCATTTTTGGGACTATTTTGGGATGATTCAGAGGACTATTGGAGGCTGAGTTGACTGGGTTTGACCGAGCTATTTTGGAGGTCAAATCTGCCCTATTGACCAACATTGACTTTTTTGGTTAGGGCTCTTTTGCTGCTGTTATAAATTATCAGAATTTGTAAATTGTACTATCTCTCTCTACTGAACTATTGAAGACTAAAACATACCATTGTTGCCTAAACTTAACATAACCGCAACTGGGACTGACTTGGCTGAATTTTTATTTGGAAATGTAAAGGACTGATTGATCAGAGGAAAAAGAAAATTGACGGACGCGGCTAATGATGACACAAATAAATGACTCCTATCGACTCTTACCTACACCTACCTATGGTCTCCTTTTGGAGATCCCATCAATTCTGAGTAACATTGTTTGATTTTTGGAAAGGTTTCATGCATGCACTATTCACCCGACCTGGTAGCAATACCTCATCCAGTTAGGCAAGCTTGATTGCTCGTGACTCCCTTACCTCCGCAACAACAAACTATCATAACAAATGCATTTGTAGTTTTCCAATAAACTTCAAGAACTTGCTGTCATATAGCAGAACATGCCCGTTGACTATGAATGATTTCCTTTTAATATGTTGGTCATGCCATGCCTTCTCCCTTTGCTTCTCGACCATTTGGTGGAAATCTGCCATAAACCTTGCCTCATCGAGCTCCACGAGTTCATCTAGCTGCTCATGAATTGATTCCTCATCTATCATATGAGTGGCCTGGGTAATGAAAAGGCTGTGAATAGAAAATTCAGCTGACACCATAGCTTCTCGTCTATACACAAGATGGAAAGATGTATTCTTGTGTAACTGCTTCACAGTTGTCTGATATGCCCATAGAGTTGCTGGCACTCTCTCGTACTAACATCCTAATTTGCTGAGCATATCTTGGTTAAACCCTTCTCCAATATCTTTTTGAAGGCTTCTACTATACCATTGGCTTGGGGGTGGTTTGGGCTGCTTTTGTGGTGCTGTATCATGAAATTTTGAAGTGAGGAAACCATTTCATTTATGAAGTGGGTCCCCTAATCACTGGTGAGATGCCTTGGGCACTCAAATCTAGATATGATATTCTCAAATATGAACCTGGTGGTAGTATCTATAGTACAATCCTTTACCATTGTTGTTTCTGCCCATCTGGTGTGGTACTCTGTTGTAGTGATTATATACTTGGCATGAGAGTGACGTGCCGACAGATTGATAGGCCCAATGAAATTCATTGCCCATTTCTGAAATATCTATAGTGCATGTACCAGTTGCAATGGTAGTTCATCTTGGTGTGAGGGCCTTCCAACCCTTTGGCACACATCACATCCTCTGGCGTATTCTTTCGCATCTTTGAAAACCATTGGCCACCATAGTTCTGCCTGCAACACTTTCCTTGTGGTAGTTTTTCCTCCAACTTGGCCACCCGCAACTCTTGAATGAAATTCCCATAGTACATCATGTCTCTCATGGTGAAGGACACATTTGCGCAACATGTGATCAAAGCCTAGTTTATATAGTTTCCCTACTATCAATTGATAATCCACAATTCATACGACCATATGTCTCTTTTGTGTAGTTGTGTATTCATCTGGAAATTTTCCTGTAGCTAAGAAGGCTACAATGTCTTCTAGGTAATATGGTACTACTTCAATCCAAAACATATCTGTGTCTAGTAGCTGATCATGTAGGGATCCTCCACTTTCTTCTAATTCCAACCGTGAGAGATGATCAGGTCCCACATTCAATCGTTTGGGCTTAACAATTACCTCAAAAGTGAATTCCTAGAATAACAACATGTTGAAAAGTGTAACTAGGTTCAGTCTTCATAATGACATGTAATTATGATTTTATGTAATGAGATGTAAAAGAGAAAAATAAAATTATTGTATTACTTGCTTCATGGGTTTCATGAGCTTGAGATTTTATTCTTGAGTTAAGACTCCCATTGAGAGTCTTTAGGAATTATTTGTCATCTAGTCATAAAATGTTAAGAGTCATTGTCATGTAATGAAGTCATGTTACACTTTGTAAAAGGTCAAACTTGTCTATGTAAAGTATCCTCCAAGACCTTATCACTTATCCTCTTCAAGTCGGCCTACAACGATGGAAGAACTTACTAGAAGAAGTCAGCCTAACCACTTGTGATCATGTTAGCCTAAAGGACATGACGAAATGTGTATATATAGCCACACTCGGCCTTACTTAGGAGCAAAAAAAATCAACAAGAAAAAGTTAAAAGAAGAGGACGAGTAGAAGTACGAAGAAGGGGTCAAGCAGAAGTGTGAAGAAGAGGTGGAGAAGTAGTGCGAAAAAGAGGCTACATAGAGAAGTGTGAAGAAAATAATCTTCTAGGCATAGCGAAGGAGGATTCTTCTGGGCATAGCGAAGAAGGTTTCTTCTGGGGTCAATGAAGGAGAGTTACTTCTGGGGATTACAAAGGAAGGTTTCTTTCAGGGTCAACAAAGAAAGGGTTCTTCTAGTTAATTGTTCTGGGTAACCGAGATAGAGATCAAGACTAGAGACCAAGATTCTCTATAAGAATCAAGTAAGATCATAGAGACTGAGATTCTCTAGGAGAAGTTGAGAAGATGCAGTGTGAAGAATAGAGACTGAGTTTCTCTAGAAGGAGTCGAGGAGAGCAGCTCGAGATCAAGAAGAAAGTCTAGAAAGGGAAGAGGTAGAGCATCAAGATTAGTGACAAGGTTCTTGAGACAATACTAGAATCAATGGTATTTTTCATGGTCTTGGTACTCATCAATTAAAGATCTATAAGGAGAATTTTGATCAGGTTTTCCTCTCAAGAGGTGAGAGGTTTTGGCCCTGGCTATCAAGCATACATACTGTGTCACTTGTCTTTTATTGTGCATATTGGTAATTGTCTTGATGAGAAGAACACAATAATAACATAACAAAGAAAAGACTATAAGCTAAGAAGTAAAAGTATATCACAAGCAATTATCAAGCAGAGAAATTTTTAATTGTTCATGCCCTATATTTCTCAACATGGTATCAGATCTTAGGTGCTGAAGTCAAGAAGGGGCATTCAAGCAAGTAGACACACAAGAATCGAGCTTCAAAGAAGGATCAAAGCAAGCCAAATAACACCAAGCAAGAAATCAATATCTACCAAAAGCCTAGATCGAAGAAATATACTCTAGCAAGAGTCTTGAAATTATCTTCAAGAAGGAAGTAGGAAGAAAGACCGAAACCCTAGAAGCACTTCCGAGATCATCACTCATACATCACCAAAGGAGTGGAAGCTCTTCAAATCTAAGAAAGCGTAGATCGAAAGGAAATCTTATCTTTATTAAAGCAAGGAGCTCTTTTGGAAAAATATCATCCTAAAGAAGGCAGTCTTCCCTCATCGAAGTAAGAACCTTCTTAAAAAGGATCATCTGAAGCAACAAGTTTGTTGAAGATTATTTCTTCACAAGTAAGTACCTTTTTCTTATAATCTAATCTAGTAAAAATGACTTCATGTTTCAAGGAGAACCATAAGTTGTTTGGGGCATCAAACTTCCTTGTATGGAAAAAAGGGATAGACGTAGTCCTCGAAGTAAATGAATTCATTGATCATGTCCATGGAAAGGTCTCCAAGCCATCTGAAGAACAAGCATTATCTGAATACACGGAAAGGGATCTAAAGGCTTAAAATATTCTTAAGGAATCTATCAAATATCCTCTCATTTCCAATGTAGTTGAGCTGGAGAAATTTAAACAAATATATGATAAGCTGGTAGAACTTTTCTCTGAAGTCACGATGAAAAGACCATATCACTTAGATCTGATCTATATAAATTAAAGGTGTCAAAGGATGAAGGGATATCATCATGCCTTTCAAATGTTATTTTTTTGTAGCATCGAAAGTGCTCTAGCCTTGAAAATTGGTCGAGAGGCTAAAGCACATGATTTCTAAAGAACCCAGAAACCGTTTGGTGAAATTCCATCAGAATTGTATTTTATTAAAATAATTAATAGTTTTAATGGGATCCCTAAATCTAAACTTAGGGAAATTAAAATATTAATGGGTATTAATCAAAATATGGGTGAGAATGATCTAGAAGGTGGATCAAGTCATGTTTTAATCTTAGTCGTTGATTAGAGACTTAATCTCAGCCATTGAAGACTTAATAAGAAAAGTATAAAATGGAGGCTTGGGGAAATCAAATGGGGAGATCTTGCAGCTGAGGGCAGTGAGAATCCGGGAGAAGGACTTTCTGGAGAATATAGCCAAAGAGGTGGAGAGAGATTGCAGAGAGGAAATGTAGTAGCCGGGAGCGCTAACGCAGAAAATCTATCTGTCACGCAGAATCTAGAACTGTCAGAACAACCGAAACTGTAGGGAACTGCTTGGACTACTAGGAACTACCGAAACAGTTGGGAAATCTGACACAGAGGCAACGTAGTAGCTGGGAGAGTTGACACAGAAAAGTTGCGTATCACGTAGAATCCAGAATTTTCGGAACAAATGAAACTATCGGGAACTACTAGAATAGCCGAGAGAGCTGACACAGAGGGTAGAGAAGGTGATGTAGGGCTGTCGCAGAGCCAACACAGAAATAGTCGGGGTTAGCCAGTCTTGTGCTGGATCAACCGAAATTCTGCCAGGTGAAGTGAGGTAAAACTCACTCAGATTTTCCGCCAGTATTTTCTCTGTAAAGGATTGCTAGATGAGCATCCTAGATTTGTATTCAGATATTTCTCCTGCATAATAATAAACCCATAGAACTATTGCACTAGTTTTCCCGCATTGGGTTTTTCCAGGGACTATTGTGTCCTATGTATCTTGGTCTTTTCTCTGTTTTTTGTTCCATGAGATCAAATATTTAATTAGTGTAGGCTACAAAAGTAATTTTCTTTAGTATTCAGAAGAATAACTTGATGAATGTAATTTAAAATCAAGTAGGTGACATAGATTCAAATTTGCTACAGTAGGGGTTCCTTCAGAGTATAGGAATTTTCACATCAAAAGCATCTCAAATAAAGGGTCAATTGCAGGATCTAGGAGAGATGGTACCTGATAAAGAAATGCTATTCGTTATTCTAAATGCATTGACTAATGAACAAGGTAACCTCATATCTACTAAGAAAGAGGAAGTTATCCCATTCATCAAATCATGGTCTCTCTGCAAGGAAGAAGAATACAGGTTGAAGAGAGAAAGAAACAAAATATCAAATAGAAGGGATCAATTAGTAACAAAAGGAAAAGGGAAATTTGGAATGTTTGGTCCTTCAAAGAAAAAGAAGAACGTTGCTAAGATAAGATGCTATGGATGTAAATAAATTGGGCACTGTAGAAGATATTTTCCTAAACATAATAAGGACAAGAGGGATAGGGAAGAATCCCATATTATAGAGGAAGTGAAAGAACCTGAGACAATGAAGCTTAAGAAGGAAGAAGCAAAATATCTCCATTATGACTGAGATGATCTTCTTCACTAGAAGGTACTTTCCATTTGTAATTTATGGATAGAAAACAATGTGAATAAGATAGGATGCATCAGATTAGAAAATAACATCGTGATAGAAGCATTAGATATAAGAGCTCGTCACAAAATAATGTCTAGAAGAAATTCTATTGAGTACAAAGAATAAGAGCCCTTGGAAACCTCATTGAAATCTCAAATAATACTTATAGAAAGAAATAGAGGTCATCATCATTTGGGATCATCGTACAATAATCAATGAAGAAACATATGCTGGGTGAGAATATGAAAGATCCTCAAGTTTCTCTGATGGAATCCTTATCAGAGGATTCACCGATCTAAAAAGAAAGCGAATGCTTCATCAAGGATTCCAAATCATGGAATTCAAGGGATGATGGTATGATGACATAATGAAGAAGCAAGTCTAAAGGATAAAGTTTTTTCATTCAAATGAAGTTGCTACAAGAATTTTGGATGGCAAGAATTATGAAAGACACGTCATATGGTTGCAAATAATATGGATCACTATTTCCATCTTGGGAAACATGATCAAAAGAAGGGATCTCCTCCTCCGAAATATTGAAGCAAGTCTTAAGTCACACTAGATGAAATCGACATAATATGTTCTCATATGAATCATAAAGGAGCTGACTGTAATTAAGGAACTCTGATTGGAAGCTCCTGAGAATGAAGTGTGTGAAAAGAAAGGAAGAGATTGTAAAATATGCAACAAAGGTAGAAGGCTTTCAACATCTGAGACCAAGAAATAATTGACTGGAATATCTCCTAGAAAGGTATGAAGAATCTGATAAGAGTCGGAAAAGGATGGAGACCCTTGACAATGAATATCTTTGGGAAATGTGTCAACATGTATGTAGGATGTTGATACCTAAAGGAAGATGCCATGAAGAAAGACCATCATAAAGGTAATTTTTATTTAAGTGTTCATTTCTTATTTTTGAACTAATATCTTGATGGGCTTCTGTAGGACTTCCAAAGGGAAGATCTGTGGATGAATTCTAGGAAGACCATATTGAAGGATATAAGATCCTTCCAGAAAATATGGCATAAAGAAAGCAACATTACACGAAGCAAAGCCAAATGAAAAAATGAGGGATCACTTTCTGATGAAATAAGGACATGACTAACTCATGGATGAAAGTGATGGATGGTCTATGCTCTATGTAGAAGTCCCCAAAAGATGAAGGCTCCATGACAAAATAAATTTATGACATCGAAGAAAAGAGGATTTCTTCAAGTAGTTGCTTGTCCCAACATCTCCACCTGAGAAGCTATTGTAGGTCCCTAATTAAGAGGGAGCCTAGAAAGTTTCTTACTTGGAAGAAACTTGGAAATTCCTAAGCCAAGAGGGAGCTTAGGTACATTCCTTTTGTAGGAATGATTACATTCCTTTATTGGAAGATGTCCTCCCTATCTGAAAGGGAGAGATAGACACATCATTTTGGTCTTCACCTGGGAAGACACAATGGAGGATTGGGTAATTATTTGGCATCCGATACTCTTTGAGGACGAGATAGGGCATCCAATAGGAGAGTAGTCGTGGAGGACCAATATTCTTTGAGGGCGGGTAGTTGATCAGGTGCTCAATATTTAGCTCAAAAATCAAAGTTCTCATATTGGCGCGAAAACTATACGACTGTATTTGTCTCGTCAAGATGATCGCAACGCAATTTGTTTCACTAAAAACAGAGTCCAGATGAAGGAGAAAAGGTCTGCTGTTTGTTTTCCTAAATAACTAAAAAAATTGCAGAATAGGACAGAATGATGACATGGCAGTCCAGTCAGCAAGGAATCTTCTTCAGTTTTCACCCAATGGGGCTGTGACAAGTGTCACTTCAGGATTCGCCAATTTTATTGTGTGAAGGAGAAACTGCCTAATTGGCCTCGAAGGTGGAATTTGATTTTTTTTTAGTTATTTAATTACATATATAATTTTATTTTATATTATATGGTTTTTAACTATATATTATATTATAATATTATATATATATATATATATATATATATATATATATATATATATATATATATATATATATATATATATATATATATATATATATATATTTTATATATTTGATATTAATTCAAATCCTAAATCTGCATATCACATAAGTCCGAGCTATATAATTCAAGGCATCGAAATATTTAAGGCAATGTTATTACATAGCAAAATGTATATGGGATGGGCGGAGGGCGGGTCTAAACTCGTGACCTCCCCCTCCCAAACTCCAATGCAAACCATTGCGCCAAGCGCTGTGTTTGTTAAACAGTGGCACGATGTTTTATTTAAGCCATAGCAAATGTAGACGACGGGAGCGGAGGGAGCCAGCCCTGCGGGGCCAACCCCCTCACCATATAACCATACGCTAAGACCATGGGCCAACGCCAACCATAAGCGTGCTTAATGCACCCCTAATCACGTTTAAGCCTAATTAATCTATAATTAAAGTTGGCGGCCTTTATGGCGGAGCCACCAAATCCGGAACTGCCACCAAACTTGGCGGACTTAACTAGAGTCTCTCTAGATTTAGTGGGGTTTCCTAGGAAAAACTTAAATGAAGCATATCTTGCTCAATTTTCGACCAATTTTCGAAAATGAATAGTCAATTTTGGATGATTTATACATTCTAAACTCATAGGTATAGGTTTCAAATGCAATACAAGACTTCTATAGGTGATTTTTCCATAGGGAAGTTGAGGGAAGCCTAGAGCCACCAGGGAAGGGGGTCATACTCAGAGCAACCATAGTCAGTGTTCAGAGATCCAATAGTCATTTTTGGCTAATTTGGACATTTTGAACACATTGGTGCAGGTATCATGAGCCATAGAGCTTTGTAAATAACATTTTTTCCACATTGAGATAATAAAGAGGCCCAAGCCATGGAAGTTGGACCAAGGAGATGTAGCCCATGAGGGTGAACTCCTTCATCAAAACACTGTGTTAATGTGTCTCTTTGATGGTTTTATGTACTGTACATGTTTTTTGTTCATTATTAGTTTTTGAAGCTATTTTTCTCATGAATGTCTTGTTTAACTTAAGGAAATTTACCTGTTTGTAAGCACCAACAAATAACAAAACCTCAACACAAAAAGAAAGAAGCAAGCACATGTTTATAAATCTATAATTTTTATTAGCACAACAAAACTAATCATACAAAACAAGATCAACAGTCTAAGGTAAAAATATTCCTCATGGAACACACCCTGAGTACCCAGGTAGGGGATGTTTCGAGAGAGACAATGATGAGAGTGTCTATCAATCATTGGTCTCGCCATCATTGAGCTTAGATCTTGTGGAGAGTTGGAGCTGCTAGTCAAGGCCTTGCTATGTAACAATGCTGGTTGATATGATGATATACAAATAAGTTACCAATCCAAATTCTTCTGATGAGAAATTCTTCAGATTGAGAAAGTCCAAGTGCCATTATGAATACCTCCCAAGTTAAGAGGGCGTGTTGAAAAGAGTAACTAGGTTTGGTCTTCATAATGACATGTAATTATGATTTTATGTAATAAGATGTAAAAGAGAAAAATAAAATTACTGTATTACTTGCTTCATGGGTTTCATGAGCAAGAGATTTTATTCTTGAGTCAAGGCTCCCATTGAGAGTCTTTAGGAATTATTTGTCATCTATTCATAAAATGTTAGAGTCATTGTAATGTAATGAAGTCATGTTAGACTTTATGAAAGGTGAAACTTGTCTATGTAAGGTATCCTCCAAGACCTAGTCACTTATCCTCTTCAAGTCAGCCTACAACGATGGAAGAACTTGCTTGAAGAAGTCGGCCTAACCACTTATGATCATGTCGGCCTAAAGGACATGAGGAAAGGTGTATATATAGCCACACTCAACCTCACTTAGGAGCAAAAAAATTCTACAAGAAAAAGTGAAAAGAAGAGGACAAGCAGAAGTACGAAGAAGAGGTCAAGCAGAAGTGTGAAGAAGAGGTGGAGAAGTAGTGCGAAAAAGAGGCTACAAAGAGAAGTGTGAAGATCAGATTCTTCTGGGCATAGTGAAGGAGGATTTTTCTTGGCATAGCGAAGAAGGTTTCTTTTGGGATAAGTGAAGGAGAGTAACTTCTGGGGATTACAGAGGAAGGTTTCTTTTAGGGTCAGTGAAGAAAGGGTTCTTCTGGATGCTTGTTCTGGGTAACCATGATAGAGATCAAGGCTAGAGACTGAGATTCTCTAGAGGAAGCAAGTAATATCATAGAGATCAAGATTCTCTAGGAGAAGTCGAGAAGAAGCAGTGTGAAAAATAGAGACCGAGTTTATCTAGAAGGAGCCAAGGAGAGTAGTTCGAGATCAAGAAGAAAGTCAAGAAAGGGAAGAGACAGAGCATCAAGGTTAGTGACAAGGTTCTTGACTAGAGTTAAGGGTCTTTGTCATGGTCTTGGTACTCATCAATTGAAGATCTAGAAGAAGAATTTTGATCGGGTTTTCTTCTCAAGTGGTGAAAGGTTTTGGCCCTAGCTGTCAAGCCTACATACTATGTCACTTGTCTTTTATTTTGCATATTGGTAATTGTCTTGATGAAAATAACACAATAATAACATAACAAAGAAAAGACTATAAGCTAAGAAGTAAAATTATATCAAAAACGATTATCAAGTAGAGAAATATTTTAACTATTCATGCCCTAGATTTCTCAACACAACAGGCACCTATAAATTATTCCTTCAAGCACTGGCTTGTTCACTAAATATTTCAAAGCAGAATGGTTAGTAAAAAATTTAAATGGACCTCCCAACAAGTAGCGTCTAAATTTTTGAATTGAATATACTATCGCCAATGCCTCTCGCTCAGTCGTGGTATAGTTCTTTTCTGTTGTGGATAACTTTCTGTTGGCAAAATAAATTGGGTGGTCGAGGCTCCCTTCCCCCAGTTGAGCCAGAACAACTCCCAGAGCAATGTCTAATGCACCAATGTGGACATGGAGTTGTTTGTTCTAGTCAGGGTAGACCATAATCAATGCACTTACTAATTTTTCTTTCAATATGTTGAGTGCAACTTGACACTCCTCCAACCATATAAATTGTTCAACCTTCCTCAGTAGTTTCTCCATCAGTGCTGTAATAGATGCGTAGTTGCAGATAAATCTCTTGTAGTACCGGGTATGTCCCAAAGTGGATCTGAGCTACTTTACACTTGCGGGTAGGTCCATATTCACTATCACTGCGACCTTAGCAGGATCGACGCACACTCCTTCTGTGCATACTATGTGGCCCAAAAGCGTGCCAAACAGGACTGCAAATATGCATTTCTTCAAATTAAATGATATTTGTAGCTGTCTACATCGATCAAACATGATCCAGAGCAAACTGGAGTGTTTCTTTAGCAGTCTATATACTGTCTAGTAATCCATATAGACCTCTAGGAACCTATGGATATAATCTCTAAAGGTGGCAATTACAATTCTCGAGAACACTGAAGGTGCATTCTTGAGATCGAATGGCATAACATGATAGGAATAGGATCCCCATTCTATAGTAAATTTAGTTTTCCTTTTATCCTCCTCAGCGATTTTGACTTGGTGATAGCCAGAGAATCTGTCTATAAAGGAGTAGGCTTCATTCCCCGCCACATTATCTAGAATTTCATAGGTCATGCACAAAAGCATTGTTCAAGCTACAGTAGTCCACATAGACTCGTATTTATGTAACATCTTTCTTGTTTTGTATCACAATCAGACTCACCCATTCTGCCTCATCCACTGGAAATATAAGCCCTGCTGCTAGCATTTTTTCTATCTCTTTCTTCACTTTCTCCTCAACTCTTGGGTTTAGTCTATAAGATCGATGCTTTACTATATTTTCATATGGTTTTATCACAATTTCCATCTCCCATATGTCTCCTTTAATTCCTTTCAGTTATGCAACTAACGAAGGAAACAAGTCTTCATACTCCATCAGGAGGTCGAAAATTTCTTTTGTAGTTTGTTCATCCCAATAACCTCCAATCAAGGCTAGCTTTGGTTTTTCATCATTCTCGACGTTATGCTTCCACAATTTCAGTGGGAGTAAGTGTGGCACATCGGTTACAGGTCCATCCTTGACGTCTCTTTCCCCTTCTGTTTCGTGGAATGAAAAATGTCGTAATTCCTCCAGATCATCCTCACCCAACTCTTTGTCCACCTTTCCACAAACCATTGCTTCATGATACCCTAAATTATAGATATGCTTGAAGGTATTCTATTTTATGCACCCATCCATTAGCTGACCGATTGTGAGTAGAATCTTCTTAACAACCTACAATGCCTCAGTCAGCCTCCTGTCATTATCTAAGAAAGAAAAATTGTTGACAAACTGATCAACAAAACTATCCCAGTTCCCCATTTGTCTCCTTATTTATTCTTGTGCATACCAAGATTTTGTAAATGTTCCCAAGGTATGTATAAAACCATGCACCTAGGACTCCTTTAGAACTCCTTCCCACTTCCATCTTTCCTTAGAAATTTTCAAATGTTGTCGAGGGTCAGAGTCCCCCGTGTACTTGGCGAAATATTGAGGGTACTCCGCCACTTGTTTGAATCTTACTTTCATGGCTATTTTGATCTTATCCCATTCTTGGAGGTAGTTGTGGTGAACTCCCCACCATCTTACCACTGTCTCTTGTAACACGACATTTAGTATCGGTACTTTTGGTTCTTCAATAACAGTTGCATCAATATTGTTGAGAAATGAGTTTATTGAGTTTGTACCATTAAATATAGGGAAACCTTTTACCTCAGTGCCTATGCAATTGGCTCAAAAGATTGCGACGTAATGTCCTATGTTGATCTCATAACCACTCTGCTTCCAATCGTCCTAAGCGACCTCTAAGCCAACTTATGAGTTTTGAATGCTCTGCTAGCTCATAAACCCTTCAGCCATTGGGTTAATGTAGTCCTCCCTTCTTGTTGTTGTTGGTCTGTGTTGTCGCACAGATTGTCTGGGCAGCGCAACAACGCTCAGACTGGGGGCTGTCACCCTGATCCCCGATCTCTCCGTTTAAGCCATCTCCCAAGGCTAAGGGGGGTAGACCCGATGGGATGAAGGAAGACCAACTATGGACCAATTGGGTTGGGAGACATAGCAAGGCAATACCAGTACTTGATTGATTTTAGGAATTAATGTACCAGTGCCTTATGGAGTTAATGATTAAATGATTATTTATTAAACGTTGCAGAAATATGAACCTTGTAAAACAATCATTTATCATCAAATATCCCAAGTGATACAAGCTATTCAATAAACTCAACGCTTTAATAATGATCCAGCAATTAAATTTCTAAAGATTGAATGCTTTAAACAACCATACAATGTAAATGCTAACCAATTACCACTTTCATATAGCTAACTTTTAAATAAACTTTTTAAGTGCATTTAACTATAGAGAAGTGGAACATAGATACCACAAAAGACACCAAAAAATGAATTTTCAATTAGTCTTTTTCAAATTTTTTTAATTTTTATATATTTTTATATTTTTAAATAAAACAAAACTAAGCAAAAATTAAAGTAAATGAAACCTAAAATTATTTACACTAAACTAAACTTAAATTAAAAACAAAATAAACTAAAACTAAAAACTAACTGTGAACAAAAAAAAAATTCAAATATTAAACTAATCTAAATCTAAAATTTAATTCTAAAACTAAATAAAAGAAAACTTAAAAAAAAAATTCTTTATGCCTTTTTTAATTTTTAATTTTTATGATTTTTGATTTATTCTAAAACTAAACTAAACTAAAACAAAGATTTAATTTCTAAAACTAAAATCTAAAAAGAACTTTAGTATGCCTTTTTTATATTTTTTTAAATTTTTTATTATGATATAAAGCTCTAAACTTAAAATCAACATAGATCAAAACTAAAGTTAAAATTTAATCTAAACTAAAACTTAACATACCTAAAGCTAAAACCTAACCATATTACATAAATACAAATGAAGAAAATAAAACAACGAATTCTACTTTTTGTTTTTATTTTTAATATATGTATATTCTTTTCAGATTTTTTAATATTATTTTTTAAAAGTCAAAATAAACAAAATTTAAATCTGAAAAAAAAAAAAAAAAAAAAAAATTGCAAAGAAATAAATCTAGATTATTTATTAAAAAAAATCTAATTTGAAAATGCTAACCAAGTCTAAACTTAAATGTATCTAGAAGAAATAACGTGAACAAAAAAAAATAAACGAAAAATGTCTACGCTAATCCTACTGATATATACATGTAAAAATGAAATTTCTGCCGTTTGTACCACTGCTTGAAAGGGAAGGCTGCAGGATTCGAAGAGAAGCTACACAAGGACGAGGACTGGTTTTCTTTGTGTTTGCAAGTATGATGGCAGCGGACAAAAAAAATCGTGGATTTCCGGCAGTGTGGAGAGGTAGCTGCACGTAGATGCGTGGAACGACGAAGATTTGGAGAGGATACGCAGGAAAGGAAGCTGGTTTTAGCAGAGAATGGAGCGAGGTTGCTGCGTGGATCAGGGGGAGAGGCAGCGTAGAGCTGCAATGAAGCTGGGCAGCGTGGACAGTGGGTAGACTGCGCTGATTTAATTTGCAGGTGAAAGAATGGGTGGAGGTGTGCATGGAAACTGGACAGCGTGTGAGGATGCATGGGCAGATTACTGAAGAAATGAGATTGCATGGAGAGAAAATGCACGGAGGGAGGGCGCAGGGATGTAAAAGAAGTGATGAAATAAAGTTGTGCAGACAAGGAGCAGATTTGCAGTGTTTTGCAGCCTGCTTAAAAAAATTTTGAAAATTTTTCCTGCAATAAAAATGAAGCCCCGAGTAGTAGAGAAACTGAAACTGGCGGCCCAGAAACCCCAGGATGCCATAGCATATAAAAAAAAAAAAAAAAAAAAACTGTCAAAATGAAATCCAGGCAGCAAACAGATAGCCTGGAAAAACCCTCGAATTTCCTCAAAAAACCTGAAAATCTTTTGAAGAATATCCCTGCAAATAATGATGTTGAGGCCAGATCTTACCCTCCAGGGCCTAGATCTGGCTTCAAACAAAAATCTCCTCTTCAGTCCTGCAACCTGTAATAGCAAAAAACCAAATACCCAGAAATAATATGTGCAAGAAACAAAACTAAAAACCCTAAATCAGCTAAATAATTACAGTGATTACAAATTAAAGGCTCTAGGTAGCCATATTTATTGTTATGCCACAGAAATATTTTCAGAATTTAAAGTTAATGTGAGATGCTTCAGAAAACCCTTCATGCATTCATAAAAAAATAAAAATTCAAATGATAAGCCCGAGATCAAAACTGGCTAGGCTCTTTCAGAAAATGCAATCCGGGAGTTGGCTGGTTCAGCTGAGAACTTCTCCGAATGCCCTGTGATCTAATAAAAAAAAGGATTTCCTGCACAACTTAAAATCAACCATTAACATAGAGAAAGAAAACAATAGTGAAATTTAGATCAAATGGAGATACCTGCCATTATATTCAGAAATTAAACTATCGTTCAAACCCCAGAGATCAGACAAGATACCTGTGTCTAAATCAACCTTCATCAAGCTATTATCAATGACTGAAAATAAAATTATGCAGAAAAATAAAACATCTTACAGCATTTCCACAAGAGTAACACCAACAAGATTTTCAACCCCAAAGTTTTTCTTTATTGTACAAAAAATGACTACAAGAGAGCTTTCTTTAGCACCAGACTTTAAGATCCAATGATCTCAAATGACCCCGACACCCTATTTAAAGAAAAAATTCCCAACGGCTAGTTCGAGTGATCCATGTCAAACTAATCTTGACCATCGATGAGGATCAAAATCCCTTTCAATCTCATCTATCGAAATTTTAAATGCATTTTAATATATTAAAAATTAAAATTTTGCATTTATTTTCTCAAAATTTTGACTTATTATTATTTTATTATTTTATTTTATTTTATTTTTTTAATTTATTTTTAAATTTTAATTTTTTTTTTTTTTTTTTGGATCCTCGAACTTAGCCTTTGGAAAAATCACCTAGGACCTAGGACTTAGGACTTATGAGGGGATAAAACATTTTCTAACCCTCAATACACTTTACATCATGAATTTTACAATTTTACATCTCAAAAGGGGAAATCCATTTGACATAGACCCCCATAGACCACCCAGTTTTGCGACACAAATATAATCTAGCAGATCAAGCAATTTGTAATAACCTAACCAAATAGTTAGAATTATTTCCAAATTACTTTTACATAGACTCTAAGCACACTAGGATTCCCTTAAGATTCTAATGAAAAAATTCATTCTAGCTTTGGGGTTAGGCTGAAGGAAAACTCTGCCGATCATGGATCGATGAGACAAAAAACCTTCCGAAACGTAGATTATCACTAGAAAATTAGGTTTGCCTAGGAAATTTACATACATGACTCATATCTGCTAAGATTATTTACAATTTACAGATGCGGACTGGGTTTACAACATAACATGATCGGGTTGATGATGACAGTCGAATGGCACGGACACGTTGATCAAGCGCTATCCCTTTTCGCGAAAAAGGGGGTGTACTGCTATGGGTAGTTGACACGTAGTAGTCAGCATCTGGCTCTACTTGGGGACATGTTGCTACATTGTAGGAATGTGAAAATCCAGAATCTGCATCCATGCAACACAACAAAACATAAGTAGTGTCCATCCAAAAATCATCATATAACATTAAGCACAGAAAAGATATAAGCTCTTTATTTATTAACTAGCTAGTAACATGAAAAGTAAATCTAATCCTAAAACAGAAATAAAATGTTGAAATGACAAGGAGTAAGGTTAGAAATACAATACAGAGGATGCCCCATGGCATCAGATGTGTTCAATATAGTGTATATTGAGCAATTGCCTGCTTTCAGGCAAATATGTCGGCTGCTTATCGGATGTGCCATGTCCAATTTTGCATATGGTAGGACTTTTTCCTATCCGAAAATCAAGCTGCTCGCGACCGTCTGATACATCAAATCTTCTTCTTGTTTTCTTTCTTTTGCGTTTCTTCTTCGTGGTAGGTTGTATCACTGATGATGTGGAACATTCTGCTTCAAATCTCTCAGATGAAGTATGTAAGATATGCGTGACATGTCTTTCTTCATCTTGCATCTGATCTTTATCGTTTTTAATTTTATCTGGATCACCTTCAATTAACCACCTTTCAATCGAACCAATGACCTCCTCATAATAAGATGGAGCTTGTTGCAGCAAATAAGGAGGCTCCTGATCTATTGACGTTCCCTGGTTTCTTTCATCCTCTGACCATTGTTGAAATTTCTGAACCTGTATTTTAATGGCATCTATCTAACTAGAGTGTTCAACCTTCATAGCACTGATTTCCCTGGCATGGTCTTCTTCCATATCTTTTATTACTTTATCGTTCTTTTCCTTTATGGTCATCAAGCAATGCTGCATAGAGTTTATCTCTTCCTTATGATTTGCTTGCATGGTAGCCAACTGATTATTATGATCGAATGTCATGATAGTCATTTCTTCATCCATAGTTAATAACTTGTTTTGTATAGAATTAATTTCCCTATCATGATTAGCTTTCATGGTCGTCATATTTTCCTCTAACCCTGATAACTTGCTTTGCATAAAACTAAATTCTGTGTCATGATTAGTTTTCATGGCCTCAATTTCCTTCGCATGTTGACTTTGTATGTCGGTTACATGATCAGAGTGTTTAATTTTCATGATTTCGATCTCCTTATCACGTTTTTCCAGGTGGGTGCATAAAGTTCTCATATCATTGGTGTAATTAGTTACAAATTTTTCTTGATTGATCCCCATAGTACATTTCGAATGAATTCATCAATTATTGCAAGAAGGAAGATATCAAGAAAGATACAATTGTTCCTTATACTCCTGAACAAAATGGAGTAGTTGAAAGAAAGAACAGGTCTATTGTAGAAGTTGCTCATGCCATGCTCCATGATCAAAATTTGCCAAAGTTCCTTTGGGGAGAAGCAACAAATGTTTCTGTATAGGTTCAAAATAGGGTGCCTCATAAAGCATTGGACAACAAGACCCCTGAAGAAGTGTTCACAGGTGTCAAGCCTGATGTTGGCCATCTCCGTATCTTTAGATGCCATATATATTTCCATGTGCCAAAGGACAAAAGAAACAAGCTGGAAGCCATGGGAAGAAAAGGTACATTTGTTGGATATTGTGAAAATTCTAAAGATTTTAGAATATATATTCTTGGTCAAAGGTGTTGAAGAATCTAGGGAAGTTAGCATTAGATAGATTCTTCTATACTTGATAACAATTTGTGAAATGATTTTACTATTTATCTTATCTTAATCTTCTTCTTATTCTGAGTGTGTGTGTTTACTTCATCAAACTACTACCAAAACAAAGAGACAAGAACACAAGAAGTAGGCATTCTGCCAAGTCCAAAATCTCTCCCTCTTGGAGAGAAAAACCCGCACATAATTCTTCTTATAGAGATTCTAATTGACAAACACCAAGACCATTATACTTGACCCTCTATGCCACTCCAAGACCAAGACACCAATCCTCTTCCTTTGTTACTACTGAGATCATCTTCATCATTGCTATTTCACTAAGGTCATCATTATTGCATTATAGTAGTACCATTGCTGCACCTTCAACTAGATGATTGTTGCAACTTCACTAAGATCATCACCATGTCAACTAGGTCTCTATAGTTGTACTTAGAACGTATGCCAAGATAGAGAACATTACTATAGGAGCACCGAGGTTCTTATCATTACAATGAGACTTTGACTATGAGTATGTCAAGAGTGTATCATCCTCTTCATAACAGATATGCTGAGACTGTGTGTTCTACTGTGGGATCATCGTGATCCTTAACCATGCCGAGACAGTAATACTGAGATCCTTCTCATCACATATATGCAAAGACTGTTGATATCCACTGAGACTGTGATAGTATTCTTCCTTCATCGAGATCTTCCTACACCGAGATCTTCCTACACTAAGACTGTTTCAGAGACATCCAAAAATGTGTCCTTCTATAATGTGGATTGCAGACCCCTATACTTGTCCAAGATTTCAGAGATCCGAGTTGCAGAGAGATGTCTGAAATTTATTGACTTTAATTCTGAACTTACATGCCTATTTATAGTGGTTTGACCCACATATTAAGCCAACCTGTCAGTGTGAACATATGTGTCTCTATTTGCAATCTGACATGACTTTTATTTAGTTCATTTGCTAGCCAACTTCATCCTGAGGATTGTGCTTGTCTTGGAGGGTTTTTCTAGACATTCGGTTTGTCCCATATACATTACACATAGTCTCATGAAGAGCTCTTCAATTT
The DNA here is from genome assembly GCA_031772625.1 of Pinus tabuliformis. Lineage (NCBI taxonomy): Eukaryota > Viridiplantae > Streptophyta > Pinopsida > Pinales > Pinaceae > Pinus > Pinus tabuliformis. The sequence continues at coordinate 1,240,455,122 of CM062809.1, forward strand.
TATTTTGACTCTTTGACTTTCCTAGACCTATGGAATGAGCAAGAAACTCATTCATATAATTTATAAAAATAGTAATTCTTTTTCTTGACAAGTACAAAGATCAAAATTACATTGAAAAATACCGAACCTAGTTACCCTTTTCTTCAACAAAAGGAAGGTTGAAATTAGTAGGGATGTAACGTTCAATGAAGATGTTTCCCTTAGGAAAGTAAGGGACCTTCCTCCGACTCCTCCTCTTGAGAAGAAGAATGATGATATGGATATTCTAGATGGTCCTTCCGTGCCTGAATCTGAGACAAATATTTTTGATGATCCCATGGAGCCCATGGACCCCTTAGATCCTCCATGTGATCTTCCTTCCAGGAAAAGGCCACTTTGGCTCCATGACAGATTACATGATGATGAAAGATGAGTTCTCGTTCAAATATCATTTAGAGAAAGGAAGAATCCATGCAGATACCTGGGATATGTTGCAGCCATGAGTATTATGATTCAAGTCGAACCTACCACCTTTGAAGAAGCCATGAAAGAAAAAGTTTGGAAGGATGTTATGGCCAAAGAATATGAATAAATTATGAAGAATGTTGTATGGGATGTTGTGCTGAGATTGGACGGGAAATACGTGGTGACTTCAAAGTGGTTATTCAAGATTAAACATGGAGTTGATGGCAGCATTGAGAAATATAAAGCAAGGTTCGTAGCCTGAGGATTCTCCCAGAAAGAGGTAGAAGATTATGATGATATATTTTCACTTGTGGCTCGATATACAACCATTCGTTTGATAGTTTCTCTTGCTGCTAGTCAAGGATGGAGCCTTCATCAAATGGACGTGAAGATAACATTCCTCCATGGCATGTTACAGGAAGAAGTGTACATTGATAAGCCACAAGGATTTGAAGTAGAGGATCGAAAGACACATGTTTTCAAGTTGAAGAAGGCATTGTATGGTTTGAAACAAGCCCCCAAAGCATGGTACGCCCACATAGACAATTATTTGGTGAAGCTGGGATTCACAAGAAGCAATGTTGATCCCAACCTATACTTCAAAGTAGTCCAAAGTATGTCGTTGATTTTGGTTTTATATGTTGACGATCTATTCTTGATAGGTAGTGAGCCCCTAATGATAGAGTGTAAGAGGGATCTAGCCTTTGAATTCGAGATGAAGGAATTTGGACTCATGCACTACTTTCTAGGCCTTGAGGTGTGGCAAAGGCCTAGTGAGATTTTCCTTTCACAAGGAAAATATGTCATGAAGCTGCTGGAGAGATTTGGAATGACAAAATGCAAGTCCTTTCCCACACTGATGGAAATGAATTTCAAGAAATTATGTGGAGAAGCTGCAGGACCTAATTTAGTGAATCCATTCAAGTATAGACAATTGATTAGGGCTTTGATGTTCTTAGTGAACAACCATCTAGATATATTCTATGCAGTAAACAAATTGTGTCAATTCATGATCGAGCCTCTCCATGCACATTGGATCACTATCAAACACATTTTGAGATATTTGCATGGGATGATCACCCTTGGTTTGAGATATTTTGTCAAAGATGTTCGACTTCATGGATATACCAATGTTGATTAGGAAGGAAACATTGTCGACATGAAGAGTACATCTGGATGTTGTTTTAGTCTTGGATCTTCCATGGTATCTAGGATGAGTAGGAAGCAAAAGTCTGTAGCATTGAGTACCCGTCGAGGCAGAGTACATTGCCGCTAGCATGGCTAGCTGCAAAGCAGTTTGGTTGAGGAAGCTCTTTGGAGAGCTATATGAGCAGGTCCTAGACACTACAATGATATATTGCGACAACAAGAGTGGGATATTTCTCACAAATAATCATGTATTTCATGACAAGTCCAAGCACATAGAGATTCAATATCATTACATTCGAGACATGGTGCATAGAGGAGCCATTAGACACCATCATATATCGACAAATGAGTAGATTGCAGATATTCTCACCAAGGCTTTTCTGAAAGGGAAGTTCTTGGTCTTCAGAGAGCAGCTTGGACTAATGGATATGACCCCTTCTGATAAGGGGCATCACTGATCAAGAACACCAAGCTGACTCTTCCCCACTGCCTGAGCTCCTAGTGTGAGGAATTGAGATAGAGGGCTCCTAGGGTTGAGGGATATTTGGACAAAAGGTTCGTATATGTTGCTCCCCTATCTGTTACATAGGGCCAGAGTTGTTTCTCCCCTATCTTGGTCTTTGCATAATATACCCCAGTTGGCATCATACCCACAAACTAGGCTTGTTGGGATTACTGCTCCGTATTTAGCCAACGGGTTGAGAGTGTACTTGGGGGTGTACAACCCAAGTTGATTATGATGCAGGTGTTATACTACATGACCCTTGAGGGTCATTGTTGGGAATATCAGTTGGCAATAGGATGGGTTGAGATGTGCTCCCCTATATCACCTATAGCTAGATATGGGGTTGAAGGTGTTTTTCTCCCCCATGCGATTCAGGATTGAGATATGTTCCTCGATGTAGTTTCAGGTTGAGATGTGCTCCTTGATATTGTTCTCAGATTGCGATATGCTCTCTAACGTTATAGAGAGTGGTAGCTAATGCTCCCAAATTTTTCTTCTTCATATTTGATAATGTTTCAGCAGATAGAGTTGAGCAGAGATGGGACATGATATGACGACGTGATACACATGACATGATGCAATTGGAATTTGTCCCTAGCTGAGAGGGAGTGTTAATTTTGCAACTCAGTGATAAATTCCAACCATGGGACTAGATTCCTCTTTTCGAGAGGACCATTTTTTACTATTGAAGCACTCAATTTGGACCAGGGAAAGTGTTCTTATGAAGAAAATCCCACATATGCACATTTGGATAGGTCGGCCCTAACAGGAAATTGGTCACCCTTGGAAGCCTATAAATAAAAGTGACCTCAAGCTCATTTGGACATCACCAAGCATCATCTTCTTCTCTTCTTCATTGATTTGTTCGCACAGGTCTGAGGTTGGGTTGAGGAAAGAGGTTCACATAGGTCCAAAAATACAGGGTCTGAAGCTCGCACATGTTCTAGGGTTTTCGGTCACCACTGCAGGCTCGTCAAAGGAAATTTTCAGCTATAACTGCAGGCCAGTAGGCTCAAGGGTGCAATTGGAAGGTCCTAGCTGCATGCACACCTCTTCCTCCATGCGGTTGGGCTTTAGGGCTAAATTTGACTACAAACTAGAAAAGTTGTGTTTGATATATATTGATGCTGGAAACATAATTTTGAATGTTATTGGTTATTTTGTTAGATGATTTTGTATAGGGCTCATTGTACTCTTTGTTGAACATTTTATGACAATATAATAGAAGAATAATTTTCAAAGGGTTTTCCCCCTTGTGGGGTTTTCCCCTAGTCTTTGACCAAACCCGATGTCTCTTGTTGATGTGTTGATTGTCTCCTTTATCATTGCATTTATTGTTCTATGTTCAATTACTCTTAATGATTGGAAAGATTAATTTTTATTGAAAAGATTGCTAATTGAAGAATTGAATTGGGCTAAAAGTAATTGAAACGACATAGAGCAATGTGAAAATTAACACTTTGACCATTGACCCTCCTTTGAATTTTATCTCTTCAAAATTATTTTTTCATCAATGGTTATATTTCTTCATATTCTATATCACAATTTTAGTCCCAAAAATCTCTAACAATATGAACAACTATGAAAATCCACATTAACTTATTGAGAACAATTATTAAAAATAAAGTAATGATTGATAAAATATATTTAAATTGAAAATAAGGAACAAAAATATTACTCAAAAATAAGAAAAGTGTATTTCCTTCTGTCAGCTGCATGTGCCACATTCGTAGCTCAAACTGAAGTGCTCCAAGAGAATAAGATAATGTTTAGAGTCCAAATATTACTAAGGGCTAATAATATTTGATTGTTTCTATTTTTAGCCTGGCAGTCTAAAAATAGACTCTGATCACACTGCTATGAACCAAAAATAGAAGTCCATCTATTTTTCCCAACATGACCAATCATCCATAAACAGCATCCTGCAACTCATAGACCATGATCCATATGTCTAAAAATAGACATAGTCTAAAAATAGACTTTGCGCCATAATTAGCCTGTGGGCCCACTTAGTGAAGGCGACTACTTTCCACTAAGCTCCATCATCTTGTTGCATTCTCAACACTCCCTCTCAACAAGATATGGATTATCAGCAACCCCTATCCTGCCTCGGTGGTATTCGAATTTGCTCCTGGTGAGCGCCTTCGTCAAGATATCAGCATCCTGATCCTCCGTTGGAATGTATGAAAGTAACATGACTCTCCACTGCACACAATCTTTGATATGATGGTACCTGATGTCCTTGCTGCCATATACTCGGCCTCTTGGGCTCCCTGCCCAATCTACATCCGTGAAGCCACATAGATTCACCTCATCCAATCCATATCCCGATGTGCCTCTCTTGAGCCTGCACACATGCGACTCCACCAACTGTCGATAACTAGTGGCATCCACTACCTTCGCTGAAGTAGTATCCTCCTTCCTCCAACCTCTAGGAAGGAACTCAGTCTTCACGTCCATCTAATGAATGTGCCACCCCATCTGCATCACTCTATAGATCCATCTCGAACCCACCACTGATTTCCCTTCCAGTCTTGGGACAATCTCCCATGCACTGTTTCTGACAATCGAATCATACTCTTCCACCATGGCGTCTACCCATGCGGGATCCTCCACAGCTTCCTCGAAAGAGGATGGCTCAGTCACAACACATTTGCTCACAAGAGCCATGTATCCAGTGTACCGATCAGGTGACTGTCTCTATCTACGTTGAGCTATAGGTGGTCCTACAACTTTCTCTGCATCTTGAGCCAATCGCTCAGCTTCTATCAAGCGCTTTCGCCCTCTGATGGTTGGCGCTGCATGAGTGGTCTCTTCCACTCCATGAACTTCGTCCTGTGGCTGATCCACGTCCTGAAGCTCATCCTTAGGAACTAAGAGCTCCTCATCTGCATGCAAGTGTGGCTCCCTCTCAAGCGAACACTTCATGGCTTTCTCCTCCTGAAATTTTATATCCTGTCGCACAAGAGTCTTTCCACTGTCTAGCAAATACACACGATAGTTGTGGGGTGTATCAGTGTACCCCAGAAATATCCCAACCTCTGCGGTCGGCTCCAACTTCTTCCTGGCATCCTTCTTCACATGCATGTAAACGTTAGCACCAAAAATCCTCAAATGAGAAATATCAGGGCTCTTACCAGAATAAGCCTCCTTGGGTGTACTCATGCCAAGTATCATGTGAGGACAATGATTCTGCACATATACTGCAGTATTGCATGCTTCCGCCCACAAGTGAACGGGTAGGCTCTGATCATGCAACATCACCCGTGCAGCACCCACGATCATTCTGTTCTTCCACTCAGCAACCCCGTTCTACTGTGGGTTATGGGGAGCTATGAGCTCTCTTCGAATCCCTTCTGCACTGCAGAAATCCTTGAACTCGCCAGAGATGTATTCACCACCATTATCGCTCCTAAGAGCCTTCACCTTCTCCCCCGACTCCTTCTCGACCAGTGCTTTGAACTCACAGAACTTTGAGTATGTCTCTCTCTTCTTCTGCATGAAGAAGATCCAGCACTTACGAGAGAAATCATCAACAAAGATCACATAATACCTGTGTTTTGTTGTCGAAGCTACTGAGAAAGGTCCACACATGTCTGTGTGAATTCTCTCAAGGATCGTCGTGGTGCGACTATCCTTCTCGTGAAAGGTGGCTTTCACAAACTTTCACAAAGTACACCCCTTGCACTGATCTGACTGTGCAAGAGTGCCTTTAGGAAGCCCAGTAGTGATCTGTTGTAGTATCTTCAAGGCTCCATGGTGAAGGTGGCCCAATCTCCTATGCCACAGCTTGCCATCATCCCGGCTCACCAATGCTTCTGCCTTGCATGCCATTGCTGCACAGCCATCTACATGCAACTAATAAAGGTTCCTTACTCGAACCCCTATCTTCTGGGTTTCTCCAGTTGTCTTACTGTGCAGGAAAGCCTTTCCCTCGCTGAAAACAACATCATATCCCTTGTCTTCTAACATCGCCACAGAGATAAGATTCTTCTTCAATCCTGGAACATGCATCACTTCCTTCAATACGAAGGGTTTACCAGACTCCCTCTGAAAGGAAATGGTACTGATACCAGTCGCACTGTATCTACCATCATCGCCCATCTTGATGTGCACTCCAAGATCTTTCTCCTCCAGATCAGAAAACAAATCTCGATCTCCTGTCATGTGAAAAGACGCACCACTGTCCAAGAACCACACCGATCGCATCACACTTGAAACCAAGCATGCGATCAATGAAAAGTCAAGCTCAAACTACGAGGTTAGAGCCTCTCCTACTGTAGATCCAGCAGCTTGCTTGTTCTTCTTCTTCTGCGGACAATTTGTGGCATAGTGTCCGTGCTGGTGATAGTGAAAGCACTTCACCTTGGACATGTCCTGCTTCTTGCCTTTTGCACCGGAATGAGAAGCTTTCTTGTTCTTCCCCTTCTTTGCTTTGGCAGCCAAAGAGCAATTTTCTTCATCAGTTGCCTTTGATGAAGATCCGTCCCTGGTATTCCGCCTGATTTCCTCTTGCACAAGATCTGACCAAAGTCTCTCCCATCCTGGCAGTTTCTCCCAACCATTGACAGAGTCTTGATAGGAATGCAAACTCTTTGGAAGACCAATGAGAGCCAAGCTCACCAAGTCCTCATCATCGACAGTCACCCCCACACTTCCCAGCTCATCCCGGCATTGGGTGAACTTCGTGAGATACTTGGGTATACTGTCGCTTTTCTCACATTTGATGTTTCTGAGTTTATCTTTGAGCGCCAAATTCCTCTGGTCACTCTTGCTTTGGAATAACTCTGTCAACACTTTCCACATCAAGTATGGAGAAGCCTTTCCATTGAGGCTGGACACAATGTGATCTTTCACGCCCTCCAATAGAATCCTTCAACACTTTGCTGTCTTCTTTTTCCAAGCATCAACTTGAGTAGCATCAGTAAGCTTTGGGACCTCAGCATCTATGAACTCCTTCAGCCCATTATCATCTAACATCGCCTCCATCCTGTCCTTCCATGTAATACAGTTCGAACTGCCCTCAAGAGCATACTCCAATCGTAATCCGTTGAAAGACATTGCAACTTTGGCACCAAGAAAACACTGCTGCAAATTCGAATTCCACCAGCTCCAAACTCAATCGCTTCTGATCTAAGAATCGTGAGAACAAATTATTTCTTGTACAGAGATCGACTGTATGGGAATTCACCGGATATCTTACCTTCCAAAGGAAGGATGAATCCAGAGGCTACCTGGCCCGATTACAGACTCTGCCTGAAGAAATAAAATGTAAACACTTTCTGAATGTAGATCTGATGATCAACTCGCTCTGATACCATGTAGAAATTTTGAATAATATGACACTTATTCACAGAGATTATCCTGATTATACACTATTGCGGAATACATGCATAATACATAAGCTCCTCTACGTTGATCATCAATTTAGCAGCATTAAAAACAATGAAACATCAATTGCATGCGCACATTAACACAATATGTAACCCAGGGAAAGCATACAGCTGAAAACCCCGCACTATCTGTATATTATAATGATTGAGAACATGTATCAATACATAGTACAATACTCCTCGCATGTACTCAGTACTATCTCCACCTGTTACACACAAAACTAGCTCAGATCCGAACAAGTCACAGGTTCAAATCTCCTCCGCTGCTTTGCCTGCCTCCACTGCGCAATCCTGCAAGAGAAATGATCACCCACACTAGAAATCACGTGAGCACAAGCTATATTTCACTTGGTATTGGCCCACACTGTGCAATTCTCATTGGCATAACTCAATCCCATTGATTGTGCAAATCTCATGCACAACTGATAGTAGCAACTCACCCTTTCACTTACCTCTAACACTTGTCTCCATTGAACTGTCCATGCACTGAGTTAACTGATGTATTCTTTAGTTTCTTTATGAGTTAATAATTAGTGAATTAATTAACAATCAATTCACATAACTCATCACTAGTGTATTCTTCAGTTAGACTGAATACAACTAGTTCAACTGAACACAACTCCATCAACTCCACATCCAACTCCACAGAACTCACATGCATGAGTTCTAATTGAAGTCCTCCATGCAATAGCTCAACTAACACATAATAAAATTGTATTTCCTTCTGTCGGCTGCATGTGCCACATCCTTAGCTTGAACTGAAGTGCTCGAAGAGAATAAGATAATGTTTAGTGTCCAAATATTACTAAGGGCTAATAATATTTGACTGTTTCTATTTTTAGCCTGGCAGTCTAAAAATAGACTCTGATCACACCGCTGTGAACCAAAAATAGAAGTCAATCTATTTTTCCCAACATGACCAATCATCCATAAACAGCATCCTGCAACTCATAGACCATGATCCATATGTCTAAAAATAGACATAGTCTAAAAATAGACTTTGCGCCATAATTTGCCTGCGGGCCCACTTAGTGAAGGCGACTCCTTTCCACTAAGCTCCATCATCTTGTTGCATTCTCAATAGTATGTGTCATATAGAAAAGTTTCCATTTCCTCTTGGAACCCAAAATTTCAATGTTGTGTTGATCACTTAGAATTGAACTATATTTCCAACAAGTCCTTCTTATTAGGGCACTTAAGCAATTCATTTTATTTTAATAAGAACATGAGTTCACTATTATTATCAAACTAAGATAAAGGCATGCATTTATGAATCACATCTCTACCATCAACCTAGGCTAGATAGAAGAGTTTCAAGATGTTTTTGTTGATACATAATTGTTCAAAATTCACCCACAAAATGGCCTAAATTGTCTCAAAGATGTTTATTAGTTCTTAACTAATCAAATTTGATTAGAATAGTATTCTATAAAGGGGACATTATCCGATTTTTTTTTATTCTTATAAATCATCATTACAAAAGTGATACATAAGTTTGATTATAGAATATGAATAAGATTTATTTTTCCCTATGAATATTAAAACCTCTATGAATAACAGTACACCCTACGAATATGAACCCTTAGATTAATAAACCCAAGGGATTATAAACCCAAGGAAATAATATTAAACCCAAGGGCTACATAATATAAACTCAAGATATATAAACCCTAAGATAAATATTATAAACCCCAAAGCAATCATAGTTGATGATGATTGATTTTCATATTGAGACAATATTTGTCACAATGCAACGTTGGACCATGGTTGTCCATGGTTGACCATGATTGATTTTCATATGGAGACAATCTTTATAACAATATGACATTGGACCATGGATGATTTTCATATTGAAAAAATCTTTGTCACATTGTGACGTTGGACCATGGTTGGCTATGCCTATAAACCCACTGGATTTATATTAAACTCAAAGATTAATATTATAAATCCTATGAAAAATGTTATACCCTAGGAATATGAACCGTTAGATTAATAAACCCAAAGGATTGATATTATAAACCCAAGGGAATAATAAACGACTGATTTTCATATTGACAATATTTGTCATAGTTCGACGTTGGACTATGGCTAACCATGATTTATTTTCATATTGACAATATTTGTCATAGTTCGACGTTGGACTATGGCTAACCATGATTTATTTTCATATTGAGACAACCTTTGGCACAATGCGGCGTTGGAAAATGGTTGGCCATGGTTGATTTTAATATTGAGACAATATTTGTCACAATGCAATGTTGGACAATGGTTGACCATGGATGACCATAGTTGTCATAATGTAATGTTGGACCAAGGGATTGATAAACCCAAGAGGTTGATATTATAAACCCAAGGGATTAATTCTAAAACCCCAAGGTATTATAAGCCCAAGGGAATACTATTAACCCTAGGAAAATGGACCCGTAGATTAATAAACCCAACGGATTAATATTATAAACCCAAGGGAATAATAAACCAAAGGGATTAATACTAAAAATCCAAAGGATTATAAACCCAAGGGAGTAATATTAAACCCAAGGGAATAATATTATAGCCCTAGGTATATAAACCCTAAAATAAACATCGTGGACCATGTTTTACCATGGTTGATTTTCATATATGTTATATTATAAACCTAATATTATAAACCATAATGCCAAACCCATTATTAAAAGTCGTAATTATAAAACCTATAGTATAAACCCTAATATTAAATATTAAATATTAATTATTTATTAAGAAAATATTGTATTAATAAATATTAATATATTATTATATATTAATAAATATTAAACCCAAAGGATTTATACTATAAACCTTAAGGAGTCATATTATAAATGGAAGGGAAAATATTAAACCCTATGAACATGAACCCTAAAATAAACATGGTTGGCCCTGGTTGACCATGTTTAATTTTCATATTGAGACAATCCTTGTCCCAATGCGACGTTCGACTATGGTTGACCATGATTTATTTTCAAATCGAGGGAATCTTTGTGACAATGCGACATTGGACCATGTTTGACCATGGTTGATTCTAATATTGAGACAGGATTTGTTACAATGCGACATTTGACCATGGTTGGCTATGAGTGGTTGAGATTATAAACCTAAGTGACTAATATTATACCCTAGGAATATGAACCCTTAGATTAATAAACCAAAGGGATTGATATTATGAACCCAAGGGAATTGTGAGGACCCAACCATAGGTCCTTTAACTATTGATATAATCATTCAATTAAATTTCCCAAATTTTGAGAACAATCAAATAAATTTCACAAAATTTTAGAACAAGGAAAATTTCAGGTTTATAAAACATCATAAGCATGAACATATATTAATTTATTTCTACAACATGCATAACTTTTAACAATTTACATAAATAAAATAACTAACTGAAGAATACTTGATTCAATGACTTTGTTGGGATGCTCTTGACTCTGTTAGGATGCTCATGTTGGGCTACTTAATCGAATTTACCTCCGAGCCAACTAGGAATGATTTCCTAGCCCAGGAAATGTCCATAGGTTCCCTAGCCCTCTAAGTCCAAGTCCAACCAGTTGTAGTGTGTCCAAGTTAAAACCACCACTCTCCAATAGATCCAAGTTTGAGTTCTCTCATTTTTCTCTCTATTCTCTTCCTTCTCCTTCTCTACCTTCCTCTTCCAAATAAAACCCTCCAATGCTAAAATAAAGAATAGGGATCTGCCTTCTCCTCTCATCCTTATTCTCTTTATGTCTCTTTCTTTCATCCACTTGAACCAAATACCATTAATGCCATGAATACCCCCCAATCCTTTTAATATAATGACCTTGAATTTTCTTTTCATGTATTATCCCAAAATAAATTTGAGGAGACACCTTGGGAATTGAAATACAAATATTTAATTTAGAAATAAATTGGAGAAGACCATATCCTATCCAAAAGTAAATTTGAGAAGACACCTTAAGAATTGAAATATGAGTATTTAATTTAGAAATAAATTGAAGAAAACCATATCTTATCCAAAAGTAAATTTGAGAAGACACCTTGGGAATTTATTAATAATTGAATAATAATAAATAATAAAAAGTCATATTAGCAAAATAAAGTTATTGTTGGCTTGAGGGGGGCCTGACCCAGGTTCAGCGTTAATTAGCCAAACAAATCCCTACACTATTGGCCCTTTCGGCATCAGCCCACGGAGTACGGACTGAAGTCTCACCCGAAGCAGTATGGGGGGATGCTGGAACCAAGTTTCCGCACCCTGAGATGGTCGTGATGTCATTTAATTCCCTCTATCCCTGCCTTCGCGTAGGTTGCTTTGCTCTAGGGCTTGCAAGACAAACCCTGCATTCTATTCTTCAATACCTCTGCAAAAGGATACAATCGTCCTTCGCACAACCCTAGCCTGTTGCTTAGGTAGTTTTTCACTGCTATGGCAGCGTGCCATACAAATTCCCCAATTAATCTAAGTGCCTTGCTTATCTTATCAAACAATTATAGTTATCCCCGCGTAAACAGATATTCGTATATGCATTCAGTTATTCAATGTAATTGCATTCATTTGCGCACCATATAAGCATAATAAAGAAAATTCATACATAACATATCAAGATGCATCAATAGAACAAAGACACAGAAATTGCAGAATATCTCTCTTTATTAATATCTTCCAAGTGGTTACAAACTTTGTCCGCCCTGCGCACATAGCTACAGGGGTCTGCGCACTCAGCTGCGGACTTCTACCCTAGGCCTTTGTGCACTCAGCTACAGAGCCTCTACCTACACTACAACCCAAGACTTAGACTTCTTGCTCTAAAGCTATGACTCTCTTAGATGTTCCATTATTGTCTGTCTCTTCTAACTACTTAGAGATTAGCTCTTTTTATACAATCCCATGGTCTGCGTACTGTTGTACCTGTTTCCCGTAGGCAGTCCTTGGCTGCAAAAACTATGCCAGGAAACCAACTCAACCAGCCTTTAGGTTCAAGCTGGCCATTGAACCAGGGGGTCTCCCTCAGTGGTTACGAGGCTTTGTTTAATGTTGTTCACCTATCACTGAACAACAACCTTTGAAGCACAATGGCCAGATTTATGGTTTTAATTGGGGTTGGTTGGCGATCAATGATAATCCCTACTCATGATTTAAAGGCTCTCTCACAAGGTTCCTTTTGAAAGTGTCATCTTCTAGCTTGACAGAATGACTTGATTTATATAAGGATTTGGCAGAAGAATGTAAGGAGATTCCTAATAATTGAGTAGCCATACTGATTACTTGACCACTAGGAAGATTTGGATGCTTATAGAAGATTTCTACAGCCCAACAAAACACATTTAAAGGGAAACAGAATGGCCAGACTAAAACCAATTCTAAGAGGAGCTATTTCAGACAAATAGCCTAATAAGTTAATCTCTTTTAATGGCTGTCAGAAAGCACAAAGAAAAACCAGTTAAAGAGGAGTTATGATGAACAAACAGTCCAATAAACAATTCTCTTTCTAAAGATAATGATTTTGCAAACCTTCCTATAAACACTTTTATCATGTGTAGAAATAAGATATGGAAAACTAGAAAAACATACTCGAAGCACAAAATTCTGTCAAAACTAGAGCCATAAGGATTTTATTAGAAAAACTACAACAAAAGCTTTATTACAGAGTGAAGATTCTTGGCATCAAAAGCAAACCCCAATTACTTCAATTGATGAAGTATTTATACAAATTCTAAACTAAAATATCTTGAAAAAATATCAATATTTGTTTACAAATATCTTAAACTGTTTTACACAAATAGAACTGAAATATAGGGCATTAAAAACTAATGTATCTACTTGGCAGTATCATTATGCATTTCTGTTTACAAAAAGATAAATTTGAATTGAATTGCAACTCTTAGTTGATGAGGTGGCCTAACCGTCTTTGAGCATTTTCCTCCCGAAATCCTGCAAAATAGGGTCCATTCATGCATTTGTATATCTTAATCCGAGATATTCTTGTAAACATTGAGAGAGTTTATTGTAGATTAATATGTTCTTGTGATAAACCTCTCTTAGTTTCCCAAAATTCAGCTCCAGCTGTTCACAATACGTTCTGCAAAAAGATGTCTAAAAAGGAATTTACACAGTTCAAAAAATAGGTTGTGAAGATGTACTTGTATCTATGATTATGTAATAGATGAGTAAAATATGAAGTAGGTTATTGTACTTTAGAATCTTAGGAACATAAACCTCTTTCAATTTCTCAAGAATCATCTCTGATTATCCACAATAGTTTCTGAAAAACGGTGGCTTAAACAGGACATTGCACAATCAGAAAAATAGGCTAAACATGATGAGAGTGTATATACCAACCCCTAATACCTATGTGAAAAGTGAGATAGGATTTTTTATTCTAGAATGCTATTAACCAAAACCTCTTCCAGTTTCCAAATATTCATCTTTGTTTAGTTACACTATCCTTTGCAACAAGGTGACTAAAATAGGAAATTTATGGAAAACATCTCTTCAAAGATGCATTTGCATCTCCCAATCCATAATAGCTGTTACAAAACTGAGAGAGGATTTTGTAAAGGAGGATGTTATCAACAAAAAACTCTTTCATTTTTTGAAAATTCATTCTCAGCGGTTTGTAAACCATGTTTGAATTTACTTTATTACATCATTTAATCATGTTTAAATGCATGATTAAATAAATCAACCAGCTAATGAAACTTAAATTTACATTTTGAGGGTGAGTTTACTCTTGCAGACCCATTTATTATTTCTAAACTACTAAAACCTATTATATCAGCAAATTTAAATGATAAAAACTAATCATGTTACAACATCGGCTCCAATGGGGACTGCTTCCCCCTGTGGGATGCAGAGAACTAGTAGACTAGTTGCCTTTAGTGTTGGGCATGGAGTCATACCATAAAACCACCAACCACTGATTTTCCATCTTATGTAGAAATATAACCAATCCCCATGGATCAATGTTGTCATTTGAATACTCTACTACTGCACACTGCAACCTACAACTCTAAAATGCAACCATATGCTTGCACTAATTTGGATACTCTTTCACACTGAAATTTGAAACTTGAAATTTGCTGAAGTAAAACAACTGAAAATGTAAGTGGAAATAAGCACAAGAGTGCCTAATTCATGGGCTATGGAGCTAATCAGTTAATCCCTTGGAAGTCATTGCACTCAACCAAACCAAACTTAATACTGCAATCTTGAAATATAACTGAAACAATTGTAGATCTACTGCACCCTGAATCTGAAAGTAGCTAATCAATCCCACACCTCTATCTAACTGAACTGAAAAACTTTACATTATTAGGTGTAATATTCTTTCTAATGTAACTAAGTGTGGAGTGGATTTATTGACAAACCAAGTTTCTAGTAGCTGAAAATCTTAAGAATATATACAATATGAACATGAAATCACATGGAAAACTTATACTCACAGGTGTACTTTAAAAGCTGCATCCTCTGTAGACATTTTAGATTTCTGACCATGGCTAAGAGGGAAAGACATATATTGCTGATTGCAAGTATCAATGAACCTTGCATAGCAGTAAAGGCATTTGAAATTTCCAAACAAGAGTGGGATTGGTAATCCAGTGGAATCGCCATTCAACAAAGTGGAGTCGCTAGGTGAAAATAATGCAACCAATAAAAATGCCTAGTCCTTGTTCACCAGCAAGAAATAGATCTAAAATTTATCATTCCCCAGAGAAAGATCTTTACGTTGCTCCTTGACAATGACGCCAAATGTTGTACCTGTTTCCCGTAGGCAGTCCTTGGCTGCAAAAACTATGCCAAGAACCAATTCAACCAGCCTTTAGGTTCAAGTTGGCCCTTGAACCATAGGGGGCTTCCTTAGTGGTTATGAGGCCTTGTTTAACATTGTTCACCTGTCATTGAACAATATCCTTTGAAGCACAATGGCCAAATTTATGGTTTTAATTGGGGGTGATTAGCAATCAATGATAATCCCTACTCATGATTTAAAGGCTCTCTCACAGGGTTCCTTTTGAAAGTGTCAGCATCCAACCTGACAAAATGACTTGATTTATATAAGAATTTGGCAGAAGAATGTAAGGATATTCCTAATAATTGAGTAACCAGACTGATTACTTGACCACTAGGAAGATTTGGATGCGTGTCCCAACAAAACAGATTTAAAGGGAAGCAGAATGGTGAGACTGAAACCAAGTCTAAGAGGATCTATTTCAGAAAAATATCCTAATAAGTTAATCTCTTTTAATGTCTATCAGAAAGCACAAAACAAAACCAGTTAAAGAGGATTTATGATGAACAAACAATCGAATAAAAAAATCTCTTTCTAAAGATAACAATTTTGTAGACCTATCTATAAACACTTTTATCATGTGTAGAAATAAGATATGAAAAACTGGAAAAACATACTTGAAGCACAAAATTATGTCAAAACTAGAGCCGTAAGGCTTTCATTAGAAAAACTACAACAAAATCTTTATTACAGAGTGAAGAGCCTTGGCATCAAAAGCCAACCACAATTACTTCAATTGATGAAGTATTTATACAAAATCTAAACTAAAATATCTTGAAAAAATATCAAGATTTGTTTACAAATATCTTAAACTGTTTTACAAAAATAGAACTGAAATATAGGACATTAAAAACTAATGTATCTACTTGGCACTATCATTATGCATTGCTATTTACAAAAAAGAGAAATTCGAATAGAAGTGCAACTCTTAGTTGATGAGGTGGCCTAATTGTCTTTGAGCATTTTCCTTCCGAAATCCTGCAAAACAGGGTCCATTCATGCCTTTGTATATCTTAATCCGAGATATTTATGTAAACATTGAGAGATTTTATTGTAGATTAATATGTTATTGTTATAAACCTCTCTCAGTTTCCCAAAATTTGGCTCCAGCTATTCACAATACGTTCTGCAAAAAAGATGTCTAAAAGGGAATTTACACATTCCAAAAAATAGGCTGTGAAGATGTACTTGTATCTCGGATTATGTAATAGCTGAGTAAAATATGAAGTAGGTTATTTTACTTTAGCATCTTAGGAACACAAACCTCTTTCATTTTCTCAACAATCATCTCTGATTATCCACAATAGTTTTTGCAAAACAGTGGCTTAAACAAGACATTGCACAGTCGGAAAAATAGGCTAAACATGATGAGAGTGTATATACCAACCCCTGATACCTGTGTGAAACGTGAGATAGGAATTTGTATTATGGAATCCTATTAACCAAAACCTCTTCCAGTTTCCAAATATTCATCTTTTTTTAGTCACACTATCCTCTGCAAAAAGGTGACTAAAACAAGAAATTTCTAGAAAACATTCCTTCAAAGATGCATTTGCATCTCCCAATCCATAATAGCGGTTACAAAAATGAGAGAGGTTTTTGTACATGAGGATGTTATCAACAAAAACCTCTTTCCATTTTCTAAAATTAGTTCTCAACAATTTGTAAACCATATTTTAATTTACTTTATTACATCATTTAATCATGTTTAAATGCATGATTAACTAAATCAACCTGCCAATGAAACTTAAATTTACATTTTGAGGGCGCATTTACTCTTGCAGACCCATTTATTATTTCTAAACTACTAAAACCTATTATATTAGAAAATTTAAATTATCAAAACTAATCATGTTACAACACGTACCATGGCTAGATCTCTTACAACTGACTTTACTTTACAAAACTAAGGGTGGACTACCCTTTATGACACATAACACCTTCGCACTCCATGACCACAAAATGCAGAGTCTTTACAATAATATTACAAAAATTGAATTAAACATGGGATTTTAGCCCCAAAATTTCCCTTGGGGGATCCCGCTCCCAACAATCCCCCAACACAAAGATTGTGACTTGCCCTCGAGTCACTTGGTAGGTGCGGAGATATTTGCGCGAAGCCCATCTAGCTCGACCCTGATGATGCAACTTTGGCTGTGAATTGAGTTGCTTCTTGCTTCGCATCTTTGACTGTCTTCTCAGTTACTTCCCCTGCGCTATCAGCCTGAAGCTGTTGTTGTGTCGCTTGCAGAGTCACAAGCTTTCCTTCAATGTTTCATGTGACTGCATAAGCTTCCTCCAACCAAGGCTTTAGTCACGCCTTCAGCACTGCTTCCTTGTGCATCACTACGTCCACCTATTCCTTCAGCTGCTTGGCTTCCTATAGCTTGGAAAACCTCTATGTCAGCGTGACGGTTCGCATTGTGCCCTTAACTTCATCATAGCGTTGTTGGAGTTTGCGCGCTTTTGTCTCTAGCCTTTGGATGTTTGGGTCCTCCTGCAAGCTAGTCAAGACCTCAAATGATTGTTCGAGCAACTGTGTGAAGTCTTCTACTTCACTTGCCACAACTGCTTCTATGACAGTGGTTGCCTGCTGTTCCTTTACCTCTGGTGGTGTTGAAGGCTGAGCCTATCAGCCTCATTTTCTGTTGTCAGTGCTCCATCCGGCAGCACCAGCGCACTGGAAGCCTTTGTGCACAACATATCAGCAACGTTCGATTTTTCGATAGCCAAGCTGGTAGACACCGTAGCAACTTACGATGCGCGGGTCTGCAACTCATGCAGTTTTGTCTGGATGTTCCCTAGGATGATCTGCTGCTGCTTTTCGAATTGTTGTAGGGCCTCCACGGTGACATCTCGGACTGTGTCACTGATGTCATATAAGTCACCCTCCGTTAGTGTGATAGGGTCCAGCAAGGTCTTGGTTGCCTTGGATTTCTTTCTGGACCCTCCCTTCTCCAACTCTCTTGGGTGCTTAATGCAGCCGGACGTCTCTTGAGGGTCCACGCCATGCTGCTCTGTGTCCTCCTCTTCAGTTTCAGGTGAAGGCGACCGTGCGCCTTTTTCAGAGCCTTGCTCTATGCCACTTGTCTATTTTCCTGCCTCATTTCCTACCTGTCCCGCCCAGGACTTCTCAGCAGCCTCCTTTTTCCTCTTTTCGACCAGTTGCACCATCTTCAGCTTGGCCTATTCCTTCTTCTTTTGTGTGGCAGACTTGCTTCCACCTACTGCCAAGTCTGTCGAGGTGCGCCACTCTGCTGGTCATTTATCTAACACCGCATCAATGGCATCAGATGTGGCTAGGTACAACAAATCGTACCACTTTTGTGCAGGGTCATTCCGCGCCCTAATCGAAATCTGATGGAAATCAACCTTAAACTCGACATAGCTCTGCAGGTTAGCATATACCGTGGGTGACAATCGCAACTTGTGATTGATAGCCATCCTGATATTCATTTCCATCAAGATCCAAAATATCTTGCTATCTCAAATGCGCTCCGCGTCCTTGGTCACCCACAGTGAAGCATACTTCGCTACTTCAGGAAGGTCTGGCGTGACTGAGGGGAATTGGCTCTCCTCTGGTAGCTCCCATGCTACGAGCACAATCAACAGCAAGACCCACGCGTAGTGGAACATATTTATTTTCTCTTGCGCTTCGCGGTAGTTCACTAGGAACTCTTCGCGAAGGTAGTCTGACTAGTTTGTTGGGTTGTGTTATATTCTTTCCACGACTAGCCCACGTAGTTAACCGGGGGGTTAAAGGGGGGTGGAGCCCCCCTTCGTTGCGCTAATTGTGTAGCGGGGGAGGGGGGGGGTCACAAGGGGTTTGAGGCATACCCGTAACCCCACTTTATGGGGTCCGATGCAGCACCCGAGAAAATTTTGGTTTTGGACTCTATGTTAGGATGGGCGGACCCACCTATGGTCTTGTGCATGATTTTTGCATATGTTTTTTGGATGCGATGGTTTTTGGTCCATGGTATTGGATGCGATGGTTTTCGGTCCATGGTATTGGATGCTTCGACATGTATAAATATGTATTATAACATTGAAAGGAACATAATGAAAAAATCAAGCTGGTAGTCATGGTTTTGGGATCCAGGGAAAAATCTCTGTGTATATGTGTTTTATGTGTTATGCTCTCGCATTTGATGAGCCCCAAAAATGGGTAACTTATTGGGCTCATTTTGCCTATTTTTATTCATCAATCCACCATTTTTCATAGTTTATGCATGTTTTTTGAGTATATTTATGTTAGTTGAACGAATGAGGATAGTCACTTGACCATGAAGACTAATACGTGTGCATTGCAGATTTTTGGACAAATTTTGGAAGAAAGCCAAGCATTTATGAGCCAGATGACAGCCAAGCATGAAGGAACAAGGGTGAGGATTCGTAGGAAGGGTGTCTCCTGCACTAAATGGCCCCTTCCTCGAATTCTCCACCCTTAGCTCGAAGTTCAGCAGGCCACCGAAAAGGATTCCCAAGGGCAGCCGAGCAGTTTTGAGTAAAGTGACTGATCACTGGCAGTTTGAGCAGCCGAGCCTCTCGAGTTAAGGAGGGCTGTTGAATACCCTCGTAGTGCATAAATAGGAAGGCTTCCAGCCTTTGTAGGTTACTTTTTGAATAGTTGTATTCTGCACTATAGTGCTGTTAGTTTTTCAGCTCATTTTGTAGCTTCTGCTATACAACTTTCTTTGTGACATGGTTATTTTGAATAATGGAAAGCAGTTTCATTTGGCATCAGTTCTGAGCTTTTTCTTAGGAGCCTGCAGCTCTTGGGGTTGGGCCCAACCCAAGCACCAAGGCCTCCTTCATGTACTATTATATGTTTTTAATGTCTTTGCAAAATAATTTCTGTTAAGTAGATTACAGTCTTGCTTGGTTACCTAGGTCATTGTTGTTGATTAAAAAGGTTTTTCATGTTCAGATTGATTTGATAGGTTAATAACAGAGAAGATCTTTAGAAAAAGGCCATCAAGCACCCCTGATCTCACCTCTCCCTCTGTGGGACCACGAGCTGAGACCAAGGTGTCGTTGCCGCCACCAAAAACACTATCTTTGCTTCATCATGCAATTGTTAGTGGTAGATTCTCATTTGCAGAAGTGATACCAGTTGTGGTTACATGCTCAGGTTCATGATTGCTTAGTTTGCAGATCTATTTCACATGATTTTGTTGCAAATAAACTTTTGTTCATTTTCCTTGTTGATATTTAGGTCAGATTAGGTTAAAGTAGTTAGGTCTTTGGTTTTCCGAGTCTTTGTTTGAATAGTTTGGAAAATAACTTGCAGAGCGCCTATGATACCTCTTTGCCTACCCCTACTCCATCAATACCACTTGCTCCATCCTCTAACTTTGATTCTTGCCTCACATGTGCTACGTTCCTTCATTTTGACCTAATTTCCATATTTGGTGCAACATTGCTCTACCCCTCCTTGAACAAAATCCAGCCATCCTTATCACTCACCTGCTTCGTTCGCCAAGTCCTAGACCCCTCCACATCATCATCCAACCTCTGTACCCACTTCTTCACCTTTCTTCCACCATCAACCCTTCAAAATTCCCTTTTGGAACATCCTGTAGAAACATCCTATAGAAATTACAGAACATCCTGTAGAACCCCTGCAGACTTCCTGTAGAAGCTCACGAAAGCGGTTTCTTGATATCCGAACTCTGTGAAACTCTCTGGAAGGGTGCTAGGGACCCCTTAGGCCCTCTTCTCACCTTCCCAACCTCCTGAAAGCGCCTCGCCAGTTCCATTCCTCACCTCGCCTCTGCACAGTCAACAACAGTCGAACACATGCAAGATAATTCCACAAATATGATTCAAAAATACAAAAAGATGTTTTCTTCAGATTTTACTGTAGAAGTAGCTTAGTCACATGCATTTTACCTTCCTAGAAGTCAATGACATCTCTTTCAGTAGCTTTCATCCTCTTTCTTGCATCAGTAGGGCTAGCTGGTAAAATTAGGGTTTGCTAGGGTTTGCGTTTCCCTTCAGCTTTTCAGTTTCTTTTTGAAAGTAGATCAACCTCCTTTGAGTTAGCTTTCATTCATCAATTAAAAAGATTCTTCTAAGAACTCATAGAAGTTAGCTTAAGCCCCTAGCGGACTTGTGCCAGCTGACCAAGTGACAGTCGCAGCAAGAGCTAGTACTTGTGCATACAGCACTGTCGCTTCCAAGTTTGTTACGAACGACCGAGTTGATAAAGTAAAGAAGGGAGTCCCAGGAGTTGCAGCATTATTGCTGCAATACTGGAGCCCACCAGCATTGTTTATTTTCTGTGTTTTAGAATTCGTATGCAGGTAATTTCTATACGGGGTTAAAACCTACATTTGGTATCAGAGTAGTTTTGGATTCAAGGGGACGCCTTTGTTGCTGAGGGGTTTCGCTCGGACCTGTGGTAGACCCTGTTCAGTGGGAGATCTGTGAGATCGATTCTAGTGGTGAAAGAAGATGGAAAGAAGTGGAAAGATATAGATTGAGAAATTTAATGGTCAGAGTTTTGAGTTGTGGAAACTCAAGATGGAGGATCTGTTGGTGGATAAAGATCAGTAGAACGTGGTAGATTCGGGTACTAAACCAACGGGAGTGTCCGATGAAGAATGGAAGAAGTTGGATCGGAAGGCAAAGAGCACAATACGATTGTTTGTCTCAGATTCAGTATTGCTGAATGTATCAGGGGAAGCTATGACGAAGGCTTTGTGGGACAAGTTAGGGACTTTGTACCAATCTAAGTCTCTAGTGAATAAATTGTTCTTGCAGAAAAAGCTGTATAACCTGAGGATGAAAGATGGAGACTCGGTGACAGAGCATATGAACACATTTAATACTATGGTAAGTCAGTTAGTATCTATTGATATTAAAATTTCAGATGAAGATAAGTGCATCAGTTTGTTGTGTTCTCTACTAGATTCGTGGGATAGTCTGGTTATTGAAATAGGTAGCAATGCAACTCCCTTGCAGTTTGATGAAATAGTCTCAGCCTTGCTGACGGATGATATGAGACGGAAAAATATGGAGAGCCAGAATGATGATGCCTTGTCTGTACGAGGACGGTCCCAAAATAGAAACAAAAATAAGTCATCGAGTGGGAGATAAATCTAGAGGGAGATCTAAATCTCCAGGAAAACCTGTAAAGGTGGTGTGCTGGAAATGTGAAAAGGAAGGGCACTTCGAAAGGGACTGTAAATCTAAAGCTCTTGATAAAGGAAAGGGATCTGATGATGCTCCTTCTGTAGAGGCGAAAACCACCTCAGATGAAGGTGCGGATATGTACTTGGCTTCTTCAAGTACACATGTAGATCATGAGGCATGGTTGATTGACTCAGGTGCATCCTTTCACTTCACTCCCCATAGAGAGTGGTTTTGCAAGTATGAGAAATACAATGGTGGTGATGTCTTCTTAGGGGATGATAGCAAGGCTAGAATCATTGGTCACGGAAAAGTAAAGTTGAAGTTTCAAGGTGGAAGGGTTAGAACACTTCCGGGTGTTCTGCATATTCCTGCATTGGCCAGAAATCTGATTTTTGTAAGCAAGTTGGATGATGCAGGTGTAAAAACAGTGTTCAAGAAGGATACCTGCAAAATGGTTTGGGGAGAACTAGTATTGATGCGGGGAGTTCGAATTGGAACTCTATACAAGCTGCAAGGTAGCACTGTTATTGATGGGTGCAACAGTTCTGTGGTTCCTGAAATTGGAGCAGAAAATCTAGTGGTCTTTGGAGAGAAGACCATGTTGTTGCATCAAAGGCTTGGAAATAATGGAGAGAAGGGCCTTCAAATACTTCATGGTAAAAGTATGGTAGAAGGTATGAATAATAGCTCTCTGGATTTTGATTTATGTGAAAATTGCGTATATGGGAAGCAAAATTGGGTGAGTTCCCCCTCTGGTAGTAAGAGGGCGAAACAGATATTAGAACTTGTGCACAGTGATGTGTTTGGACTTATGAAGGTTCCATCACTGGGTAAGTATGTGTACTATGTATCATTTATAGATGAATTCTCAAGGAATACATGGATATATTTCCTTAAGAAGAAATCTGAAGCCTTTGGCAAGTTTAAAGAATTTAAGGCTCTCGTGGAAAATCAAACAGAGAAGAAGATAAAGGTGTTGAGGACAGATAATGGTGGAGAGTTTTGCAGCAAAGAATTTGAAGAATTCTGTAAGAAGTGTGGTATATCACGGTAGAAGACTACTCCATATACACCTCAGCAAAATGGAGTTGTAGAAAGAATGAATAAGACGTTGATGGGAAGGGCAAGAAGCATGCTCAGTGGTGCTAGGTTAGGGCAGGAATTCTGGGCAGAGGCAGTGGATACTGCATGTTACCTGGTCAACAAGTCACCTTCATCAGTGTTGGAGGATAAGACTCCACAAGAGGTATGGACTGGTAAGAAACCCTCTCTTTCACATCTGAGGGTATTTGGATGTGATGCATATGTACATGTTCCAAAGGAGAAACGAACCAAGTTGGATAGTAAATCTGAAAAGTGCATCTTTATTGGGTATAAGGATGGTTTAAAGGGGTATAAGCTTTGGAACCCAGTCACACGGAAGGTTGTGTACAACCGAGATGTGGTGTTCAGAGAGGTAAAAGATGTTATTAAACATGAAGTCCAACCAAAGGAACCTGAGAAGATAGAGTTTGAGCTTAAGGAGGAAGAATCAGACTCTACAGCAGAGGAGGAATCAAAAGATTAAGAGCCACAAACTCTAGGTGTGAGAAGATCAGTATGAGAAAGAAAGCAGCCAGAAAGGTATAGTACGCCTGCTTTCTATTCAAATTTTGCTTTATCTATTACTGACGATGATCCCAGAACTGTGAAGGAAGCAGTAGATTCAGAGGATGGCAAACTTTGGAAAGAGGCCATGGTTGATGAAATGGCATCTTTGCACAAAAATGAGGCTTGGGATCTGGTGGAGTTGCTAGCTGGAAGGAAACCCATTGGTAGCAAATGGGTGTTCAAGAAGAAGACAAATGTAGAAGGAAAGGTGGAGAAATACAAAGCTTGGTTGGTAGCAAAAGGTTATTCCCAGGTGCCGGGAATTGATTTTGGTGATATGTTTTTTCCTGTTGCCAAGATAGCTTCTATTAGATTACTTTTATCTGTTCCTGCTGCTTTTGATTTTGAGGTAGAACAGATGGATGTGAAGACAACATTTCTTCATGGGGATCTGGAAGAGGAGATCTACATGAAACAACCTGAAGGATTTGCGGTGAAGGGTAAGAAAGAACTAGTATGCAAGTTAAAGAAGTCTCTGTATGGGTTAAAATAGTCGCCAAGGATGTGGTATCAGAAATTTGATACGTTTATACAGGGACTTGGCTTCACCAGAAGCAAAGCAGATCACTATGTGTATTTTAAATTAATTGGTGACTGTGTTATTTATTTGGTCTTGTATGTGGATGATATGTTGCTGGTTGGAAATGACAAAGAAATTATCTAGGATTTGAAGACCCAATTGTCCTCCAAATTTGACATGAAAGATCTTGGTGCTGCAAACTATATTTTGGGCATGGAAATTAAAAGAGATCGGGAAAAGAGGAAGCTCTGGT
Organism: Pinus tabuliformis; assembly: GCA_031772625.1. NCBI lineage: Eukaryota > Viridiplantae > Streptophyta > Pinopsida > Pinales > Pinaceae > Pinus > Pinus tabuliformis. The sequence goes on from CM062809.1 coordinate 1,240,479,960, forward strand.
TAAACCAGAGGAAGTATGTCGAGACAATACTACAAAGGTTTAATATGTAGGATAGTAAACCAGTGAAGGTTCCTATTCCTATAGGTGTGAGGTTATCTGTTGAACAGTGTCCCAAGACACAATAAGAGGAAGAGGACATGTCCTGTGTTCCATATGCAAGTGCAGTCGGTAGCTTGATGTATGCAATGGTCTGTACTACACCAGACATTGCACATGCAGTGGGAGTATTGAGCAGGGTTATGTCAAAACCAGGGAAGGAGGACTAGACAGCAGTGAAGCAGGTTTTCAGGTATTGCACTAGTGATTATGGTTTGTGCTACCAAGGAAGACCAGGATTGGACAAAATGTTCGATATTCGTGGCTTTGTTGATGCAGATTGGGCTGGAGATCTGGATTAGAGAAGATCTACAAGTGGGTATGTGTTTAACCTATTTGGAGGTGCAGTCAGTTGGATGAGTAAGAAACAATCTATAGTGGCATTATCAACTACAGAGGCAGAATACATGGCAGCCACTCATGCAAGCAAGGAAGTAGTTTGGTTGTAGAGATTGTGTTCAAGTATGGGGTTAGAACAGGGAGCTATAAGGATAAACTGTGACAGCCAAAGTGCAATTTTCTTAGCAAAGAACCCTACATATCATTCAAAGACAAAGCACATTGATGTTCAGTATCACTTTGTGAGGGATATGATAGAAGACAAAAAGGTGTTGCTTGTAAAGGTGGACACTTTGAAGAATACTGCAGATGCATTGACAAAATCTATGAGCTCTAAGAAGTTCTCTTGGTGTAGAGAGACAATGGGCGTTTCAGGGTTGGAAAAATGACTAAGCTCTCTTGTGGCCCCCTGTGGAAAGAAAACAACAAGTGGGTGAATGTTGGGTTGTGTTATATTCTTTCCACGACTAGCCCACGTAGTTAACCGGGGGGTTAAAGTGGGGGCGGAGCCCCCATTCGTTGTGCCAATTGTGTAGCGGGGGGGCGTCACAGGGGGTTTGAGGCGTACCCGTAACCCCACTTTATGGGGTCCGGGGCAGCGCCCCGGAAAATTTTGGTTTTGGACTCTATGTTAGGATGGGTGGACCCACCTATGGTTTTGTGCATGATTTTCGCATATGTTTTCTGGACGCGATGGTTTTCGGTCCATGGTATTGGATGCTTTGGCATGTATAAATATGTAATACAACATTGAAAGGAACATAATGAAAAAATCAAGCTGGTAGTCCTGGTTTTGGGATCCAGGGGAAATCTCCGTGTATATGTGTTTTATGTGTTATGCTCTCGCATTGTTTATTTTTTGTGTTTTAGGATTCATATGCAGGTAATTTCTGTATGGGGTTAAAACCTACATTTGGTATCGGAGCAGTTTTGGCTTTAAGGGGATGCGGAGCACAATTAATAGCAAGAGCCACGCGTAGTGGAACGTCTTTCTTTTCTCTTGCATGGTGCCCCCCTTCATTGCGATGATTGTGTAGTGGGGGGGGGGGGGGGGGTCACAGGGGGTTTGAGGCATACTCGTAACCCCACTTTATGGGGTCTAGGGTAGCACTTCAGCAAATTTTGGTTCTGGACTCTATGTTAGGATGGGCGGACCCACCTATGGTTTTGTGCATGATTTTCGCATATGTTTTTTTGGACGTGATGGTTTTCGATCCATGGTATTGGACGTGATGGTTTTCGGTCCATGGTATTGGATGCTGAGGCATGTATAAATATGTATTATAACATTGAAAGGAACATAATGAAAAAATCAAGCTGGTAGTCCCGGTTTTGGGATCCAGGGGAAAATCTCTGTGTATATGTGTTTTATGTGTTATGCTCTCGCATTGTTTATTTTCTGTGATTTAGAATTCGTATGCAGGTAATTTCTGTATGGGGTTAAAACCTACACAGTTAAAGTGGACTCCTTCCGCGCACTACTGTGCGAGCGCGATGACAGGCGCCGGTACCTCATCAGCATGGAAATTCCACATCACCTTCCTTGCAAGGATCTGTGTTGCCACCTTCACAGCGGGGTCACAGATGCTGGAGATAGCGTACCCGCGTGGCTTCTTCATCAGCTTGAACTTTTCTTTCATTGATTCTGCGAGTGCCAACTCGCCACCCTTGCTGCCAAAGATCATAGCTAGATTTTCGCCTGTATATGGCAGGTGCATTATGTGGTGAATCAACATATCAGTGATGGGTATTAGCTCCTCCAGCCATAGACACCCATCATGCACCAAGCACAGTAGCTGCTTGATGACTAAAACTGTCACAGGGGTGTGGTTATAGTGCGGCACCCAGAGCAGGTTGAGTAATCCTGCCTTCTCTACTCCTCTGAGCCACTTCCGCGGCTCCAATGTAGTCATCCCCATATTTGTGTCTATGATGCAGTGCATCAACTGTTCGGTCGCCAGGTGCGGGAACTTCTCATGGTCCGCCAAGTCCCAGTCTTTGAGCTTCAATATGGGCACCCGTGCCAAACGCAGACCATCAAAAGCGATTTCATCCGATAGCAGAGGGGTTTGCAGGGGAGTCTTACTTTCATCAATGTCCTTTGGGACCTTGGACTTAGGCTTGCGCGGAGGGACATACTCCGACAACCGTGTAATAGGGTCCACACCCTAGGCTTCAACCTCCTCTATTTCCACTCCCACATCCTCATTGTCCATCGGGATGTCTTCTATATCCTCCTGCTCTGCTTATAGGTTTATAGCCTTGCATTTCTCCTGGGCAGTGGGCTTTGGTGGGTTTCTCCTTGGCGACGCACACACCGGTATGGCAGGCTGCTTGCCCTTCTTGTCCTTCATGGTCTCCTTGGTTGGGGTTGGCTTCGGTCTTGGTGTTCTCGATGATTTAGGGACCTCCGCCAATACTTTGGCTACTTTCGGAGAAAACTACTTCGGCCTCTCTCTCCATTCCCTGTGTTGGCTCCTCTACTACTTGCTGTGTATTGATAACTTCTAGGGGCGCGAACATGATCTTCCGTAAGAATTCTTGTGTGTCCACCGGAAAAGTCGCAAATACCCCAGAAACTATTAGAAGCTCATATTGCTCACGATTCATAGGCGCTTGAGAGCTCAACCGCTGAATACTTAAAATTCCAAGTGTTTTTTGTTGGGGAGCCACTTGTAATTTATAGGGCAATTTGAATTCAAATCCAACTGTTCCCCCCAAAATTGGTTCATTAATGCTGGATTAGCAACAAATTTTCAAGGATCTAAGCCATAAATTTCACCTTAAATGCTAGTCGCCCGCTCCATTTAGCCTCACTTTTGTCATCATTTCATGAACAGTGACTTTGACAGTCACTTTCCAACTGACCTGCAAGATTTCTCCCTGGTTAGCGCAATAGCCTCCGTGCTGCTGCGGACCTAGTGACACGTCCTCACTCCACACCATCTTATAATCGCGCAACTCTCCAACCCAGGCAGTGTAATTTATAGTCCCGCACCTCCTTTCACTTGTCTGTAGCACTAAGACTATGCTACTTTCATTTAGTCACATGGCCAGACTGCCAGTGTATGGCTTCAAGCGATTGCCATTCACCTTTCCTGGGAAGAGTTCTCCATTTAACTTGACCAGTTGTACCGATCCTCCGTTGGTAATCTCCTTAATAACATAAGGCCCTAACCAGCACGTCCTTAATTTCCATGGAAATTTATCAAACTTACTATCATATAAAAAAAACCAAGTCATTTACCTTAAATGTGCACAGCTTGATGTGTTGATCATGCCATGCCTTTTCGCGCTACTTTTGGACCTACTGGTGAAATTCAGCCAAAAATATTTCTTCTTCAAGTTCTTCCAACTACGCGAGCCTCTCTTCCAAGGCTCCATGATCCATCATACCTATGAGCGCTGCTATGCATAGACTAGGCACGATGTATTCCATAGGCATTACAACTTCCACACCATAGATAAGCCTAAAATGGATTTGTCCCGTCAAGTTCTTGCATGTCGTTCGATAAGCCACAATACTGCAGGTATGCTTAGGTCCCAATTACTTCGCTGAGCATTGCAAACCTTTGTCAGTGAGTTTTCAAGAACTTTGTTGAATGCCTCCACTATACCGTTAGCCTATGGGTGATAAGGTGTGCTCTTCTGGTGATATACCTAAAATTCCTCCGTTAGTGCGTTGATCGTCTCATTCAAGAAGTGTGTACCACGATCACTCATCAAGATCCTTGGAATCCAAATCACGTCAATACATGCTCAAATAGGAACTTCACAGCCATCGCGCCCATGCAATCCTTCACCGGTTGCGCTTCTGCCCAACGAGTCAAATACTCCGTCGCAATGATAATGTACCTTGCTTGTTGGCTTGTTGGGGCCTGGCTAATGTTTGGAGGTGATTTAGCCAAAAAAATCTCGGTACTACTGGCCCTTTCAGTAACAGTTTGCGGAGCGCGGATTGAGGTCTCACCTGAAGTAGTATGGGAGGGTGCTAGAACCAAGTTTCCGCCCCCTAGAGATGTTTGATGGTTTCAAGTGGTCCGTGATTATGCTCGATGCTACGTGTACCCTCCTGTACCTCACAGCCTGAGATACTTCCCTCGCACAGCCCTACTTGGGGGTCGAACAATGTTATTACCCAAGTCCTTACTAGTAGCCCAATATTAGTTGATTAACTTAGCTTATTTATACGCTTTCAGTTACAATTAACAATATTCACAATTCATATAAGTGCGCGCAGTAAATAAACAGTGTAATTGCAATTGAGATCAAACATGTAATAACTCAGAATAGATGCACAGAATTTGTAACAAAACCTTTCTTTATTAAAATTTTCTTCGGTTACAGACTCAACTTGACCTTGCACACTTAGCTGCAGGGGTCCGCGCACTCAGCTGCGGACTCTACTAGGCCTCTGCACACTAAGCTACAGAGCCTCTTCCTACTACTACGACCCAAGACATACTTAGACTCTTCTTCTATGCTTCGCTATCTCCTTCTATCCATTCTATTCTATATTTTTCTTTATAACTTAGAGCCTCGCTCTAATTTATATAATCCCATGGTCTGCGGACCATGGGTAGGCCGACATTACATTCAAACTTAGGTGGACAACCCTATGACTCTAACATACATTTCGTGCCTACAATTCGCGGAGCTTTACAATAATATCACTCAAAACTTGGGCTTTGAGCCCCAAAACATGTTGTGGGGGGATTCCATGCCCAACAGGCCCCCAACACAAACATCATGACTTGCACTCAAGTCACTTTGTCGGCGCAACGATCTTGGCGCGGAGTCCCTCCAACTGGTTCTGAATGGTCCTCATGTCCGCAGCGCACTAAGCTGCTGCTTGTTGAACCTGTTGCATTCGTTCTTCTGAAGCCTTTGTTGCCTGCATGCTACCCTGCATCTGCACATGCATCCCTTAGATGTGCGCAAGCTTTCCTTCAATATATTACGTGATTGTGAAGGCCTCAACAATCCACGGCTGGATGTTCTCTTTGAGAAATGCTTCCTTATGGCACATCGCGTCCAACAGCTCCTTTAACGCCTTGGCTTGCTACATCCTCGCAAGACACTGAGTGAGGAATACTGTCTGCGCAGTCCCTCTGATGTTGTCATACTGTTGCTGGAGTTTGCGTGCCTCTGTCTCCAGCCATTGGATGTTTGGATCCTCTTGCAAAGTCATGAGGACCTCCAATGCCTGTTCCAATTTATTCGTACAGTCACGCACTGCACCTCCAGTATCTTCCATCCCTACTGCAATAGTGCTGGCGCGTTGTTCTCTGATTTCCGGGAGAGTGGAAGGCTACGCCTTCAACCACAACTCGACAATTTGAAGATTCAGCTCCAGTTGCACCCTTGTCATCTCTTCTCTCACGTCACAGACTCCACTTTCCAAATTGTGGATCCGCACTTCTACTAGTAGATCTGCTGCGATGGCTAGCTCTGAGATGCGTCTGCAAGTGTCATCTACCGTATTCACCAACTGTTGATTCTGTGACACCAATTCATCGCACTGCAAGTTGAGCTGTTCTATGTTTATTTTTTGCTCGTTGAGAACCTAGATCGCGCGGCTCTCCCTGGCCTGTAGCTTTGTCGTTATCCCATCTTGTAACTGATATAGCATTTCCCAGGGAAGGGTAGCCAGGTTAAGGCCAATGTCTTTCATCATGTTAAGCGACATCCAATCCATCGCATTGGACGACACTAGAGCTCCCTCTGGCAACACTATTGTGTTTTCCATCCTTGCACGCAACATCTGCTCTGCTGCTGAAGTTCCTACTGCGACGTGCATTGATAAGGTGCCTTCCTGAAAAGGCCGCACCTATAACTCCTACAACTATGCCCTGAGGGCCCCCAACACAGTCTGATGCTCCTGCATGAACTCCTAAAGCACTTCACTTATGACATCGTGAACCGTCTCGCTGATGTCATGGAGAGTGCCTTAAGTTAAGGTGATCGGGTCAATGGCCAACTTCGAGGCCTTGACCTTCTTTCTTGGGCCCAATCTCTTTGTGATGTGTGACCGCTTTAATTGTGTGGATGTGGTCCCTGGGTCCGCGCTTACTTCTGCTGTTTTTGTTTCTTCTACCTCCTGCCCTGAGGACGTTGCTTGGCCCTCGTCTGCCTGTGCCGTTTTTGCCCTTGCTACCTGTGCTGTTGCTCCTGCTTTTGCGACCTTCTTCTGCTCTGTAGCTTTCTGTGCCGCTTCGCGCACTGCCCTTACCTCCATTGCTTCTTTTTCATTCCATATTTTCTCTGCTAATTGAGTGATGCACAACTTAGAATCATCCTTTTTCTTCTGGGCTGCGGCCTTCTCCAGTTTTGCCAGGTTTGGAGCGCACCATTTAGGAGGCCATGTCTCCAAGACAGTGAACATCGCATCATCAATGGCTACAAATGGTAGCTTCATCCACTGTTTCACTGGATCCTTTCATGCCCTGATATAGATGTTGTGCATATTAGCTTTGAAGTCTACAAAAATCTGTAGACTATTATGCACCGTAGGTGATAGGCGTGACCTCCTATTGATCCACATCTGGATGCTCGCCTCCATGAGCACCTAGAAAATTTTGATGTCTTGAATCTGTTTCGCGTCCTTGGTGGCCCAGAGCAAAGCGTACTTCACGGCCTCTAGTAACTCTCTATCAATGTTGGGGAACTGACTATCCTTTAACAGTTCTCCCACTACGAGTAGTATGGATAATAACAACCACGCGTAGTGGAAGGTCTTACCCTGCTCCTGGGCTTCGCTATAGTTTATAAAAAAACTCCTTGCAGAGGAATTCAGCCTAGTTGAACTGGACCCCCTCCACGCACTTCTTGGTCAGCATGACCACCGACACCGGTACCTCATTTGCGCAACACTTTCTCATAACTTTTCTGGCCAGGAGTTGGGTCGCTACGTGCACCCCTTTGTCTTTAATGCTTGAGATGACGTAGCCCCTCTTCTTCTTCTCCAGCTTATATTTTTCCTTCATGGCTTCTGCAAGGGCCAAATCACTACATTTCCTGGCTATAGTCGCGGGGTCCTTTCCTTTACAGGGGAGCCGAGAAATCCTATGAATGAGGTCTGCCGTGATGGGAATAGGCTCCTCCAGCCATAGATACCCATCATGCACCAGGCAAAGAAACTGCCTAATGATGAAAATGGTGATGGCTGCGTAGTGGAAATGTGGTATCCATAACAAGTGTAGCAACCTGGCCTTTTCCACACCGTACAACCATTTCCAAGGCTCCAACGTGATCACCGCCCCCTTGGTGTTCTGCTTCATTAAGTTCCCGGTCTCTAGGTGTGGGAACTTCTTGCTGTTAGCGAGGTCCGAGTCTTCAAATTTCATGGTTGGTACGTGAACTAGGTGCATGCCCTCAAATAAAATGTTGTCGAGGAGGAGCGGGGTCTGGAGCGAGCTTTTCATTTCATCCAGGTTCTTCAACACTTTGGTTTTCCCTTTCCACGGAGGGACATACGCTGGAAGTTTTGTTGCAGAGCGCAATGGTTGGATATCCTCCTCCACTTCTTCTTCTTCTTTCACTGCAGTGATCAGGGCCTATAAGTCTTCTTCTTCCTCATCTATTTCTATTGTGACTGCTTTCCCCTTCTCTTCCATGGAGAGTTTGCTGTGCCATGGATTCCTTGGGGACATGTGTACTGGACCCATCACCTGTTTATACTTCTTGGGCCGTAGTGTTCGCGGTGATTTGGGGATTTCTGTCACCACCCCGACGCCTTCTAGAACTTCCTCCACCATTTGGGTCTGCGCGGCCTCGCCGATGGGTACCTCTTCAATTCCTAACCCATCGTTAGTGGCCGTCATCATCTGTAGACTATATTCTGTCTCTTGCGAACTTAGGATCTCAATTATCACTCAGCTCTCAACACTCTGTGCTTTGCTCAAATGCTCAATTCTCAAATGACCAAGTGTTGTTTGCTAGCCAGCCCTGTGAGTTTTATAGCACCTTTCGAATTTGAATTCGACCGTTCCCCCCAATTTCGGGCCATTAATGCTTTCTTAGCGGTAGATTTTCCCAAATCTTGCCCATAATTCACATCTTAAATGCCCACCGCCCACTCCATTTGGCCTCAAATCGGACATCCCATCATGAATAGTGACACCAATGGTCACTTCCCAGCCAACCCGTGTGGCAGCACAACCCTTCATGCATTGTCGTGAGCCCTGTGACGTTCTTATTCTACACACATCTCCAATATCATGCAGCTCCTAGGCAGAATATTTTATAGTCCCGTGCTCCCTTTCAACTACCTGGAGCACTAAGATTGTTCTCCCTATGGCTAGTCAAGTGGTCGCACCACCCGTGTGGGGTTCCATCCCATCCTCCACCATGGTTCGCGGAGAATCCCCATCTTCCATTGTGGTGATTGGCATCGCACACTCTACTATTTGCACTGTGCTACCCTGGTCACTACATTTGGCGAGATGCGGTCCCAACCACGGCAGCAGACTAACTAGTTCACAATGATAGTTTCCCAATCTGTTAGTATGACTGTACACATCTTGCCTTACCATCCTTGGCTTTTCAACGAGAAATGCTTCCTTTATTTCATTTTCTAGCTTCTTGACCTCTACATCCATTAAAGCGCTTTTATCCCTTAGCCATACCCAGCCTTTTTCAAGTTCACAAAGTCTAAAGTTTCCCCGTCAGATTTCTTCCTCAAGTCTTATATATTCTATTTCTTGCAACTGTGTGATTTCTTCGTTCCAATCTGCGTGGACCATCGTATCTACGGGTGTTGTTACGCGCGGACTCATCTTTGCATGCTCCACAGGGACTACAGCCCCTGCTTCATACTTCAGCTTCAAAAGCGCTTGCGTGGTCAGAGTTTTGCACATGGTCCTATAAGCCCATACAACCACTGGTACGTGTAGGTCCTAGTTAGTGCATCTCACATGGTGGACCTTGTTCAGCACTTCACACACCTTGTCAAAGGCTTCCCCGTGTATGATTTTTGGTGCACTAGGTTTTATCATGCTTCATCGTTCATGCACTTGTCTTGCCTTCTTCTGGTTGTTGTTCATGTTTCCTATTGTGAGAGCGATGTGCATTTGTGCAAGTTGCGTACCATTCACCTGTACCCATCTGGAAAGGTGAGTGCGCAGGTTGTTTCGTCCATCATGCCCGGCTCCCATCTGTATCTGAGGCTTCCCAAATCGTAAGTGCATCATCTTTCTGCATTCGTGCCAGTCCCTGAAACTCTGCTGTTGTGTACCCCACCACCTTGCAGGCGTAGCGTGCAGTGCCCATTTTAGAGCATCGAACCACTGCTATTCTGGCACTTCGCTTTCAAATTTGTTCAGAAATTCATCCACCGCTGTCAACCCGCCATACATAGGCAGATCCCTTACCTCTGTTGTCATGCAGCGCAGTGATCTTACCATCATGTTGCAATTGAGCGTGGTTACCTCATGTAATCAGTTATGCCATCGTTCTATTTCCTCATCCGAATTTGAAGTCCAGGAGCTTTTGCACTCCCACGAAATTTGGCCATCCGCTGTAGGATTCACCCAATCCTATTCCCGAGCGGTTATCTTGTAGATACAGTGTAGCTCGGTATTGCTTTCGTCATCATGCACTGGCTCTGTGTAGCCCGATCCTTCCATAGGGTCTAGAGGTACCACTATGTGCAGTGAATTTTTCTCAAAGATCATTTTGCGCTTCTTTAGATTTATCACTCCATTCATATTAGTGGCCCAATCTATCCCTAGTAGCGTGGGATAGGGATTATTGTCATCGACAATGTCTATCACCTCGAAATCTACAAGCGTGCTCACACCTTTGATGTCTACTGTTATCCCCTGCAATCTTCCCATCAATAGGATCTTTTGTTGGTTCGCCATCCATAATTGAATAGGGGACAATTGTAACATGGTCCTACCCATGTGCTCCCATGTTTGCTTTGGCAGCACATTCATGTTTGATCCTAGATCTAGAATTACTTGATCCATTTCATACTCCCCAATTTGCACAGTCAATCTCATTTCCATTCCTCTTTGCGATGTGTGTTTTCCGAGGTTCCGGACTACGTGAGGTTATCCCAACCCAACACACCTAGCGATAAGCTCCTACAGTCCCTTCACAACCTTGTTGTCATGCAGCAGCTTCATACATGTCTCCAGAAAGGTAGTGACCATTGAAGGATCCATTTTTGGCTCTGGTTGATCCTTACTACCTGAAGTGGAGGCCTTCGTGAAGCTCTTTTCAGCTTCCATGAATGTCTCCTTCGCGTGCTCTAAATCATATTTAGGTTCCTTTGTAGGAGCCTTGCGAACCCACACACTTTCTTCAGGCTGCTTAACTTTGTCATCTCCTGTCATGATACTGCTCCTGAGCACGATGTTTACGTTTGGGTCCTCTTTGTGTGGCTCAGACCTCATCATTTGCAAATTCTAAGTTGGGGGAGGCTGGAGTACCCCTTTATCGCACAGCCTCGCTATCAATGTAGGGCAGTCCTCCGTCTCATGATCAAACTGAGTACAATATAAACATGATGCGCGCCATGTTTGCATTTGGATCGAGGGCTTGCGTTTTGGTCTGCACTCTGTAGGCTGGAGGCTGATCCATCATTAGCTCATAGCTTCTGCAAGTGCATTCATCATGGCCTACTAACCTGCAAGAATTACAAAACAATTGCTGGGATGTCTGCATATACTTCTGTAATAAATGAAAATTATCCATAGCATGTTTTCCTCCTATCTGACAAATCGCACACCATAATGTAGGCACCGCACTCGTTCCTGCTTGTGCCTCTGGTCTTAATCACATTGGCCATCCTCCCACGAAATAGTTCGTGAAGACTGGACAATGGTCCTTGTGATGCCCCTGGCCCTTGCATTTTATGCACCATACCTCCTCGTGCGCTTCTGGGCAAGTTGTCCTATCCTGTTTCAAACTCTACATTTCCAGACACAAATTTTGCAGTTGCGCATGGATTTGTTGGAATCCCAGGCCAGGATCTTATATTAGGGTCTCGTACAGTCTCATTGCAATCTCCAAAGCTTCGGCCTGGGTGGACAACTTCTGCTATGACAGCGTTGTCCTTAAATGCGGTGTTAGTGATGCTACAAACCATGCACGGTGTTGTCCATCCGTTAAGGTCATGTTGGCTTCACAAATCATACTCTTAAGTCTTTGGTCCACATCCAAAGGGGTCTCGCCTGGAGGCATCACAATTTCCTTAAACCCGATAATCGATGGTGTCTCCGATTTTGGCCTGCTAAATTCCCTGTTTAGCATGTCTTGGATATCTACGATCCCCGCATTTGGATGGTCATTAGAATGCTTAATGTACCATGTTAGTGTGAAATCCTGCAACGCGCTTACCAGCGTTTCCTTCTTTATATTTTCATCCATGACTCCTTGTGCTTCCCATACGGCCCTTACCACGAACCAAAATTGGTTCGGATCTTCGTTCCGTACTCCTCTGAATACCGACAATTTTATCGCACTCACCATATTGAACTGTGGTGGTGGCAGAGGTGGTGTGGGTGGAGATGGAGGTGAAGATGGTGAGACTGGTGGTGGTGTAGGTGGAGGTGGTAGGTGTGGAATTCCCTGCCTTATCAGACTGACCATGTTTCTCGAAGAAACTTTTGCAAGCTCTTCCTCGCTTTCTCATCGAGGTGAAATCAAGGGGCTATTTTCTATCTCTATGCTACCTTCGTTTCTATAGATCCTCCCACTTCGTGTATCCCCAAACATCAATTTATTCGCATAACCCACTTTTGACACAATAACATCTTAATCCAAGTGTTCAAAGATTTAATGTACTTACCTTGCGGTCCTTTGAGGAAGCATCGTTCCGCCTCACTGTAGCTGGTTGTCATGTCTACCGCGAACTCGGTGATGAACCCCCCTATAATTCGATTGAGCCAATGGTCCACAACACGCACGATCTTATCTTTCGATGCTTCTAGTCTGCGCACTAATTCCGGAGTCTACACAATTGGTTTGTCGAGCCTACACCTTCCTTGATTGTCTGCTAGCTTCGCGATCCACTCATATAATTAAGAGGGGAAAGATGCAAAGAAAATCTCATGGATTTCCATATATAAGTAGTGCTCCAACCACTATTCTTTTGATACTCACGGATTCCTATTTTCCCGTGCTACAAATTCGTGAATCTTTCTATCCAACCACCCTTCAATTTCTTTCTTCATTGGATTCCAGTGACACGACATCAGACATCGCTTATGCAGATCTCGATCCCAGCAACGGAACCATTTGTTGGCTTGTTGGGGCTTGACCCAGGTTCGGAGGTGATTTAGCTAAACAAATCCCGGTACTACTGGCCCTTTCGGCAACAATCCGCGGAGCGCAGACTGAGGTCTCACCCGAGGTAGTATGGGAGGGTGCTAGAACTAGGTTTTTGCACCCTAGAGATGTTTGATGGTTCCAAGTGGTCCGCGATTGCACTCAATGATATGCGTACCCTCCTGTACCTCGCAACCTGAGATACTGCCTTCGCATAGCTCTAGTTATGGACCAAACAGTGTTATTACCCAAGTCCTTACTAGTAGCCTAATATTAGTTGATTAACTTAGCTTATTTGTACGCTTTCAGTTACACTTAACAATATTCACAATTCATATAAGTGTGCGCAGTAAATAAACAATGTAATTGCAATTGAGATCAAACATGTAATAACTCAGAATAGATGCACAAAATTTGTAACAGAACCTTTCTTTATTAATATTTCTCCAGTTACAGACTCAACTCCACCCTGTGCACTCAGCTGCAGGGGTCCGCGCACTCAGCTACGGACTCTACTAAGCCTCTGCGCACTCAACTGCAGAGCCTCTTCCTACTACTCTGACCCAAGACGCACTTAGACTCTTCTGTGCTTCGTTATCTCCTTCTATCCATTCTATTCTATCTTTTTCTTTACAACTTAGAGCCTCTCTCTTATTTATACAATCCCATGGTCCACCAACCATGGGTAGGCCGACATTACATTCAAACTTAGGGTGGAAAACCCTATGACTCTAACATACATTTCGCGCCCACAATTCGCGGAGCTTTACAATAATATCACTCAAAACTTGGGCTTTGAGCCCCAAAACATTCTCTGGGGGGATTCCATGCCCAACATTGCTCCAGTCTTCCCTTGTGGCTGAATGGGTCCTAAAAAATTGGTCACCCACTTCTCGAAGGGTTGCAACGTCATTTGTGGATTCATGATGAAGGGTTGTCCACCACAACCCTACGCGTAGAATCTTCTGCGCAGTTGCTCTCCCTGCATAATGTCCTCCCACGGCACCCCCATGAGCATCTGCGAGGATGCTGCTTCTCTCGAACTCAGGTACATATCGTCGCAATATCTCATTAGTACCCATTTTGTATAGATGCCCAGCAATGATAGAAAAATTTGCCACACGCACCACTAATTCCTTCTTTTGCTGGACAAAGTATCCTTCTTGTGTAGTTCCTGTTGTTAGGAAGTGTATTATATCCTCAAAATGACCATCTATGACACACACTGTAAATAGTTGCGTGTCAGGCAATCCTTCTTCCAAGTTAGTAGGTTCCTCCCCTGTTTCGATGTGTGACAGATGGTCTGGTTCCGCGTTCAATCATCCAGGCTTCACAACAACTTCCCCTGGAACAATAAGAGCCATCTACAGATTCGCCCCCCCAACACAAGCTTATTGACCAGGTACTTCAGCATGGAGTGATCCATATACATCTTAAAATGGCCTCCTAGCAAGTAGTGCCTATACTTCTGGAGTGCATACACCATAGCTAGCCCCTCGCGTTCAGTGGTAGAATAGTTCTTCTCTGCTTTGGATAATCTACGGCTTGCGAACACGATAGGATGGTCCAAGCCTTCTCCGCCAGCCTGTGTTAGTACTACCCCCAGCGCTATACATGATGCATTGACATGTACATGAAACTCTTTCTTCCAGTCTGGGAAGACTAGAATCGGCGCGGTAACCATCTTTTATTTCAATATATCCAAGCTCTTCTTACAGTTATCATTCCAACAAAACATGGCATCCTTCTTTAACAATTTTTCCATAGGCACAGTGATCTGGGGATAGCTTTTGATAAACTTTCTGTAATATCCCGTATGCCTGAGAGTAGCGCGCAGCTATTTCACACTCCTCAGCGCATCCAAGTTCATTATCACCGTGATCTTCGCAGGGTCTACCATTAGTCCTTGTTTGCAAACCACATTCCCCAATAGGTTCCCAAAAGGAACACAGAACATACATTTCTTGAGATTGAGTGCGATCTGGTATCTTCGACAGGTATCCAGCATCAGGTGCAAACTTTCCACATGGCACTTAACCAGCCCAAATACAGTCCAGTCATCAAAATATACCTACAGGAACTTATGAATAAATTCTTTGAATGTCGCAACCACCATGCGCGAAAAGATTGCAGGTGCATTCTTCAATCCAAACGACATTACAGTGTATTGAAAACAACCCCACTCAGTCACGAAGGTGGCCTTGCTCCTATCCTCCGGCACGATTTTGATTTGGTGGTACCTATAGAACGCATCAGTGAATGAGTATGCTTCCTGGACGCCTACATTGTCCAACACTTCATCCGTGAACGGAGTCGGGAAAGGATCATACACACAAGCGTCATTCAGTTCTCTGAGATCCACACATATCCTTATCTCATCTTTCTGCTTCTTCTCTTGCACCACCATTGGGCTTACCCAATCAGATTCTTCCACAGGCTCAATGATGCCTGCCTCAAGTATCTTCTCTAGCTCTAAACGGACCTTCTCCTTATATTTCGGATTGAGACAGTAAGGCCTTTTCTTAATTGGCTTCATGTCGGGCTTTAACATTATCTTCATCATTCCTAGGTCCTCGATTATTCCTTTTAGATCCATAAACTTGGTGTTTGGCCAATTTAGTGTGTTCTAAATCGCTATTTAAAATGTCAATCCGAGAGTCGTAAACTACTGAAGTGAAGTGCACTGTATATGCAAGATAACCGATTTCTTATTTCTTTGTCATTTTTGAGTTTTTGGTTTGTTTTTGGGTTTATCTTCTGTTGATTTCCTAATGTGAGATGGCAGAATTGAAAGTCAAGTATGGATGGCAATGGTGACTTCTACAATGATTTTCCAAACTTTAAAGTTCTCAAAAATGTTTCAAAACTTGTTGTGATGAAATCAATTCCTAAAAGAAAATAAAAATGTACCAAAACAATGAGCTAGTGACAATGAAGCCCAGTATCCTTACTGTTGTATAAAAAGAAAATAAAAAATGAAATCAAAGCAATTCAAAAACTGTAAGCAAAGCAAACTAAATCACACTACTTCAACTCATATTTTCACCCCTCACCTTTCGACTCGCTCTGGCTATAGGAGGTAATCATAGACAAATTGAGTAATCTGATATCTAAATTGCATGAAATGAAATTGCATAAAATGAAACTAAGATTAAACTACACATTCATATTTCAATTCCTGAAAATGACATGAGTAATCTAATCACTAACTTGCAGAAAAGTAAACTAAATCATACTACATCAACTAATATTCTGATCCCTCACTATTTGATTCGCTTGGCTATAGGAGGTAATCATAAACAAATGGAGTAATATGATATCTAAATTGCATGAAAGTAAATGAGCAAAACAGAACTGAAAGAAATGACAATGTTGGAATTAAAACTCAGAAAATAAATCAGCAGAAGGACAAGATGATTTCATGTCATTAGTCATTAAAACTATGTAAATTGCCCGGGCTGTCTACAAGAACCTGAAAGAAAAACACTGATCAGTTAACAATCATGAGAAAGCATAAAAGAAAAGATGGACAGCAGTTAACATGAATATCAGAACAATGTAATATATACAAGCAAATGATTATAAAAGCAGTAACATAATGAAAGCAAGCAAGAAACTATACAATAGTTACAGAGCCTCGGTGTACCTGGGCCCTCTGCAACCTCGACCAATCAATACTTAGTCACGAATTGAACTTAAGAACATTGTCTTCTCATATATTAAAATGCAGTCATAAGACAAAAATAGAGCACGACACAGTGGGCTCGTAAAAATAGTCAAGATTACATATAAAAAGCTAGCTATCAAGCATATGATAATGCGTTATTTATAATTGAGGATGCTACAACTAATTCCTAATTTCTGCGCTGCCGAATAGACACGTGAATAACCATGTCTTGAGATCTAGCAGTATGGTAGCCGTGACAATTAAATCTATGGAGTGGTGGCTGTTTGATTTGGTTCACGGATCGATCCACAAGTGTTAGCACACCTCCAGAGATTGAGGAACTTGCCACGCAAATCTTCACGTGGTAAAAACAGAGTCGTGCCACCATAAAACTCTTAGGTTGACCACTGCTTTGACTGTCCTTGACCATGGCTGTTTGTGAGTGATTCGGCTGAACCAAGGGGACACGCTCCATGTACACATCATTTGCAGCTTGCCCATGTGGCCGGATTCTCTAGTGGACACTTGTAACATAGTCTTCAACAAAATGGCTGCGGAAACTTGAGCTGGCTGCGGAAAGTGACAAGTTTCCCCAGTTGATTGAACAAAAATCTAAATCAAACAATAGTCACAAGACATAGTTAGGAAACCATTTTATAAGCTCTTTTTAAACTAATATGCAATGATTTGACAGCTTGGTGGATCAAGTAAATGGAAAAGAATGCTGAAAAGGTGTATAGGGAAGATGCAAGTTTGGGACTCAACATACCCCCACTGTGAAGGTGTTGCATGTCCTCATGCAACCAAAATTTTAGTCATTCCCCTTTAATCCATATGTTCTAAAGCCTCTGCTAGGACATCCAGTCCTCTTCTCTTCTTTCTTGGTGCTACCACCATCCTGGGTTTCCTTATCAGACATCTGAATTTGAGATTGATTAATTCTCTGCTCAACTTTCTGCACTTTTTCTTTAGTTTCTTGTTCTTCTTTTGCCATAGTCCCAAATGAAGCATAGTATTATCATGAATAATTTTTTCCACTTTGCTCTGCTCCTTAAGTACTTCATTTTCTTGCTTAATATGCCTGTTTAGAAGCTCTAATTCAAACACTTCTTGCTTTAAGGATTGAACTTGTGCATCTTGTGTCATGTGGGGCAGAGTGGTACTCGACCCTGCAGCTATCTTTTCTAAAGATTCGAGGTAATCATACGCCTCCTGTTGATTTGGATCTATTTCGGGTGTTTTTCTTGGACTGACTTCAAAGTCTTGTTGAGGAGGAGGACTGCTTTCTAGCTCTGGCCAAGAAGGGCTTTCATCAACATGTGGAGGACTAGTTTCAATACTTGGCTGAGGACGAGGTGGACTGCGGCCAGCTGGAGGTTTCTCGGGTGTTTCCCCACCCAATTCAATGAAGTGGGGCCATTTTACTTGTGTTTTACTCCCCCTTCCTCTAAGCCTGTTGCTTCTTCTTAAATACTGTGGACTAGTACTCCCTTCTTCTATGTTATGTTTTCCTTTTTCCTTCTTCTTTACTGTAGCAGCTTGTTTTTGAAGATGCACTAGTCTCTCAGACAATGTTTGATAGTCTTCCTCTATAGATGGCTCAGGTGATTAGTAGACTTCTTCTATGTTTCTTTTGCCTTTCAATTTTCTCTGTTTCTTGTCCTTAGTTCTTTTCTCCTTTTCTTTTTGACCAACTTCTTGAGTTTTGGTAATAAGAGAGTCTTGGACTATGGCACTCTTTTCTTTTCTCCTACTCCTTCTCAGTGTCTTTGGTGTACTACTTTCAGGTACCTCAGATGGCTCTTGAAAGTAATTTCTTACTAAGAACCGTTCCCAGGTATCTTTGTTTTTCTTCAGTTGGTCTTCAATGAGAATCCTTACAAGTCCATGATGGTATAAATGAGGTTCTATATTTCCTATGTTCTTTTGGACTGTGGTACTCATCTTTTTCAAACGCAGCAGTAAGAAATAAGGCAAATTAAGAGTTTGAATCTCTAAGAAGTTAATCAATAGCCTAGCATGGTACATGTACATTGCTCCAAAGCATCCTTCGCAAGTGATAAACTTTTGGATGATTAATAGTAAGCTGGCCCATTCTTCTTTCAATGCATGAACAGGAATTCCTTTTGTAAATACAGTAACGTCCATACCTGGGTTACGTAACATTATTCTCCATGCCTGCTCATCCACACTTTTGTTTTTAAACCAACACTCACCTTCCTGGGGCAAGTCTGTGGCATCTGCTACTGAGGCTTCAGTGACCGTGAGCTTTAAGTCTCCAATTTCCACCATCTGGTCGTCGAAAGACCGTTCAAAGGCTTTCGTTACCTCCTTGTTATAGCCCTTAAATTTTTTAATGAAGCGTAGCCATTTTGCTTTCTTCAACAAATCTTTTACTTGGGGGTAACCTTCTAAATATTTAGGTCCTTCCGGTTCTGCCCTTAGTAATCTTCCCATCCTTTCCTCTGTTTTGAAATTCAACTGAAAATTCAATTGTGTGTGAAGGTTTAGCAGAGGTAAGGCGGCTTGGTTGCAGGGTTTATGGCAAAAATACAATGGCTGCAATTGGAGGATAATAGGTAACGGGAGTGTTTCGAAACTGCAAGCGGAAACAGAGGATGAGCAGCCGCGGTGAGTTCTCAAAATGAAGTGCAGACGTATGTGAAGAAGATGGTTTTAACAGAATGGTAAGGAAATGGAGTGAAGTCGGGATTTTGAATTGAACGACTGCGTACGAAATGTTACACGTTTAATGAATGGCTGCGGAAAATGCGGTGGAGAGGAGCCGTAATGAAATAGGTCACATCTCATGACTACAAGTGGGGTATGAAAGTGCAGTCGATTATGATTTAAACCCTAAAATCAATCATGAGACCGTTAAGGAATAAATGCATGGTGTGCGGAATAATGTCGTGGGATGGTAATGGGTAATGGAGCTATCGTGATAATCATTGCACATAGTAGAGCTTTTATGGTTTGACAACTATGCAAAATTGTGCCTTTAATTGCTATTTGAAAGAAATTTTTGCTCATACCTTTGGAATCCTTGTCATTTGTTGTCCATTAGCCTTTAACCAACTGCTCTTTATTGATGTCTGGAGATGCTCCATGTCTTCATAGCATATGCTTAGTCACACCTGCATTTTCATGATTATTGCACTAACATTTTGACTGTAAATTTTGAAAACAGAGTGGTGGCTGCAGAAACTGCTTCTGGCTGCGGAAACTGCTTCCAGCTGCGGAAACTGACACAGCACCCACTTGGCTGAACAAAGATAGTTAGATAATAACTAACTGAGTGGAAATGGTCCTAAAAGAGACATTTATTGATGAAATGGAATGAGATGAAGCGGAGTGAAGTGAAATGAAAATGAAATGGAGATGGAGTGGAATGGCAAATGAAGTGGAGTGAAAATGAAAAAGAAGGGGAGAATTTTTTTTTTGGAAAATATAGAGTGTCAGGTGTCCCTGATTTTCACTCTACATTTTCTGTATAAGACCGCCAATCAGTGATTGGTTTTCAGGCTTATACAATAATTTTTTTTTTTTTTTTGAACTTAAAGAAACAAAGGTTAGGCTGGTGGGGAAGAAGGATTCTTCTTCACCAGCCTTATTGCAGAATTCTCTTGAAACATTTTGACAAATTCCTCTTTTGAGAGTGGCTTATGATAAATTTTCAATCTGTGGCCATTCACAATAAGAGGAGTTTGAAATTCATCAATGGTCTTGATTCTTACCGCTCCATTGCTAAAGACTTTGTCAATCTCATATGGCCCAAGCCAATGGGTCTGAAATTTACCTTTGAACTCTTTAAACTTGGAATCAAACAGTAGTGCCCAATCTCCCTCTTGAAACTTTTTCTCTTTGATGTATCTGTCATGCCACTTAGCACTTTGATGTTGAACTAGATTAGTTCTTAAAATTGCTTCTTGTCTGATCTCATCTAGCTCATTCAGCTGCTCCATTCTGTGCTTTTGTGCTTCTGATAGATTCATCCCCAACTGAACTGCCATCTTTAAAGTCTTGACTTGAAACTCAATGGGGAGCAGGACTTCTTTCCCATAAACAAGTTCATAGGGAGAATGTCCTGTTGTATTCCTCCATGTAGTTCTGTAGGCCCACGAGGCTTCAGGAAGCCTTTCTGCCCAATCTCTTCTATGTAGATGAACAGTTTTGGTGATGATGCTTTCAATAACCTTGTTTGTAGACTCCACTTGACCATTTGCTTGTGGATGGTAAGGAGTAGATTTTCTGTGCTTGATTTTGTATTCTTCCATCAGCTTCTCCATCATGTTGGATGTAAATTGGCTTCCCTGATCTGTTACAATTTCTCTTGGGACACCAAAACGAGTAAAAATATCCTCATAAAGAAAATTAACAACTGAATTTTCAGTAGCAGAAAGTAATGCTTTGGCTTCTACCCATTTAGTGACATAATCAGTGCATACCAATATATACTTCTTCTGTTTAGATGGTGGATTAATGGGTCCAATGAAATCTAAACTCCATTTTTCAAAGGGTTCGATGAGTACCTGTGGTTGTAATGGCATTTCATTTGAAAGAGTCGGTTTCCCTACTCTTTGGCAGATGTCACATCTTTTGACATATTGTTTTGTATCTTTGAAGAGGGAAGGCCAATAATATCCTAAGGAAAGGATTTTATAGGCCGTCCTTTTGTCAGCAAAGTGTCCACCGCATGGTTCATCATGACATGCTTTGAGAATGTCAGGCATTTCATCTTCCCGAATACATCTTCTGATCACACAATCTAGCCCTGTTTTAAACAATTCGTTAGAAATCCATGAATAACTTGAACTCTCCTGAATAATTCTTCTTTTCTAGGAAATAAATGTGGAGGTAGCTTCCCTGTAACCAAATAGTTAGCAATATCTGCATACCAAGGAGTCTTAGTAGTTACTGCAAATAAATATTCATCTGGAAACTTATCCTCTACAGGAGAATCTTCGTTAGTATTTTGGATCCTAGACAAGAAATCAGCTACTGTATTTTGTTTCCCTGGTCTATCCAACACAGTAATATTGAATTCTTGTAAAAGTAAGAGCCATCTTGTAACTCTGCCATTAGTAACAGGTTTGTTCATTAGATATCTAATTGCAGAATGATCAGTATGGACAAAAGTTTCATAGCCTGTTATATAATGTCTAAACTTATTGATTGCATGAACAACAGCTAAGAACTCTTTTTCAGTCACAGTATAGTTCAACTCAGTGGGAGTCAAATTTTTACTGGTATAGTAAATGGCATAAGGAACTAAATCCTTTTGACCCAACATAGCTCCTAGAGCTGTATCTGAAGCATCTGTAGAAATATGGAAAGGAAGTTTCCAATTTGGTCCTCTCAAAATGGGTGCTTCAGATATTCTTGTTTTCAAAGTTTCAAATGCTGATTGACAATCAGGATCCCATTTGAATCCACAGTCTTTTGTAAGTAATTTGAAGAGTGGAGATGCTATTTTGGTGAAGTTTTCTATAAATCTTCTATAGTATCCAGTAAACCCTAGAAAACTTCTAACATCTTTTTGACAATTTGGAATAGGCAACTTGGAGATGACTTCAACTTTTGATCTATAAACTTTAATCCCATCCCCTTAAATATGATGTCCTAAAACAATACCTTCAGTAAACATCATAAAGCATTTTTTATGACTCAATGAAATGTTTGTTTCTTTACATCTTATAAGGACTTTTTCCAAATTCTCTAATGCCTCTTCAAATGAATTACCATAAACTGTAAAATCATCCATATAAACCTCTACACAATCATGGATTAGATCAAAAAAGATTCCTAGTACTACCCTTTGAAATGTTGCGGGTGTATTACATAATCCAAAAGGAAGCACTCGGTAGGAAAAAGTTCCCCATGGAAAGGTAAATGTGGTCTTATCTTGATCTTCAGGTGCTACCTGAATCTGATTATAGCCACTAAAACCATCCAAAAATGAAAAGTACTTTTTACCTGCTAGAGTATCTAATACCTGATCGATAAAGGGTAAAGGAAAGTGATCCTTCAAAGTTGCTTTGTTCAATTCCCTGTAATCAATGCATACTCTCCATTTACCATTCTTTTTAGGTACTATAACCAAAGGAGAAACCCATCGGCTATCTGAAATTGGATAAATGAAGTTTACATTGAGTAGTTTTTGGACCTCTTCTTTCACTATCTCCCTAAGGTTTGGATTCATCCTTCTCTGAGATTGTCTGATTGGTCTACTGTTTTCCTCAATATAGATGTGATGAATGCAAGACTTAGGGTCAATACCTTTCATATCAGTATACTCCCATGAAAATGCAGTAGAATGTTTTTGCAAGATTTTGGTTAGCTCTCCTTGTTGTGATTTTTCCAAGTTTTTATTGATATTCAATGTTTTACCTGGAAAGATCTCAATGGCGGAACTACCAAACTCTTCCATAGAGTAAAGAGACATTTGTCTAGACGATAGATACTCAATGTCAGAATCTAACTGAAATTGTGTGCGGTCATATTTTGAAGATGTTTCAAAGTTTTCTAATGTGTTCAGAATTTGACTATCTTCACTGATTTCAGAAATGGTAAAGACAGGTTGTATAGTGTCCTCATCGTCAACCCATTCATTATCTCCTACTTCTGTAATTGCTTTTGCTGGAGGATACAAATTGAATTTCTTTGTCGAACTACCATCAGAAATATACATATCCCCAGATCTACAACTGATAAAAGCATCAGCTGTGGCTAGCCAAGGTCTTCCTAAAATGAGTGGGTGTCCTCCTAGATTACTCTTGGGAGTTAAAATCATGAAATCTACTGGATATTCCCAAGAATCTAAGGAGACCGAAATGTCTTCTAATACACCATCTGGTTTAATAATTGATCGATCTGCAAGTTGCAGTAAAGTAGGTGTAAAAAGAAGATTAGGAAGTTTTAGCTGTTCCATAGTCTGTCTACTCATAATGTTGATAGCAGCCCCTAAATCAATCAAAGTATTTGGAATTTCTACCCCATTGATATGTGTTTTGACAATTGGACTACCGGGATCTACATACTTCTGCATGGTAATTTTTCCCATCATGATATCTGCAATTTTTCCTACCAGGTGGATTCTTCTTGTATCTCTTGGTTTCCTTCCTGGTTTTTTGAGACTCAACTCCTTTATTGTTTTTGCTAGAATAGGAATCTCTCTAATGGCTTGTAACAAGGGAATCTTGATACATACATTCTTTAATTCATCTAGAAAATCATAATCAGGCAACAAGATTTGTTTTTCCACCCCTTTGTCAATTTGTAATCTTTCAGGAAAAGGAGGTGTAGATGAAGATGCAGGTTGCTCAACTATAGGAGTTGTGGGGGTTGACTCTTTTTCTTTTTCTTTTTGAGTGCTTTGGTTTTGAAAAGGTGCTTCAGAACCTTTATTGGCTTCAAGAGAATCTTCCTCAGAAATGCTTTGCTTTTGAGCATCTATAGAAGGCTTGTCTAAAACTCTACTAAATCTGAGTTGTACATCATTAAGAGGAACAATCATATAGGTAGGAAATTGTTGTCCTTCTACCATGTAGGCATTTTGAGGGTTTTTATTGTTGGGGTTCGGCAATGGCTGGGAAGGTAGTTGATTCGTCTTCTATTGGAATGGAAGCAAGAGTTGAGAATTTGGATTTTGTTGAGAAGGTTGTTGTTGTTGTGGAAATGGCAATGATAGTTGTGGATTTTGATTTGGAAGTTGTGGAGCTTGTTGATTTTGAAAAGATGGAGGATATTGATAAAATTGAACAAATCTCCCATAAGGATTTTGCATACCTTGTACCCATGATTGAAAAGGATTTTGAGGTTGGGACCAAGGTTGTTACCAAGGATTCCAATTTGGTGGGGGTTGAAAGTTCATAGAGTTGTTAAACCCTTGATTTTGTTGCCCCTGCCAAGGTCTCCTTGAAACAAAACAGAGAGACTCAATTGAATTTGGATCTTCTTGAAAGACAGCTTTGAGCCCAGGAATTAAAGGACAATCCTTGGTCTCATGGCTTTCTGAACAAATCACACATGTTTCTACAAATTTTGCATCCAAGGGACATTCCCTTAGAGCATGTTTCTTCCTACATTTTGGACAAAAGATGGCCAAAGCTTCAGTTTCCGCTTTCTGCTTGTTTTGTATCTTAAGGGTATCTAGTTTCTCACTAAGACTCCCTAAAATATCAGTTTTGAATTCATCAAGCATGTTGCCAATCTCAGCCCTACTTACTGATCTAGTTGCAGATTTGTTTGCTCTAATGAGAGAAGGATCTCTAGGCCCTTTTCCAGTTTTAGATTTTCCCCTTGAAGGATGGACACATAGCTCTGCTATATCATGAAGTGGAAGTTGAGATATATCTCCTTTTCCCATCATGTTCAAAATATCTATCCATTCATCTCTAATGGCTTTTAATAGAAGGACTTTCAAGGTTTCCTCATCTAAGTTATTCATTTTTGCTCTTTTCAGATTGTATTGAAATCTTTCAAGTAAATCCTCCAAGTTTTCATCTTCTTTTTGCACCATTTTGAATACCTCATCCTTGTGATTGGTGGGCATACAATAGTCCAGGTATCTATCCAACAATGTTTGTTTCATATCATTCCAAGTCCTAATGGATTGAGTGACTAATCCCATGAACCATTTCAAAGCAGCTCCCTTCAATGTTGAAGGAAACAATTTGAGTTTTTGAGAGTCTTCCAGATAATCATAAGTTCGACACACGACTTCAAACTCAAATAGAAATGTTTCAGGATCCTCATTTCGTAACCCATGAAAGTTTGGGAGGACAGATGGTGAGATGTTTTTCATTGTTTCTCGAGAATCCTCATCAACTATAGGAAATCCGAATGAGTTATCTCCATCCCTATTTCCCCCATTGTTACCTCTACCTCCTCCATTGTTTCCTCCTCCTCCTCTACCTCTACCTCTACCAAATCCGTTTACTACTTCCTTCGTCATGATAGTTTCCTCAGAGACCTCAGAGTCCTCTGGTTCTTCTACCAATGGCGAACGAGGAGGAATTTCTCCCTCTTCTTCTTCAGGTGATTTTACTTCCTCAATTACAATGTGTTTTCCTGTAGAAGTGAAGAAAGGGTCTTTTCCTAATTCAGATTTGGTGGATAGTGTGGGAGAGTCTCCTAATTCAACTACTTCCTCTTGAATTCCAGGAATCCTAAGGCTAGGAGTGTGAGTTGGAGATGATGGAGGTGTTTCTTGTCTATTCCTTGAAGTAGATGGAGTTGTAAAAATCGAACTCTTGGCCCTAGCTAAAAACCTTCCCCTAGAATCTCTTGCTCTATGCATGTCATTTTTTTTATTTTTCTTCAAGTTGGGCTAATAATTCTCTTTCTGATCTTCCAGGTCACTCTAGGTGCAAGAAGAGAGCATACTCAAGAAATTATTAAACCAATAACTCTCTTTTCTGATCCTCCAGATCACAATGGGCGCAAGAGGAGAGCATACTCTGAGAAGTTATCAATTTTTACCTTCCTTGAAATTTTCTTGTTTTTTTTTTTTTTAAGAAATTGGCTACCTAGTTTCACTTCCCCGACAACGGCGCCAAAATGTTTGGTCAATTTAGTGTGTTCTAAATTTCTATTTAAAATGTCAATCCGAGAGTCGTAAACTGCTGAAGTGAAGTGCACTGTATATGCAAGATAACCGATTTCTTATTTCTTTGTCGTTTTTGAGTTTTTGATTTGTTTTTGGGTTTATTTTCTGTTGATTTCCTAATGTGAGATGGCAGAATTGAAAGTCAAGTATGGATGGCAATGGTGACTTCTACAATGATTTTCCAAACTTTAAAGTTCTCAAAAAGGTTTCAAAACTTGCTGTGATGAAATCAATTCCTAAAAGAAAATAAAAATGTACCAAAATAGTGAGCTAGTGACAATGAAGCCCAGTATCCTTACTGCTGTATAAAAAGAAAATAAAAACTGAACTCAAAGCAATTCAAAAACTGTAAGCAAAGCAAACTAAATCACACTACTTCAACTCATATTTTCACCCCTCACCTTTCGACTCGCTCTAGCTATAAGAGGTAATCATAGACAAATTGAGTAATCTGATATCTAAATTGCATGAAATGAAATTGCATAAAATGAAACTAAGATTAAACTACACATTCATATTTCAATTCCTGAAAATGACATGAGTAATCTAATCACTAACTTGCAGAAAAGTAAACTAAATCATACTACATCAACTAATATTCTGATCCCTCACTATTTGATTCGCTTGGCTATAGGAGGTAATCATAAACAAATGGAGTAATATGATATCTAAATTGCATGAAAGTAAATGAGCAAAACAGAATTGAAAGAAATGACAATGCTGGAATTAAAACTCAGAAAATAAATCAGCAGAAGGACAAGATGATTTCATGTCATTAGTCATTAAAACTATGTAAATTGCCCGGGCTGTCTACAAGAACCTGAAAGAAAAACACTGATCAGTTAACAATCATGAGAAAGCATAAAAGAAAAGATGGACAGCAGTTAACATGAATATCAGAACAGTGTAATATATACAAGCAAATGATTATAAAAGCAATAACATAATGAAAGCAAGCAAGAAACTATACAATAGTTACAGAGCCTCGGTGTACAGGGGCCCTCTGCAACCTCGGCCAATCAATACTCAGTCACGAATTGAACTTAAGAACATTGTCTTCTCATATATTAAAATGCAGTCATAAGACAAAGATAGAGCACGACACAGTGGGCTCGTAAAAACAGTCAAGATTACATATAAAAAGCTAGCTATCAAGCGTATGATAACGCGTTATTTATAACTGAGGATGCTAGAACTAATTCCTAATTTCTGCGCTGTCGAATAGACACATGAATAACCACGTCCTGAGATCTAGCAGTATGGTAGCCGTGACAATTAAATCTATGGAGTGGTGGCTGTTCGATTTGGTTCACGGATCGATCCACAGGTGTTAGAACACCTCCGGAGATTGAGGAACTTGCCACGCAAATCTTCACATGGTAAAAACAGAGTCATGCCACTGCAAAACTCTTAGGTTGGCCACTGCTTTGACTGTCCTTGACCATGGCTGTTTGTGAGTGATTCGGCTGAACCAAGGGGACACACTCCATGTACACATCATTTGCAGCTTGCCCATGTGGCCAGATTCTCCAGTGGACACCTATAATATAGTCTTCAACAAAATGGCTGCGGAAACTTGAGCTGGCTGCGGAAAGTGACAAGTTTCCGCAGTTGATTGAACAAAAATCTAAATCAAACAACAGTCCCAAGACATAGTTAGGAAACCATTTTATAAGCTCTTTTTAATCTAATATGCAATGATTTGACAGCTTGGTGGGTCAAGTAAATGGAAAAGAAGGCTGAAAAGGTGTATAGGGAAGATGCAAGTTTGGGACTCAACACTTGGTAGGGAATAAGTCCTAGTATTCGCGGAGAAATTCAACAACCTTACCCACCGTCGTGTCATCCCAGTAGTCTCTAATCTTGACGAAATTGGGTTCCGCCTCCATACCATTGTTCACTTGCTTCGTTCTCAACGACGCAGTTATATCAGGGTTCTCAATCTACGGTCCTTGAACCTCGCGGCGGCCTTTTGTTTCTAGAATGTTAATCTTCCATAGATCCCCATCCTCTTCTTCAACAGTTACATTATAACATTCGAGCGTGCAACTCAGCTGAGTAGCCCATTCAGGCTAAATCAGGTCTAAAGGATCTTGTGGTATCCTAAAGATATCTGCTTTCACCTCTTGTAGCACTTCATCAATACTGTCAAACCTGTCCTCAAAATTGAATGTCATCATGAATCCTTCATGCAGGATATCCCATTCACCTGTCCCATGGTGAAGCTCTGTTTCTATATACCAATTCATTGGGATAACATCCAAGGTATGACAGAATAGGTGTTTCTCCATAAGCCTACGTCCATTTTGCCAGATGCA
The DNA here is from genome assembly GCA_031772625.1 of Pinus tabuliformis. Lineage (NCBI taxonomy): Eukaryota > Viridiplantae > Streptophyta > Pinopsida > Pinales > Pinaceae > Pinus > Pinus tabuliformis. Next base: position 1,240,508,266 of record CM062809.1, read on the forward strand.
CGCGCGGATCATTCTGCCCATCATACTTGTCTGTCAGTCGCATCTTAGGCTTCCCAAATCATGTTCTCATCATCCTCCTACATTCGCGCCAATCATCAAAGCTTCCCTTATGCGTACCCCACCATCTTGCGGGCGTAGTGCGCAATGCCCAATCCAAGGCCTGGAAGCATTACTTTTCTGGTACCTCCCTTTCAAATGCATCCAAAAAGATATCTACCTCATTTAGACCATCATAAGTAGGTATATTTCTTACCTCTAATGACACACAGCGTAGCGATCGGGTCATCATGTTGCAATTCAGCGTAGTTACTTCATGTAACCAATTCTTCCAGCATTCTATTTCTTCATTAAAGTCTGAAGTGCAGGAACTCTCGCGATCCCATGTAATTCGTCCATCTACGGTGGGATTCACCCAATCATAGTCTTGCATTGTTATCTTATAGATACAGTCCAGGTTGTCATCGCTCTCATAATCGCGGATAGGTTCAATATAGCGCGATCCTTCAGCAGGTTCGAGGGGTACTATTACGCGCAACGATTTCTTCTCAAAGATCATCTTTCACTTCTTCATATTGATTACCCCGTTCATATCAGTAGCCTAGTCAATTCCCAGGAGTGCAGGATAGGGATTTTTGTCATCTACTATCTCTATTACTTCAAAGTCAGCCAGTGCACTCGCTCCCTCAATATCCACAGTCACCCCTTGCAGCCAACCCATGGGGATGATCTTCTACTGATTCGCCATCCTTTGCTGAATCGAAGACCATTGCAGTGCAGGTCTCCCCATCCCTTTCCAAGTCTATTTTGGTATGACATTCACATCTGACCCGAGGTCCAAAATGAATTGATCCATTTCATAGTCTCCTATCTGTGCAGTCAGTCTCATCTGTCATCCCCTCCTTGTTTTACTCTTGCCAATTCTTTGTACTACGTGCGACTCACCTGGCACGGTTCCAATGCATCTATTGATGAGTTCCTGTAATCCTTTTCACAGCCTTATTGTCACGCAACAACTTCATATAGGTTTCCAGCAAAGTTGTGAGCATAGAGGGGTCCATCTCCTGCTCAGGCTTATCCTTGCTTCCTGAGGTGGAGGCCTCAGTGAAGCTCTTCTTAGCTTCAATGAAGGTCTCACGTGCATGCTTCAAATTGAACTTAGCCTACTTTGCGAGAGCTTTGCGGACCCACGCACTATCTTCTGGTTGTTTCCCTTTGTCATCTCCCATCGCAATTCCACTTCTGAGCACTATATTTACGTTTGGATCTTCTTCACACAACTCAGACCTTATCACCTACAGGTTCTAAGTCGTTGGAGGTGGTAGCGCCCCTTTGTCACATATCCTAGCTATCAGTGTAGCACAATCTTCCATTTCATGATCAAACAACGTGCAATACTTGCACGACGGACATGTTGGGTTAGTGCAATCGTGGGCATAGTGTCCTGGTCCCCCGCAATTGTAGCAGATCAACTATCTTAGACCACTGCCAGGTCCTCCTCGGCCTCAGCCTTGTCCGCGTCCCTGAAATCTTGTCCATGCCATCCCTGCGCTCTGGTCAGGGGGCCGTGTTTCGGCCTGAACCCTATAGGCAGGAGTTCTATCCATCATCAGTTCATAACTCCTACATTTACGCTCATCATACCCTACCGATCTACAAAAGTTGCAGAATAGCTATTGCCGTATCTGTACATACTTCTGCAGCATATGATAGTTATCAGTGGCCTATTTTCCTGTTACCTAACAAATAGCACACCATAATGTAGACCCCGTGCTAGGTCCTGCTTGATATTTTGGCCTTAAAGGCATTGGTCCTCCTCTTGCAATATAGTTTGCAAAGACTGGGCAATGGTCTTTGTCATGACCCTGACTCTTGCATTTTAGGCACCATACTTCCTCGCATACCTCTGGTCGAACCATCCTGTCTTGCTTTAGACTTTGCATCTCAAGGCATAGATTCTTTAGCTGCGCATGGATCTGTTGAACTCCTAGATTATGATCTTTCATCAGAGTCTCATGTAGTCTCATGGCAATCTCAAAGGCATCTACCTGAGTTGTTATCTTCTACTACGACAACGCACTCCTTAAGTGTGGTAGTAGTGAAGCCACAAACCACTCGCGATGTTGTCCATCGGTCAAATTCATGTTGGCTTCACAGATTGTGAATTTCAGCCTCTGATCTAGTTCCCAAGGTGTCTTTCCTGGTTTCATCGCGATCTCTTTGAATCCCACAATCGACTGCGCGTCATATTTAGGCCTACTAAATTACCTATTTAGTGTTGCTTGGACGTCTGCTACTCCAACATTCAGACTATCGTTAGAGTACTTAATATACCAGGTTAGCACACGATCTTGCAGAGAACTAACCAGTGTTGCCTTATTTATATGATCATCTGAAACACCTTGAGCTTCCCATACAGCCCTCACAACGAACCAGAATTGGTCCAAGTCCTCATTTCCCAAGCCTTTGAACAAAGGAAACTTCACTGTATTTTCCATACTGAGCCACGGTGGAGGTGAAGGTGGTACGAGCGAAGGTAGAGGTGAGGGTGGTGAAGTTGGAGGTGGTGTGGGCGGAGGTGGTATTTGTGGGAATCCTTGTCTTATTAACTAAATAGCACTTTGCGGAGAAACCTTCGCTATCCCTTCCTCGTCACCATGTAGAGGTGAAATCAATGGACTATACTCCGTACCCTTTTGTCCTTTGTTCCTGTAAGTTTTTCCTCTTCGCATAGTTCTGAACATCAAGGTAGCTGCATGACCCGTTTTTCACACAATAGCATTTTAATCCAAGTATTTAAGGATTTCACGTAATTACCTCGCGGTCCTTTGAAAAAATTACGCTCCGCCTCGTTTTAACTGAATGAGATGTCGACCGCGAATTCAATCACAAATCCTCCTATGATGCGATTAAGCCAATGATCGACAGCACGGGCGATCTTATCCTCCAATGCTTTCAACCTTCGCACTAGCTCCGAGGTCCACACAATAGGACTGTCAAGTTTCCACCTTCCTTGGCTATCTGCTAGCTTTGCGATCCACTCGTATAGCTCGATAGGGAAGGAGAAGAAAAATATCTCGTGGATCTCTGTATATAGGTATCTGTCCAACCACTGTTCTTTTGTCAGTTGTGGGTTTCCATTCTCTTGTGCTGCGAATTCGTGGATTTTTCTATCCAACCAATCTCTAATATCCTTCTTAGTTGGATTCCAGTGATACGACATCACACATCTCTTATGCAAATACCAGTCCCAACAACGGAACCATTTGTTGGCTTGAGGGGGGCCTAACCCAGGTTCAACGTTAATTAGCTAAACAAATCCCTACACTATTGGCCCTTTTGGCATCAGCCCGTGGAGTGTGGACTGAAGTCTCACCTGAAGCAGTATGGGGGGATACTAGAACCAAGTTTCCACACTCTGAGATAGTCGTGATGTCATTTAATTCCCTCTATGCCTGCCTTCGCGGAGGTTTCTTCGCTCTAGGGCTCTAGGGCTTGCAAGACAAACCCTGCGTTCCGTTCTTCAATACCTCCGTGAAAGGATACGATCGTCCTTCGTGTAGCTCGAGCCTGTTGCTCAAGTACTTTCGCACTACTATGGCAGCATGCCGTACAAATTCCCCAATTAATCTAAGTGCCTTGCTTATCTTATCAAACAATTATAGTTATCCCTGCGTAAACATATATTTGTATATGCGTTCAGTTATTCAATGTAATTGCATTCATTCACGCACCATATAAGCATAATAAAGAAAATTCATACATAACATATCAAGATGCATCAATAGAACAAAGACACATAAATTGCAGAATATCTCTCTTTATTAATATCTTCCAAGTGGTTATAAACTTTGTCCGCCCTACGCACACAACTGCAAGGGTCCGCACACTCAACTGCGGAATTCTACCCTAGGCCTCTGTGCACTCAGCTACATAGCCTCTACCTACACTACAATCCAAGACTTAGACTTCTTTCTCTAAAGCTATGACTAACTTACATGTTTCGTTATTATCTGTCTCTTCCAACTACTTAGAGCTTAGCTCTTTTTATACAATCCCATGGTCCGCAGACCATGGGTAGATCTCTTACAGCCGACTTTACTTTACAAAACTAAGGGCAGACTACCCTTTATGACACATAACACCTTCGCGCTCCGCGACCACAAAATGCGGAGTCTTTACAATAATATTACAAAAATTGACTTAAACATGGGCTTTTAGCCCCAAAACTGCCCTTGGGGGATCCTACTCCCAACAGTTCTATATTCACAAGTGTAGGTATTACTTAATAATTACGCTCAGAGGTGCATTCTACAGCCTAGTATGACCTTGATGTGTAAGTATATCACGTCCTCAAAAAATAATAAAAATATTTTTTACTAATGTCGGTTAAAACATTAACTTGAATATTAAATTATATATAACTTTTTAATCTTATTAATGGACTAAGATTAATTATTAAAATATAACTATGTATTATTATATATAATTTGAATGGATAATAAATTATCTCATGCATTTAATAGTTCCTTTATCATATACGTGAATTTCAATGGATCATAAATTTACTTTTAACAAAAAAAATTACCACATTAAAATTGCAAATTAGGTAAAATATTAAACATCTTTACTCAAATTTACTAAAGCTAATAGCATCTTTTAAATCAAAGGAAAAAGGTTAATTCAACAAAAGAATTGAAAATCCTGCTCCAAAATCTTTTAATATTTTTTTTTATTAAATATTTGTAAAGTGAATCTTTAGAGGGAAAAACCAGATCCTATGGATATATTAAAGTCTTTAAAGACATAAATATTTCCACATCAAAGTTCTAATATTTAAAAATATTAATTTCATGTAGTTTTATTATAATTTTTGTTATCATGCCATAAAAAACATTATTAAATCTAATATTAATATTATTAAATTTAATAACTTTGGATTAATACAATATTAAATTTAATATGATATTCAATTTGTTATATTATAATATATATCAATATATCATGATATATATTAACTCTAGATATATATATGTAGGGAAGAACAAAGACATAAAGTGATAGAGGTGGAGAGATAGAGGGAGTGACAAGGGAGATATGGAGATAAAATGAAGGTGAAAGACATAGAGAAAGAAGAGTGGAGAGACAGGGAGAGAGAGAGGGGGGGTGACAAGGGAAATATGTAGAGAGAGTGTGTATGTTTTGGGGTGAGATAGAGAGACAAAGAAGGTGATGAGGCTCATCAATGGGTAAATTATATGGACCTTAATGCAACTCTCTAGCTTACTAAAATCAAATTTTCTCACAATTCTTTACATGTTTTGTTATATTTTTCTTAATAAGAAGGGTAAAGATGAGATGTCATGTCTTGTGGTCTAATGTGCATTGATTGCAAGTTTTGGAGAAAATTTTGGCTAATTAAAGTGTAGGAGCTCAAAGGAGACAAGCAAGAGGGATTTTAGGAGATCAGATTTCCCTCCTTAACTCCTCACTCACTCAAAGATTCCTCCATCAAATCTTATCAGCTCGAAGTTGCAAGCAACCGAGCCATTAAGATCATTTGCAACCAAGCCAGTGATAGTTGAAGACCAGTTGATCTGGAGTTTGGGAGCCAAGCCTCCCTAAATTTAAGGAAGTTGTTGGTAAATTCAGTTGTATAAATAAGAAGGCCTAGAGCCTGATTAGGATTCTACTTTTTGTTATTGTAGCCAAGTGGTATTTTCAAGTTAATACATTGTGACTGATCACTCTTATGTATTTTTTACATTTTAATGAAAATGAGAAGCATTCCCTTGATCCAGCACTGAGTTGACTTAGAGGGCTGAAGCTCTTGGGTTAGGGCCCAACACTAGCAACAGAGGTTCCTCTTTTTGTATATGTATGCTTAGAATACATTCATAGTTAGCTGCTGAACTAATTTTGGTGTTGTTAATGTGAAATTATTGGTATGATTAATTAGTTTTCTTCCATTTGTGGATAGTTAGAACAATGGTATCATAGTGAAAAAAGGCATTTTAGAAAGGCTGGTGATAATGGTTTTCACCTCATCTCTCTCTTTTGGGATCATGACTTGAGGGACACTTTCATACAACCCAAAAACAGAGTTCTTGCTTTGCTCCATAATCTAGGGTTTCTTGATGAGTAGGTCATTTTCTTTAAGTTTCTTAGGACGAGTTACAATTTTCATTTTTGATCTCGTAAGTTTTGCATTGGTTTCAAAGCAGTTTCATTCATGAACTTAGCCATTAGATGGTAATCACTTTGTTTTCTTCCATCTAATAAATCTATCCCATGTATAGATGAATTTGTGCATAGATATAGACAAGAATTTATGTTGTTGTAGGAGCTTCTACATTGCAGGGAGACCTCATCTCATTTGCCTCATCCAAGCCTTATCCACCCATGTTGCCAAAATCCACTAAACCCTGAATCTGAATTCTTGTTTATAAGCAAAAATTGCCATTTCCATTGAGCAAATCCAACCACCTTGAAGCACTTGATTGAGCCCTGGATATTGTTCAGCCCCTCTGGGCCATATTCTTCCATTAGCTACCTTTCCCACACTTTATTCCACCTTCAAAACCACTTCCTAAGCTTTTGGCCTGTTTCCTGTAGTAAAACAGGTGATCCTGTAGGAGAAAAAGGACATCCTGTAGTTCTCCTGTGGGAAAACCTGTAGCAACCTGTTTTGAGCCTGAATTTAGTAAAATCATCACTGAAGCTGGGATTAGGCCTCTACTTGACCTCCATACCATTAAGACCATTCTAACCCTCTTCCTCCATACCTATCTCCCCTACCAAAGAACAAGTGAAAATTAACATTTTCATTCATAAAATGAAAAGATAAAGAAAAAGAGTTCTTTTTATTTCTTAATTAGCACATGCATGCAACAATTAGAATATTCTCTAGATCATATTCCATGCTCAGTTAGTTTAAATCATCACATGTGATAAATAGGGTTAAGCTAGGTTTCTTTTGTAAGAAAAATGTGTCAATGGGTAGATAGAGGATTTCATGTCACTTTACAAGTCTTTCATTCCTGAAAATAGGCAGCATTCCTTTTCTTTCATTTAGGATAATTTTCCCTTCCCTAGTTGGTATTCATATTTCTTCTAGTCAATAGAAGACTGGTTTGAGAAACCCTAGTGGTCTATCACCCCAGTTGAACAGTGACAAGAGTATACCATTACATCTATTTGTGTATACAACACTGTCACCTCCAAGTTTGTACGAACCCCGGGTTGATGAAGTAAAGTTGGTAGCTTGAGGAGTTGCAACATTCTTGTTGCAATACTGGTGCTCATCACTTTTTGGCACCGTTGTCGGGGAGGTGTCTGAGTAGATGCGATTTCTTCTTTCTTTCTTCATTTCCTTCTTTCTTTCCATTATGAAAATAGTTCTTTTCAGCAAGTAGTTGCATTTTGGTTTTTCTTCTTTCCATTATGTAAATAGTTCCATTCAACAAGTAGTTGCAATTTGTTTTTGCTTTCTTTCCATCCTACAAGAAGTTCAAAAAAATCCTAAAGAGAAAAAAAAACAAACTCATTTCATGCCTCGTAGGAGTAGAGACAATTTAGGGAATTTTTTTCCAAATACCCCCACCACATCAAACAACCAACCTTCCCTCTTCTTCGATGGTTGTGAGCTAGAGGATCCATTAGGCGAACAACCAGAGATTTTTGAAGAGCCTATCAGGGAAGAAGAAGAGACCATTCCACCAACTTACACCATGGTTGAAAATATAAATGAAAGGGGAGAAAAAGATAGAGTTGAGGGTGCTTTTCCCATTAGAGAAACTAATGGGGATGCTAGGATGAAAAACATAAGCCCCTCTGCTCTTCCTCACTTCCATGGCTTGACCTCAGAAGACTTGGATACTTTTTTGTTCGACTTTGCTGTCATATGCAAAACTTATGATTACACCTCTGATGATCAGAAGTTAAAATTATTCCCATGCACTCTCAAAGATGTAGCCTTACACTAGTTCATGGGTTTACCTGGGGATAGTATCACCACTTGGGCTCATATGGAACAAGCCTTCAACAATAAGTATATGGACTATTGCAGGTCCAAAGATACCAAAGAGGAAATTTTTAGAATTACCTTGGGACATGATGAATCTTTAGAATATTATGAGGAAAGATTCCAGCTCAGCTACAAAAGGGCCAAGTGCATCCTTGATCCTGAATCGCTTAAGCTAGTCCTTCTTAGGGGGATCAGGGAAGATCTCCTAGAAACCCTAAACTTGCTGTCAGGAGGGGACATCTACTAGTTACCCTATGATGATATCAAGACAATTTTCAGGAATCATTCTAGGGAATCTAGAAAGAAGGATAGGGCTAGTAAAGTTGTGGCCAATTTGTCCTCTTCCAACACATCCATAAAAAGTGAAATTGGGAACATGTTGGAAGACTTTAAGAGTGAAATGCTGCATACCCTTTCTCTGCAAATGGACACCATGCAAATCAAGAGGAAGCAAGAGGATGCAGAGAGAGCCTTCACTATCTTATGCCCTAGATGCACAAGGAGGCACCCTAGGAACGAATGTCCATTGAATCTTATAGAAATCTGCTAAGTCTGTGAGGAAAACCACTCCACACACAAGTTCCCTTCCATGCCTGGATTAAAAGCTGTGTATCAGGGAACTGAAGGGGTGACTAAACAACTCTACTACATCAACCAAAGGAGGCCTCAAGGACCTCGATCATACAGACAAGGCATGCAAGGGGCATCCTATTCATATTACAACCCTAATCAGAATACACCCATTCCCCCTTGTTTCCCTCCTACCCATCCTTCGTGGTCCACACCTTCTCCCTGGTCTTTTGCACCTAAATACCATTCCCAATCTACCAACCAACCATTTCAGCTATATGCTCCTCCACAACCTCAGTGGAATGCACCATCCCAAGGGTGGAGGCCCCCATACAACCAAACTCCAACTCTATTCCCTCCACCTTCATGTCAACTACAACTCCTACACCCTGCTCCACCTAAACAACCTCAGATGCTTGCCCAACCAAATCCACACCTGAACAACAGATAGGCATAGCAGGTCTACAGTGGAGAAACATCCTACCTTGCCTATGCTATGGAAATTCATGAGATTAACCTCAGGTCTGGATGAGTTCTTTCAGATAATCAACCTCCATCTCCACCTGGGGAGCATGAAGAGGAAAAAAAGGAAAGTGTCCCTAAAGCAAATCCACCTCCTTTTCCTAAGAGATTAACCCATCCTGTCCAGTACACCCCAAAAGAGACTGAAATTCTGGGTGATTTGAAAAATATGCGTGTCAAAATCCCGCTTCTCCAAGCTATCAAATATGTCCCCATCTACAACAAGTTAATCAAGGAGAAGTGTTTCAAACATCTGGGAAGGCGAAAGAAAGACACCGCTACCATTAATGTCATTGGACAACTGTCTGACTTAATGCTGGGGGGGTAATTTTCCAAAGTATCGAGATCCTAAAAGTCCTGTAGTATATCTACACATTGATGGCACCATTGTCCCCCATATCTTGATCAATATTGGGGCTTCCATCAATGTGATGACTAAGGAGACTATTCTTAAACTGAATCTCCAGGGATCATTAAGAAAGACCACAACAGTCTTGTAGCTTGCAGACAAATTCACAGTAGCTCCTGACGAAATTGTTGAGGATGTGATGGTCTCCATTGATTCGTGGGAATACCAGTTGACTTCTTAGTTCTCCAACCTAAGACCATTTTCAATGGTTATCCTCTCATCCTTGGAAGGCCATGGTTAGGCACTGTCGATGCTTACATGAGTTGTAGGGCTGGGAACATGACCATTAAAAATGGGCATCTATCCAGGCAATTGGTCTTGTACCCTCTTGCTCAACCATCTCTAGAGCATGAATTACCTTTATGGTTAGAAGAGGAGGAAGAAGATGAAGTCTACTCTTCCCCAATCTATACCATAGATGCTACTATAGGAGGGGGGCAACCTGATGAAGATGACCTGATTGAGAAAATCCTCCAGAATCAACCCCCCAACACCATGTATCTTGAGGAGTTAGTAAAGGAATCCAAAGAAAACCCTTGGATTGATCTATGCTTAGTTGACTCAAGACCCACTCATGTCAATATGATAGAACTGGCCCAGAAAGAGCATTGAAAATCAACCCCTCTCTCTCTGTACACCAAGAAGAGGAGTTATGTGACATGCTAAGAAAGCATATGGATACCTTTTCCTGGAGTTACAAGGAAATGAAGGGAGTGCACCCTTTGGTGTGTACTCACCACATTTACATCAAGGAAGGTTGCAAGCCAGTCCGCCAACCTCAAAGGAGAATGAACCCAACCCTCAAGGATATAGTCAAAGAAGAACTGTAAAAGTTGTTGGATGCAGGGTTCATTTACCCCATCTCAGATAGTGAGTGGGCGTCTCCTCTGGTTTTGGTTCGAAAGAAAAATGGAAAGTGGAGTGTTTGAGTGGATTACTGAGAGCTAAAAAAAACCATAAAAAGGACCATTTCCCTCTACCTTTCATTGACCAAGTATTAGACGGTCTGGCAGGAAAGAAGTTCTTCTCTTTCCTAGATGGATTCAGTGGTTACAATAAAATCTAGATAAGCCTAGAAGACCAGGATAAAACCACCTTCAATTGTCCCTAGGGTACCTTTTCTTATAGGGTCCTTCCTTTTGGTTTATGAGATGCCCTTGCCACTTTCCAGAGAGTAGTCCTAAGCATCTTTGCAGAGCTAGTCCATGATTCTGTGGAAATTTATATGGATGATTTAACCCCCTATGGGTGTGATTTCCTGGAGGCACTCTCTAACTTGGGAAAGTTGTTAAATAAATGCATTGAAATGAAATTATCTCTTAGTCCCAAGAAGCGTCAATTCTTAATGACTGCAGAGACTGTTCTAGGTCACTCAATATCCTAGGAAGGACAACAAGTAGACCCAAATAAGACATCTATCGTAAAGAGGGTCCCTAATCCTTAGAAGCAGAGGGATGTCAGAAGTTTAGTAGGCTTAGCCGAATACTATAGGAGATTCATAAAAGACTTTAGCAAGGTAGCCTCACCCTTGTTTGGACTATTGGCTAAGGACTTTGAATTTTAAATGGTTAGAAAGCTGCAAAGAGGCCCTGGAAACCCTAAAGGACAAGTTGACTACTACACCTATTCTTCGAGGCCCAAATTGAGCTCTTCCTTTTCACATACATGCTGATGCATCTCACAAAGCTATAGGAGTAGCTCTGGGCCAGATGGATGACAAGCTACCTTATGCCATTTACTTCATCAGCAAAAATCTATCCAGAGACGAGTTAAACTACACAGTGACTAAAAAGAGCTCCTAGCTACTGTCCATTCATTTAATAAATTTAGACATTACATTACTGGTTACCATACATTTGTAAATACCGACTGTGATGCAATTAAATATTTGATGAACAAACTTGATGTGAATGCTCAAATTATTAGATGGTTACTTTTGTTACAACAATTTGATCTAACTATTATTGATAAGCCTAGTAGAGAAAATGTAGTTGCAGATTTTTTGTCCAGACCGACTTTGCCTGCAGATGAGGAAGGAATGGTTGATAACCAACTACCAAATGAGCATTTATTTGCCATTTTAGTTCTCTCTATGTGGTTTGCTGACATAGCCAACTACTTAGTAGCTACACAGTTCCCTCCAAATTTGTCCTCCAAGGAGAAGAGCAGAATTATAAGGAAAAGCGCCCCATTCACTTGGATTGGGGGCAATCTCTTCAAGTTGGGCCCAGATCAAATTCTGAGAAGATGTGTTAGGGAGGAGGAAGTTTTTGACATCCTTCTAGCCTGTCATGATGGGCCTTGTGGAGGTCATTTTGCAACTGAAAGGACAACATTCAAGGTACTACAAGCTGGCTATTACTGGCCCACTCTCCACCAGGATGCAAGAAGGTATACTAGCCAGTGTGATCGGTGCCAAAGGATGGGGAAACCTACTCCTAGGGATGAAATTCCTTTGCAACCTCAAGTGACTTTTGAGCCATTTGACAAGTGGGGCATGGATTTCATTGGGCCCATTGATCCTCCATCCAGACATAAAAAGTACATCATTGTGTGCATCGAATACTTAACCAAATGGGCTGAAACCAAAGATGTCAAGGTAGCCACAAAAGAAAAAGTGGTTGAGTTCTTGAGGGAGAATGTGTTTTACAAGTTTGGATACCCTAGAGAGCTGGTCACTAATCAAGGTAGTCAATTCACCTCACACATGATTGAGAATCTGTTAAGCCAGCATAAGATCAAGCACAAAAAGTCCACTCCTTACCACCCTTAGGCTAATGGACAAGTAGAAGTCACCAACAGAGCATTGGAAATAATTTTGACCAAAGTGGTTAGCAGTAGTAGGAAGGATTGGGCAGATAGACTAGTGGAGGCCACTTGGGCCTACAATACAACTTGGAAGACCACCACTAGCTTCACCCCTTATGATTTGGTCTATGGGAAGAAGGCTCTGTTGTCCATTGAATTTGAGTACAACACCTTAAGGATGGTAGCACAATTGGATCTAGATGTCACAAGGGCACAACAAGAGAGATTTCTCCAGCTAAATGGGTTAGATGAATTCAGGATGTAGGCCCTCCTGCACACAAAAGTGACTCAAGTACAAAGAAAAATCTGGCATGAAAAAAATATCAAAGACAAACTGTTTCAAGAAGGCGATTGGGCCCTGCTGTATGACTCCCGATACAAAGATTTCAAAGGCAAGTTGATGACCAGATGGTTGGGACCATATGTGATAGGAAAGTGCCATGATAATGGCGTTGTTTAGATAAGAACAATTGATGAAGAAGGTTTCCCTTTGCTTGTCAATGGGTACAGGTGGAAAGTCTACAAAAAGCCTTTGTCAAATAAAGTGGTCATTAGTAGCATCAGTGAGGCAGTAATGATGATTGAAGGAGTCTCGGCTTCCACCTCACCAAGTTCTTGAGGTCTATTGAAGTTTTGAAAAAAATAAAGAAAAAATAAAGAGATCCAGGTGAAAACCTCCATGAGGCACTTGAGGCCCACTCTTAGGCTGAAAACCTCTTTGAGGCAGCCTAAGAGTGTTTAAAAAAGAAAAAGAAAAATGGAAAAAAATAAAAGACCTCTGGGTGAAAAGCTCTTTTGATGCGCCGGGGTAGGAAACTAGGATGAAAACCTACTTTGAGGCAACCTGATTGTCTTTCAAAAAAAAAAAAAAAAAAAAAAAAAAGAAGAAAAAGAGAGAAAAAGCACAAAAATAATGACAGGGACCTCAAACTTGCCCACTGATAACAATTCTAGTTTTTGCAGGTTTTCAAGAAGAAAATGGACACAGGGATCAGAGGGTAGAAATCCCTACAAAACCCCACATTTTTATTCATCCATTTCATCTCCTCCATAATCCCCATGTTCCTTCCTCCATACTCATCTCCAACAATAGAAAAATTAAAATTTCAGGCAATTATGTGCTTTCTACAGGATTTCCTGTAATTACTACATGAGTTTTCTGTAGTACTACATGAAGTCTTGAAAATATACAAGAAAGGAAGTCCAATGGAGAATTATGATGCATGCCTATTTTGAAAAAAAAAAGGCCATTGACCTCACCATATCTCATCCAACACTCATCATGACCATGTCACCCCTCGTGTCCATCAAAAAAATCAAGTTAGAAAAAATAATAGAAAAAAATGAAGAGAAAAAGAGGAAGAGAAAATCAAAGGGGCATGCCAGCAACAACCTACCTCACCTACCACTCCATGGCCACACCTTCCACTCATTCCAATACCTATTCACCCTCCAAGCAGAGAAAGGACACAAAAATTCAAAAAAAGGGCAGCTATAGGACTTACTATAGTAGTACTATAGGAAACCCATCAGCAAAATGAAAAAAAGAAATAGTCGAGGAGATGTACCTGAGTCATGAGAAACACAGAAGAACCACCCTCTAGCATGAATCAGAAAGGAAAAGGAAGCCACAGGTATGTCACCTCATCCATAATCCCTCATAAGTATGAATATGCTTAAAACTGTAGGAATATGTAGAAAGTTGATTTTATAAGCAAAGGTGGCCGGTTAACTTGGCCACCCTCAGCCCGATAACAAAAAGTAAAGTGCTAATAAACTGGACACATGGCAAGGTCACATCAAAGGGGGATAAATTGGAAAGGTAGTCAAGTTACATTGAATAGAAGTGGGTGATGATTACAAGGAAGGGTGGCATGTTAACTAGTAGTGGGACCAACGGTCCAAAAGGAGAAATACATACTCAGCCAGCCAGCACATCGCTCAACGAAATCAACCATAAATAGAAATATTCCCTGAATTTCATGCAAGACATTGTTCATTTCGATATTTTGAGAGTTGAGATCACCTTGAGGAGCCATCAAAAGGAAAAGTTAGTCTCAACCTACCTATAGTGAGAACCTATAGGAAACATAAAGAAACTATAGGAAACAGTGAGGAAAGCCAGTCTCGACATCCTACAATGGGAACCTACATGAAAACTATAGGAGATAGGGAGGATTGTCAAAATGTTGTAAATGGGTGCCTAGGGCCAACAATTCAAGAATTCTCATCACCAAAGCATTGCAGAGAAAGGTAGGTTCCATATCCTCTATGCTTTCATTTGTAAAGAGGAAAAGGAAAGAAATTGTCATTTCTTTTAAGTATTTACAGTGTGCATAGAGATAGACAGAATTATGTAAAAGATGGTGTATAGTAAACTCTAAACCCCCATCACATAAAGAAGCTCTTAAGCTATAGCTACCCAAACCTCATACAAATATATTGATAGAGAGAAAATATGACAAGAGGTTTCAACAAAAGGGAGCCCACCAAAACAACCAGAATACACCAACATCCTCCTGTGGTAGAAATATTTACAAGGCATCAATGGTTGGGATTCTTTGAGCTACTTAGGGGATATGATGATGATATAGCTAGGGAATTCGTAATGTCACTCATACCTCTAGCTAGAGTCAGTGCCACTGCCGTACTGAGGGGTTTGTCAGTAACGATTACCCTTGAGAGCATTAGCAGGATCACTACACTTCCTCTAGGGTTGCAATGGAAAAAAGAGGACAAAACTAGCAACACTCTTGCAAAGAAGAGGTTTTTCTAAGAAGGAGAAGAACGAATTGAAGAAAAAAATGGGATTAGAAGGGAAAGCATTCCATATCCTTGGAATGATGTAAGCTATCACATCATCAAGTATATTTCTTGTGAGGGTAGACTCAGTATAGTCTACAGGTACCAACTTAGACTCCTCCATGAGCTGAGATTTGGAGAAGAGTTACCTCCTCATAGAAGACTTAGTGTGACTTACCTTTTGTTAAAATCAATGATAGAAATGAGAATCAAAGTACAAGAAGGAAAGCATCAGCAGCTGGCACATCATGGATTGATCAAACTCATACTAGAATATGCCCTAAACAACTTGAGAATCCCTATTATGTGGTCAAAATTTGTAGACATGAATGAAGAAGATGAAATTCAAGACATTGAGTATGAAAGAGACCCTACTTCTAGTGATGAAGAAGAGGGAGAAGAGCCTGAAGAAGAAGAACAAGAGCCTGAAGAAGAGGAAGAAGAGACTGAAGAAGAGGAACAAGAGCCTAAATAAGAGGAGGCAGAAATAGATGAGACGAAGGATGAAGCACAAAAGGATGAACCAAGTCCTGAAATATAGAGCAAGGAAGAAGAGGAATCTCCAAGGGTATCTTCGGAGCCCACAGAGAAGGATGCAACAATTGCCTTAGCTGCTCTAAATACACTTATCAAATCAAGAGGAAAGAGGCAAAGGCAGACTCCCCTATACTTTAGAACAAGAAGGTGCACCAGGATAAAATAAGGGAGACCTCAAACTCCTACCAAGATTCCCATTATCATAGAGGACTCACTAAAAGAACAAGAGAAGTTAGTCCCTCTAGGAAAGAGAGGTGAAGAAGGAACATCACAACAAGCTTCCCCAATGTCACCAATCACCTATTTTAGGAGGCCTATCACCAGGTCAACCTCACAAAAGCAAGTTAAAAAACCTTTGACCCCTTTTCAAAAACGGAAATTTATCCTACAAGAAACATAGACAGGCCTAGAGGAAGCAAGGACAATCCTACAGGTAACCTTGTCAAAACTATAGGAAACAAAGAAACAAGATCAAGAAGGACTACAAGGGCAAAGGGAGGGAAAAGAGGCAGAAAATACTCAAGAAACAGTAAAGGGAGAGTCCCAAGAGTTGAAGGAACCTATCCCACAACCAAACCTTAGCTCCTATTACAGATTCATTGAGGGGGGCAGAGTAATACCACAAAATTTTCCATACCTTTATTATTTGAGCTTGAAAAGGAGAGAGCAAGGACACATCATTGGATGCAAATTGCTAAATCAAAAAGTGTAGAGGATGTATTCCATATGGAAGAAAAGTTGCTAGAAATGGGCAGAGAGTTGAGTAGAATAAGAGACAAGAAAAGAGTGATGAAATCTCAACTAGACGCTGAGAACAAATGGCTAAGGAGGAAACTACAAGAGAAGGAGATCTAATTGGTAACTATGGCAAGTCTCTCCATGGAGGCACTCCAATGCAGGATGCTAGCAAAATCATATGCTTTATACCTCAAAGAACAATGGTTGCAGTTTCAGATAAAAACCCTTGCACAATGAGGAACTATTCCTTTCCAAAACTATAAGCAATTCATTGACCTCTATGACCAAAGCACCCTGGAGGACAGAGCCAAGATATCTGAATTATACCTACATAACTTGGCCCTAACATATGTGTGGGACCCTAATCCAAAGCTAGGGGACTTACAACTAATGGCCTTGGAATCATGGATGAATCATGAGGAGGCCAGGGCTACAAAAGTAAAAAGGGTATTGGCAAGAGAAGAAACAAAACCCTTTTCATCAGAGCAGAACATGCCAACTCCATGGCTGTCATTAGCACCCACAACCTCATTTCCAATGATCCCCAACTTGCACCAAGATACCTAGCTATAAAAGAGCAAGAAATCACTCATTTTGAGGACATGTTGAGATTTCTAGGGGATGAAAGCCAACAAGCCTGCCAAAGGAGATGGAAAACCTTTCCCTATAGCCTAAAGATCAGGGAGTATCATTCTCCTAACAGAATGAGGGATGCACTAGAAATGACCCCAATGTATAAGCAAGCATTACAAAGACTCAAAGTCAACTAGATTGGCTTGAAACTTAGTCCACCATTTCTTTTGGGTATGTTATAAGGAAGAAAGGAGGAAGAAGAAAGAAAGCAGTGGGAGGAGATAGAAAAGCATGCAAGATTTTATCCACAAGAGGAGGAGACTATAGCAGAAGCCTGGTATGTCAGGGATGCCCCCAAATCAATGAAAGACATGGACATAGATTGAGTTGTTTAGAGGATAAGAAACACTTTTAGTAGGGGGTGATGATGAGACTCATCAATGGGTAAATTATATGGACCTTAATGCAACTCTCCATCTTACTAAAATCAACTTTTCTCATAATTCTTTACATGTTTTGTTATATTTTGCTTAATGAGAAGGGTAAAGATGAGATGTCATGTCTTTTAGTCTAATGTGCATTGATTGCAGGTTTTGGAGAAAATTTTTCTAATTAAAGTGCAGGAACTCAAAGGAGACAAGCAAGAAGGATTTTAGGAGATGGGATCTCCCTCCTTAACTCCTCACTCACCCGAAGATTCCTCCATCAAATCTCATCAGCTTGGAATTGCAAGCAACCGATCCATTAAGATTAGTGGCAACCAAGCCAGTGATAGTTGAAGATCAGTTGATCTCGAGTCTGGGAGCCAAGCCTCCCTAAATTTAAGGAAGTTGTTGGTTACTTCAATTGTATAAATAAGAAGGCCTAGAGCCTCATTAGGATTCGACTTTTTTTTATTGTAGCCAAGAGGCATTTTCGATTTAAGACATTGTGGCTAATCACTCTTGTGTATTTTTGATATTTTAATGAAAATGAGAAGCATTCCCTTGATCTAGCATTGAGTTGAATTAGAGGAGTTGAATTAGAGGGCTGAAGCTCTTGGGTTGGTGCCCAACCCTAGCAACAAAGGTTCCTCTTTTTGTATATGTATGCTTAGATTACATTCATAGTTAGCTGCTGAACTGATTTTGGTGTTGTTCAAGTATTGGTATGATTAATTAGTTTTATTCCATTTGTAGATAGTTAGGAAAATGGTATCATAGTGACAGAAGACATTTTAGAAAATCTGGTGAAAGTGGTTTTCACCTCATCTCTCTCTTTTGGGATCATGACTTGAGGGACACTTTCATACAACCCAAAAATAGAGTTCTTGCTTTGTTGCATAATATGAGGTTTCTTGATGAGTAGGTCACTGTCTTTAAGTTTCTTAGGATGAGTTACAATTGTCATTTTTGATCTCTTAAGTTTTGCATTGGTTTGAAAGAACTTTCATTCATGAACTTAGCCATTATATGGTAATAACTCTGTTTTCTTCCATTTAATAAATCTTTCCCATGTATAGATGAATTTGTGCATAGATGCATACAAGAATGTATGTTGTTACAGGAGCTTCTACATTGCAGGGAGATCTCATCTCATTTGCCTCATCTAAGCCTTATCCACCCATGATTCCAAAATCCACTAAAACCTCAATCCGAATTCTTGTTTTATAATTAAAAATTTCCATTTCCATTGAGAAAATCCAACCATCTTGAAGCACTTGATTGAGCCCTGAATAGTGTTCACCCCCTCGAGTGATCCATATGGATATTGGTGGCCACCAAAAATTCCACTTGGACCCCCACTATTGTTTCTTTCAGTTTTTCAATTTCCTTAATTGTAGCACAGTTTACTATTTTTAGTAGTTTTTCAGGTCCTGAACTTCTGGAGCTGTTTTGAGGCCCTAATTGACGTCTTTTGGGAAAACTGGGAGAAACATGGGTCCATTCATATTTATCATCCCAAATTTGTAATCCTCGGATAGACCTTTCTAACGAGGTATCGTGTGCATCAAACAGAGATCGCATGCCAAAGTTACGACCCCGGGAAGTTGATGTACCAATTTACCCAAAATGGTGCCCATAGTTTGGCGCTTCATCTCCTAGGGTTAGGTTTTTGGATGTTTAGGGTTTTCCATTATTTCTCAACAAGAAATAGGCCTTCGAGCCTCATTGTAAGACAGGTCAGAGGCATGTAAACACCACATCTCTCCTCAGAGATAAGCTACCATCGCCCGAGCTAGTTTATTTCCATTCCTGTTTGTAAGCATATTTCAGTATTTTACATTAATGAAATGAAATATTATTTTTGTTGCATCTCTGTATTTATGGTTATATCTGTAATTTTTTGCATTCTTGTTTAAATCTAGATCAGTGGTCTCTTTCTTTGTTTTTTCTTTGCATGTCCCCAACGAGGTCAAGATATAAAGAGTTAGGGCTTGAACTCGTCGAACCTTTGCAAGACCAACCTCGCAAATCCTGACGGCCTCCCATGGTGGATGAAAAGAAAGACGAGGGGGAAGGAGATCCTATCAAAATCTTGCTCTAAGAGGCCCTTGAGTGACAAAGGAACGTGATGATGGACAACTTTGCCCAGATCCTTTAGCGGCTGCCCAGGGGCGACACATCTACTTCCAGCAGCTACTCTGGAAGCGCCACACCCTTTAAGGTACAAGCTAGCTTTGACATTCCCATATTTGAGAGTCAAATAAATGTAGATGATGTAGATAAATGGTTAAATCTACTAGAAGGGTATTTTTCTATTCATGATATTTTCGATTGGGAAAATATTACTTTCACTCTTCTCAAAGTCGCCCCACATGTCAAGGACTGGTGGGAATCTACTGTGAGCAGAAGGATGAAAGTACTATCTCACTGTTTTAAGCCACACCCACTTGGAATTCATAAAGGAATGCCATCAAGGAGCAGTACTACCCTGTCAGAAGCCTTGAGGATAAATACATAAAGTGGACCATGCTGCAGCAAGGAAGGGACCAAGACGTGCCGGAGTTTACCAATATTTTTCATACCCTTCGCACAAAGTTGGGTATCAAGGATTCTGAGCTGCATTTGGTACTCAAATACTGCGGTTGCCTACATAGGTACATCCAGGACAAGATGGATTTCCTGGACATCTCCTCGCTCGGCATGGCGTACCGATACACTGTCAAGATCAAGCAGAAGTTTAAACAGAAGAAGCGAGACTTTGGATATGCAAATCTAAAGCAAGGGAAAGGCGCCCCCAAACCGCTGAACAAAGGACAAAGCTAAGGTGGGGTGACCCAGGATAACCTGCCAAAGCTACAAGAAAAGAACAACACCGCGAAGCTGAAGAAGGACATGGGAAAGTGGTGTGAGTTCCGTAAGAGCTCCACTCATAACACAAGTGAGTGTCGGGCCATGCAGTCACTGGTGGCCAAGCTAAAGTCTTCAGAATCAGATGCATGTTTCAACTCTGAGTCAGATCCCAATAAGGAGAATGACAAAGGGAAGAAGATTATCGATGCGGAGCCCAACGCCACTGTTGCCACCACTAAGATCCAGAAGGAGGAACCTGAAAATCTAGAGGAGGAGGATTGCCTCTTCCACTCCCAGATTTGGGTAAAGGGCTCCCCGCTACAGTTCATTGTCGACAGCGGGAGCCAAAGGAACCTCATTTTGGTAGAGGTCATGAAGCGGCTGGGCTCACCGACCACAACACATCCACAACTGTACACCATCGGGTGGCTTCACCAAGGACGGGAACATCAAGCTCTTGACAGATGAAGTATTGTGTGACGTGGCTTCCATACAACATCAAGCTCTTGACAGATGAAGTATTGTGTGACGTTGCTCCCCTTGATGTTTGTGATGTATTATTAGGCCAACCATACTTGTGGAAGTGACATGCTATGTATGAGTCAAGGCCTCGTGCTGTTATTGTTACTTTGGGAAATAAGTTGTACAGGATACCAAAGGTAGCACCGCCTACCACCATCTCTTTGGTTACTGCAAAACAATGCAGTAAGCTCATTTCCAAAACTGGGAAACTTGTTTTCCTGATGATACGCCCTTAAGGAAAGAAGAAGACGGTGGCCATGACCTCCAGATAGGGCCCCTCTGCATGAAAACTACAGATGGACAAGGTCGTGGAGGAGTATGAGGATGATCCAGGTGGCTCCAGACACATGCAGAAGTCCACGAGGACTCAAGAAGGGTCAAAAATCAAAGTGTTTGGATTATGCTCGAACCAGATTCATGTTAAATATCTCTTCATCATGATCGTGGTGGTGTGAACAGTTCATCAATCCGAGTCCGAATGAGGAAGATAGAGGCAGTCAAAGTTTGGGGTTGACTTTTGCTGACTAGGAAAGCTTAAGGAGGCAACATTTTTGCTATGGGTTAAAATGTACGGTGTATGGAGAATGAAAACTACCCTCAAAGGCCTTCCCAGGACCTTCGATAGACTATAAGATTATCTGCAGAAGCTACCAAGTTATACACATGTTCATCTATCAAATATAAGTTGACAAAGTATGGAAAGAGGATTACCTTAGGTCTCTTTCTAGATTTGTTTGTAGATCACTATGCAGCCAAGAAGAACTCCTTCAAAGCCGGCTCCAAGACAATTCTTGCACAAAGGAAAGGCAAACACAATCACAACATACAATATTGAAAACTAATATAAGAATGCACAATGAACATATATTTGTATACAACTTAAACTACTCAACTCGACAAGTATCGAAATGAACAACTCAATGAACAATGTTACCGACACTATGGAGTAGGGAACACAACTGCAGTTCTATATTTATAATGGAAGAGTGATTACAACCATCCGTTGTATCAGCCTTCCCTTGCCCCTTCTTCCTCTCTCTCTCTCTCTCTCTCTTTCAGCTCACTTCTTCAAGTGTATGACAGTTCACAATAGCTTAGTGGGCTATCCTTTCAAATGCTCTGACCCCTTTCACAATGGCCCTCTCGTTGCTTATGTAACAATCAAATTAGGGCTGCCAAGCTCCTCCTAGAGTTCATTAGGGCAAAAGCCATGAACCTGCCCTGTTTTCAAGCTTTTTCCCATTTTCCTTCATTCTCAGATTGGAATTTCTCCAAATAGTTCAATTTTTGGGACTTTCCCTGCTTTTGTTGAGCAAATGTAGGGATAACTATCTAGATATTTGTGAGAAGATTCGTTGGCTTGACCCATTTATTATCTCTTAGTTTCACTAACGCTCCCCCTGGTCTAACAACTTGAGTTAGCAGGGTGACTAATGCTCCTCTATGCTTGGTAACAAGCTTTATAAAGCAGGTTAGCAGTGCAAAACCAGCATTAGTGTGGATTCAAGGCCTGCAATTGTGGTCTTTGCTTCAATCATGCTGTCTTTCACCTCTGAGTTGATGAGGAGGTCATTTTGTCCTATAAAAGATGCCCCCTAAAGTGTGAGATCAAAGGCAGAGACGATGGCCAAAATACTTTACTAAAACTGTAATTGTCTGTCAAAATGTTTAGAGAGAGAGAAGCTTCGGGCGGCAAGGGAAACCTGATACAACACATATATATAAAACTGCTAAAATCATGTCCTGATTCGGGAATTCCCATGTTCAGTAGCTATGTCAGAGTATTCTTCTCTGAAGAGATATAACAAGGCTGGCCGCCGATAAGCACAATGCGGATCTAGTGTCATAATAGAATCATCTTGAAACAACTGTCTCCAAAAAACAATATCCATAGCTTGGGAGAGGAAACAAGGCTGAATGATGCAAGCCTCTACCCAAGGTCTTGATTTCCGCTTCACCGAACAACATAGATCGATACATGTGAAAAATATGTGTTGATTTCGAACATGCATGAAATCATCTGATTACCAGTCAATAGTGGAGACTGTTAACAGATGCGAGGAAGGCCACCGACAATGGTGATGGTCTCCAAGATGCATAGTACAAACTAGCGAGTGAAATATTTCTTTGTCATCAAACACCCGTAGAATTGCTTAACCAGGAGCCAATAATGAGAACCCCTGATCAAACACAAGGTAACCTGCCACTAATGTCTACAAGTACCAAGGCACTGAATGTGTTTCTGGGTTATCTTCCTAGATAGAGTGTTGAAGTCGATAGGAAGAAACCTGTCGAAAGGTAGGCAATGATGTGTCCTACATCAATCGACACGAAACGAGACAAGAATGATTTTGTTTTTTGAGGAATCTTTTGAGAATTTGGGTCTAAACAATGAAGGGCATGATGAAAGGATATGTATGATCGGTTGATAGAGGAAACAAATGGGAACCCTTGAACAATAGAAGGCACGACAACGGTTTTAACCAGACAGCACTAGACTCATGAACACTACAGAGTGTTAGGATATGGAGATGCAATTACATCAGGGTATATAGGCTAAAAACTCATAGGTTGGTAGGGTTCATATTGAGAGGCCATCAAAAGGAAGGTTTATCTTAGGGAGTGCCATGTTCAAGGGAACGACTGCTGCCAAACCATGCTTTCTAATATGGAATACAGTTGTATTGTCCACTTTCCCCATCTGATTAATTTAATGAATCCAGACGGGTAAACTCATCGATATTTTCATGTTTAAAGAGTCTGAAAAGGAACACAAAAAAGAATGACTCTTTGCCCTATCTGATTAGTTTAATGAGTCCAGACAGGAAAACTCGTTGGTTTTTTCATGTTTTAAGAGTCTGAAAAGTATCGTAGAAAGAAGAACTCTATATCTTGTTTGTGTAATTTAAAGAGTCCAGACTAGACAACTCAGTGGTCTTTTCATATTTAGAGAGTCTGAAAAGATCGTAAAGCGAGACTCCATGGTGGTCCCTTTGTCATAGTTGTTAACCGGGTGCGACAAAAGGTTAATAGTATACCTGGATCAGTTACTTTTCCGTCTTTTAATCTATTGAACCCGAATAAAGATAAACATTTTTCCAATAGATGTTGACCTCATTTCGTTGTGAGTACGAGGCGACGGACTAAATTTGTGTTTCATCGTGAATTTTTAATGAGTCACACGACGACAAACTCAATACCTTCATCAAAATTTTTAATGAGTCAAATGAAGAAAACTCAGGGTATCTTTTTTAGTTTAGTGAGCGAGAAAAAGAGGGAAAAGAATGGCTCATCCCTTCTTCATAGTTTTACGAGCTCAAAGGAGGGGAAAAACTCGGGGATTTTTCGATTTAAGAGCGAGAAACGGTCCCAAAAAAGAAAGTGCTCTTGCTGCTGCCATCTATTTTTAACGAGCCCAGTAACAAAAACTCGGGATTTTTCAATTTTAACGAGCAAGAAAACTACCTAAAAGAATGCTCGAGTCATCTTTATCGAGTTTTAACGAGCTGAAAGGCATAGATCAGGATTTTTTTAGTTTAAAGAGTGAGAAAAAAGTGACTAAAAAGAATGCTCCTTTGGTCTTTTTCAGTTTATGAGCTGGAAAAAGATCAAAAAAGAGTTGCTCAGAGCATCGTTGTATGAATTTAATGAGCGCAATGATGAAAACTTGGAGATGTTTCTATTTTTTAAAGAGCAATAAAATATCACAAAAGTGCTCTAACCATCATCATATAGATTTAACAAGAGCAACGATGAAAACTCGGAGATGTTTATATTTTTTAAAGAGCAATAAAATATCCCTAAAAGTGCTCTATGCCTTACTAAACCTTTCTTAGCAATTTTATGGGTGGAATTTTGTAGATCTGAGGTGCCCTAAAGCCTTATTTTCACACTAATGCACTCTAGATGGCCAGTAGGGAGCGTTAAACGCTCTATACGAGCCATTGACTGGTGTTAATCCTCCCTATGTAGCACTGGGGGTAGCGTTAGGGTTGTAGGGCGCAGTTAAAACCCTCATGCATGCATTCCTTAAGTGTTTTTGCGCTTTTGAATGTATATGTAATGTTTTTTAAAGGTGAAATAAGAACTGACATGAAACTTTTATTCTTAACACAGATGTGGCGCCAGTTCGACCTGCAGGTGAACCTCGCCATGTGCGACGAGGCGGCCAACTACTTGCTAGAGGGGGTGATGCCGATAGTCTCCGCAAGGTTCTAAGGAACCTAGAGGGTTTAACTATGGGTGTCCCCCCCCTTGTTATGAGAGAGATTCCCGCTCATATGCAGTGGCACACCGTTGGTGTACCTGAGCGGTTTCTGGTTCCTCTTCGGAGGGTAGCTAGAGTTGTTTTAGCTTTTCTGGAGCAATAGGCTCTTTTTAGCAGGTGTTCTGGTGTAGCCATATGAGTGCTTGTAGCTAGGCTTTGAGCCATTTTGTACTTAAATCATCCAATTTTTGGAATATTTTGATGTAAAAAATTGGATTTCGATCTATATATATATATATATATATAGATATTTTTGGTATTTTGGTGGTGTAAATGTGTTTTTAAATGCTTTTTGTAATTTTTTTTTTAACTTAGTAAATGTTTTTACTTCTCATGCATGCTTCTTTCTATAAAGAATGAGACAAATTCCAATCCAATGCATAGTTAGATAACGAATCAGTGACTGTATTTAATTCTCGAGGAACATGCTCATATGTGATTATTTCAAATCGACGTTCCAAGAGTCACACCCTTAGATAGTTATGTAACAAGGCTGGATTACGAACGTGATAATGGTTTGTCAATTGCATAACAACTAGCTGGGAGTCTAACCTAACCACCAGATTGGAGATGCCCCTTGATGACGCTTCCGTGAGAAGCGAAACGACGAACATGTACTCGGCAATATTGTTGCTGGCGGTACCAAGAAAGACCCCTTAGAGCAAAATAGTTCCGACTCGGGTGTGTAGATGACCCAAGCAGCTGATGCAATGTGCCATGCGTGACAACTAGCACCATCCACGTATCCTATGTATGCTAAGGGGAACGACGACATCTGCATTGTGAGAAGAATGCATGAGACAAGTACTCCACTAAATAACAAAGCAATCCAATCACATCAAAAAAGGTAAGCAAAACTTATGAATACATAAAATTACAAAGCACATGCCCAGTGCAATACTAGGCACAATACTTTTTCAGATAGAGCCCATATCTGGGCTCCTTGAGTGGGATTCCTTCCCGATCCTGCAGTTCATATGCCCCCATGGGGAGGACTTTCGTTACGACATAGGGACCTAGCCAAATGGGTTGAAGCGTGCATGCCTCCAAGAGGTTATCTTTTGGATGATAGAGTGATACAAAGTCGCCCTCTTGGAAAGAACAAAACCTAACCTCTTTCACAAATTGGGATTGTACCCACTCCTTGTGAGCTTCGAGTGCCAAATCGGCATCTCGACGAGTTTTATCCAGCTATTTAAGGTATAGTAGGCGTTCTTCTTCGGTAGTAGGGCCAAGCATGGGTTCAACGGCTATTTATAAGGAAGGGATTGGCCACCCATTTTGTCTTGCTTCATCGTAAAGTTGGATCTCATGCGCGACAAATGACGGATTAAAGTCGGGCATTTCCTCATGAGACCAAATGAAGTCATCATGGAATTCCTCATGTAGGCAGGTGGAGCTTGCAATTTCCTCAGGACTACAATCTGCTCGCATCTGGGTGTTTTCCACGATGCCTGTTGTGACTGAAATATCTATGGGTAATGACCTGGAAGTGTTGCCCATGTTTCCTTTCGCATCCAAAGTTTGGATGATTGCGTATGGTGAGGAAACAATTTCTGGTAAGTCAGAGGACAGGATTTGAAGAGGCATCATGTCCAAATCAGATATTGGGACACGATGGTGCCAATCCTCCCAATGTTGCTCTCCAAAACTCATAATTTCTTGAACGGCTTCATCCGTAGGTATGAGTTGATTGAATGGATCTAAAGGAGGAGCGGTTATGGGAAGGGCGGTGGTACCGTCGGCGATAACCAACATGACCAGAGATGTGGATGTGGATTGAATGCCTTGGTAGGCTGATTCAGTAGGTGACAGTGACATCTAGTCTCCGAATGTGTCAAGGTTTGAAGGAGCCATTAGGATCCAAGGATTGGTCAGTTCACGAGGAATTGATGAAATCATGTTGACCGATTGTGAAACTTGGGGCAGCTGAAGAGGAAAACAACCCATAAGGGAAGAAGCCTTCAATAGACCGGTACCTATACTGACATAACTGTCAATTCCACCTCCTACTAGGGGTATGGAGCCACTTGGTAATGGTGAATAATCGGGGGTGCAGAAAGAAAACTGATCCACTATAATGACCTTTCCATCCAATGGAAATAGGATGATACGAAAGACAGTGGATATGACGACCGTCATGGCATATGTCCAACTACGACCCAGCAACAGATTATAGTCGAGTTTCTTGTCCATGACTTCTACATCCACCATTACTGTTTTCCCATACAATGTGATGGGAAAACTAGCTAGGTATCCTTTTAGGATAAAGGTGTGGCCATCGAAATCTTTAAGGGAGTTTGATGGCGGGGATATGGTTGGGGAACCCAGGGCGAGCCAACATGAAGCCGACATGACACAAGTTGAAGCACCTTCGTCGATGACAGTTCTGTGTATACCTTTACCTTTCGAAGTGATATGCACCTGAAATGCAAGCTGGTGGGAAAGGGGAGGTTTACACTTTTCCATGTCAAAAATAGCAAGCATGGAATCCGTAGGGTCAATACCTCCGATAGCTAAAAGCAAATCTTTCCGTTGGCTGGGGCATGTTTGTAATACTTCGAGTGTCGACATAGCCGATGGCGCTTGCACCAAATCCTCTACGATATTGTAGTGTTGGGTGGCACATGTAGATGTATTGTGCGTTGTGCGTCGAAGTGCCCCCTTGGGGAGTTGAATTACAAATTCCTCAACTGGCCTTTCGATATGCAGATCATTGGACGGCGATGGGTTTTAACCTGAGGATGGTTCTGCTGCAGGAGTGACAGGAGCTCCATAAGATTTGGCTCTTGTGATGAGTTCTACCGTTTCAAATGTGTAAACGGTAGAAGATCCTTCACCAGCTGAAGGATGTTTCAAACCATCGTTGCCCCCTTGCGGGGGTTGCGGTTGGTTGGAAACGACATTTTGTTGCTATTGAGTAGGAAAAGGATTTCTAAGGACAACAGGTGCCTTACCAGAATCCCTTTTAGCAAGGTAGTTTGTACATTCCTGAAGCCGCGGACAACACCAAGTCGTGTGGTCTTCAGCACAGAGTTTGCATGGATATTTGGTGCCTTTATCCTTTTCCTCATCAGTAGGCACAACAGCCTTCTATTTTGGGTTGGGCTACTTGGATGACTGCTCTTCAGAAGGAGTGGTCTTGTTCTTATTCTTCTTGTTCTTGCCACCGGATTTTTGTGTAGACTGCACAGAGTTTATCGCAGTGGTAGGAAGAGCAGTCGCTTTGGTAGAGGGGTCCACTGCCAGCTTGGCAATGGAACCACTGAGTTGTTTTATAGCGACCCCAGAGGTTGTGCTGACAATCCCGTCGGCGTGCACTCCAGGGTGTTGAGTGGTGGAAGCATTGGGGTTACCAGGAGCATGGGGGATTATGTCGTAAAGAGTGCCAGACTGTGAATAAATCAAATCTAAGTGCTGGGCATGACGTATGGATTGGTCTTCTGTGACCACACCACCTAGAGCGACATCTCTAGCGATTTGTGGGAGTAAGGACTTACAGAACCAGTCCGTTAAGAGAAAATCAGGGATGGGAGCTTTGACTAACCTCCGCCTACGTCTCCATTCATGAATATGATCGGAGATGTGGGTGGTGGTATCCTGACGAAATGAAGTAAGGAGCTCTATCCCAGTCTCATAGCGGATAGGTAACTGAAAGTGCTTTAGGAACTCCATCGCTAAAGTGTCAAAGGTATTGACTGACATGCACAGTAACTCAATATACCATTTCGCTGCATTGCCAGTGAGGGTGCGGGGTGAAAGACATAACCAGACACTATCATCCACCATAGAGTTAGAAACACACCAAAGATGGTAGGTGGTGACATGGGTGCTCGGATCCTCCCCTTGTTTTCAATCAAACTTTGGGATGCCGTTGGTATTTTATGTGGGATCGACGGCCATTGTAAGTTATGGTAGATGGGGTCGTTTGTAAGCTTGTATAAGTCGGGAATATTGAATGTTGCCAAAAAAGGCAGAGAGTTAGGTGCCCCCGACTCAGACCATGGTGATGACGGATGACCTGAGGAGCTCTATGCTCCTCCCATCATTTGGTTCCCCATAGTGTACATGGGTTGCATGGTGTAGCAGTTGCTTTGTGGTATGGTGTTGTAGAGTGGATTTCCATGAGGATTTTGATACTGGGGTATGAAATTTCCCCCAGTATAAGCAGTGCCCCCTTGACTCATTTGAGTTTGTGAGTAGGGTGCCCCCATGGATTGGTTGGGAACCCCTTGTGGATTCCCGACCAACACAGAACTAACCATATGGCTTTGATTGACAAAGGGAACACTCATGTCAATTAGCGACTGTCCATGCATGCCTGAGAACAGAGGGGGAACTGTGACATTCCCTACCAGCATGTGCATATTGGGAACCCCCCAGATATCTGAATCTAGGGGTTGGAACTGTACATTGGCGGCCGACCGTGTTGTTGGTAAATGGGAACCGTGCCCATAGTGCCGCATTGAGTGTTATATGGAGCACTGTATGTGGCACTTGTCGAAGGTATGCATTGTGGCACCATAGGAGTGGAACCTGGCATCTGCTGGGTTCCACTTATAGAGGGTGTTATGTGAGTTGTCGTACCTGGGACAAACGGGATAGCGGGATTCCACATTACCAGTGTTGTGATGACTGTCGACTGGGGAAGTGGTAGAGGACCAACAGTGTCTCTAAAATTCCACAACCCGTGAGTCGTCGACTGGATAGATGGGAAAGTTCCACCTACTGAAGAAGGAAGTACAGGTACCACGGGAACCACGATAGGGTCCGATGGATTTGTGAGTGGAGTGTTAAAGTGAGGAAGAAATCCTTCCGTGAAGAAATCCTCTGGCAAACTTGAATCATCGGTCGTCCACACAGATCTTGTGTGAGATTTAGGAGACTGATTCCTCAAAGATGAGGAATCCAAGTCAGTGGAACTCGGCGAATCTTCCACAATGAGTGGAGGAAGTCCTAACAATCATTTGGAGTGACGACGAGGGCCGGATGTAGCCATGGTGACCATTAAGTTTTATCAAATAAATTTTAATGTGATATTCTTTAAAGTCTCAAAAATGATAGCACTCAGGTACCTAAAAATAAAAAATACACTAAATATATCAATCAACAAATAGAGGGAAAGTACCTCATCTGATAAGCACCAATCACTGGAGATGAAACCCAATATCTCAATGAATAACAGAGAAGGATGGCCAAATGTACGGTTACGGTTACTCTAGAGCTTCGCCCGAACCTCAGATTGAGGGGCCAAGTACTCTCGTGAAGACGAGCACCCTCCCAAAAACTGAAGATAGAGTAGATCCGTCCGTGTTAGGTACCAGGACAGCCCGTCCCAGTCACCTTGTGTAAGTACCTAGAAGTTTTGGCCACTAGAGATACCTCAAATCACAGACATTACTAGGGGGGACATAGTCGTAGACAACATGCTATGTGGGTAGGAAACCTAAGTCCCCGACTCAATTCCGAAATCCCCGAAGGGACCCCCAGTACATAGAATGCCCAAAGGATTTGTAAGAGAAGGCGGCCTACCTTCAATTACAGTCCGATGTTGTCTCGTATTTTGCCCCGTTGTTAGTGGAGTGGTCCTGGTAATATGAGTGCAGAAGGGATTTTCACTCGTTAATGACACTAGTTTTGGTTTTCAACCTTGGGCAATTCACTCACATGCTTATCCCAAGATCCTAGCCTAGCTAATGTTGGTTTGCTCAAAAGAGTAACTGATTAATTTTAATGTAAATTTTAAGTGTACTTGATTATTTGTCTTCAGTAGGGGTGTTGACCTATGAATATGATGAGACTCTTGACTCAATAAATCATGCAGAACAATGCTCTGATTTTTTTCTTTTTCAATTTTTATGCAAACAAGTCTTATTCTACATATTCATCTTTTCACATATTCATAGATTTGTGTGTGCATCTAAAGCCATTCAACACTTGCATAACCAAAAGATTCTTTTTCAAATATTTCCTAACAACTACTGAAAACCAAAATGAAGTAGCTTACAACTATTTTGACAGAAGGATGAATATAATTTATCAGTCTTTCTTTCAAAAAAAATGTACTTTAAGAGAGAAAAACTAAAACTTTTTCCTAAAAATAAATTTTCAAGACACCAAATTTGCTAACATAATATAGTTGAAGATCTTACTTCAGCCCATGAGAAAATCCCCCCCCCTTTTGGTCCACAAACACTACTGAAAATCATGGAAATGGGAGACTAACACTCTATTTTAGTGTAAATAGAGAGTTAGTTGGTCCACTAACACTCCCTGTACACAGGCACAGTGCTTTATAAAGCTCTATTTAGCCTGGTAACCTGTGTTAGTGAGGGAAATTGCTCAAATAGAGGGCCTTTAGGATCAATTTCTGAGGTGAATACAAACTAGTAGGATGTAACAAGATAGTTGGTGGATCAGAAAAGGATTTGAAGAAGTAGGGAGCTCTTAGAAGAAAGAGAAGAATTGAGAGGAGTCCGGGTAAACCGAGAACTAGATGTAGTCCCCAGCGGAGTCGTCAATTCTCTTATGGGGTAAAATGCACGGTGTATGGAAAATGAAAACTACCCTCAAAGGCCTTCCTGGGGCCTTCGACAGACTGTAAGATTATCTGCGGAAGCTACCATGTTATACACATGTTCATCTCTCAAATATAAGTTGACAAAGTATGGAAAGAGGATTACCTCAAGTCTCCTTCTAGATTTGTTTAGAGATCGCTATGCAGCCAAGAAGAACTCCTTCAAAGCTGGCTCCAAGACAATTCTTGCACAAAGGAAAGGCAAACACAATCACAGCATACAATATTGAAAACTAATATAAGAATGCACAATGAACATATATTTGTATACAACTTAAACTACTCAAATCGACAAGTATCGAAATGAACAACTCAATGAACAATGTTATCGACACTATGGAGTAAGGAACACAACTGCAGTTCTGTATTTATATTGGAAGATTGATTACAACCATCCGTTGTATCAACCTTCCCTTGCCCCTTCTTCCTCTCTCTCTCTCTCTCTTTCAGCTCACTTCTTCAAGTGTATGACAGTTCACAACAGCTTAGTGGGCTATCCTTTCAAATGCTCTGACCCCTTTCACAATGGCCCTCTCGCTGCTTATGTAACAATCGAATTAGGGCTGCCAAGCTCCTCCTAGAGTTCATTAGGGCAAAAGCCATGAACCTGCCCTATTTTCAAGCTTTTTCCCATTTGCCTTCATTCTCAGATTGGAATTTCCCCAAATAGTTCGATTTTTGGGACTTTCCCTACTTTTCTTGAGCAAATGTAGGGATAAATATCTAGATATTTGTGAGCAGATTCATTGGCTTGACCCATTGATTATCTCTTAGTTTCACTAACACTCCCCATGGTCTAATAACTTGAGTTAGCAGGGTGACCAACGCTCCTCTATGCTTGGTAACAAGCTTTATAAAGCAAGTTAGTAGTGCAAAACCAACGTTAGTGTGGATTCAAGGCCTGCAATTGTGGTCTTTGCTTCATTCATGTTGTCTGTCACCTTTGAGTTGATGAGGAGGTCATTTTGTCCTCTAACAATTTTCGACAAAATCCAGCCACTAGATTCCAACCAACCTGGGCCAGATTCCGGGAAACTTTGTGGCTTGTTTAATTTGACCCCTTCGGTCAAATTTTAAATTTTTTGAAAAGGGCTTCTTATTATTAAAATTTAAAAATATATATATAAGGGGAGGTTGTGGGCCACCACCCCCACCACCGCACACCTCACCATAACCATCGTATTAATATGGAGGGGCTGGTGGGAGGGTTGGCCGCACCCACGTGGCAACCTCATATAACGTACCATGTTCCATCCCAAACAATGCAACAACCCAAACCTTAACGCGCCTCCAAACAATTAATGCATCGACCATTAATGCGCCGACACCACCAACAAATAAAAAAACATTGTGGGAATTATGGGGCGGGCCTCCCAATGCGAACCTGACCCCCCTAAAATAAATACGTTATGCATTAATGTGGTAAAAAGGTAGGGGTGGGATTTGATCCCCCAACCCCTCCTCAACAACTTCACTATTTTTACCATTGCACCAAACTGACTTCTTTGGTAAATCCGCTGGAAAATTATATAAAATTTCATTTTCACAGTGCACCAAAGAAGCATGGAGGAAACAGGAATGGCACAGAAATTGAGATGGCATTATTTTTTTAATTAATTTATTGCAGGTGGAACCTTGACTGAACAAAATTTCCACGAGGGTGAAATTTTCGCAGTGTCCAAATTGGACAGACTTTATGTTGATCTTACACCTCTCGGCAACATGAACTCGATGGCGCAGCCAGTTTCCTGATCTGACTAGCCGATTTGTGGAGGACCCAGAGGAGGGAATCTTTGAGGAATCTAGGGGGAATCTAAAAGATTCCTTGAGCCCCAGATTCTCACTTTCTCATAATTCAAAATTTTGACAGTCGATTTGGTACTATTCGATGCCACAAATATGATGGTGTGTTCAGATTTTCCATTTGCTCATTCTATTTTTCAGCCACTTTTCTAAGTGGAGTGCAGGTGTCAGCATTCATGTGCGAGCAGTCATTTCCATGTGATTCAATGCCGTGAGATCGATGGTCCGAAAAACTTCAACAGTTTGACATCCTCTTCGTCAGATGGCCCCTGGATGTGAGGTATATACAGTGTGTTCATGTACTTTTTTTTGCGATGCATTGTGCCGCACAGATCCCTGTTTGATGTTTGATGTGGGATCTTGTTTCTTACTTGATTTCATGATTCCTGCTTGGTGTGATGCAGAATCATCTGTGTGATGTACTTGTTTCCACGATTCGTCATGTTTTATTTGAGATCCATTTGTTGTATCTTTATGGGATACTCATGTGTCGCCATGCATGTTTGCATTGAGATCCCTTTCATGCCATGTTGGCGGGATGTTCATTATCATAATGCATGAGTTCGTCTCATACGGATAGGAGTCCATTTGACTGAGAGTTCTTGTAGCAGAACATCTCCAAGAGCCACTCCTGCGTGAGGGCATTTTCCTTGTATGATAGCGACATCATCTCTTATGTACATCATCACTATTGGCAACACTTAATGCATCGGCCTACACCATCTTGACATCGGGGCCCGGAGATGTAGGCCCTCCTGGACGAACTCCGTTATCAACGACTTATGTTTTCATGTGCTGATGATTGTCATGTTCCTCTTCTTTACAACATGTAGATGTATTCATTAATGTTCTGTTAAAAATGAAATTTAACACATCACAAAAGTAAAAGGTCTTGGAAGGGTCCTTCGTCACACCCAGAACGGGATCAAGTGGTATCAGCGTAGTCTTTGCATGGATGTGAATTGCAACGTGAACAATGGAATGTGAAGCAAAAGAGGATGAAAAAGCGATGTATGAGACCATGCTCAAAATTTCCAAAAGAGTGGAAATAATGTATGAAACTTTACAGAAAGAGACAGAGGAAAAGGAGCGATTGCAGCTTCAGTTGCGAGCCATGGAAGAGGCCCTAGAAGAACTGAAGCACAACAAACATAATATTCAAACAGAGAATGATGAATTGAAGACGCTTCTACATTAAGAGAAAGAGGAAAAACAAAGTTTTCTATGACAACTACAAGCTAAGGACGAGGCCGTGGAAAAGCTGCAACGTTACCCATGTGAGGTAAAATGTAATCTCTGAATTCATGTATGTGTCCTGATGATGATTTCGCTGTTTTTGAAAATCATACCACAGGAATTGGCTCCAAATCATTGAAGAGAATGGGGTGTGAAGGAAAAGGCTTGGGCATCAATGGCCAGGGCATTGTCAACCCCATCAAAGTAGAGGATTTACCATTTCGAACAGGACTTGGGTATGTCAGAAAGGAAGTTGGGGAATGCACCGAGGCAGCTAGCAAACCACTAACAACAGATGATGAGAATCCCTCATCAGTTCTTTCCAAATCGACAGAGGAGGTAAAAGATGTTGATTTCCTTTCAGTTTCGTCATCACATAGTATGATTTCTGTTGGAGATTTGGAGATCCCAATTACATGGACAAACATGAGGCTCCTTACCAGGACGAGGCACGGGAAGGAAGAAAATCTTGGTATTAACAACCAATGCATAAATAAACCATTGGAGGTTGTGCAAAGACCTCAATTTGCAGGCTTGAGATACACCAAGGGAGAATGCTCGAAGGTGTCAGATTCTTCCGAGAAATCGTCGAAATCGTCGAGGAAAGAAAATGATGAGAACACATTCCCATCATCCCATGGTAGTGCCCATTGCAGGGAAAGAGCTGAGGTAAGCTTTCATCGCCATACTTACACCAGAGACGGCAAGGAAAGGTATAACCAATCTTGACATTTGAATGTTCATTTCGATTATAATCATGTTTTTAATGCTGAACGTAAAACATGGCATCAAAAAACATGTACCTTTTGTGGATTACATAAGCATACATTTGCTAAGTGTTGGAAAAGAATGGCAACACACAAAAGGATGAGGCATGAAAGACCCTCTTAATAGCACGTAAAGAAACATGGTAAGAAGATCTGGAGGAATAAGATGTATTGCAGTCATTGCGACAAGGGTGGCCATCAAAGGGTCACTTGTTGGAGGCTCAATCCAAAGCAGCGCCTTAAAGACAAAGCGTAGGTGCATGAACCAAATGAAACAGTTGTTTGACAAGAAAAACCATCACAAGGGGATGACTTGTTCACCTTGATAAGTGAAAAATGGTTTCTAGATATGTTAGCTTGTCACGGTCATGTTTTTGTAAATCATTTGTTGCATTTTAAAATGTAAAAGTGATGATGTTTTTCCATCACTTGTTCAGCAACAATGATGTCTAGTCTTATTTTGAGTTACATGGTAAGTTGTGAAAGTGATGTCGTGTTTCCATCACTTGTCAAACCAAAACAATAATGTTTGGCCTTATGTTTGTAAATCATGTGTTGCAGTGATGATGTGTTTTCCATCACTTGTTGAAGCAACAATGATATGTTGGCCTTGTTTTCGTAGCTGGGGTATTGTTTCCATTTTGATGTAAACATGACCACCGAGTATGTGTTATAAACTTGTGGCAAGTGTGGGATGCTTGGGTCATTAGTTGGTCATGTAAATTCAGCATGTAATTTGCAAAACAATATACTACAGGTTGCAGAGATTGCAGGTGTCGGCTCATCGCTTAAGGCTCCGAAGAACAAAGGTGAAGGAGATGGAAGCGAGACCATTCAGGACGCTTGTGATGCAGAAAAGGTACAAAGAAGTTGTAGGTTATTTTTTCATGCTTTTGGAGGACCAAAAGCTCCTCAGTGGAGAGGATTGATCTAGGTGGCTCCAGACACATGCAGAAGTCCAAGAGGACATAGGAAGGGTCAAAAATCAAAGTGTTCAGATTATGCTCGAACTAGGTTCATGTTAGATATTTCGTCGCCGTGATCATGGTGGTGTGAACGGTTCATCAATACGAGTTCGGATGAGGAAGATAGAGGCAATCAAAGTTCACAGTTGACTTTTGCTGATTGGGCAAGCTTAAGGAGGCAACATTTTTGACAAAATCCGGACATCAGATTCTGGCCAACCTGGGCTAGATTCTGGGAAAATTTGTGGCTTGTTTAATTTGACTCCTTCGGTCAAATTTTAAAATTTTCAAAAAGGGCTTCTTATTATTAAAATTTAAAATATATATATATATATAAGGGGAGATGGTGGGCCACCATCCCCACCACCCCACGCCTCACCATAACCATCGTATTAATATGGAGGGGCCATTGGGAGTTGAACCCATGGCCGGCAGGAGGGCCGGCCCCACCCATGTGGCAGCCTCATATAACGTACCATGTTCCATCCCAAACATTGAATGGCCCAAACCTTAATGCGCCTCGAAATAATTAATGCATCGACCCTTAATGCACTCACTCCGCCAACAAATCAAACAACATTACGGGAGTTATGGGGCGGGCTGCCTAATGTGGACCTGACCCCCCTAAAATAAATACATTATGCAGTTAATGTGGTAAAAAGGGAGGGGCAGGATTTGATCCCCCAACCCCTCCTCAACAACTTCACTATTTTTACCACTACACCAAATTGATTTCGTTGGTAAATCCGTCAGAAAATTATATAAACTTTCATTTGCACAGTGCGCCAAAGCAGCATGGAGGAACCAGGAGTGGGCATGGAAATTGAGATGACACTATTTTTTTAATTAATTTATTCCAGGTGGAACCATGACTGAACAAAATTTCCAAGAGGGTGAAATTTTCGTAGTGTCCAAATTGGACAATCTTTATGTTGATCTTACACCTCTCGGTGACACGAACCCGATGGTGCAGCCAATTTCCTGATCTGAACAGCCAATTTGCAGAGGACTCGGAGGAGGGAATCTTTGAGGAATCTAAGGGGAATCTAAAATATTCCTTGAGCCCTAGATTCTCACTTTCTCAGAATTCAGAAATTTGACAGTCGATTTTGTACTATTCGATGCCACAAATATGATGGTGTGTTCAAATTTTCCATTTGCTCATTCTATTTTTGGCCACTTTTCTAAGTGGAGTGCAGGTGTTAGCATTCATGTACGAGCAGTCATTTCCATGCGATTTGATGCTGTGAGATCGATGGTCCGAATATCTTCAACAATTTGACATCCTCTTCTTCAGATGGCCCCTGGATGTGAGGTATATGCAGTGTGTTCATGTACTTCTTTTTGCGATGCATTGTGCTGCACGGATCCATGTTTGATGTTTGATGTGGGATCCTGTTTCTTACTTGATTTCATGATTCCTGCTTGGTGTGATGCGGAATCATCTATGTGATGTACTTTTTGCCATGATTCGTCATGTTTTATTTGAGATCCCTTTGTTGTATGTTGATGGGATACTCATGTGTCGCCATGCATGTTTGCATTGAGATCCCTTTCATGCCATGTTGGTGAGATGTTCATTATCATCATGCATGAGTTTGTGTCATACTGATAGGAGTCCTTTTAACTGAGAGTTCCTGTAGCAGAACATCTCTAGGATCCACTCCTGTGTGAGGGCATTTTCCTTGTATGATAGTGACATCACCTCTTATGTACATCATCACTATTGACAGCACTTAATGCAACGAGCTACACCATCTTGACATCGGGGACCAGAGACGTAGTCCCTCCTGGACAAGCTCCATTATCAATGGCTTATGTTTTCATGTGCTGATGATTGTCATGTTCCTCTTTGTTACAACATGCAGATGTATTCATTAATGTTCTTTTAAAAATGCAATTTAACACATCACGAAATTAAAAGGTCTTGGAAGGGTCCTTCGTCACACCCGGACCGGGATCAAAGGACATATTCACCTGCCCCGCAGGGGTTCCTCTGTACTGTCAGGTCAAGCACTCCATCGATATGAGCATAGGTGCACCGCTTCCCAATGGACCAATCTATCGGTACTTCGTTCTGGAGAACGATGGAATCAAGAGGCAGATTCAGGAGCTGCTATAGAAATGTCACATCCGACCGAGTTCATCACCCCGTGGGTGATCGATCGTGTCGGTACAGAAGAAGGATGGGACTTGGAGACTCTCTATTGAGTATTGAGCACTGAACAAGATCACTGTTCGGAATAGGTACCCGATCCCACGGATTGATGACGTTCTCGACCAACTAAAGGGGGCAAAATATTTTAGCAAGATCAATTTGAAATTAGGATATCACCAGGTACCAATCAAAACCTCTGATGTGTGCAAGACTGCCTTCAAAGCGAAGGAGGGCCTTTTCAAATGGTTGGTTATGCCTTTCGGGTTGACGAATACTCCTGCCACCTTCATGAGGCTAATGGATGACATCTTGTGGCCATTCACCAACTCATTTGTAGTGGTATACTTGGATGACATCCTGATCTTCAACCAGAGTTGGGAAGAGCACCTCCACCACATCCGACAGGTTCACCAAACAGTGCGGAAACACAAGTTATGTGCTAATTTGGAGAAATTCAATTTTGGCATGACTCAAGTTTAGTATCAGGGATACATTATTGATGAATGGAGGGTGCATGTGGCTCCAGCCAAGATCCAAGTCATTCGGGATTGGCCATCTCTAACCACTCAGACAGAGCTCTGTAGCTTTTTGGGTCTTGCCAACTTCTACCGCAGGTTCGTGTTGGGATTTTCTCATATCACTTGGCTCTTGAGTCAAGTCACCAAGGGAGGAGCGAAAGCAAAATTCTTTTGGTCTGAATCTCAACATAAGGCATTCACAAAGTTGAAACATTGCCTCTGCTCGGCACCAGTGCTTACATTACCATACTTGCAACAACCATTTGAAATCGAGACAGATGCCTCTGACTATACTGTTGGGGCAGTCCTTACTCAACATGGGAACCAATGGCATAACATAGTGAGACACTTTCAGACACAGTCCGGAAGTATCCCACTTATGACAAAGAGATGTATTCCATTGTGTAGCCCTGCTAACAATAGAAGCATTACATTTTGGGGAAGGAAACAGTCATCCACACAGACCACCGACCCCTGCAGTTCATACAGACCCAAGGGAAGTTACAGAATGATCGACATCAGAAGTGGTCCACATACTTGCAACAGTTCCATTTGAATATCAAGTATAACAAATGCAGCACCAATAATGTTGCAGATTGCCTGAGTCGATCACCGATCATGGCGTTAACCACCGTGCTCAACTCTTGTGGGCACGAGACTTCTAATTGGCCACTTCCCTACAAAAGCGACCCAGAATTAAGGCCACATATACCAGACACTCTTGGAGGGTCAGCATGTTCTAGATTTTCACCTCCAGGATGCCCTGTTATGCCACCTGAGTCACCTTTGTGTTCCTTGAAGCGAGCGTGCCAAGATTATTTGGGAAGCACACTATAGTTGGGCTGTTGGGCATTTTAGGGTTGAGAAAACAGTGGCAGTACTACATAAGTTTTTCTATTGGCTGAATCTTCGACGAGATGTTAGGAAGTACATCAGATCCTACACTGCCTGCACCATTGCCAAACCGACCATCAAGAAGCAAGGCCTCTATACCCTGCTTCCTACCCCTAGTCGACCTTGGGAATCCATCTCCATGGATTACTTATCGAGCCTTCCTTCTACTAAGCATGGAAACGACTTTGCTTTTGTGGTCGTCGACAAGTTCTCGAAGATGGCCATTATTGCAGCCTGCAAGAAGAATATCACAGCAGAATCCATTGCTAAACTCTTCTTTGAACGAGTGTGGGTACACTTTGGGATCCCACAATCTATCATCTTAGATCAGGACAATAGGTTCCTCAGTACATTTTGGACCAGTCTCTGGTTGATGCTGGACACCAAACTCACTAAGTCCACAGTCTTCTATCCCCAAACTAATGGCTAGATAGAGGTTGTCAACAGAATGATTGTATGCATTTTGCACATGTACAACTCAAATCATCCACGCACATGGGATGAGAGCCTTCCCTATGTTCAGCACAACT
The DNA here is from genome assembly GCA_031772625.1 of Pinus tabuliformis. NCBI lineage: Eukaryota > Viridiplantae > Streptophyta > Pinopsida > Pinales > Pinaceae > Pinus > Pinus tabuliformis. The sequence continues at coordinate 1,240,548,760 of CM062809.1, forward strand.
ATAACCGGGTTCTCCATAGCTCGACTGGCCACAACCCTTTTCAGGTGGGCTTGGACTTGTTAGAACATTATATATTACAGAGAAATGGAACACATAAAATATTGCAGAAATGTAAACACAGAAAACGCATAAAACAAGAGAGATACAAATATACGTGGTTCACCCAGTTTGGGCTATGTCCATGGAGAAACAGCCAGTCCTTCCTTTTATATTATCCATCAAACTAAATAGATACAACCTATAGCAGATCTGCTGTAATTCCATCTTCGCTCTCAATCTCCTCTCTCTTCCTCACTCAGTATATAGATATACATCGACGCAATACAATTCCCTCATATATAGCCAGAGGTTGCCTTCTAGGGGAAAAACCCTAAATTAAACATAACCTCTACCGTCAGATCTTCGCCTAATGAATGAACCAGATTGACTACGAAATTACAACATTTTACAAGGAAATTTGACATCTATTCTTAGCTTCGGGGGCGCTGCCCCCGATCCCCCCCGCCAGGGGGGGCTCCCAAAGGTCGCAGCCACCCCCCCTGGACCGCCCCTATAGCGAATATTTTATGGGCAGCTTTGCCACCACATTACGAACTAGGGTCCAATGCAGCGATACCTTTGAATACAGAAGATAATCATGCTCCACACCCAACAATCTCCCACTTGGAGACTGATTATAGCAACTCCACCACTGCTTCATTTGCTGGACAATGACTCCACTTTGGACCTGGCTATTTCTCATCTTCTTCATCATACTTGAAGACCAATTGAAACTGAGCAGATTCTCAGTTTCTCCCTGGTTACAACTTTTGTTAACATATCTGCAAGATTCTGGCTAGTGTGTATCTTTTCCAGCTTCAATTGTCCATCTTCCAACACTGATCGTATGAAATGGTACTTGAGATGTATATGTTTAGTCTTGGAATGAAATGCAGAGTTCTTTGCAATATGTATGGCACTCTGGCTGTCACTGTATAACTTGCCCAACTCCTGCTTCTTACCCAATTCATCCAGAAACCTTTGTAACCAAATCATTTCTTTACTAGCCTCTATAGTAGCAACATACTCTGCTTCTGTTGTTGAGAGTGCAACAACACTTTGCAGTTTTGAGACCCAACTGACAGTTGTTCCACCTACATTAAACACATACCCTGTTGTGCTCCTCCTGTTATCTCTATCACCCGCCATATCTGCATCAACATATCCCTGTAGAGAAATGTTTGAACCACCAAAGCATAATGCTTGATTTGTGGTACCTCTCAAATACCTGAGAATCCACTTCACCACCATCCAATGTTCTTTTCCTGGATTGTTCATGTACCTGCTTACAACTCCCACTACATATGCAATATCAAGCCTTGTGCATACCATTGCATACATTAAGCTTCCAACTGCTGATGCATATGGAACTTTAGACATATGAGCCATTTCTTCCTCAGTCTTGGGACACTCCTCCTTACTTAATTTTAAATGGCTAGCCAAAGGTATACTAACTGGTTTTGCATTCTGCATATTAAACCTTTTCAACACCTATTCTATGTACTCACTTTGAGACAATGTTAATTTGTGATTCTTCCTGTCTCTAGTTATTCTCATACCAAGGATTTGTTTTGCAGCACCCAAATCCTTCATTGCAAATGAGTTTGCCAATTTTACTTTGAGCACATTTATTTCCTGCACGTTAGAACCTGCAACAAGCATGTCATCTACATACAATAACAATATAATATAGCTGCCATCATTTTCTCTTTTGAGATAAACACAATGATCAGAGTGACATCCATTATAACCTTGTCCAGACATAAACCTGTCAAATTTTAGATACCACTGCCTTGGAGCCTATTTTAAGCCATACAAGCTCTTCTTCAACCTGCACACTAGTTTCTCCTTCCCTTTACCTCATATCCTTGTGGCTGCTGCATATATATCTCTTCCTCCAAATCCCCATGGAGAAAGGTTGTCTTCACATCTAACTGCTCAAGATGCAAATCTTCAGCTGCTACTAGACTTAAAATAGTTCTAATTGAAGTCATTTTAACAATAGGAGAAAATATCTCATCAAATTCTATACCCTTTTTCTGTGCAAACCCTTTCACCACAAGTCTAGCTTTATACCTTTTTCTACCTCCATCTTCTTCCTTCAACTTGTAAACCCATTTAGTCTGCAATATTGTTTTACCTGCAGGCAACCTGACTAAGTCCCAAGTATGGTTATGTGCTAAGGAGTCCATCTCTTCTTTCATGCTTTACTCCCACTTATTCCTCGTTTCTACTTGTACTGCTTCTTCATAACATTCTGGTTCACCAGAATCAGTCAACAATACATAATATAATGAAGGAGAGTATCGTTCAGGGGGTCTACTTATCCTGGTAGATCTTCTAACACCACTTTCAGGTGTTTGAGGTGCTTGTTGCTGTTATGGTTGTTGTTCTGGCTATTGATCATTATGATTTTCAGGCACCATCACTTTTTTTGTGATCTCGTCAAGCACTGTGTATTCTCTGTTTTCTTTTTCCTATTTCTTTTCCTGCAACTGATCCTTATACAAAACCTTTTCATTGAATATGACATCTCTGCTCCTAATGATTTTGTGTTTTTCATAATCATAAAAGTGATAACCAAAATCATTAACACCATATCCAATAAAGGTACATTTCTTTGATTTTGCCTCAAGCTTTGTTCTATTTTCTTTATTAATGTGGACAAAGGCTTCACAACCAAAAGTCTTTAAAAAGGAGTAGTTTACCTTTTTACCTGTCCATGCCTCCTCTGGAATGCCACCATCCAAGGAACTTGAAGGCCCTCAATTTATTAGATAAACAACAGTATCTACAACATCTGCCCAAAATTTTAAAGGCAATCCTGCATGCAATCTCATGCACCTTACACACTCCATGATTGTCCTGTTCATCCTTTCTGACACACCATTTTCTTGTGGTGTTCCTAGAACTGTCTTTTCTCTGCGAATTCCATTTTCTGAATAGTACCTATCAAAATCTTTGCTGCAATATTCACCTCCATTATCTCATCTATGACACTTCAACCTTTTTTCTGTCTCATTTTCAACCAAAGCTTTCCATTTCTTGAAAATATCAAATACATCAGATTTATTTCGAATACAATAAATCCAGGTTTTTCTTGTTGCATCATCAATAAAAGTAACATAATAACGAGAGCCACCAAGAGATGATACAAGAGCAGGTCCCCATACGTATGTATGCACAAGCTCTAATTTTTCACTCTTCTTTTATTTCCCAACTCTAAGGAATCTGACTCTCTTCTGTTTTCCATAAACACAATTCTCACATAATTTTAAATCAACATGCTTCAAACCCAGAAACAAATTTCTCGAGTGAAGAATCTACATCCCCTTTTCATTCATGTGCCCGAGCCTATGATGCCACAATGTCGTATCTTCTCTTGTAGAGGTTAAAGCATTAACAAAATTAGAAATACCATTTCATAAATACAATGTACCAACCTTTCCTCCTTTCGCTATTACCAGGAATCCTTTAGTGACCTTCCAGGTTTTATCTGTGAAAGTAGTTACGAAACCTTCACCTCCCAACTGCCTTGTTGAAATCATATTTTTCTTCAGATATGGAACATGCATTACCTCCTTCAATAACCACTGATTTCCATTTTGTTGTTTTATGAAAACTATACCCATTCCAATGATTTTACAGGGTTTATTATCACCCAATCGAACCTGTCCAGAATCTCCTTGAACATAATCATAAAAATGTTTCCTATCAGGTGTGGCATGGAATGAGGCCCCTGAATCTACCACCCAGGCATAAATAATGTTTTCTAATGAAAGAATCAAAGCATCTTGCAACACATCACCTGTTACATTCGCTTCATGATTAGTTTCTTGTTGCGCATCTCCTTCTTTTCCCTTTCGAGAGTTGCAATCTTTCTTCAGGTGTCCTTTCTTCCCACATTTCCAGCACACTATCCCTGATCTGGAGTTGGATCTGCCTTTTCTTAACTTACTGCGATATCCTGGGATCTTTCCTCTTTCCATTTTTCTTCCCCTAGTCTCTGCAGTCAAAGCATTAGCTGATGTCTCACCGGAGCTTTTCCGTCACATTTCCTCGCTAAGGATTGCATCGACAACATCATCAAACTTTAAAGTACTAGATCCAGAGACAGAGTTACTAATGGCCATAACTAAACCATTCCAACTTTCTGGCAATGAGCATAGGAATAACAAAGCCCTAACTTCATCATCAAAGGTTACCCTTACAGAACTTAACTGACTAGCAACTGTATTAAATTCATTTAAATGATCAGCAACAGATCCACCTTCTGAGATCTTCATATTAAATAAACGCTTCATAAGAAATACCTTATTTGAGGCCAAGGGTTTTTCATATAGTTTGGCTAATGTCAACATTAAACCGTCTGTTGTCGTTTCCTTTGAAATATTAAACATTACCAATGCCGCTAGGCACATCCATATTGTTCCAAGTGCCTTTCTGTCGAAAATATCCCATTCTGTGTCTATCATACTCGTCGACTTCTTTGTCTTTCCACTCAATGGTTGGTACAAATCTCTCTGATATAGATAATCTTCCATCTACATCTTCCATAGCTGGTAGTTTTGGTCATTGAATTTTTTTACCCTAAACCTACAATCTTCTACCATTGCTCCCATGCGAACCAGGAACCCTTCTCTCCTACGAGTTTATCATCCAAATAGACCTTCGGCTCTGATACCAGTTGTTAGAAAATTATATATTACAAAGAAATGGAACACATAAAATATTGCAGAAATATAAACATAGAAAACGCATAAAACAAGAGAGACACAGATATACGTGGTTCACCCAATTTGGGCTATGTCCATGGAGAAACAACCAGTCCTTCCTTTTATATTATCCATCAAACTAAAGAGATACAACCTACAGCAGATCCGCTGTAATTCCCTCTTCGCTCTCAATCTCCTCTCTCTTCCTCACTCATAATACAGATATACATCAACGCAATACAATTCCCTCATATATAGTGAGGGGTTTCCTTCTAGGGAAAAAAACCCTAAATTAAACATAACTTCTATCGTCAGATCTCTGCCTAATGAATGGCCCAGATTGACTATGAAATTACAACATTTTACAAGGAAATTTTACATCCCTGGACCCCCCATGCAGCGAATATTTTATGGGTGGCGTTGCCGCCCCATTACGGATTGGGGCCAATGCAGCGATACCTTTGAATACAGAAGATAATCAGGTTCCACAGCCAACAGGAATTCTAGCCACTATGTCCCATTGATGTGGCCATGCCATTTGCAGCTACTCAAGCAGATTCATCTCAAGTCCAATTCGAAACAGATAAGGCAAACAACGTCATTGAGCACATCCAACATATCCTCCAGTAGGTCAACAAAATTATGGATAAATCAAATGCCAAGTACAAGCATCGACATGATCAACATTGGGTTACACACAAGTTTAACGTGGGCGACAAAGTCTGGTTGCATTTTCAAAATGAATGCCTTACCGGAGCCTATCGGAAATTTAGACCACTATGATATGGTCCTTACACAATTACCAAGGCTATGGGAGATAATGCATTTGAGCTTAGCATTCCCCCATTCCTTGGCCTACACCCAGTGTTCAATGTGGACCACCTTCGGCCATACTTTCCACAATTACTATACACATTCGACATTGCAGAACAGCTCACACCAATAGAGTTAAATCCAAATTGCATGGAATAAGCTGCAACTAATTAGATCATGGACAAGCAGATCAAGCACACTCACTAGCAGAAGATCCAACTATATCGAGTTGTCAAAGCAGGCCAACTCCTTCACCAGGGCAGTGGCTCACCAGGGACCAAGTTCAACAAAAGTTTCCTTATCTCATGGAGGAACTCAACGCAATGGGGACCATTGCTTCCTAAGAGGGGAGGAATAATCCAAGTGGATATTGGTGGCCACCCACCAATTCCACTTGGAACCCCACCATTTTTTCTTTCAGTTTTCAGTTTCCTTAATTGTAACACGGTTTACTATTTTTAGTAGTTTTTCGGGTCGTGAACTTTTGGAGACGTTTTGAGGCCCTAAACAACATTTTTTTGGGAAAACTAGGAGTAACATTGGGCTCATCCCAAAGTTGTATTCCTCAGAAAGATCTTTCTAACGAGGTATTGTGCATGTCAAACGAAGATCGTATGCCAAAGTTACGACCCTAGGAAGTTGATGTACCAATTTACCCAAAACGGGGCCCATAGTTTTGTGCTTCATCTCCTAGGGTTAGGTTTTTTGATGTTTAGGGTTTTCCATTGTTTCTCAACAATAAATAAGCCTTCGAGCCTCATTGTAAGATAGTTCAGAGGCATGTAGCCTCCACATCTCTCCTCAGAGATAAGCTACCATCGCCCAATCTAGTTTATTTCGATTTCTATTTGTAAGCATATTTCAGTGTTTTACATTAATGAAATGAAGTATTATTTCTGTTGCATCTCTGTATTTATGGTTATCTCTATAATTTGTTGCGTTCCTATTTAAATCCAGATAATCCAGGTCTTATTCTCCCATTATTTACCTTTCCCACACTTCATTCCAAATTCTAAACCACTTCCTAATATTTCGATCTGTTTCCTGTAGTAAAACAGGGGATCTTGTAGGAGAACAAGGACATCCTTTAGTTTTCTAGTAGGAAAACCTGTAGCAGCTTAATTTGATCTCGAATTTAGAAAAATCATCACTGAAGCTAGGATTAGGCCTCTACTTGACCTCCATACTGTTGACGGTGATGGACCCGCTAACATGTAAAGGGGATATCCCCGGTAAGAAGTCCCAATTGTACCTCAGACCGTTTGGTGTATGAGTCCCAGCAGTGGGTCATATGGTAATTCCTTGACCGCGATGTCTCATAGATGCAAGTAAGATAACTCTGTCAGTAGAAAGGGTTTGACTGTTGCAGTGAGTTAAGGAAGGTGTATGAGAAGTTCTAACACATAGGGGGTGAGGTGAGTGTGCCCCTTGGCAACTTGTAATAGTACTCAGCTGGAAAGGGAACACACGAGTGAAGATGCATCACAAGATAGAAAGTAGCTTAGCCAAAAATTATAAGTGATTGTTAAACCAATAGCACATCTGCAACAAGATTCATATAATTGCATACAAAGCAGTTCATACACAATTACATAATTTAAACAGCATACATCACTAACGAAATCAGAACAGTCCAACTACAATAACAACATATGCATGAAAATGTGTTGGCTCTTATTATATAAAGAAGTGTGTTATCACTCCTTCGGATCTCCAAGGCTGAGGAAGAGTCTAGCTGAGGTAACCACAAACCAATCTTTTGACTTGGTAGCTAGCCCTACTAGGCTGGAGAGGGCTCTCTCCAAAGAATCATAGCCAGGAGGGCTAGATGGATTATGGTTTTAGGCTAGGTATAAAGTGAAAATGGTAGTTTTATTTGATTTGGTGGGGTTATTGCTGGATGAGGATATTAGGTCAAAGTGTTAGGGCAAATAAGATATGATTGCAGACATTCAAAGGGGAAAGGTAGGCAGAAGGATTAACTCTTAAAAGGTGATTTGGTGAAATAGTTTAAGATTGATGAGGAGTTAGGAAGAGCATATGAGATGTATTCTTCCTAAACTTGAAGAAAGATGGACAAATTATGATAACTTTCCCAAAACAGAGAAAGAGAAAACATGTATTCTTCCTATCAACTTGGAAATTACCATATAACGGACATGAAATGGTTTATGATCTTACAAAACATTCTTACAAATGATAACAAATAAGAAACAATTCTAAACATCCATACCACATGTATCCCAAAGAAATAGCTACAACTCATCTATTAATATTGGCCAAAATCTGATACAATAGTGTCTCTGATCACTAGTACAACATCCAACTGAGTCCAACCTCTCAAAAACGTGAAGAAGTGGAAGATATAGACCTCAAAACAAACTCCTCCCAACCTTAGGGGTCGAATCCATGAGAAGAGGAGCAATTCCACCAAAATCTAAACTAATAGGTAGAGTGTAGGGTGGTCAAAGTGACTCATCCCTAATTATATTGAAACTGATTCATTTGAGCTGATGAAGTCTATTTAGCTAATGTATTTACCCCTAGGTAATAGTAAAAGACCATAATTACATCTATCATATCAATTAAATCAGTAAAATGTTGATTTCCCATAGGTAAAAATCAAATCTGGAGAAGAACAGCGAAAAACTAGGCCAACTGTCAAGTGAGCAGTGCCTATGTCAAGTGCACAGTGCCTGTGGCAAGCCCATAGTGCCATCTTCAACCCCACTTTCTCCTGCCTTCTCGGTGTCCAAATTGATCCCAGGATAGCTCATTAGAAATATTATCCTGTCTAGTTTCCAAATCTGCCTTTAGGTTTCAAGATGGGCTTGATTTGACCCTTCAAAACTTCATTCTCCGAAGATTGGCCAAGTGCGCAAAGCCTAGCTGAAAAATAGGGTAGAAACATGATGTTTTGCTAGTTTTTTGTCCTTTTCACTTGCCAGTTTAGTAATCCAGGGCTGGAAACATGGTTTTCTTAGATGTATTGGTCCTTCTGCATCCATTGGTGGCTTCCATTCCTCCAAAAAGTGTCGCAGTGCCCAAGGCGTTGTGCATTTGACCATGCAGCTGATTAAAGGGCACTGCGCGTTTGACCATGCAGCTGATATTTAATTTGCCTAAAAAACACAGAAAACATATCTTTGCCAAAATATGCTAAGAGACTTCAAAATTGGTCAAGGAGCTGATGTTTGGTGTAGCTAGGCTTGGAGTGAAGCCTCTGCAAGTATGTCAATATTCTCCTTATCTTTTTGGTGAATTAGTGATTCAATTGTTTCCTTTGCAGCTCTGAGTTTTGCCTAGGCAATCCTTTCTCTGTTGGCATAGTGTTTTGCCATCTTTTTCTGAATTTCATTTTGCTGGTTAGCTTTGTCTAGGAGCTTCTCTAGATGATGATTGACCTAATCAAGCCAATACTCCCAGTTTACATTGACCAAGATGGAAAATTGCTCATTCCATGTGAGCTCATTAGCAAGCTCAACCTCCTTTTGTTTCTCTAGTTCTAGTGCTCTTTTCAACTCTCTAGTTCTAGTTCTTTTTCTAAGTTCTTTCTCTTCTTTAGGTTCACCATACCTGTTATATGCCTCTTCTAGCAATGCCTTGGCTTTCATTGCTTCCCTCTTTGCCTTAATGAGCTTAATCTCCATGACATCATGTTTGGCTTGAAGCTACTTATTCTCCTACTCATAATAGGAGATGATGTATTTTTCTCTCTCTAGGATGATCTGGAGCTCCCTAATGAGTGCATCTTTTTCTTTGATGACAATGCTTGTGCTCTCACTATCATCATGCCCACCTAGGTCAATCAAGTCAAAATCCTACTCTGTCTAATGGAGGTCCTCCTCCTCATGCTTAATCTATGTCTCTGTCATATTTTCCTTGCCCTTTTGTACCTTCTTTGCTGATGATGAAGGCAAGGCCCCTCCCACAATTTTTGGGGCAAACACCTGCCTATGGCCTCTCTGATAAATGTGTGTAAAAGTGCCCAAATCAACCCCTTTAGGCTTGATGACCTCAACCTGTCCAATCTTCTCCTGCTCTCTGCTTTCATCTCTTTTAGGTGAAAGGATATGCTCATGAAATGGTGATGAGGGAGGTGATGGCGAGGGGGACTGATCAGATGGGGATGAATGATCTATGGGCTAAGATGGAGGAATGGAGGTGGAAGGGTGAGATGATGAAGGGATACTTTGAACATTCTGAGTAAATGAATAAGTAAATATGGGATTGGCCAAGAAGGTACTCCATGCAATGTTGAGCTCTTTGATATGATAAAGGACTATGATTTTAATGAGGGAATCATGAAAGAGAATCTTCATTTGATGTTCATACTCCCTTTTCTGGATAATGTAGGCCATCTTATCAATGCTCTGGAACACATAGTAGGGTATATTGAGCATTTTTACCCTAGTAAAATGAATTAAAAGCTGGATGTGATAGGAATAAAGCCTAGAAAATCTACCTTCACATGAAAAGTATTTCATGATAATTTTCATCATGGGAGCATATCTGTCTAGTAGGTGAGAAAAAGGAAAATAGCCCTTTATTTCATTTATATGCCTTGGTTTTATGAAAGGCTCATAATAATGTCTCTCCAACTCACCTTGTTTAAACCATTTCTCCCCAACATTTGGGATTCCGATGGCAGACGATATAATGGCATAAGATAAAGTAAAAGTGACACCTCCTAAAGTGACTTGGTTGTCTTGGAGTTTAGATATGAAAAGCCTAGTCAACATAGGATGGTGTTGGACTGCCTAAACTTGCTCACAGAAATCATAGTAGCCTAGATATTTGAAGGATGTCACAGCCATAGGAGATGCCAAGAGTTCCCTGAGATCTGTTGGCTCAAATATGAGTATCTTGCCTCCTTTTTGTGTTTTATTGACCTCTGTTTCTTCTCCCTCTGTTTCTTCTTCCTCACTGTATGGTTTATATTCCTCTTCTACCATAGTGTTTTAATATCAAATCCTAGGGAGGTTTAGGGTTGTTAGAATGTGGTTTTTTGGGAGTAGGGAATGGGGAAGGGAAATATGAAGGAGATGGGTGAAGGGATGTATGTAATGGAGGATGATATGGGGTATTAATATGATATATTTTTGGGATGGGGAAATTGTTTGCAATGTAGGGGGTTTGGGAGCCTAGGTAATTTTAGCACCTAGGACTTAGGGTTTTGATACAAAGGTTTAGAGAGTATTTGGGATAAAAGGGTTTATGGAAAGGGAATGAAGGTGTAGGAGGTGTATGAAAGTGTAGGGGAGTTCAAATTTATGAATTGAGAAAGCAAGGGTAGTTTTTGGGAGATACTAGGGTTTAGATGTGAAAATAACACCAAGTCTTCAACAAACTTTCAAAACACCATGAGAAATATTTTAGGAGGAAGAAAAATGTAGTCTTCAATGTTTACTTACTTGTGGGAGGTTGAATGCAACTTTAGTGGAGCCGAGGAGGCGATTTTAGCTCTCTTGGACAAATGCGCAGTGCCTGTGGAAAGTGCGTAGCGCCTCTAGAAAGTGCGCAATGCCTAAATGTAACACGTAACACCCGTGGCAAGTGAGCAGGGCCGAGTAAGTGCACAATGCCTGAAGAGAATGCGCAGCGCCAGAAGAGAACACGCAACGCCTGCTTTGTTTTGCTGATTTTCGCCAAAAATTGTGAAAAATGGTCTCTTGGGGTTTGCTCAAGAGATAAGAGGCAAATGGAGTTGAGTTAGATGCTATGAAGGCCTTTATACTCAAATGAATTAGATCTTTTAGCTTTGAAACCAACTTTCTAATGTTTCATTTCTCCTTTTTGAAATGCTTTCTAATTTCCCTTTACTCTCTGATTTTCTTTTTGCAGGTTGATGATGCATGGAGTTTTGGCACTCTTCACATTTGAATTTGCTTGGATGAAGTTGGCACATAGTTCTTTGAGTTGACAACTTTAGGAATAGTAACTTATTACATATAATAAACATAAAATTACATGAATTAGAAAAAATATTACATCTGTTTTTTGAAATAAAATTACACTCTGAAATAGAACTGATACTTGGAATAAAAATTATAACTTGGGAAAACATAGTCACATGTTTAAAAATCCTTTTTAAATGACAAAGGATATTATTTTTCTAACTCTCGTACTTTTTCGTTGGCTTTATGCAGTGAAATAGAGTATTATTGGACCTTGAAAGAATGAAACCTAGTGACCTAATGGGACTTTGAATGAGAAGACTCCAAGTGGACTTGACTGACACAAAACATTATGAAATGAGCCTTTATGGTCAATGTATTCTTAGTAAGACACATGAAGGTGGGCCAACAAATATTAATTTTTTGAGAGAGAGTAGGGCTTTTGACATAGGGCTACCATCAATGAGTAAATTTTTAAATGAGGACCTAGGTGGAATGATAAAAATTTCAGAATGGGACACTAATATGATATAAAAGTGGGGTTTTTATCACTGATGGCAGTATGAAAATACTGACTCTAACATCGACCTTATTTGAGGATGGAAGCTCCTTGGAGGTGTCAAGAACACCGTAGACCAAGTGCCTAACCGAGTGATTACCTTGAGGAATTGTCTTCGGTTGAGTATCCTTCTATTGCAATGTCCTTTTCTAGATGGGAGTGATTGGGACATCTCTATTTCTCAAGGAATATTGCTTCTGCTAAGAGATGAGTGCATTCAAGTATCCTCTTTGATAATCATCTGATTGGGTTTCCAATGCATAGTCATTTTCCAGTATGTAGTCTTCATCTTTAGGTTCCTCTGTCTTTTCGACATACTTCTCATTTTCAGTCAAGAAAATGGGATGGTAATATTCCCTAAAGAAGTGGCTTTCTACGACAATCAGGTTTGTTTCATCCTATGATTCTCCTTGAGCATAATTTAGCTGCAAGGGTGTCTGAATTTGTTTCTAAGATGTTGATTACTCAGGAGATTTTTGCTCTCTTTGTTTTATCATGTAATGAGGTTGCTGTTAGTTTCTGAAATTCGAAGTCCTAACTTGTGGCTCCTGCTGTCTATCCAAATTTATCATTTGTTCAACCATCCTCTCCATGGTTCTGATAAGGGCATCTAGTTTGATATTGGTGGAAGAAGAGGGTTCTTTGATTGTTACTTTCTTCTTTGGTTTGTAATGTTTCAACTAAGATTGTTTAATCATCAAGTTTACTTTGACACTCAATGCATTATTTTGCATTTCTTTCAGAGTGGCAGGATCTCTTTCACGTAGTTGATAAGCCATCTCCAGATCAAAAGAATCCAGATAATGTTGAAGTGCCAAATCAGGTGGAGGTTTCATGTTATCTGGAAGGGAATTGTAGATCTAATTGAACCTTATAGTAAACTCTTGAACCGTCTCGTTAGGATTCCTTTTCAATGTATTGTATTCCGCCAAGATCTGAAATGGATTCTTATTTTCTTGCCACCTGGCTAAGAACAACTCATTTAACCTCTGAGGAGTATCAATGGAGCCATCTGCCAAACCACTGAACCATGTTTTCACATCTCCAAAAAACCTTTGAGCCATTAGTCTCATTTTAGCATCGTCATCATCAACCTCCTCTAAATCAATGAAATCAACCATCTTGTCAATATGTTGTTGTGCTGTGATTCCTGGGCTGCCATCAAAAAGAGGAAGTCTCTAACCATAGGTCTGAGGTAAGGCTTCCAATTGACTAGGTAATTGTAAGGGATCAAATATCTCCATGACTGCTGGGGAGGGCGTTCGGGGATTACAATGGGTTTAGTTGGCTGGGATGAAGATGGAGGTGTTGATATGGTTTCTTTTGGAGGTGCAGTAGAGGGGATGTAAGAAGATAAGATTTCGAGTTCATACTGGATATAGGCGTTTTCCGCATTAATTTGTAATTGATCGGCTAGGCTTTGAAGTTTCTCAAAATTAGACCAAACCTCGTGCTCAAGTTTTGAAGACTATGATGTAGCAGAAGGTTGATTAAACAAATATTTTGAGGCGGGTAAGTGTTAGGGTCCAACCATAACACCCTTATTTATGTAATAGGGTTGAGTCATAGTTATAGTTAGTTAAAGAGTCAATAAATCCCATAATAATAATTTTAAGTAGTTGACCCGCATTTAAAGAAAGGGACCACAGTTAGTTGCAAACGTGCCATTGTATTAGATAGATGGTATTAAGAGAACCATGATATTGACCCATGGTATTGCATGTATGAATCCTATATAAAGCATAGAGACTCCCCATTGAGGAGTGTCGTGTCTTATTTTGTAATGGAGCCCTGCTCTATTGGAGGTTGCCGCCTCGAAGAGGAAAGTGAACATTGCTTTCATCTATGAATAATAAAATACATGTTGTTATTTCTTATTTTGTTCTGTGTTCTGGGTTGTCTTTCTTCGTATATTCGGTATTCTAGCATCTTTTCGTAGGTCAAGAGCATAACAAGTGGTATCAGAGTGCTTTCCAAGGCCAGTGGTATCTCCATTTTTAGCAGAATTGTTTTTGGCTAGAGACGTGTTCCAGTGTCTTTAAACCATGGGATCTGTCATTGAGCGCATAAACCTACAGATTTGGGGAGGCATGCACGCAGGAAATAGAAGAGGTGGACACGCTTGTTGGACTCCCTTGTAACCCCTGTGGGTACCCCTTTGAGTAGTAGCAAATTAGACAGAACTGCGCACAAACTGTCTTCCACGTACCCTCTGGGTATATCAGAAGCCCCCTAGGCTCACTTGAAACCTCGCAGTAGATAAACTGTCAGGTGTCTTGCTACTACAGTACACCAAGAACAGCACTTGGGGAGATTACTCACACGTACGATAAGGTAGTCATGCAGTACGGCTAATGGTACGGTTGATCCTCCTTAGTTAGTGCCCTGAAATATTGGGCCGAGTACTACTGTTGGACCCTTATGTATATTGTGATATGTAGCACTTGACACTCCTTGAGACATAAGTTCCCTCGTCTCTCTGAAGATCACCCATCATCTTATTTTCCAGATCAAATCTAGTAGTTATGGTTCTATCGCTGTCGCAATAATCAGATCCACCAGTTCAGGGTCTACCGCCACAATACAATTCAGATCTAGAAGTTGGGGTTCGGTTGCTGCAGCAGTCCAACTCACATTCAGTAGTTGATGGTTTCGCAGACAAATATGACCATTTGTGCAGGGAATCTTGTGGCTCCTATACCCTGCGGCGATTCTCGCAAGACATTGGGTAGGATTAACTTTTCTAGAAATTGGCTACTGCAGTATTGATAAGCGGGGAGTAAAACTCCGGAGTAAAAACTCTGGAGTAAAGCTCCGGAGGTACACCAAGACGCTTATAAGAGACTTAGCCCATAAGAATCAAGACGACGATCTGAGCGCGGTGGTACCATTCACTTGTCAGCTTAAATTTTTGGGTGGTCCCAAATTTTTTCACAGTGATGACAAGTGACCCTGATCTGTGTATGGTAGAAACCAGAGCTCAAGCTATGGCCAATGAGAAGATGGAGACCATTGAAAAACACTTGGCAGAGTTAACGAAGCAGATCCAGACATTACAAGACATCGTCATAAAGGGCAAGTCTGTGTTACAATCAGAGGCATATGCTTTTAATGAAGAATACCATGAAGGAGAATCTAGCCATCATCTTCACTTCCATGGAAATCACTAACATTCCCACCCTTGACCTCCCAAGCTGGACATGTACAAATTTGATGACACTAATCCATCAATATGGGTAGCATAAATGGAACAATATTTCACTCTGAATCACATCATAGATGATTGATCCAGATGGATGTTGGTGGCCACCCACCTATCCCATTTGGACCCCCACAACTGTCTCTTTCAGTTTTTCAGTTTCCTTAATTATAGCACAATTTACTATTTTTAGCAGTTTTTCGGGTCCTAAACTTCCGGAGCTGTTTTGAGGCCCTAAACGACGTTTTTTGGGAAATCCACCGCAGCTGTTTTTCTGATAAAAATTGTCTTTTTCGTCATAGTCCTCGAAGAGATCTTTCCAACGGGCTATCATGCGCGTCAAACGGAGATAATACGACCAATTCGCGACCCTGGGAAGTTGGCTGTCCAACTCACCCCAAAACGGGGCCCACAATTTGGCGTTTCATCTTCTAGGGTTAGGTTTTGGAATGTGAAGGGTTTTTGATTGTTTCTCAATAATAAATAGGCCTTCGAGCCTCATTGTAAATGGAGTTCGGAACAGTTCAGAGGCATGTAGCCGACACATCTCTTCTCAGAGATAAGCTACCATCGCCCTAGCTGGGTTATTTCTATTTCTATTTGTAAGCATATTTCAGTATTTCCCATTAATGAAATGAAGTATTATTTCCGCTGCATATCTGTCTTTATGGTTATCTCTATATTTTATTGTGTTCCTGTTTAAATCTGGATCAGTGGTATCAGAGCGGTCTGCTTTTTCTCTATTTTTCTTTGCATGTCCCCAACGAGGTCGGGATATAAGGAGTTAGGGCTTGAATTGGTCGAACCTTTGCAAGACCAGCCTCACAAATCTCGACGACCTCCCATGGCGGATGAGAAGAAAGATGAGGGGGCAGGAGATCCTATAAGAATCTTGCTCGAAGAAGCCCTCGAGCGGTAAAGGAACGCGATGATGGACAGCTTTGCACAGATCCTTCAGCGGCTACCCAAAGGCGACGCATCGGCTTCCAACAGCTACTCTAGAAATGCCACACCGTTTAAGGTACAAGTTAATTTTGAAATCCCCATCTTCGAGGGTCAAATAGACGCAGATGCCATAGATAAATGGTTAAATCTGCTAGATGGGTATTTTTCTGTTCATGAATTTTCAAGTCGGGAAAAGATTGTTTTCGCTCTTCTCAAAGCAACCCCCCACGTCAAGGACTGGTGGGAAACATACTGCGAGCAGAGGGATGAAAGTACGTGCTCACTGTTTTCAGCCGCACCCACTTGGAATGACTTCCGGGGTGCCATCAAGGAGCAGTACTACCCTGTCAAAAGCTATGAGGACAAATACATCAAATGGACCACACTGCGGCAGGGATGAGACCAAGATGTGCCAGAGTTCACAAATATTTTTCATACCCTTCGCACACAGTTGGGTATCAAAGATTCTGAGCTGCATCTAGTACCCAAATACTGCGGCTGCCTACACAAATACATCCAGGAAGAGATGGAGTTCTTGAACATCTCCTCACTCGGCACAGCATACCAATACGCTGTCAAAATCGAGAAAAAGTTCAAACAGAAGAAGCGAGACTTTGGATCTACAAATCTGAAGCCCAAAGGACAAAGCCAAGGTAGGGTGACCCAAGACAACCCCTCGAAGCTGCAAGAAAAGAACAACACCACGAAGCCGAAGAAGGACACAGGAAAGTGGTTTGAGTTCCACAAGAGTCCCACTCATAACACAAGTGAATGTCGGACCAAGCAGTCGCTGGTGGCCGAGTTGAAGGCTTCCGAATCAGATGCATGTTCCGAATCTGAGCCAAAACCCGACAAGGGGGATGGCAAAGGGAAGCAAATCATTGATGCGAATCCTAGTGCCACTGTTGCCACAGCCAAGATCCAGAAGAATGAGCCCGAAGAGCCAAAGGAGGGGGAACGTCTTTTCCACTCACAGATGTGGGCGAAGGGTTCGCCGCTGCAATTCATTGTCGACAGTGGCAGCCAAAAGAACCTTGTTTCAGCAGATGTCGTGAAGCAGTTGGGCCTACCAACTACACCACACCCACAGCCATACAGTATCGGGTGGCTTCACGAAGGACGAGATCTCCAAGTTCGCCAGCAGTGCCGCCTTCCCTACAGCATCAAGCCCTTCACAAACGAGGTATTGTGTGATGTTACACCTCTGGATGTTTGTGATGTACTACTAGGCCAACCATACTTGTGGAGGCGACATGCTGTGTATGAGTTAAGGCCTCGCGCTGTCATTATTTCTTTGGATAATTCATTATACAGGATACCAGAGGTAGCCCCACCTACCGCCACCTCTTTGATCACTGCCAAGAAAAGCAACAAGCTCATCTCCCAGACCAGGAAATTCATTTTCTGTCTGGTTCGCTCCCAAAGTAAGGGGATGATGGTTGCTACATCCATGACCCCTGCGAAGGGTTCCTCCACGCAGCAGCAGCAGCAAAGGGATACAGTCATGAAAGAACACAGGAACAACTTCTCCTCACCCACAGGGGTACCACACAAGTTTCAAGTGGGCGACAAAGTTTGGTTGCCTCTGCAGAGAGAACACCTCACCAAAACCCATCAGAAACTTAGACCACTTCGACATGGTCCTTACACCAGTAACAAGGCTACGGGCAACAATGATTTGAAGCACAACATTCCTCCATTTCTTCGCTTGCACCGAGTGTTCAATGTGGACCGTCACCGACCATGCTCCCCACCATTTCTGGACAAATCAGAGATTGCATAACAGCTCACCAGAGACCCAGCTCAGTAGAAGCTTCCTCATCTCAGGGAGGAACTCAACGCAATGGGGACCATTGCTTCCTAAGGGGGGAGGAATGATCCAGGTGGATGTTGGTGGCCACCCACCTATCCCATTTGGACCCCCACAACTGTCTCTTTCAGTTTTTTAGTTTCCTTAATTATAGCACAATTTACTATTTTTAGCAGTTTTTCAGGTCCTAAACTTTCGGAGCCGTTTTGAGGCCCTAAACGACATTTTTTGGGAAATCCACCACCAGCGATATTTTTGATAAAAATCATCTTTTTCGTCGTAGTCCTCGGAGAGATCTTTCCAACGGGCTATCATGCGCGTCAAACGGAGATAATATGACCAATTCGCGACCCCAGGAAGTTGGTTGTCCAACTCACCCCAAAACGGGGCCCACAATTTGGCGTTTCATCTTCTAGGGTTAGGTTTTGGAATGTGAAGGGTTTTCCATTGTTTCTCAATAATAAATAGGCCTTCGAGCCCCATTGTAAACAGAGTTCGGAATAGTTCAGAGGCATGTATCCGACACATCTCTTCTCAGAGATAAGCTACCATCGCCCTAGCTGGGTTATTTCTATTTCTATTTGTAAGCATATTTCAGTATTTCCCATTAATGAAATGTAGTATTATTTCCGCTGCATATCTGTCTTTATGGTTATCTCTATATTTTATTGTGTTCCTGTTTAAATCTGGATCAATGATGAAACTAAACTACGTGTGGGAGACCTTTACTTGGACCAAGAAGGATGGCAATGGTGGCAGTGGCATTATAAATTCTATCCAAGGACAATTACTTGGCAGGTGTTCACAAAATCCATTTGTGACTACTTTGACCATGAATCTAATTTTTTGGGTCGTCTTACTAAGCTCAAACAGACAGGCACAATAAATGACTATATTACAGCCTTTGAGAAATTCGCCTTCCGCACAACAGGTCTGGGAGATGAATTCTACTTGGAATGTTTTATAAGTGGTTTCAAAGACGCCATCGAAGCCCACATCCGGATGCACCACCCAGCCACATGGATGGAAGTTTGCACAAAGGCCATCAAAGTGGAATGTGCTTTAGCGGCCCAATCGCCTCATCCAAATTTCATAGCCAAGGGATGCCCCACCCAGGCTCAGGGAGCTACCCAAACAATTAAGGTTCAAAAGGTATCCCTCGCAGAAATGGCTGAAAGAAGAAAGCAAGGATTGTGTTACTACTGTGATGACAAATACTCCCCGGGGCATAAATTCAAGGAACCCAAATTCTTTCAAATTGATGCTACTGATCACAATTCATTTGAGGAAGCCCCACCCTTTGAGGGACCAGAGGAGGAAGATGAAGATAACCAACAGGACAATGAGCTCCCAGATACACCAGAAGAACCAGTTATCTCACTCCATACTTTGGCAAGCATTTCTTCTCCCCAAACTCTCAAAATTAGAGGTTTTATTAAACATTTCCCTGTAGTAGTATTGATTGATAGCGGCAGCATGCATAACTTTATCCATCAGCGAGTCGCAAAAGCTGTGCATTGTTTTGTCAGAGCGGTCTCTAGTTTCCAGGTCTAAATTGCTGATGGGGGGACAATGAAATGTGAAGGCCGCTGTGAAAATATCAAACTTCATATGGGAGATTACCACCTAAAGACCGACATGTTTGCCATCAACATGGGTGGGTGTGACATTGTCTTGGGTGCTGAATGGCTACACACACTTCTTACAGATCCATTTGGGCACAACAACCCTGACTTATAGATCAATACTATTAGGGCCCATCAAACCCTAATTCAGTTGTTCCATGCCCTAATGAATTCAACCATCAGAATGCCTCCTTCCCAAGAATTCCATGATTGAAATCATCCAAAAATTGCCTCTAAGAAGATCAGTGCAAGCAGGCCTTTATCACGGTACACTGCAGTGCAGCCTAGTACACTGCCAGGGTGCATTGCAGCGCACTTGAGCCCTCTTTGGCCTGCGCTGGGCAAATTTGAGAAAAATATGCATTGGGGTTTGGAATATTCTTATCCATAGGATGCTTCTAGAATTTTCCCAAGGCTATCCACTCCTTTGGGCTCGAAATTGGATGAGGGAGGAAGTTAAGGAACATCAATCCCTTTATTCCTTCCTCCATGGAACTAAATCCTAAGTTTGGGAGGGCATTCATTGTCACCATTTATGGCATAACTTCCTTCATTCACCTATAAAAACACCACTCATCTAAGTGATCAAGGGCTGGAAATCATTGAATTATAGGGATATGGTGTTAGTATGAGACTTGAGTTGGTTTCAAGTATTGTAATGATGTCAAAATGTATTTCTTGTTATGAGGAGAGGATGGGATTGAACTGGAGGAGAGGCACTGAATCAAGAAAATTGGGTTGTAACTCTTCCTTTTACTAGTAAAGTGTTCAAAGCTTTTTCCATATGTTTGTATTGTTTATTGATGCTTTCCTATGTGTATTATGCACTTGATTTTATTTTATGTTTAATCAATAGATCATTATCATATGCTTTGATCGGTTTTTGTCTTCTGTCTGTGTGCAGGTACTTTTCAAGCAGATTAAGTACGGAAAGGAGAGACAGAATTGGTCAAGGGAGATAAGGAGTAAGTGAAAGCTTCAGGTAGGCTTCTTTGCTGTCTTATTTAATCTATTGATTATAGAAAAAGTAGAGAATGCTTTGCACTGTTGTTCTAGACTTAGCTACTAGACTAGGGGTTTAGGCGTTTATCCATAGACACTAAAACTTCCCAAAACAAATTGGCGACTCCGCTGGCGATTGATTATCCATCTTAGTAGCTTATCAACCTCTTAAGATATTTTACATACTATACTTGTGGTCGTTGATTGAATTTCAGCCTTATTTCATTGAAAATTGAGTCAAAACTATGTCAAATTGCCTTCAAAAATCGCTTATTGTCACCAGTGTAGCCCAGTGAAGGACACAGTGCACTGCAATGCACTTCCCGCATAGAGCTAGTGCACTGAAGTGCACTGTCTCTCATTGCAGCCTGTGCTGATCCCTTAAGGGTCAGTTTCCCATCTAGGAGCTGAAGTTTTTTGCCAATTTTCTCCTATTTGAATGATTTTCTGAATGTCAATGATGTCTTGTCTCTGAAAATAGTTTTTCATCTCCTTAGCTGGCCCTACTTAGACTAGGATTGATAAATGTTTCTTATGTATTTACTTTGTCATTTTCAATCTATAGTCGAAAGTTAGTTTTTTGGTCGATTGATCTTTGTCGAAAGAAAGTGTCGTAAAATCATATTTTCCTTCGAAAATTGAATTGTCGTAAAGTCTTCATTCATGAAAGATCGATTGATTGATGTGTGCATATGATTAGTATTTTTGTTGAAAGTGTCGTAATTCCTCATTTCTTTGAAAATGAAAGTGTCGTAAAGTCTTCCTTTCCTTGAAAAGAAATTGTCACAAAATCGTCATTTTTATGAAAAGAGTTTATTGATCGATTGTGAATTAGTTTTCCTTTTTGTTCATTCACATTAAGGGAAATCGAAAAGAAATACATGCATGTTGCATTGAAAAGTTTTGTATGTGCTGATAAGAATAGTGTATGGAATTTGCATTTAGATTGTGCTCTTTGTTCTTTGATCAAAAGGAATCTGATTGCTCTATCCCTAAGTAGCTAGGATTTTCGTCGTTAAATGGAATGGATAAAATGCTTATCATGATAGTTGCATTCCTAGGAATTTCAGAATACATCACATGGTGAACTTGAAAGGAAAATTCCTAAGCAAGATCAACTAAAAATAAACATCAATTTACCTAATGGAGCATTATCATTAACGAGAACATTTAGCGGTTCTAGGCTAGAGACGTGTTTCGGCATCGTAAAAAAAAGCAGTTGTCGCTAACTTGTCTACAATACATCCCAAGTATGATATCTCATTCCACGTACGTGAGTATATCGTAGCTCGTCCACGTACCTTCGGGTATATAGGGCAGTGTTACAGTACGTAAAATATATGGGAATGCTCTCACTGTGCGGTTTTGCATTAGACAGCACTTATACGGACTAGGCCTCCACGTACCTTCAGGTATATATCGGAGGACAACTTTAGGTTGCTATCCATCCTTAAGTAACCGAGTCAGCCGCCTTGTAAACTGTGGTACACCGAACACAACATTCGGGGAGATTGCCTGCCTATACTTCTTGGTTCGCCAGGTGGTATTCTGCAGTTCACAGTTGCTTCGTAAACCTTTTGCCTAGTATACCTCTTTTTGTTTATTTCTTTTTTGATAATAAAATTCATGAGAAATCATGGAGGAACATCAAACCATACCCCATCATTTGCGGAGAACAATGAGCAAACCGCCTTTACCTCTCGAAGCGACACCAATTTGAGCAAAGCAGTCTCACTTAATTGAGTCTAGTACATCAAGAAACTCCTAGTTCTTCATCTGAGTTACCTGAATCATCTATTTCAGTAAGTACAGAGACCAGGGAAAATTTTAAGAACCCCCCCTAAATTTATAAATATAATAAATGGGCGAATCTCCATAGTATATAGGAAAAATGGAAGGTGATTTTATCAATAATATAATATGTATATATAATTTTTTGGCGAATCTCTCACCAGGCATGGCGAATATTTTACTCAATTATAAAATCTTGTAAGATCTTGGCGAGTCTTTCACTAAAAAATAAAACTTTGTAAAGTCCTAGTGAATCTTAGCATGGTTTAATTCCCCCATTTAAATAGGCTACATTCCAGGTGAATACCATGGGTCAATACCATGTGCCATTTTTATTTTTATTAATTCTAATATTAGGGTTAATAATGGTTTTTTGCATGGCATTAATAACAATCTAGTCCATAGTATTTGTCCCATAGTATTTTGGCCATAGGTTTCACCTAAATATAACCCATTTTTTGAGTGTTCGTAAATATAAGGTGACTTATGGAGTAAATATAAAAAAAGGTTTTATTTGTTTCCCATACCTCTCTTTTATTTATATTTTTATTAATTTACCATACCTCTTTTACAAATATGGTATTTGGCCCATAGGATTCACTTAAATAAAACCTCTTTCTTGAGCCTTCATAAATAGAACGAGGTTTATGGACTAAATATAAAAAGAGGTTTTATTTATTTACGATACGTCTAGTTTATTTATATTTTTATTTATTTACCATACCTTTTGAGTAAGTATAAAAAGACGTTTTATTTATTTACCATACCTCCACTTTACTTATATTTTTATTTGTTTACACCCTTACATGTATATAAGGTGACTTATGGAGTAAATATAAAAAATGTTTTATTTATTTACCATACCTCTCATTTATTTATATTTTTATTAATTTACCATACCTCTTTTATAAATATGGTATTTGGCCCATAGGATTCACTTAAATAAAAACTATTCTTGAAAATGGGCGAATGGATTCACTTAAATAAAACCTATTCTTGAAAATGGGCGAATGGAAGGTTGTAAGTCCTAATTTCAAGGGCTAAATTTACCTTTTTTACCCTCTCCCTTAAAATAAGGTGGGCTATTTGAGGTGATTTGTAAAAATGTACTATGATACAAAATATTCGCCCACTAAAAATTTAAAACCCCTTAATTTCGCCAAAGGGCGAACATTCGCCCCTAAAATTATCCTTGACAGAGACTCCAGTTACTCCAACTATTTTTGGTACATCTATTCCTGAAGAAGAAGTTTCACAATTACCTGAGGACATTAGCATTGAACCTAGTGAAACAGTAACTGAAGTTGTTCAACTACAAGTTGATCCTCAACTTGAAATTTTTCAACAAGAAAGTACTTCTGAACTTGAATCAGTTCAACCAGAAGTTAATCTAGAATATATCCCAGTTCAAACAGAAGTTACATCTTAACCTAAAATTGTTCAGGAACCTCTTTCTGAAACTGTTGTTCATTTACCCAAACATCTGGACTTCGAATTTGAACATTCAGAAGTTGTTACTTTACTGGAAGACGATCAGCCGGTTACCACTCAGACATCAGTAACTATTGAAACTTCAACTTCATCAACACTGAAAATCTTTTACGGACTTGATGGTGAAGTTCTTCCACCAGTTTTGATTGCTATAGAGGAGGAATTGGAAGAAGATTCCACACCTGGAACCCCGTTTCAATTTGGAACTGGCATTATCTTTACCCTAATACTCCTGAATTTTTCGCTTCATTTGATCCTGCTTCTTTTCAAGTACCCGTCGATTCTTTAGGACAACTTTTGGGTTAGTTAACCATGGTTGAACAACCGTCAACATCTTAGACTGTATCATCTGATGCAGCTGCAATAGAATCTTCTGTTGTAACCTCTTCGATGTTTTCTAACACACCAGAGTCACACCTGTATGGTGAATTGTCTGTCCCGGTTGGTTACCAATCATTGTCTAGAACCCACTCAGGGGTTGCTTCTACACCATGTTCATCACCCATGTCCTCAACCAGAATTTGACCTGGTTCTTCTTTAATGGGAACTCAACAGTTTGATCCTGCATATCAGTATCAAGCTGGGCAATCTGGTCAACAAAGACCTATGTATCCATTAAATACTAGATTGCCACCATATGGAGAGAAATATGCTTATTCATTGTATCCTCCTTATTCCGGGGCACTACCATATGATAATATCCCACAATATTCAGGTCAATCTGGAATTAGAGTTTGTCAATGGCAACCAACAATGCCAGTTCAACCAAGGCTTGTGTATCCAACACAACCAATGCAAATTGTGTCAGCTATTCCCACTACACTTGTTGTTACTACTGTACCACAGTCACAAGTTCAAACTGTTGTATCTCAACCGGTACAAACTGATCCTTCTACCTTGCAATCACAAGTTTCAAGTCAAGAAGTTCAAGTTCCTCAAGTTGTTGTACAACAACCACTTGTTTCTAGAGTTCAGCAACAACCTCAGGTTAGTATACCCTTATCTGGACTGACCCAGGCTTACACTGGTATAGTTTATTCACAACCTGGCCAACCTTTCATTGCTGGACAACAACAACCATTAAATCAACAACAATTGTACCAACAACAACAACAGTTGATTCAACAACCGTGGCAGCCTCAATTTCAACAACCCCAATTCCAGCAATTCCAACCCCAGTTTGGACTTGTTCCACAAGCTCAACCTGGTTTTGGTCAATCTCAAGCTTACCAAGGTCCTGGTCAACAAGGCTTTGTAGGTTATGGACAACCACACATTCAACTTGGTTATCAACAACCACCTTATACTAGTTTTGTTCAACAACCATACCAAGGTTACCAAATGCAGATGCCCTATGTTGGTATGCAAAGACCTATTGCTCAGGCAATTCCATCATATCCCGGGTATGCTCAACCTGACTTGAATCAACAGTTTCCGTTTGTAGCAACTTTAGAATTACTAGATTTAAATCGACTCACTAATGATCCAATATTATATGCACCTTGGTGGCCGATAATTCCACATAAGTTACCGTCTGACATTCCGAAATTTAATGGAAATCTTGGAGAAGACCCATCAAATCATGTTATGACCTTTCATTTGTGGTTGTCAGACCAGGCAGTAACTCCTCAACCAAAATTGATTCATGTGTCTTATTCCTTTAGGTAGGTCTTCATTATATACATGAGGGAGAGACTGTTCACTTCATCTCTCGATGACTGTTCATATTACTTATTTATCTATTTACATTATATTCACCCAATCTTGATGATTAGGTGTCAACATTCCCCCCCTTAATCTGAAGGGATGTTGGTGAGTCCAAGCATCATTCTGAATTGTTCAAGCTTTTCTCTTCCAAGCGCTTGGGTGAAGATGTCTGCAATTTGCTCATTAGTGGAACAATTACAGAGATGGATTGTTTTGGCATGAACATGATGTCGAATCAGATGATATTTAGTATTGATGTGCTTTGTTCGATCATGGAACTTTGGGTTCTTGGCCAACTTTATTGCAGAGGTATTGTCTATCATGAGTGGAGTTGATTGTACTTGTTTTACCTGCAAATCTTCAAGAATTTTCCTGAGCCACACAATTTCTTTTGTTGCTTCAGCTACTGCCACGTATTCTGCTTCTGTTGTGGAATCTGTTGGAACTGATTGTTTGGGTGATCTCCAAGAGACAGCTCCTGATCCAAGACTCATAGCATATCCTAAAGTAGATACCCCAGTTTCTTTGTCTCCATCAAAGTCTGAATTAGAGTATCCAATGAAGCTGAAGTCGTCCACCTGTGTATACTTGATTCCAACGTCTTGAGTTCCCTTCAAGTACCTTAGAACTCTTTTTACAGTAGAACAATGTCCATCACAAGGCTTTTGCATAAACCTGGAGAGGAATCCAACAGCAAACGAAATGTCTAGTCTGCTAGTAGTTAGGTAGTTGAGACTTCCTACAAGTGGTCTATACTTTGTTGCATCCTCAAATTCTTTTCCTTCAATAGATGTGAGCTTTAAGTTTTGTTCCATTGGAATAGTAAGAGGATTGCATTCTGTGATGCCAAACCTGTTCAACAGATCTCCAATGTATTTCTTTTGAGAAAGAAATATGGACTTCGGATGTTGGGTTACTTCAATGCCAAGATAGTAATGAACATAGCCCAAATCAGTCATTTCAAAACTTTTCCCGAATTCCTTCTTTATGGATGCAATGTAGCTTTCATTGTTCCCTGTCATCAAAAGATCATCTACATATACCACAAGATATACAACTGTTTTGCCAACTTTCTTGACAAATAAAGTTGCATCATCAAGATCATAATGTTTGAAATTGAGTTTCAAAAGATGCTCAGTTAGTTTTTCATACCAGGCTCGCGGTGCTTGTTTGAGGCCATACAAGGACTTCACATGTTTGCATACTTTATGTTCATGTCCTTTCATAGAAAATCCTTCAGGCTGAGACATAAAAACATTCTCTTTTAGATCTCCATTTAAGAAAGCAGTTTTTATATCCATTTGATGGACTTTCCAACCGTTCTGAGCTGCTAGGGAAAAGAGTGTCCAGATGGTAGCCCATTTTACTGTGGGGGTGAAAGTCTCCTCATAATCGACCCCTTCCTTCTATGCAAAACCTTTTGCCACAAACCTAGCTTTGTGCTTGTCAAGTGAGCCATAAGCTTTATACTTGTTCTTGTAGACCCACTTGCAGCCAATTGGTTTGGTTCGTAATGGAGGATCAACCAGCTTCCAAGTGCCGTTCTTTATGAGGGCATCATACTCCTTTTGCATCGCTTCTTTCCATTCATCATGAGAAGCAACTTCTTTGAAGGAAGTTGGTTCAAAATCTGTAGACAAGTTCAATTCACAATCATAAGACACATCCATATCAACAAGTGAATTAGAGTCATCCACATCACCTCCATTTTGCCGGTTTGAATTTCTAGTTCCTGTCTTTCCAACCTCATCCAGATGAACACTTTCAAGTGTCTTTGTCAGCCACTTTGGGGGACCTTTTTCAGATGGTCCAGGCTGCTCCGTTGATTGAGTTGGGACCGAGTCAAGATTGAGTCTCCCAATTCTGTCAATCACATCACTTAAAGCATCATCCGTTGTTGGAGTTTCCTGTAGGGGAGAATGTTCTTCAGAAGAAGATTCCACATTTTGATCTGGTATAGGAATCCCTGTAAATGTGTTAGAAAACCTGCACAGATGAATCTAGCTAGTAAAGGTTGAACACACAGCTTTGCAGAGCAAAAACACTAAAAGAAAATCGAAAGAAGAAAAGAATGATTCAATTGAAAATTATGTTACAATGCTCATGATATAGCATTACTGGGTGAAGATCCCAAGGTAATGACTATAGTGGTGATCAATGAGAAGACTCAACACCTACAACAAGTTCCGGAGATAACTAGTCAGTTGCGGAGTTAAAGAAGGAGCAAATCAAGGAGTAAATCAAGGAGTAAATCATGCAAAAGGAATTTTGCATGCAATCCCATGCTCTAACTAAAAGTCCGCATGTAGATGTGTAGTAGTTCCAACATGCAAAAGGAATCTTGCATGCAGTCACATGCTCTAACTAAGAGTCTGCATGTAGGTGTGTAGTAGTTCCAACACCCCCCCTGAACACCACTATGGGAAAAAGTAGAAAATGGGCCCTGGCAACTAAAGCCAAAGGTCACCCAAAATACAGTGCAACTAAAATTGAGGAAAGAGGGAAAACCTCGTGGGAAAAACCCCCCCTCAAAATACAATGTAATCAAAAGAGAAGAGGAAGAAAAATACAGTTGCTAAGCAATCGTGTCCTTCACTCCAAGACGATCACGCA
Organism: Pinus tabuliformis; assembly: GCA_031772625.1. Taxonomy (NCBI): domain Eukaryota; kingdom Viridiplantae; phylum Streptophyta; class Pinopsida; order Pinales; family Pinaceae; genus Pinus; species Pinus tabuliformis. The sequence continues at coordinate 1,240,576,966 of CM062809.1, forward strand.
AAGAGCGAAACTTCTGCTCAGTGAATGTCTTGGTGAAGATGTCTGCAGTCTGTTCTGCTGAAGGACAGAACTGCAAATCAATGACCCGATCATGTACTAAGTCTCTGATGTAATGCATATGGATCTCTATGTGCTTCGTCCGCTGCCGCTGTACTGGATCCCTGCAAAATTTAAGAGTGCTCTGGTTGTCACACCAGATGACAATGGGCTGGTGGAACTTGACGCCCAACTCAGTGAGGAAGTGTTGTAGCCACAGAGCCTGAATGGTGATGTTGACTACTCCTCGGTACTCAGCCTCAGCTGAAGAGAGAGCAATAGCAGCTTGCTTCTTGCTCGACCAACAGATAGGGCCAGATCCTAGACTGAGTGAATATCCGGAGGTGGACTTGCGATCAATGCTGTCTCCCGCCCAATCAGAATCTGTGAAGCCAAGGAGATTCAATGAAGTGCCTGCTGCATAGTGAATCCCGAAGGTGATGGTGCCCTGCACATATCGGAGGATGCGCTTGGCAGCATTCCAGTGTAGCTCATGCGGCTCCTGCATGTATCTGGAAACTGCCCCTACTGCATATGAGAGATCTGGTCTGGAGTGGGTGAGGTACAATAAGCTCCCCACTAACTGTCGGTAGAGAGTGTTGTCAACTAATGGAGTGTCACCTCCATCCTCAAGGCGGACCCCAGACAGAAAAGGAGTCGGTGCTGGCTTGCAGTCAGTCATGCGAAATCTCTCGAGGAGATCCCGTGCATACTTAGCATGAGAGAGTTTGATGCCTGTGGCATTCTAGCTGATCTCAAGACCAAGAAAGAAGTGTAATGGACCCATGTCCGTCATCAAGAACCTATCATGCAAGGCCCTCTTGACTGTAGCAATGGCTGAAGCTGAGCTGCCAGTGATTAGGAGATCATCTACATACAAAACTAAGATAAGAAGAGAATCATGTGTCCTAAGCATGTAAACATTCGGATCAGACTTACATCTTTCAAAGTTTTGTGATAATAGAAAAGAATCCATCTTCGCGTACCAAGCTCTCGGGGCTTGCTTAAGGCCGTAGAGAGATTTCTTCAGTCTGCAGACCAAAGATGAATCCTGAATGAAACCATGTGGCTGCTCCATGTAGATCTCCTCAGATAGGTCTCCGTGAAGAAAGGCATTCTTCACATCCATCTGATGTACTTCCCACCGCTGGGCAGCCGCAATGGCAAGTGTAAGGCGTATGGAATCCATCTTTGCTACTGGAGCAAAGGTCTCGTCATAATCAATGCCATGCACTTGTTGGAAGCCTTTGGCTATTAGCCTTGCTTTCCGTCTGGTGATTTGCCCATCTGCAGCACTCTTGGTCTTGTAGACCCATTTGCATCGGACAAGTTTCCTTCCTGAAGGAAGGGGGACCAGATCCCAAGTCTGGTTCTCGAGGAGGGAGTTATACTCCTCCTCCATGGCGGACTCCCAAGATGGATGCCCAGCAGCCTCAGCATAAGACTGTGGATCAGAAGACTGAACCAAATGACAATGCCAGGAGGGCGATGGTTCAGTGGCAGTGAGGACAAGAGGAGGCTCAATAAACTCTGAGCTAGTCCTCTGCAGATCAGAATTATCCCCCACAAGACCATTTCTAGCAGCTGGTTGGTCTTGTGCATATATCTCACGTAAGCTCCTTGTTCTCTGATTTATGACAGGGGAATATGATTCACTGCTGGAAGCCCGATCTGGGCTTGGATGTGGATCATCATTTGCATGCACTAGATTTGTATCTGAAGACTCTGTCTTTGTATCTGCATGCTCTTCCTCGGCATCTGCATGATCTGTATCTGCATCTGAATGCACTGAGTCATCATCTCGGACATGAGGTAGATAAAAAGTGTCTGCATGCGGCGCTTGAGATGCATGCGAGAGACTTTCCTCAAATTTGACACTTCGCTCAATGATGAGCTTGTCCGTAGAGGGAATCAGTAGTCGATATCCCTTCACACCATCAGGGTATCCAACAAAGATGCACTCAATGCTCTGTGGATCAAGAGCTTTCCTCTTTTCAGAGGGGATCCGGGCCCATGCTCGAGAGCCGAAAACACGGAGGTGAGTGACCTCTGGTTTAGTGCCGCTCCAAGCCTCAAAGGGGGTCTGATCCTTGACAGACCTATGAGGAGATCTGTTCTGGATGTAGTTAGCACAATTAAGTGCTTCGGCCCAAAGCTTATGAGGCAGTGACTTGGAATGCAACATGCAGGAAGCCATCTCTTTGAGAGATCGATTCTTTCTCTCAGCAAGTCCGTTCTGCTGCGGAGTGTATGGAACTGTATACTGCAACTGTATGCCGGACTGAAGGCAAAGGTTCTGAAGTGCTGTGTTAACATATTCCCCCCCATTGTCTGTACGGAGGGCTTTGATCTTTCTCTCTGACTGTGTCTCAACTAGTGCTTTGAAATCTTCAAAGTGCTCAAAAACTTCAGATTTGTTCCTGAGAAGATACACCCAAGTATACCGTGAGAAATCATCAATAAATGTAAGCACATACCTTGCGTTGTTGATGGAAGGATGAGGAAAAGGCCCCATGAGATCACTATGGATCAGATCTAGAGGAGAGGATGCTCTGTGAGTCTTGTCGGTGTCAAACTTTTCTCTAGGATGTTTGCCAAGAACACACCCTTCACAAACTCCTTTGGAGAAACTGATATTTGGCAAGCCTTCCACCATCTCATTCTTGCTTAGCTGCTGCATATACCTGTAATTTAAGTGACCAAACCTCTCGTGCCAAAGCCTACTACTATCATCAGCATGTGTAAGCAATAAGGAGGATTCAGATTCAATAAATTCAGAAAATGTATACAGTCTGGCTCCATTGTTTACCTCACCAGTTGCAATTTTGTCATTGCTATGTAGATCATATATGTTCACTGCATCTGGAGTGAATTCCACTCTCTTTCCGGTGCCGGAATGAGTGATCTGATAAACTGAAAGCAGGTTTACCGAAAGTTTTGGAACATGAAGCACATCTTCAAAGCTTCCATGTAAAAGTTCCACTCTACCTTTTCCGGTGACGTCAATAGGTGAGTCATCTCCCATGAGGATGGGAGGTCCTTTGCATGCATCCAAAGAGGAATATACTTCCTTTGCAGCAGCCATATGATGTGATGCACCAGAATCTATAATCCATGCATCAGGAGAAGAATTAATTGCAACTAAAGCATGAAAATTGTTACCTTTCCCGTGTGGTGGATCCTCAGTTTTCTTCTTGGCGCCTTGAGGGATGTGGTCCCCAAGGTTGTGCTTCTGAAGGATTTCTGCCATTTGGTCAATTTGTTTCTTCATGCAAGAGGATTCTGGATGGAATCCTCTTTGACAGTAGGTGCATCTGTTTCCTTTCTTCCCTTTCTCATTTCTCAAGCCGGAGGAGTCATTGAAGGGCTTGGTGTACCCTTCCTTCTTTGGATGGGAATGTGCTTTTCCTTTGTCTTTTTGCTGCTGATTTTTCTGATTTGAATCAGATCTGTGATTTTTATTGTGGCTGCCATCATGCACAGCAAGTGCATGTGCTTTTGGAGGTTTGATTTTCCCCATGCCAATGAGTTTATCTTGCTCAAAAATAAGGGACTCCATAAATTCTTTGAGAGAAGGCATAGTGTAGGATTTACCTGTTGCGGGCCTTACTGAATGAAATGTAGACACAAAGACGGAGTATTCTGGTCCGAGCTTTGACATAATAGAGAGAACTTGGCGACTCTCCTCCTTGGATTTGTCAATTCCACAACCCTTGAGTTGCAACAATAGATCATTATATTTGGTGAAGAAGTCTTGAATTCTGTCATAGTTCCGTGGATCCAATGATAGCAGTTCCACTTCGAGCAGATGTCCTTTCATCTCATCCTATTTCCCGTAGAGCTCTTCAACCTTTTTCCAAATCTCATTGGGAGTATTGCAGGCAGATAGATGAAACTGCAACTCTGGAGAGATGCACATGCATATGGATCCGTGGGCCTCATCCATACGGTTGAGGTACTTGGATTTCTCTATGGCTGAAGTGGGTTCCACTTCTGTAGCCATGGTAATCCTGTACAACCCTTTATGACGAAGGTATCGAGCCATTTGATCCTTCCATTCATGATAGTTGTACGGTGTTAGGATCGATGCTTTGGGAAACTCCATTTTTCTGTCGATCTTCGATCTCCAAGCTGTAATACTTGCAAAATAAAGTACTGATGCACCTTTTATCTAGCAACCTGTGGGCTCTGATACCATGTAAATGTGTTAGAAAACCTGCACAGATGAATCTAGCTAGTAAAGGTTGAACACACAGCTTTGCAGAGCAAAAACACTAAAAGAAAATCGAAAGAAGAAAAGAATGATTCAATTGAAAATTATGTTACAATGCTCATGATATAGCATTACTGGGTGAAGATCCCAAGGTAATGACTATAGTGGTGATCAATGAGAAGACTCAACACCTACAACAAGTTCCAGAGATAACTAGTCAGTTGCGGAGTTAAAGAAGGAGCAAATCAAGGAGTAAATCAAGGAGTAAATCATGCAAAAGGAATTTTGCATGCAATCCCATACTCTAACTAAAAGTCCGCATGTAGATGTGTAGTAGTTCCAACATGCAAAAGGAATCTTGCATGCAGTCACATGCTCTAACTAAGAGTCTGCATGTAGGTGTGTAGTAGTTCCAACAATCCCCCCTTCAAGATGTGGAATCTGATTATCAAATTCTTGAAATGATTTTGCTTTTGCCAATCTATCCAAGTGATCAAGTAGCCACTCAACAACATTGTCAGTTTTGGATGATTCAAGAAAAATTACATCTCTAGATACAACAAACTTTTTATTTACTTCATCATAGAGACGGTATGCTTTGGAGGTGTTTGAATACCCCAAGAAGATACATTTACGACTTCTAGCACCAAGTTTGTTTCTATGTACCTTTGGTATCAAGGCATAACAGGTGGAACCAAAGGCCCTGAGATGCTTTACCGAAGGAACATGTCCATACCACATTTCATATGGAGTCTTGTTTCTAATAGCATTAGATGGACATCTATTCTTTATATATGCAGCACATAGAACAGCATCAACCCAAAACATTATCTTTACATTTTTGAAGAAGAGCATGGATTGTACCATATTTAAGATTGTCCTATTCATTCTTTCAGCGACACCATTCTGTTGGGGATTATAAGGTACAGTTGTTTGATGTTTGACCCCATGTTGGCGAAGATAGTTTTCAAATTCATTTGATGTGTATTCTTTTCCATTATCAGTGTGAATAGACCCAATATGAGATTGTGCATCATTTTCAATCCATTTATGAAAGTTCTTGAATGTTTGAAAAGCATCAGATTTGTTCTTCAATAAATAAACCCAACACATTCTGGTGTTGTCATCAATAAATGTCATCATATATTTATTTCCATTTGCAGAAGGAACAAGCATTGGACCACATAAATCTGAATGAATGAGTTCAAGTTTTCTATGTGCTCTTGAATGTGAATCATGAAAAGACTGTTTGCTATGCTTTCCTAGGATGCAAGCATCACATTGCTTAAGTTTCCTAGAAATTGTAGGCAAACTAGCAACACCATTTTTCTTCAACAAGTGGAGACTGTCATAGTTCAAATGTTCAAATCTAGCATGCCATAATAAACTTGATGGAAGTGTACCTTCTTCATGATGAGAATTGTATGAGAAATGTTGTGCACGAGCAAAGGTTCCTTGCAGCTTGAGAAGCCTTTCTTCTTCTATTCCCCTCATGACAAGTGAGTGGTCAGATGCTTTTCTTACCTCAATCTTGCCATCAAACATATGAATGGAGTGACCTTGCTGGCGGATGTGGAACAAGGCCAGCAAGTTTCTATTGAGCTGTGGGAGATATAGAACATGATGCAGAAGAAAGTCTGGAAGACCAGGCAGTTTAAGCCTGATTGTGCCAAGCCCTGATGGCTTGATTTTTGATTGGTCTACAAAGTATACTGCTCCATCAACATTGTCAGTAAATTCTTCAAAAAAATCTTTTCTATGAGTCATGTGGCAGGTTTCTCCTAAATCAAGCAACCAATCATTTTTCCAAGAAGCAAGTGAAGCATTAAATAAATCTTCATTTACTCCAATGTTACATTGTGCCACAACATAGTGAGCAGATTCAAGTGTTTTACCTTTGTCTGTATCATCAGTTTTACCTTTCTGTTGGTTTCTTTGCTGCTCAATTTTGTCCCATGGTAGCTTGCATGTAGAGGCATCATGTGATCCATTTCTTTTGCAGTGTATGCAGTGCAAATCTGCCTTTTCTCCTTGAGAATGTCTGCCCCCCCTGCCTCTGAAATATCTTCCTCTTCCTCTTCAACCACCTCTTCCTCTGGAAGAATCTTTAGCAAGATTCTTTTCTTTATGAGCAAGGCACACAACCTCTTCAGAATATTCAGGGGTTGTCTTCTTTCCAAAAGCTTTCTCTCTTTCAGCAAACTTTTTCACAAGAGAGTCAAAGGTGATATCTTTGAGATTTCCATTTGCTTGCAATGACTCAAGATAATTGGAGTAAGTAGGATAAAGTGCCTTGAGAAAAGTGATAAGAGAAATATCCAATTCAACCGTAGTGGATTTGATATCATGCATTATAGACTTTACTTCATATGCAAGAGCAAGAGGATCATTATTTTGTAGTTCAAGAGTGAAGAGTTTAATCATGAGTTGAACAGCTTCAAGTGCAGAATGTGAGTCATAGAGTTCTTTCAGCTTTTGTAAGGCTTCAAAAGCAGTTGAAAATGGCGAAATATGGCGACTCACCTCTTCATTTACAGATGCTGTGATTAATGCATAAGCTTTGCTGTTCTTGTTTTCCCAAATGACAACTCTTTGTCTGAGGTAGGCTGTTCTGGTTCATTGTCCCCGTCTTCGACACACACTCCTTTCCACAACTCATTGAAAATGAGGGTTTGTTTTATCATCCTGGACCACTCAGGATAGTTCTCCTTGCTAGTGAGAACTATTCCCACAATAGATATGATTGAATGCATACTATAAAAAAAAATACTTCTGCTGGCAAAAATCTGTATACTGTAAAAATACTTCTGCTGATAGAAAAATACTTCTGCCAATATACAGTAAAATTGTACTTCTGGTGGTATTTTTTTTTTTTAAATTACAATTCAAAGAAATATATTTTTGATATGACTTGATAGGAAATTCAACTGGACAACGCTCTGAACGGCGTAAATACATAAAACTTTATAGCGCATTCAACAGCACTCCAACAGAGGTACGTTTTTTTTTTTGTCAAAAATCTCTTACAATTGCAAACCCAGAAATACCTTGCAATGTGTCTCAGTGAAAAAACTTACATAAATCGATGCAAATGATAGTTTTGCATCTCTTCTCCTTGCTGCTAGTGCGACCTCTTTTACCAGATCGGTCAGCTCTCGGAGTGTAGCATCAGCGCAGCACTTTACCAATACACCACTGTAGGAAGACTCGTACCCCACAACCACACCATTACAAAGCTTTACCAACGCAGCAGAGGCATTCGATGGAGGAAGACGCAATTAACAATAGCGTTAACTTACAACATTTAACAACAACGTTAACTTACAGCATTTAATCTTGTTCCCATTTTAACATTTGTAATTGCCACACTTCGAAGATAAGAGAAAGTGAATCTCAGAAAGTGATACCAATTCGAACTTCATTTTTTTTTTTATCGCCTATTGAGTAAAGCCATCCAATCACTTACAAATGTGGACTGTAACTTTACTTGAAGAGATGCCAAAATATCAAAAAGTTTATAAGTCGAAGTTTGAAGAGATTAGACCTCGTAAACAGGTAACTAGATGAAATTTATATATTCGGCCAGCGTTAATACAATACCAAGCCAGCGTTAAAAAAATACTAGGCCAATGTTAATATGATACCAGGCCAACGTTAAAAAAATACTAGGCCGGCGTTAAAAACTTTCTGCAAGATTGGCATCCGTTCAGAGTCCTCGCCGGCTCTTCGAAACACGCACCAGCCGAATTCCCATCATCTGAGGATGATCCAACAACTCCAGCAAGGTTTCGAAACAATGGGCAGAATGGTTCGTTCAATGTAGTGAAACAATTCAAATGTTATGTTGTTGCTTCTTCCAACAGTGCCTTAGACAGTGGCAACGACTGTGGAGGGGACAGAGGGACAGAGAGCGCAGCAGTGGACAGACTGCATGAAAATAGCAGAAGGGAGTTACAAGACGGTGCCAAAAATGGAGCTGGCTCTGATACCATGTCAGACCAGGCTGTAACTCCTCAACCAAAATTGATTCGTGTCTCTTATTCCTTTAGGTAGGTCTTCATTATATACATGAGGGAGAGACTATTCACTTCATCTCCCAATGACTATTCATATTACTTATTTATCTATTTACATTATATTCACCCAATCCTGATGATTAGGTGTCAACAGTGGTGTTCATCAAACTCCTTAAATGACGATTCGGTCAGACTTCGTCTTTTCCAGAGAACACTTACTAGTCCAACTACTAAATGGTACATTGAATTACCAAAAGCTTCTTTCGATAACTTCACCACTTTAGCCATTACATTTTTGACCCACTTCCAGTTACCTATCAGATATGAGACTGGAACAGAACTCCCAACCAACTTTAAACAAGCTACTGCTACCCATATATCAGATCATATTCATGAGTGGTGGCATCATTGTCGAATGGTTAAGACATATGTTCCCGATCAACTTTTAGCTGAGTGGTTCATAAAATCCTTGTTGCCATCAATCACCGAGGATGTGGCAAAAGGTGGAGTTGTCACAGAAGAGCAAGTTATTGCTCGTGCCCAATACTTGGATTTGATTTACACATAATCTGGCATGCTTTATGATAAAATTCCCAATGCACCTCGACCAGCTTTCACTGTTCCCCCTCCTCCACAATCGAGTAAGGACTCTCATGCCGATGACGGTGTGATCGGTTCTTCAAGCACACAAACAACAGGAAGACCATTTGGTCAAACTCTTGCTGTTTCTAATCAAACTACCAATGCATCAGAAAATACTCTTGCCTCCGAGATTAATGTCGTGTCATCTGACAAAGGAAAAAATCCAAAGCAACCAGGGAGCAAGAAAAAGGGGAAAAGTAAAAAGAAACAAGAAAATTCCCCTCCAGAGAAATCATATGATTCCTCTACTTCAGCAAGGAAACCTCATTATCCATGTTTGATATGTTATGATGAGCATTTTACAAGAGATTGTCCACATCACTCTGAGGTCTCTAAACTTTTAAAGACTTCAAACACATCGGGAGTGTTGACTGATCCGTTTCCAACCCCGGAGACACTTTTGGTTGCAACAGACCATGCTTCCACATCCCAAGTGCTCATGTTATCCATCAAAAAGCCACAAAACGAAGTTCTGGTGTCAACAAGAAACAAAGATTATGGGAATCCGTCGTCGTCGTCAAATAATCAGGCCACTGATCAACCTAATCCTTCGACTTCGACTTCATCTGAAATTTTTCCACCTATTGTACCTGAATTGACAATAAAACCACCAAAGGGAGTTATGCATAAATCGACATTCAACCCTTGGGCTCGAGCAGCTCAAAATTATAACATAGTGGAAGATCTTGCTCAATTGCCTTCTGCTATGTCGACACTCGAGGTGTTGCAAAACTGTCCCTCCCAAAAGTAGGCTTTACTATTAGCAATAGGTGGAATAGATCCTACGGATTCAAATCTTGTGGTTTTTAACCATGCGGGATATTCACCACAGTTACTGGTGCAATTAGCTTTCCTAGTCCATGTAAAAGCTCTCAATAAGAATGTTCACTGAACTATTATTGATGAGGGGGCATCTACTTGCATTATGTCCATGAGCTACTGGAAAACACTTGGTTCGCCACCATTATCACGATCACCAACCACATTGAAAGCTTTTGATGGAAGAACATATACTCCATGTGGGATTTTGAGTAACCTACAACTCGAACTTGGGGGCAAAACAGTTACTGTTGAAGCTGAGGTAGTTGATGGACCCCTCGGTTGCAACATTTTACTAGGAAGGCCTTGGGTATATGCTATGGCTGTTGTGGTTTCCACATACTTTCATACTATTGCATTCCCTCTTAAGGGTGGAATCACGGTCATTGATCAGCTAGGCTTCTTTGCTAATAGTTCATAGGCTACGGGAAGAATTCTGTTGGTACACGGACCCCCGCTTTCACTTCAAAGTGTTGGAGTAGGTCTCTTTAAAGATCCTTCCCTAATGGGTACTTTTACCCTACCGTCACCATCTTATTTGGCGGAAGTGGCAAGAGTATAGACTTGCAACATGATTTCCTCCACCTCGTCTGATTTAAGGAGGATTACCAACAAGGTTGAAGTTGATAGTAATATTGAGGTGATGCCGCTAAGCCCCATTGAATCATCATAGCAATCAATCTTTCAGGCTTGCGCGGCAAACCCAAACATGCACTCAACAATTATGGGTAGATAGGTCGTTAGAATACGGTACCTCTTCTGATCCTTTTTCACGTATACATTCTATGGATGAAGGAATCATCCAATCAATGATGATAGGAGAGGAACCATGGGAAGATTATCATCATCGTTCCCATCTTCCAGAGGATGTCGAAGATTATTCAAATGAACTAAAACACCCATCAATTGTTGATTTCCTATCGACTTTAGTTTTCATAGACACAATCGAATCAAAGCAAAATCTGTCAAATATTGAAGAAACAATTTCTATTAATATTTCGACCAAGCCTAATATTGTAGAGAACATTCATGTCAGCAAATCTTGTTCTCCATTGGAACTTGATAATTACCGTGCTTTGTTTCATGAATTTAAAGATATTTTTGCATGGTCTTATGAGGAGATGCCAAGAATTGACTCTAGTATTGTTGAACATGAAATTAAAATGTACCCTGATGTCAAGCTAGTTCAACAGCGGCTTTGACCTATCCATCCAAAGAAAGCCACTGCAATTAAAGAAGAAGTTGAAAAACTTTTGCGGGCTAGTTTCATTTACCATGTTCCTCTTACTGACTAGGTTTCCAACATTGTTCCTGTCATGAAGAAACAAGGAACAATACAAGTGTGCGTCGATTATAGGGATGTAAATCAGGCATGTCCAAAGGACAATTATCCTACACCTTTTATCGACCAAATTATTGACGAATGTGCCAGATGCGAAATATTCTCATTTATGGATGGATTTTCTGGCTACAATCAAATCATCCACGAGGCACATTCGCCTATAGGAAACTCCCATTCAATTTTAAGAATGTTGGGGCCAAATTTCAGAGGGCTATGAATTATGCCTTCCATGACATCAAGCACATTGTTTAACCCTACCTTGACGATTTACCTGGTCATTCACAAAAGCGGACTGATCACCGGCAACATTTGAGAGCAATATTTTTACGGTGCTAACACTACAAGATTTGATTCAATCCACACAAATGTGTGTTTTGTGATGGTTTTGGTCATTTGCTTCGATTTATAGTGTCTTGAGAAGGGATTCGACTGGATCCATTAAAGGTTCACGCAATTATGGATTTCCCTCCACCTTCAAATCTTTTACAGTTACAGACACTCCAGGGGAAAGCCAACTTTCTGAGGAGGTTCATTCCTAATTACCTTGAGATGGCTAAAGGTTTTACACGTCTTTTGAAAAAGGAGATACCCTTTCATTGGGATCAGGTTGTGCAAGATTCCTTTGACACTCTTAAAGATACCCTGATTAAAGCTTCATTAATGTACTCTCCAAATTATCAAAATGACTATTACCTGTATCTCACTGCTGCAGATACAACCATTGGCATGGTTTTGGTCCAGGAAGAAAACAGTATTAAACATCCTATTTATTACTTGAGTCATAATCTCAATGATACAGAGAGTAAGTACTCTTATGTTGAAAAACTAGCTTTGGCAGTTGTGCAAGCTGTTCAAAGATTTCACCACTATATCCTGTTACAGAAAACAACTGTCATTTCAGATTGCAACCCTATGACATACATTCTATCATGTCAATTTTTGGGGGGGAAATATTTGAAATGGATAGTTATTTTACAGGAATTTTATTTAGAATTCATCAAGTCTAAGTCAAAGAAATATCTAGTTTTCGCTGTGTTACTATGTGACCTTCCCTCGACTTCCATCGAATCAACCTCTGAACCATCAATTTTGGATGAGTATCTATTTCTAATTTCGTCATCTGATGCCTGGTATGGAGATATACTGATCTCTCTCCAAACTCAAACTTTCTGGCAAGATACCTCTCACTCGCAACAGTGATGTATTCGTTACCAAGCCAAAGATTATCTGATCATTGGCGACACAATTTACCGTCGTGGTATCGATACGGTTTTATGGAGATGCCTCACACATGAGAAGGCTGAGAAAGCATTGAATGATTTCCATTCAGGTGCCTATGCTGGACACTTATCTGGATATGCAACCGCACAAAGGATTCTTCATGCTAGTTACCTCTGACCAACTATATTTAAAGATTGTATTATTGTTGTCAAAAGCTATCATGCATGCCAGATATATGACTAAAAAACCAGATTACCACCTGCACCACTGCATCCAGTCGTTGCTGTTGGCCCATTTGCCAAATGGGGCATTGACTTTATGACATGTAACCACACCTCGGCCGGGGCACATGGGTATATTATAGTTGTCGTTGACTATTTTACCAAACGGGCCAAGGCGATGCCAACATTGAACAACAATGGCAAAACGTCTGCACTTTTATTTTTTAACCATGTGGTTGCCCGGTTTGGTGTACCACAAGCCATTGTTACAGATCATGGGTCGCATTTTTGCAATCACATGATGGTTGAATTGACTACTAAGTTAGGACTGTCACATGATAGTTCTACCCCGTATTACCTAGAAGCAAATGGACAAGTTGAGGCCATCAACAAGGTTCTGAAGCGGATGTTGCAAAGCATAATAGGGGTTCATAAAAGAAACTGGCACTTAATCCTGTACTCTGCCTTGTGGGTATATCGAACCTCAATGAGAAATGCAACTGGATTTACACCCTTTCAGTTGGTGTATGGTTTGGAAGCAATCTTACTGATACAATGTGAAATTTCATCGCTCAAACTCGCGATTGACCTGTTACCTGACACTTCTGAAGAAGAAGCACGTTTCTTGGAGTTAATCCATCTAGATGAAACCTGTCGTGATGCTACATTGGCTAACGAAGCACATAAGAAATGTATTAAGGCGCAATATGATAGAAATGTCAAGCCTCGTGTCTTCTCAGAAGGTGAATTGGTCTTGCTTTATGATCAGGAGTCTGATAAACTTGGAGCAGGAAAATTTGAACCGCTATGGATGAACCCTTATATTGTTAAGCATGTTTTGACGAAAGGTGCCTACGAGTTAGTGGACTATGATGGGATTCCATTGTCGCAGCCCTGAAATGGGCTGTATCTTAAATGTTACTATGCTTAGTTAAGTGTAGTAAAACTCACTATATATATGCTTTGATTTCATGTGTGTGTGTGTTTCTTTTAGAGTTTTTATTTAGTTAAGTAATCCACTTTGCATTTGTTGTAGATGTCAAGCTTTTTGGAACCATTTTTTGGTTACGCTGATGGGGCTAGTCGTAGTACATAGAACCTGTCCTCTGTAGCATGGGTTTTCGCTCCAAGCGGTGAGTTAGTGAGTTTTAGAGGGATTTGTATTGGTCGATCGACAAACAATATCGCTAAGTATAGCGCGTTGATTGAACTACTCTCTGATGCCATTTCACTTGGAATTTTCCGAATCATCGTTAAGCTAGACTCGCAACTCGTTGTACTACAACTAACAAACATTTATACTGTCTGAAATCCAAAAACTTTTCATATGTTCCTTAGAGTTTGTATTTTGGAAAGACGTTTTGAACACATTCAATATCAGCATATTTCCAAAAATCTAAACACATTAACAGATTCTCTAGCGAATTATGTGTTAAACAGACATTTGCGACATATGTAAAGTAAATATTTTCAATTAACATCATCAGTTGAATAGGATTGCATCACATAACCATAATAAAACTCTGAAAGTAAAATAGATAGCTATTTTAAAAGTTTTTACAAATAGTTTGTGTCCAAGACAAAAATTGGCCATCTGACCTGAAAACTCAAGATGTATGCAAAAAACATCTAAGTAGACTAGTGGTTCTCATGATAACAGGTCATAGCTTGTGCTATCATGCATAAAAGTCTCATCCAACGACTCGGAACACCAATGGTGTGGCATTATAGTCGCATAGGCAACTCCTCGATCCGGACATCCGGAATGCCTAGGGTCAAACCCTCTGTGTGGTCTTGTAGTTCAGCTAGTGTCTCGGCTAAATCTAAGTCTCGGAGAACTGCTCTCCCAACAGGTCTTTATGCTGGCCCACCTGCCTCTCGTTGGTGCCCCATAGGTCGAATAGGTCCAACATCTGCATACATAAGAAATGATTTTTTTTAGTCTTGGAAATAATAAAAAAACACAAAAACAAATGTAGATACTTTGAAATCAAAATACACTTTGGTTAAACAATTTACCTATAGCACCCCACTGTGCTCCAACTGGTAACATCAAGTCTATATCTCCACAGAAATCCATCCCTAAATATGGATACTCTGCAATGGTCGTATCCTGTCGATCAAGCCACTCAAAGAATGCAGGGGTAAATGTAATCAATGACTGACCAGCATGCCTAGCCATAAGATCTACCCATCTCTGCATCCGTGGATCCCTAGGTCCAGATACACCCAGTGAAACAAGTTGTGGCTGCATAAGTGGAATTCTCTCCAAGGAGAAATAAATCAGGATCAACCCATAGCCAAAGTTCTTTGTCTTTCTGCTTTTCACCTTGGTCAGTTGTTCTTTCAAGGATGAAAGTACTGCCTCGCACCAGTTGAACACTTTTGGCTCTAAACACTCTAATGCATACTACATGTATGATCTGTTTGCCAAATGTAGTGTCACGCTGCCAGCCAATTTGGAAATGGTAAAGAGGATTGTCCTCAATGGTAAATCACTAACATCCCTGATGTTAATATTTCCGTCCCTGCTAGGTTGTGCACCTGGCTGACAGAACTGTCATATGTAATCTCTCACTGATTCACCCCCTTTGGCAAATCCAGAAAGTGAGATGGGGGCACCCCACCTCGACAGTCCGGTAAGAAAGTATATGTCATCGATGGTAATTGAGACCACTTTGTCTCTAATGTGAAATGCCTGATCGGTAGGATCCCATGAACGAACAAGGAACTGCAAAAGCTCAATTTGCTACCTCATACTAGATAATCGGAAATATTTGAGTAACCCGCAATTCCTTAGGGCCTCAACTGTGCCCTGGTTATTTAGGGAAATCATATCCTATTCTTCATGCTCTCATTCTCTCCATGTAATCGTCATTCTGATCCGATGAATACCTGAAAATACAACCATAAGGAAAATTAGGATCCATTTCTTGCAAAAAAAAACAGAATAATTTTTGGGTGAAAATAATTGAATGAAATTGGGGTTTGCGCTCAGTGTAACCCAGCCTTAGGAACAGTGTGCTACAATGCAGGCAACCTTCTAGGTGAGTGCACTGCAGCGCGCCTTTCAATGTTGAAAGGGTGAGCTGATCCCAGGTTTGAAAATTGAAACCCCAGGGGCCCCAGAAACTCAAAATTTCTTCCTGAAACTGAAAATGAATACTATGAAATGAAAGACAACAGAGATAGTTCCTACCTGGTCTAGACGTCATGAGGAATGGTCCACTAAATCTTCCGCAATAAGCTGGTGAACTTCGAGGTAAAAACTGCTCCAGAGCACCAAAATGAAAGGGTAAATGTGAAATGGTAAAAATGGATGGTAAAACTTGTTTTTATGTTTATTTCTTGCACATTAATCGAGTAAACATTAGTTTTTATTCATTTTATCCATGAAGCAAGTAGTTTTAATCTATTTTGATGGTGTTTTGAGCAGGTTTGACAACTGACATGTAAAATTTGACGTGCTCAAATGTAAATTGAACATCTTTGACCACAATGCAAACTTTTATCTCTTTTTCGAGCTTTGATAAAAACAAAAAAGGAACCCCCTTGGAGTCCTCTTTAAGCTCTTTTCATACTCTCTAAACATGAAAATATTGCTGAGCTCTTGTCATTTCCAGTTCGTTAACGGATTGGAATTGATATCTACTTAGTATAAGTTTAACCCTTTTTCGGGCTGAGATAGATTAACTACGAAAAAGGAATACGTTACTTATGTGCAGTAATAACATAATAAACCATCACACATAAGAAACACACATGAACACCAAGATTTAAGGTGAAAACCAAATGTGGCAGAAAAACCACCTGTTGTTGTCATCTCTGTCTTCTTTTTAATATAAAGAAAATCTATTTACAATCTTTTACTAGTGCATAGTCATACCAGTATGCAGGCACCCACCTGTAGAAGGCTACAACCTTCTCTCGTTCTCCAACTTCTACTAGAAGGGAGATACAACCCCCTAGCTCTTGTATTAGCTGATATGTTTACTGATACGTAGGCGTAAGCCTACATAAGGCTACGACCTTCTCTCTTCCTCCAGGGACCATGTTTCATAAATTTTCAGACTGTATTCTCTTGGTACACAAAAACATAATATGAAGACCTCGTTTTATCAAATTTTTACACTAGACCCATCAGAAACATTGAAGCTCAAACTTTATAATAATAACTGCATCAACCAACAATTAGTCAATCTGAACAGTCAGATCACTGTCACCAGAAAACTGTGTTGAACCCCGAAACCTGCATCATCATTCAGAACTAACTGCAACCTCAAAAATCATAAATCAGAATGCATACGCTACTTTAATGAGCCCAACCTGTGTGTATACACTACTTCCTTTAACAAAACCTACGTATACCTCCAAAACTACTGAATCATAAAAACTTCTGAATTAACTTTGTACCAACCAGTAATATTCTGAACATCTACTCTCAAATTACAAAGATCTAGACAGTCAGCAGTAAAGATCACCCTTCTCACTTAATCAATCAATCAATCAAACTCAATCTCCTTATGCATTCAGTTCTACTTTCAGATCTAAGAAGACATCATTGACAGATAGCAGTAAACTAGCAGTATCGATCAAATAGATCAGTCATTTCTGAATAACAGGCTTTCCTTTTGTATACGCTACTTGGAAGCTTTGAACTAGCGTGTATACGCGCCTATACCAAGACGAACCAGCGTATATATTTGCGAATACTTACTTACAACTTCACTGCTATTCCAGATTTCGGACATACCCAGATCATGACAATTTATAGAATAAAACATGTGTAAGCAATCAGATCTAGCCTAACCAATATCAAATCATTCAATGATAAGTCATTTCAGGTCTCATGATCTTGATCCAGCATTGAATTCAAGGTGCACACAATAATTCATATTATATCATAATCATAGCCCCTGCAACATAAAATATACTTCAGATAGAAGTATTCCTGAGAAGCCCTTTCACTTACACATTTGGCCCTTTGATCTTCTCCTCCTTATATAGTTTTTGGCCTTTCTCAATACCTCGGACCAAAACAACACTTAGAACCTGTGGTATCCTTGGACGGGATCAAATAGTCATTACTCTGCTGAATATTGTGGGCTAATGCAATGGTATTGACCCTTGGTATTCTTTAATCTTGAACTTCCTTGTTTTCCAACCCATACACGCTTTTCCTCTTGTGAAAGTGCGTTCATACGTATACGCTCTTTTTGTTCTGTTAACCCACGTGTATACGCTGCTTTGACAAGTTGAACTTGCATACACAGCTTAAACAACCTTACAACATCCTTTTCCTTCAACTTCTTGATTCTGATCAGTAGAAATTCGTTCCAACTTCCTGTTCTTTTGTACCAATGCCCTATTACCTCTAAATTGACCCGTTACAATGTGAGTTTCCCTTTATCAAATCTGAACTGACCTGTGAGTGAGTTTCCATCACGGACAACGCATGTATCATAAAGCTAACAGGAAATGCCATGATGGCTTGCTGATTCCACAAATTACGTTTTTTCTCACACCTTTTCCTTCCAATGATTTGTGAAATCTCCTTTTATACATTATCATAAACCTTCATGAAAATACATGTTAATCCAGAAATCCAAATCAATTCATTAATTAAATAAATAACTCCCCTTTTTATTTTACTTTTCCAAATACCATGGGTAGATACCATTGGTTTCTTAAACCATGGGTTTGAAAGCACCATTTCACTTTTTGACTTCTCCTTTTTCATGAGAAGCCTATTTGTAATATACTTTGATACTTATATATAATATGAATGATGTAAGCCCTTTGACATCAATGACAACAATTTGTTTAACAATCTCCCCATTTGTCATTAGAAGAAATCTGACAATGAAACACGTAAGTCAATAAGGATATATCAATGATATCAGCGCTTGAACATCAATGACAACATTTTTTCAATAATCTCACATTTTTCCATTGATGACGATTCTACAATGTAAATTGTAGCAAGAAAAGACTTCATTTGATGTGTTCCTTAGTCAAATGAAGAAAATATAATTTCACTTCAACAAGATGAGTTGGCCGGCAATTAGCAGGAGTGACATGGCCAAATCACTCAGTCAAGTCATTTAATTTGAGTTGGTGGGCTAGAAGTAGATTTGTATGCAAGCTGATGTCTAAGATCTAGTTGTCTAGAGGTGTTATATTTAGTGAAAGTTAGTCAGTTGTGCTCTAGTCTAGAATAAAGTCAATATGAGTTCAAATGAGTAGTTGTAACTATTGTTAACTCATTGAACTCTGATTTAACTAGTCAATTTACTAAAAATATCCCTAGTCATGCATGTAATTCAAATTTCCTAGTGATGTGGAGGGAAAAGGCATAATTGCAATTGTATTGTATATTATTTTGAGTGTACAAAGTTTGTGCATGTAGGTGAGCTTATTCTCTTGGGATTTGCGCATGGAAATATGAGTTTTCCATATTCTTTAGGAGCGGGAATTGCGCAAAGAAATAGGAGGAGGTAGGAGGCCTATTTTTTCTAAGTACTGGGAAGAATAGAGTCGAGGTGGAGATCAAAATTCCAATGGATGGAAATCGAAAAAGTGTAGGAGTTCTACCCTCACTTATTTGTTGAATGAAATTAAACTTTTGATGTTCCAAAAGCTTCAAGTGGGGAAGATTGATACAAGAGAGTTACCACAACCAATCCAAATTAGTTGGCTTGAATATTGATGAAACGATTTTCATGCCTAACATCTTGTCAAGATCTTTCCAATGCAATTTGAATGGACTCAAATAGATATTGTATGCAAAATTTATGGCCTTCAGAAGTTGAAGATAAAACAACGTGAGACTAACATGTAGCAAACTCGTAGAATGAGACATGACATGGTGACAGGATGACATGCGACATGTGGCATGGTGACCAGATGACACGCGACACGATGACAGACTAACACATGGCTTGGTGATAGGTTGACACATGGTTCAATCACAAATTGACACATGACACCAAGAGTTGACATATGGTTGAATGGAATGCTACCATTTGGTACCATGTGGACCAACCAAAGGCTGTCGTATTGACCTTCTAGAAGAGATTACATGATAGATGACTAGCATATGGCATATGTGATGGTGAAAATCCCAAATATTTTGGAAACAATATTTAACAAATTAATCAAAAAGTTTATGTGGATATCATATCCAAAAAATATACATGTTTCTCCTCAAGGGATTAAAACGTTCAACTTTCTATACATTGACCACATGAATTATCACTACACCAATATAAGGATATCTAGAGATTTGGGTGTAACTTTATAGATAATATAATTAATTAGACATTGTTTATTGAAGTAATGGTAAGACTTAAACTTGTGACCTTGCCTATTTAATTTCCATGCCTTACCATTACATTGCAATTCATGCATATGAAGCTTCATGCTTTGAAATTTTTTTAAGGTGCAATTTTGTAGCAATCTAGAGAAAAAAAAGGCCATAAACTCTTTTAATTACAAGAAAGTCTTCTTAGAAGAGTCCTACAGACATTTTTATTGGCAGTTGGAGATTATTTTGATGTAAGAAGGCATTTGATGTATTTATTTGCATCTTTTTAATAAATTAGATGCTCATTTGAAATGAACCGGAAGACATAGTTCCAAAAGAGGGAACTCCATTAACAATTTGTTATTATGTGTCTTTCTTATTGTTGTTTATTTAATGGTTTTATCTTTCCAATGTCTAGATCCCTTTAATTGATAAATTTGCATTCAACAGTGATTTAAATATTTAATTTCAAATTGATAAACAATTTTCTCATCAAATTTCATTAGTGTGAATACTTATACTATGTTTCATTATATTAATGATCATTTTGATTTTAGCATAAATAGTTAATTCTATATTTTAATTCCACTTGATCTATATTTTAAAGCACATTTCAATTGAAATAAACTAATTTTTAATTAGCGTACTTTATTTTTTAGCAAAGAATAAATTAAATATTTTTAAAATTTTGAAGATAATTTAAATTTAACATAACTTAAGTTATATATATGACTTTAATTAAAGTTTTGTGTATTTTAAATTAAATTATTTAATTCCACAAAAAAATTAAAATTACAATTTAATAAAAATTTACAAATTTAACCTATATTAATTTCAATTTATTATTATTTTTTATATTCAAATTTCTTTTATGGAACAACTAAAATTTACTAATTTTGTTTTTATGTTCAATGAATATATACTCATTAATTGAACAAATAACAATAATTACTTAGTAGTATGAACTCAATAAGATAGTCAAACTATTTTTTCTTTTAAAGGGGTGCAAAATCCTATAACCTTATAAGAACCCTCACTCCGGTTTAATTCAAGGAGCGGTATATACATCAGACATTTTTACAACATAGTCGTGTCATGAGACTGGAACCCAGCTGAAGAGATTATCATTAAACCCTCCCAACCACCATAAGTAGTTTAATATATTTAATGAATATATACTAACTAATTTAACAAATAACAAATATATACAACCAATTTAGGAAATAACAATAATCACTCACTAAAATGCATATATCAAATTATTATCATCTTCATAATCGTTAAGTAGTTACTCACCAATTTAACAAATAATATTAATTACTCAGTAATGTATATTCACTGGGGCATTCAAAAAATTTATCATTTTTATAATCTTTTCCAAATTTATTAAAAAAATAAATTCTATTTTTATTTTTAAAATAAAAATAAATTAATTTGGTAGTAGGGTAATATTAAAAAATCTATTATAGTCCACATTTTTTTTTTATATATGATAGATCATTATCTTAGAACTTTACTGATTCTAATTTAGTAAAAATCATCTGAATTTGATGACAACTATGTAAAAATTATGACTTATTATATCATAGAGAGCACACAAATTTGTTACAGCAACTCTGAAACAAAGTTATAACTTATCAGATCATACAAAGTACACACATCTGCTACAACTAGTCCACAGACCAAAAAGACACAGAACTAGGGCTAACAATATGTGGACGGTCTCAACTTACCAAATTCACTGTGCAACGCAACAACTCAACCCGAGTTGCCTGATACCCAACTCATCTCGGCTGACAGACCACCGCCGGATTCTTCCCACCAAACAGACACACGTGAATGATACAGTCACGGATTCCCTCCTTTCTCAAAGTGACAAGCACGTTATTATTTTCGTTGCAGTTAGCAGGGTGTAAGATTTCTCTCAACTAAACGACAACTAAATCTCTATCCTGTATCAACTACCTCCCATTACGCACTCGGTCTCCACAACAATGTTGCGTATGGTTTTTTTATTTCAGCCAAAACCATAGCTTATTTTGAGGAAGTAGGTTGGTGACCTACTTTCCTTTTTTAACAGCACAGCGATCCACAGTCCAACCCCAAGATAGACCACCAGATTATAATATACTAAATTTGGAAGGTATGCGTAATCCACTTTGATCTTTCTGTAAATATTTTAATGAGAGCTCTATAACAAAATGAAGCCTTGTTATAATACGTGGTGCCATCTGTATCTGTCAGGTAGAGTTTGTGTCAAAATTGATAGTCAACTTTTGCAGTAATTACGCAATACCTACTCTCCGACAAAACTATCTATTTGTTCACAAAATTTAAACTGATAATCACATAAATAGTGCTGTGATTCATTCTATATATAGAGAGTTGTATGGGCATTACTCCAATGCCTTGCACTGCAGTGGAGCACCTTCGGTCCCTCCCACTTCTCAGTAGCTAATTTGCATTCATTCCCAGATCCAACATCTATATCTGTGTGGTGACTTGTCTATATTTATGATCATAATGAAGAGCACTAGAGCGTTGCATTTGTGTTTTCTGTGGCTTCTAGTGTCCACTATGTTGTTGCAAACGAGTGATGGCTATAGCTGGAAGAAGCGCCCACTCCCAAAGCCTTGTAGGAATCTCGTGTTGTATTTCCATGATGTAATCTATGATGGCCACAATGCCGAGAACGCTACGTCTACGCTTGTGGGTGCTCCCCAGGGAGCTAACCTCACACTTCTCACTGGAAAAGACAACCACTTTGGAGATCTGGCGGTGTTCGACGATCCCATTACTTTGGACAACAATTTCCACTCTCCTTCGGTGGGCAGAGCTCAGGGATTCTACTTTTATGACATGAAGAACACCTTCAGCTCCTGGCTTGGATTCACGTTTGTGCTTAACTCTACAGATTACAAGGGCACTATCACATTCTCTGGAGCCGATCCAATCCTCAAAAAATACAGAGATATATCAGTGGTGGGAGGCACCGGAGATTTTTTAATGGCGAGAGGAATGGCTACCATTTCTACTGATGCGTACGAGGGTGACGTTTACTTCCGTCTCTGCGTGAATATAACACTCTATGAGTGCTACTGATTTTATTTTTCTTCATTTCTATATATCTATTTTAAAAGAATTGGTGTTTTGTTCTCCTGCAAATCTCCATTCTAATCACTGGTGTTAGCGAGGATTGAAATAATCCGTAATAATAATTTTGTTTAGCTTCCTAATAATGTATCTCGATATCGAGGAAGCCCAGATTATATATCCAATAAATTATGTTTGTTGTCGATTTATTCAAACTTCTGTCGCAGATGAGTCGTTTCAGAAACGTTAATAGCTAAACATGTATTTAATATCCCACTGCAACAGAGAGATACTGCTGTTGGTAATGTATAAGCTAAATATCAGGGAAATGCGAGTTACTGGATCTGTGATTCATTTGCATGGTGCAGGGAAAAACTTGAGAAACTCATTTAACAAAAATAAATAAATATATGCAAAATAATTACGAGATTTGCCAATTATGACACAGTTTCATGTTCTCCTTGACGAAAGCTTTAACTTGCCAATAGACTACCATCATGTTTTGGAAATGGACTCTCCATGAGGAAGGTTGAAAAAATTTAACGGTGCAAGGTTGGATTTCTTTATATTTTTATAAAAAATAATTCGATTAACACTTCATATTTTAAATTTGGATTGCACTTAATTCAGCTTATGTCTTTATGTATCACTAGACTTCGATATCTTTATGTAGGAGTAATTACAGTTTCCAACCCTCTTTAATTATGACCATATGAGTTAACATAAGTCAACATGACTGAACCATGTTTGCAAGGCTTACAATAGAAATTGAGTCAATCATCACTCAAACATGGGTGCTGGTTTAAGTCTCAGCTAGTCTTACAATGACCCAAAAGTTTTACAATTTTGCATTTTTTTTCTTTTCTAAATTCTATATCCTCAAAATTGCTTTATTCTCATTAATGTGTTCTTGTTGTAGGATTCATATTTCTTTAGGTGTTGCTGCTGCAATGTTTCTTTGATTTGTCTTGAATTTGTGCTAAAAAACAATCTGATCATGTCTTCTACAACTTCCCCTTCAAAGATTCGTTCAACTATGGATTGCTGCCATAGCTCTTCATCTTCAAATTGCTTTATTTATTGTGCTTCATATTCATGACTTTTTTCTACCATATTTCTTGACAACATAATCTTATCTTTTCTCCACTCCATTGTTAAAATTTGGTTTTAGTGCATTTTTCCTCGTTTTCAGAAACTTCCATGTCATTCTCTTCACTTTCATCATCAGGTAATGTTGTTTTTTTTTCCGGTAGTCTATGCACTCAAGATCATCATTAGGCTAACATGTAAAATCATAGTAATGCTCATTTTTCTAGTTCAACACTTCATTTAATTCTTTTATTCTAGCTGTTGCTTTAGGACTCTCATCAATTTGTTCAATTGACTTCTAAATATATTCTTCAATGAGCTTCAAATTTGCATCAAACTTATTAGCAAATTTATTTTCAACGTTTGCTCACATGTTATTTTGAACACCTACATATTCAAAAACAATGTTAAAAACATATATGTTGTGCTCTTCAGTGAGAGATTCCTGCACTTCCTCTTCCTTCTCTGTCTTTTGTTCCACTGCAGGATATTCTTATCAAAAACTCTTCAATCACTTTATCCTCTTCTTGATCATTAGTCACCTTCTAGATCACATACTGCTTCATGAGTAGTTCCAACTACTTCAAAACTTGTTGCTACAGTGGCAACTTCAAGCTTCAATTCTTCATCAAACGTGGCACTTGCCATATTTCCACAATCAATCTTGATTTCAGAAAGGAAACCACACATATCATTAACATAATGTTCATCCACCCTATAATATGATATTCGAACATGCATGTTCTTGTTAACAATTTTACCAAATTCATCAGTTGCGGCCGGATTCACCGATTCACATCTCACTTTGTAGTCATCCTCCACATGTGTTTGGTCATAGTGGGATTCACTATCATCTACACCATCCACATTATAGTGGAGTTCTTGAGCATTTATATGATCTTGCTCTGTTTCACACACAGAGCCTTTAACTTCTCTCTACAATCTTTGCTACATCTTTTTCATCAATATGCATGCCTACATCATGGGTTTCAATTTTATAGTGATTATGACCATCACCCACCTTTGAGTGGGGTTCTCCTTGTTCTCCTAGAGTCTTGCTCATCTACTCATAGATATGCACTTACTAAACAGACTGTAACACATTTCGCTGCTCCATGTCACTCCCCCTTGCACCAAATTCTTCTTCAAGGATCTTCCATGTTTTTTTGGAAGATGTAGTTTTTGCTATAATGCACAAAAAATTCTCATCCAACGTCTATTTTATAAAATTCAATACTACAACATCACATAATTCATCATATGGGTTATTATACTAGTACACAATTAACTCTTGCTCATCTACTCATAGATATGCGCTTACTAAACAGACTTTCGCTGCTCCATGTCACTCCCCCTTGCACCAAATTCTTCTTCAAGGATCTTCCATGTTTTTTTGGAAGATGTAGTTTTTTCTATAATGCACAAAAAATTCTCATCCAACGTCTATTTTATAAAATTCAATACTACAACATCACATAATTCATCATATGGGTTATTATACTAGTACACAATTAACTCTTTACCTCGAAGAAAAGTTAACATTTTGATAATTCAAGAATAAAAAATTTTACCAATAAACATAGGGGGTGGTAGTAGATCTAGGCTACACCAAGCACCCTCAATCTCGTCTCTGTCTTTTCCTAAACTTTTTAGTTCCTCTTCTTTGTCTTCTCCTAAACTTTTTAGTTCCTCGACTATGTCCTGAACCATTCTAAACATGGCAACGATCTTTTGCTCTTCTTTTTTATTCATTTTCTTAATCTTCTTTAGTCGTGCTTTGTGACCCTTGTCTATTCTCTTTCCTCTGTTTTATAGCTTCTTTCTTGATTGCATGAGGCTATCCCCGAAAAAAAATTGATTTTTAATATATACCCTAGTAAAACACAATCTTCACTAAATTCACATACACAAAGATTTTTTCTAACTCAAAATCCTACCATACTTGACAAAACATCAAAAAATAATAATTTTAGACAAACAAACTTTTACAGAACCCAAAACTCACCTGGAAAAAAAAAAAAAAAAAAAAACCTTGTTCAATTTTTTTTCAATAACAATAAAATAATACCACACACTTTTTTTAATTCTTTTATCTTACCAAATTTTTTTTAAAGATGAAACCCTTTTTGAACTCTTTATATAGCCCTTTTCAAGAACACCTTTTATAATAAACTCCTTTGGTGAAAACTTTTATAACCTAAACTCTTTTCGAGAGGACTCTTTAAAATACTTAGTGGAATCACCCTTATAATAAACTCCTTTGGTGAAGACTTTTATAACCTAAACCTTTTTCGATAGGACTCTATAAAATCCTTATTGAAATGAAAAAAAGATTTTGACTTTTTAATAGTTCGTAAATACAAAAAAAATGATACTTGCCCGCGGTTGGCTTAGACCGATTCAACTTTATTAACGCGATAGACGTGCTTCGATTCTTGCGTTAAGAACGTGGGTCTGGTGGAGGATGCCCCGCCTTAGTTCTTTAACGCTCTCAATGACGAAAGAAACCCGCGTGCTTTCAGCTTTGTGACCTGTAGCTATGTGCAGGATGTGTTACGCTTTCACTCTTCTCTTCTCTTTCACTGCAATGTTGTTGATACGTTCTTTTTTGGCTGTTTGTAATTTCTTTTTAATTTCAATTGGTTAGAAAGACAAAAGAGGAAAGACAAAATTTCACACAAAACAAACAATAATACGAACTGTGGTTTTTCTACTCACTCAAAACTTGATTTTAATCGATTACAATGAATCTATCATGAGTATTTATGCTTTTTAGTTAGCGACTCACTTAAAATAACTTCAACATGCAAACACTTACTAAATTTGGATTTTTTTCAAATATAGGCTGAACTCAACCTTATTCCCAATTAATTTAGTTAACTCACACTCTAAATCTAAAATGTACTTAACTCAACTAATCTCTTCTTCATGCATCACTCAACTTCACAGTAATTACAATTTCCTACAAATATCAAGAAAATGTGAGTTACTACATCTACAATTCAATTGCATAATACAATTCAATTGCATAATGCATGAAAAAAATTGAGAAAGTGATTTAACAAACTAAATAAATGCATGCAAAATAATTAGGGGATTTTCCAATTATGACAATTTCATGTTCTCCTTGGTAAAAGTGTTAACTTGATGGGAATTTTGTGAATAGAGTACCATTATAAAGCAGATGTCATGTTTTGGAAATAGACTCCCCATAAGGGAAGAAAGCGCAAAGTTTTATTGAAAAAATTAAATGGTGCAAGGTAGTATTTCCTTATATTTTTATAAAAAATAATTGTTTAATGTTGATTTATAATATTCTTTTGTAAGCTTGGTAGATCCTTCCATTTTCAGTAATATAAATGCAAGTTACAACCACATATGAATAGTTAGTTGGCCTCAACTTGGCCCGAGGGAAACCAAGTCTGTTGGTCACCTAACTGAGTAAAGGCATAGTTCGCCAATCCTCCATCTTAATGTCCATCGAACCAACCTGCCGGTTCAAATCGGCTTCGCATTCCTCACTTAACTGTCGGATTTTCTCGCTTGTTCCTTCACGACATGATGTGGCTACATCGTTTATGTTGTTGGCGACCAGATTGCGACCCCACGTTTTTCCCCACACGAATTGGGCTACTCTACCTTCGTTGTCACCTTGGTTTTCTTACAGCGGCCTCTAGCAGTTACTGGCCGAGCCATTACCTTAAACTTATAGTGTGCACTGGAGAGAAGGGTAGGGAAAATTGCTTGCACAGGTGGTAGACCCAACCCAAAAGTTGTTCGCTTCCAGGAGACCCTACAGGCCCACACACCTGCTAACGGAGAAGCGCGAAACAATGATTTCCATAAAAAGAAAAATCAGTCTCTCCCTCGCTTCTCTTGCCATGCATGTTGTCCTTGCCATTCGACCCAAATAGAGAAACAACTTCCACAACCCAGAGCCCATTTACATTACAGTCAAAAGGGGGATTTTAGAAAACAATGGGGGTTACACCATAAGTACTAACCTCGTACGCAGACCATCGTAGAACCAAAATTATGCTCCCGACACAACTTCCACAGAGACGAAGGTCATGGGAGTTGGTTTTACAACAAATAATACAGATCTAGGACATACAGAGAACAAACCACGACCCTTCCCCTGGAAATACAATGTAACAAAACTCAAAGGTTGTATTGTTGGTAGCCCATCCCTAAACCCCAATAATGTCAAGCCGAGCCAAAAGAGGAGTGTCCTAGGGGCCAACTGTAGAGACACAAACCACATATAACCCCTGTTAGCACCCAGGTTGTTCCCTATGACTCCCAAGGGAATACGGCCGGGGTAACCACTAACCAATCTTTTGATCACTGTTTCTAGCCAAACTGTGATCAGAGAGGGCTCTCTCTTTATGATTTGTATCTGTTTATGATAGGGTTTTAGGCTAGGTGTTATGCACAGGTTTTGTTTATGTTTTGGTTGAAGATTTTCTTTCAGGTCTTGTGATATAATGTTCGAAGAGTCAAATATCATTGGGCAATGGAGTCTAGGGCTGTAGGTGTCTAGAAACCTTGAGGTGAATTGGTGAAACTTACAGGGCCATTTGGATACTTCATAGAACAAAATTTTTGACTTATAACACAAAAAGGTGAAAAAACCAGTGAAAGCAATTAAGAATTTTCACTAAAGTATTCAAGTATTTCCACCACACTAGGTATGAGAAACGGATAGATGTCTCAGGGGCAGACTTGAATCCCTGGGAATGCCTATCACTGTAAAAGATATAGTTTTAAAGTGCAGCAATTAAGAATTACACTTCATTCACTGTATCTGAAGAAAACATAGATAATAGCTCAGATTGAGTTCAGGTTAATCAGTGATTAAATCCTGGAACTATTCTTCTACTTTGCTATTAAGTGTAAAACATTTAAACGATAAAAGAGAACAAAAGACTCGAAAAACATGTAACACAGGGATTTAAGAAAGACTTATTGTTTTACGAAACACTCTGGAATCCTGCAACATTCACCATTCATCACAATGCATCAAGGTACGCCAAGCTTTGGAAATTCCATTCACCCTTTGTATTATTTCTCTGAGAATTTTACAGCAAATGAGATGCCCAAAATGAAAATAACAACAACCCCTTAAGCTTCAGTGAGGGGCGAATATATACATATAATTTTACAAAAATATCTGAGTTCTAAGTTATCTCAGACTTAATGTTCTCACCAACTCTTGAGATATTATTATCAGAAATTTATTACAGCATTGAATACAAAATAAAGGCGTCTTGATGTTCTGTCAGAAGATATTTTGGCCTTTGGGAGCTGCTAAGTCGGTTGGGATACTTTGATCAAATGCTGGAGAACCCGACTTTATGGCTCGTGTGCTGTATTTTGGGTCTGCCACCTGTGATTGTGATTGCTGCTGTGGTGAGTAAATAGCTCTGCCGAGCTGGCTCAGCATCTGTCTTTTCCTTGTGGAGTTATCCACCAAAATTCTGCCTGTTCATGACTGTTCATAAACTGGAGGAAATTAACGCTACAGGTTCTGGCTTGATAAGATTATCTGTGTCAAATTCCTCCATACTTCCTGTGTGGGCAATTGATGATTTATGATTGCCCCCATAGTCTCATCTGCTTCTGTATACTTAAAGAAATTTGGTGGTGTATCAAACAGGTGATCAATTTCATTCATGATAAAAAACAGGTTATCCACCCTATCATACAAATTCTGTCCTGATGCTGGCCCTGCTTCTGCTGAGGTACTGGGCTGTTTTGCAATTTGGGCTGCAGCATGGGCATCCACCCTTTTGATGTAATTTTCCAGGGTAAGCAGTCTTCCTACACTGCTTAAAATGCTGGGGAGACCTCTGTTTTGTAATGCCAGGAATCTGTCCAGGAATTTGTTGATTTCGGTCTGCATGTCCTGTGTTCTCCTTTCCAGTGTTCCAACTAGGCTTCTTAGTGTCAGGACTCTTTTAACTACTGAGATTGTTTCAGTCCTATTAGTAATTCCCATGGTGGCCAGCTGAGAGCTTGTCTTGTTATTTAAAATATTGATCATTCTGCTGGCAGCATCTGGCATGTGGCCAAGGCTTGCTCTTGCTCTGTGTATTTCCTTGTTTGCCTTTGTGATGAGTGCTATTTGCTCATCCATAGTCTCAATATACTGCCACTGATTGGTGATGGATCGACCAATGTTGCCCCAGAGGACTGCTTTTAGTTCTGCTGTTACCTTTTCTAGTGCAAGCTCTTTTTCTAGTTCAGCTATTCTCTTTTTTAGAGCTTTTACCTCTCTTTCCTTTGCTGCCTCATTCTGCTTGCTTTTGTCAAATCTTTCATTCACCTTAGTCAAAGACCTTTTGACTTCATCAAGCTCTTTCATTTGGGATTCAAGAACTTGGATCTCAGCTTGCAGTTTCTGCATATCCAGACTAGGAGTCTGCTCTGTTGTTGGCGTAGTTGTTGCTGTAGTTCCTGTCTGCCGAGGAGGAAGAGTAGTTGTTGGAGGAGTTTCTTCAAGATTGATTACTTCCGGAGGGGGCTGGGAAGTTTGGCCCTCTTCTCTCTATTTCAATGCTGTCTGTAATGCTGCCTTTGCAGCTTCTGATTGTCCTAGCTGGTCTTGAGTCCGAACCAGCTCCTTGTATAAGGATATCATCAAATCCGTAGCATCCTTTTCTAGCCTTTGCTGAGCAACTTCATCTGTTTGAGGATGGATGGTGGCTGGGAGCTTGATTTTCTTCCTTAAGGCAGCCATGTCTTGATCCCTTATCTTTAACAATTCTTGGATACCTTTAACATCTTTAGGATCATGTCCTATTTCTATAATTACATCCTCCAAGGACTTGATTCTGTTGTCCTTGGCTTGTGATGATGCTCTCTCCAATTCCAGCTGAGAGGCTATATTATCAAGGCTGCTCTTCAATTTGTAGTTTTCCAATGTTTCATCTGCCAAGGAGGCATACACCATTTCACCAGTTTGTTTATGCAGTTCGATTTTATCCATAGGGTGTATATCTTTGGCCAGTACCTCCATGTTGGTCCGTAGGTAATCCGAGGTAGATTGGGGATGCAGAGTTGTGGGCATGAAGTGACTCATGATCATTTTGCCTTCACTTACATCAAAGGCAGACATGAGTCTTTGCTGATTGGTGGGAGCCAGGTTCAGCAAATGATTGTATAGCTGTACTTTAATAGGATCACTCCTCCTTTTAATGTCGATAAACTGCTGTTTGATGCTTACCTGTCCTTCTTTGTGCTGGCTGGAGGAGCTGACCCCCCCTCCCATAGCTCTATCATATTCATGCTGGAAAGAACTGGCTGATACTTCTCGGCTGGGTGGGCCCATGCCCGATGCTTGTCTTATTGCCTCATCATCTTCTGGGAAGTCATTCAACCTTTGCCTTTTCTCTCCCTGATCGATGGATGAAGTCAGGGGAGTCTCTCTATCTCTTTTCCTGGTTAAGTCCTCCTTTTGTGGGGTTTGGAGGACCGATGTATCAATAGTAGTTTCTGCCCTAGGAGGTACTATATTCTGAGCCTGTTGCTCAGTGGAACTAGGAGTGTCAATCACCTTTTCTTGCTGCAAGGGTTGCTGTTCCTTAAGTGACACTTCTTCTTGCTGTTGCCCTTTCTGTTGCTGCTCCATCTCTTCTTGCTGTTGCACCAATGTTTCCACTTGCTCTTCTGTCAATGGAGGTGGCTGTTCCACCTGTTTCCCTTTATCTTTGCTTGCTGTCTGCGGTGCCTTCTCGGCAGTTTGCTGCCGTGTTGTTGATGATGTAGTAGCTGCTCCAAGCCGCTTTTTGTATGTGAGGGGAACCTGTCCACAAGTTTCTAAGTCAGCTTCCTTTTGAATGTTTCTAGCTTCTCTTTCTAGAAGCTCTTCAACAGTTATTTCTTCTTCTAAGGTACCCTCTTCCCAGCTTAAGGCATTGGCATACTGTTCAATCTCAGGTTGTCTCTTGTGTGCATAACCACCCAATTTGTATTTTATCCTCCTGAGGGAGACAAAATGATTGGGGTCATAGGGTATCCATTCAAAACTAGTTTGCAGTCTGAGGCCTTCCAGGATAGTGTTTGCCTCTTTCCATCCCTCCTCTTTTCTGTTATATAGGAAAGGACCCAGCTGGCTCCTCACCTTTAGCTGTGACTTCTTGTTCTTGCTCTGAAAATGCAGGTAGTCTGAGTTGCCAAACTGTCTGAAATATTCCAAGGCAAAAAGCCTCATGGGGACATACCTTGGCAATCTAAAAGGTGTCAACTCACAGCCATATATTCTGATGACTGTGTGGTTTTGGTAGAAGTACCAATTACCAATGCTGTAGGACTTATTCAAATGGAGAATTCTCCTCATGTCATCAGTTAGTCTAGGAGGAGGAGTACCCTGCAGTACTGTCATGGCTGGATAAATGAATAAGTCAATGAACTCAGAGTATGTGTAAGGGGATACAGATGTATGATGAAAAACAGAGGTCCAGAACACAACTGACCTTGGACTTCCCTGGGCATTGAGTTGCTTCAAAGGAAAAGAGAAGGTAGCTGGTTGATAAAACAAGAAGAGGTGGTATATGTATGAGGTATACCTGAATAGTCTTTCTCTCTTTAAGTTCATGAACTGGTCATGGATTTTATCTGCAATGTATATAGCATAATCATAATGCACAGCTGGGGGCTTACCAGGAGAGAATAGAGACAACATTGCTATTATGGTTTCATCCACATCCTCCATTCCCTTGAATCCTAGGGCATAGCTGATCAAATCCACTAACATCCTGCCCAATTCATTCAAGTACTGATATCCAATAGGAGGAGTTCTGACAGATTCAGAGCCAGGTTTTACAAACAGCTGATTGATTTTAATGAGTTGGTCGCTTGACAGCTTGCTCCCTTTCTTTATCAAATTCTGAATATGGAGTGGGGTCAATTGCTTAGCAGTATGGAAGTGCAGCATTTCATTTATACTCTCTGGGGTGATGTGGAACAAAACTAAGCCTGAGGGGCTAATGACAGCTCTTCGGCTTGGGTCATAGCATTCCTGGCAGCTGTATATCAACTCTGGCATAGGATTTACCTGGGGGAGGTTGTAGATTGGCAGGTTTGAGTCCCAAATCCCCAAGATGTCTGCTCCACTCAGGTGCTGGGCTTTCAACTCATTCATCATCTGGATATTATACTTGGAGCCCATAAGAAACCAGTCCAGCATTTGATAATCCATATCTCCCAGGGCTTTCCACTCCAATTCCTGGTGAGGGGCATTGAGGGGCTTGATGTTCAGAGCAATGGGAGTCTCCATGATCTTCTTCAAAGTTCAACAATTGTGGGTGGATGGTTTAATGGAAGCAACACAGAATAGAAGTGATTTTCTGTAAAACAGTTTGTATCTCAGGTACCAGAGGAGGAATTTACACAACAGCAGTTGAAATACTGTTTGTTTTAGGAGCAGGGCTTCTCTATGGTCTCACTGTGTCCTCTTTTAGCGGGTGAGTTGAGTTTAACAAGAAATTTGCCGGGAATACGCAGTGAATGTTGTTTTTTGAGCGAATTTACAGGTATTAAGGCTCGGCCGATGTTTTTGGATTTCACAGTTGCAAATGTGGACGTGCAGAGGGAAATGGCCGGTGAAAATATAACTTTTACGGTCTCCTTAGCCCTCTGAATGACTTTAATTTCAATAACAGGCGTATGGAGGGCAGCAAGCGGTAAATACCTGTTAATTGACGAACAGAGGTCGTATGGGCGCGCACGGTTGATGCTGTGGAGGTCGCCTTGGTCAATTGAGCAGGTTGGAAGAGTTTTTAGGACGTAAACGTTCATGCAGAGAAAACAGTAGAGAAATGTGCAAACAATGGAAAAATAGACGTTTTTTGGCTTAATATGGGCTTTTTATGATTTTGGCGCTTTTTAGTGATGACGTCAGCATGACGTCATTGGTGGGTCAAGGTCAAGTGACGTCAGCTGATGTCATCGGGTGACGTGTCAGTACACTGTTGGTCCATGGGGGATGGTGCGGTGGCAGCCATGTTAGCGGCCAGGTGGACGAATAACAAGGGTGAGGACAAGCAGACATGACGTGGCGATGTATTGGTGGAAAACAGTTTGCGGTTAGGACCGTAGCGGTTACAGTTAAGGCTAGCCGCTACGGTCTCTCGGGGCGGTTTAGGTACGGTCTTAGAACTGTCAGACCCGGCTCCGAGAGCCTTCATCGCGCGACGCGTGGAGTGGCCCTGACGTGACGCAACGTCACCTTCTCGGGCGTTAACGGTCGGCTGCGGGGGCTGCTCCGATATTACTGTGGATCGTCGGATCCTCGGGACCTGATCCGACGGTAGGCGGAGCAACAACGTGCTCGGAGTATATGCGCGGGCGGAAAACTTTGGGTTGTGGGTTTTTTAATGGTTTTTCAATGTTTTTCCATTTAAACAAACTGCGCGCTAACTCTTTGGAAATGTGCCAGAGGCGGGCTTTTAGACTTTGGGTAATTTTTGCAAGGATTTAAGGGTAAAAGAGGGTTTATAAGGGTTTTTTCAATGCAAATGGCAGTTTGAGGAGCAAGTTGGCTTGTAGCGAAGGGGGAATGGGACGTGATAGGTTCACCAAGGTGACCAGAGGTCACTTTGGTTCCTTTTGAAGAACATATGGCTATAATTCCAAAAGGAGGAGTATTTATAGGATTTGGCGCTTTATACACCATAGTGTTAATATTATTTAGGGGAAGGGTAAGATAGGGGAGCTATATAGTAGAATTAGAGGTTAGTATGAATGAGGGAGCAAATGAAGGGGATCTCACTGAGTTTATCTGAAATTGATTTAGTTTTGAGAGTAGATCAAAATGAAAAGATCTTAAACAAGAAATGTGGCCTTTGTATGAACAAGAACCACCATAAAACCATGATCTTTCTCCATAAATCTCAGCTGAAAAGGGAATGTTAATAATGGAGTGAAGGGGGAAAGGGAGGTTAGTCATGCTCCTTGCTGCAATTTGATGGAATTAACCACTTTGTCCATTGAGAGATTTTGCCTTGGCAATACATCTTTTGACATATGTGCAATGGTGAAAATGCCCTTTCTGCAACCACAACTACTTACCCAGCTATTTTCCTAGCATTTTTTGTTTCTCCATTGGAGGGTGCACTTGGACTTGCAAACCCTTACTTGCCTTTTCTTTTCTTTGGCTCTTTCTTTATTCTTTTCTATCTACTTCTGCCCTTATCTCTTCCAAGGTCCCAGATTAGGCTGTTGGGATCATTTTCTTCTCTACCTAAACTAGTTGTCTGCCAAGATTAAGCAGTTTGGACAGACTGCTTTCTCTATTCTACAACAAAAAATTTAAACATGGCATGATCCAGATTAGACTGTTGGATCATCCATCAAAATTGGAATAAGGTCATCAACATTGAAACACTATACACACCTCTTGTTCTCTAGGAAATATGGGATCTTTGTGATATCAAAGCAGAGCATATTTGGACTTTCTTTGGCCAATCATGAAATATGAAACCTATTGGTATAGGTATCCAACAGTGGCTCCACATGGGGATGGTTTTTCTTTTGAAAGACCAAGAACAGCAGGTCAGATTGCCTTGCTCTTTAGCTGCCCATACCAATCTTTGAAATTTGCTGCAATTGGTGTATCAAAACTGTGCGCTTCCTTTTTGAAAGACCTCTGATCCTATTTGCCTCTTGCTGTTTGGTGAATCACTTGGAAAACTGTATTTTATAATCTAAAACAGAAAACAATATGTACATCTGCATATATACAGTGAATCCTTAGGTTCCACTCATGGGGAATAGTCAAAGTAGTGCTTCAGCATCCTGCCATTGACAGGACCTTCATCCAAGTCAGTTTCAGTCAGACTTTTAAGGAAGTAAGTGTTGTTACCTTGTACTGCTTGGACAGCAAATGGTCCTCTCCATAAAGAGTCAAACTTTCCATGTTTTCCTTTCTCTTCTCTTCTTGCATCCCACTTTAAGACTTTGTCCCCCACATTGAAATCTTCTGCTTTGGTTCTTCTATCAAAGGCCTTTTTCAGTTTCTCTTGTAATTTCTGCATTCTGCTGAAAACTTGTTCTCTGGTCTGCTGTAAACAGATTATCTGATTAATTCTCCTTTGCATATCATTTGGCTCTGCTTGACTTTCTTGCAGAAGCTTCATAACCGGTACTCCTAGTGATGAAGGAAATCTGGCTTCTAATCCATAGACTAACTCATATGGGCTGGTCCCAATTGATCTTTTTGTTGTTAGTCTGTCTGCCCATAAAGCATTGACTAGTTTCTTATGCCAGTTCTTTTTGTTCTCTTCTAGCACCTTCTTTATGATATTTATTAAACTTTTGTTTGATGATTCAGCAAGGCCATTTCCTTGAGGATAGTAAGCAGTAGAATGGCCCAAAGTAATGTGAAATTTATGGCAGAAGTTCACCATTTTCTTGGATCTGAAGGCAGCAGCATTGTCTGTTATTATCTTGTCTGGACAGCCAAATCTAGCCAGTATATTGTTTTCCAAAAACTGAATAATTACTGAATCATTTGCTTGTCTGCATGGGGCAGCTTCAATCCACTTGGTGAAGTAGTCTGTTGCTGTTAAAATCCATCTGTGTTGTCCTGAAGATGAGGGATGAATTTCCCCAATGAAATCCAAGCCCCACTGTTGGAAAGGTCTTTCTGTTGCAATGGGCTTCAAAGGAAGCGGCAGCAGCTGTCTTTTGCCTTCAAACAGCTGGCATTTGTGGCATGAGGCTGTGAATTTCTTAACATCAGAGAACATGGTGGGCCAGTAATAACCAGCTCTCAATATCTTGTCCACAGTGGACTTCCAGTACAAATGTCCACCACAGTCTCCAGCATGAAAATCTTGCATGATATTGTTAGTTTCATTCTCTATTAGACAGTGCAGCAATATACCTTCATGGTTTTTCCAAAGTAAATTTCCATCTATCACACAAAATCTAGATGTTTTCATTTTTAGGAACCTGCACTTAGTTCTGGACAGTCCTAGGGGAGCACACAGGTTTTGTAACACATAGCAGATATCAGAGTACCAAGGAGATTGTTCAAAGGCTACATTGATCTTTGGAGTCGCCAGCTCTGTTTCACTGTTCAGTTGGTTGATATCTAAGGCTTGGAAATTTGCTTCTGTCATTAATTTGGCCAAACCTTGCCCTTTTATTAGCTTAGTAGGTCTTATTTCAATGTCAAATTCTAGTATGTTTGCAATCCATTTTCCTCTCCTGCCCTCTAAGTTTTCTTGGGTGAGAATGTCTTTGACAATAGGACTTGGTACGTAAGCCACAACATGGGAGTAAAGGATGTAAATCCTAAAGTCTTTAATAGCTTTGATCAAAGCATAGGCTTGTTTCTCCATAATTTGATACTTAAGGGGGGCATCTCTAAGAGCTCTGCTGAAAAAGGCAATAGGTTTCTCATTCCCTTGGTCATCTTTCTGTAATAAAACAGCAGCAATAGTATGTTGGGAGGCAAAGGAGAAAATGATAAAGTCTCTGTCAAACTGAGGATTGGTTAACACTGGGGTTTGAGTCAAGGCCAATTTTATACTTTCAAAGGCTTGTTTTGCTTCAACAGTCCATTTGACCTTTGAATCTTTCTTTAGCATATTGTTTAGTAGTTTGATTAATTCTGCTAAATTAGGGATAAACCTTCTTAAAAAATTGATTTTCCCTAAGAATCCTTGCAACTCCTTGACATTCCTTGGGTGAGGCATTTGTAGGATAGCTTGTATCCTGTCTGGATCAATTCTTATGCCATCTTTTGAAATAATGTGTCCTAAGAGTTTCCCTTCTTCCAAGCCAAATAATGACTTCTTGGGGTTTAAGGAAATGCCCTATTTCCTGCATGTTATGAAAATCTGTCTCAAATGTTTCAAGTGTTCTTGGTCAGACTTAGAAAAAGGTGTGAGGTCATCCAAATAAATGACAAGGAAATCATGAATTTCCTTTGCGAAAGCAATATCCATTGCTCTTTGAAATGTTGCCCCTGCGTTTTTCAATCCAAAGGGCATTTTCACATACTTGAAAGTCCCCCATGGGGTTGTAAATGCAGTTTTGTCTTGATCATCAGGGTGTACTAGGATTTGGTTAAAGCCTGAGAATCCATCAAGCAATGATATCCTTGAAGCCCCTATTACTCTTTGAAGGATGTGATCCATTTTGGGTAGAGGGTAGTTATCTTTGAGTGATACTTGATTCAAATTCCTTAAGTCTACACAAAGTCTAATCTCACCAGTTTTCTTTCTTGTAGGGACCAAATTTGAAATCCACTCAGAGAACCTGATTGGTGCTATGATACCAGCTTTGAACATTTTCTGTAATTCTTTTTCAATGGAAGGAAGGAGCACAGGATTGATTCTTCTCAATTTCTGTTTGAATGGTTTTTGATTAGGCTTGAGGGGAATGGTGTGCTGGATGACAGAGGTATCATAAGACTTTAGATCCTCATATCCCCAAGCAAAAACATCTTGAAATTCTTTAAAGAGATCAATGTATTTGGGCTTTTGATCAGGGGGCAAAGAGGCAGATAGCTTTATTATTTTAGGCTTGTCAGTAGTACCAATGTTGCATTCTTCAACTGCTGCATCTAATGGCTGCATCTTTGGCTTCCTAGGGATGTCATTTGAATCAAAAATATCCTCTAGTGGGGTAAGGCCTACTGGAAGGAAATTGTCTTTGAGTTGTATGATTTCAGCTTCAGCGTTGCTCATCTCTTCACAGTCAATTTGGTGAATTTGCTGAATGTTTTCATTGCTGAAAATGGTTGGAGTCAGTAATTGTTTTGCTGTTCTAGGTGACATTGGGTGAGCAGACTGTTGAAACTGTATTTGTGATGGACTTGCTGACTCAAGTATTTGTGATTGACTTGCTCCATCAATATCAATATTTAATCCTGTGAACTCTTGTTGCAAGGTTAAAAAATTGTTTATTTGCATGTCATCCTCAAATACTTGCCATTCTTTGACATTGTTTGGAATAGAGGGTCTGTATTTGACCTCGGCTGTGAAACAGTTATTGGGTTCTAGTGGGAAGCTGAAGGTGCTGGCAAATGTTGCCAAACTGTGTGCGTGGAGATTGTGGCCCCTTGAAATTTTTGTGATAAAGAACTCAGAGAAAGTCTCTAATATTTCAATTACAGCAGATCTGTAGGATCTTAATCTTTTGTCATTGGTGACAAAGTTTCCTTTCACTTGTTGAATTACTAGATCAGAGTCTCCCATGATGGAGAGTTTAGGAGCTTGTAGTGATTTTGCTAGCTTTAGGCCCAGCAACAGAGCTTCATACTCTGCCATATTGTTAGTGCATCTAAAATTTAACCTATAAGCCCTGCCTTCTGCATAGCCTTTCTCTTTGTTATGTATCCAAATTCCAGCTCCTGCCCCTAATTTGTTTACTGACCCATCAAATTCTAGGACCCACAGGATATCTTGCTGAACAGGAGATTTAAAATTCTGTTCATGGGATGGCAATGTGAGCATGAGTTGGGGTTTCTTTTCCCATTTGTTTTCTAGGATAATTTCATCACTTGTTTGACAATCTTTGACAACTAGAGGAGGGATACTGTGTATTGTTGGGCTGATTGATGTTTGGCAGG
Organism: Pinus tabuliformis; assembly: GCA_031772625.1. Lineage (NCBI taxonomy): Eukaryota > Viridiplantae > Streptophyta > Pinopsida > Pinales > Pinaceae > Pinus > Pinus tabuliformis. Next base: position 1,240,616,550 of record CM062809.1, read on the forward strand.
TGATACTTGTTTGATCAATGTTTTGTTCTTGTATGAGTGTTTCGGTCCTAATGTCATTGTTTGAGAGGCATATGCTGTCATTGAAGAGGATGAAGGAGTCTATGTCCGAATGGACAGCATATATTGGAAAATTTTGAGGCTTTTCTTCACTGCTGACCATATACTTCATGAGTGTTTCCCTGTAAAGTCTTTTTGGTTGCCCAAAGACAGAGATAGTGGCATATGACATGTCTAATTGCAGGGAGCCTTGGAGCTTGGCTCCCCATGATCTTGATAACAGCATCCCGTATTTGGGTGGGATATCAGCGACTACAACATCCATTAGAATGGTTTTGTTGGGATATTGAACCAGGGACACACATAAATCTTTTATCAGGCCTAAACATTTGACTTGGCTAGAATCAAAAGAAAACAAGTCTTTGTATGGTCTTGTTATATCCAAGTTCAATCTTTCCATGACTGCTTTTGGCATAAGGTTGTGAGAGGCGCCTGAATCGAACATTGCATTATGCAGTATTTTATCATGAACATGCAAGCTGACATAAAAAGTTAAAACCCCTATGACTACTGTTTTTCCATCTACCTCTGGGCCGAACAGTAATTCTGGGGTGTCATCTAGTACGTTTACATCATCTTTGCTAGTAGTGAGTTGAAGGGATTTCTTGATCTGTTGCTTATAGATGTCATGCTTGGCTAGTTCTGAGAGGGGAATTGCTATCTTTAGCTTGCCAATCTCTGTACCTAGGTCAAAGGGTTTGTCAATTTGGGTTTTAGAGTCACGGATAGCAGTCTTTTCTTTGTTCATTAAATCTTCTTGTTGGATTTCATCTTGATTTTGAGACCTACCCCTTGTACTCATGTCTTGTGGGGTAATGTTTGGATCGGGGTGAGAGGACGAAGTTGCCATGGGCTGTTGAAGTGGGGACAGTAGTTCAGTAACCTCCTCAACTACAATTTCTTCTGCAGGCAAGTTTATTTTGTCATTAGGTTCTGTGACCATGGTTTCTTTAGACCTCTGTTTATCCTTTATCTTTTCAGGCTGATTTACGTTCACAGTCCTACTCCTTAGCTTGTACTGTTTATGGACTTCATAGACAGCAGTATCATATCCTTGTTTAAAGTCAAAGGATTCTCCTGATTTAGTTTGGAATGTTTTGATTTCATCCTCCTCATGGTCCTCTTGTGTTAAAAAAACATGGCTTTTACCATCCAAACCCATTAAGTTAATTTCAGGATCTTGATTGAGCTGATTGGCTGTGGAAGTTTCTGCATAATTTTCTTGAAAAGGGGGTCTAATGTCTTGGTCGGCACTTGTCTTTCCTATGTTTGGGTTCTGAGTTCTCCTAAAATTCGGGTTTCTAGGAGGGTTGCTTTGTGATGCCTCCCATGATGATTTTCTTTCAACTGATTCCACTCTTTCACCCAATCTCTTCATGCTGTTTAGTATTGCATCCAGCTTTTGATCAAAACCTGAGGGTTCTTCTCTGAAACCAGTCTTCTTTTCCAATTTTGCTCTGTTTCTTTTGGCAATTAGGTTAGCCTCTACAGTGACTGCAACCCTTTGAGCTTCTGCAAGGGTTGGAGGATCTCTTTCTTTCAACTGATAGGCCATATCAGAATCAAAACCGTCAGGGAAGTTATACAGGGCCAAATCAGGAGGGGGCCTTAAGTTCTGTGTGATAGCATTATATACATTGTTAAACCTAGCACAATATTCCAAAACTGTTTCTTGGGGACCTCTTTTAATAGTGTTATATTCACCAAGTATGTGGAGAGGATCTTTCTTCTTCTCCCATCTCTCAGTAAAGGCTTCGTAAAGCTGATCAGGTGTTGTAATGGAGTTTGCATTGAGGGATCTGAACCAAGTTCTAACATCCCCAGTTAAGCTTTGAACAAAAATTCTCATCCTGACACTGTTATCATCTATTTCATAGGTCTCAAAGTGGTCTTGCATCTTCTTAGCATGCTGGACAGCTGTCAAAGGGCCATGGGAGTCAAAAAATGAGATTTTGGTTTGGTAGTCTTGGGGTAGAGCTGGAGCATTAGCTGGTAGCTGCAGAGGTGCATACCTGTTGGCCATGTTTATGGGATTTACAGGGTTGACAGGAATAAATGGGACAGCAGGGATTACTGGTGTAACAGGGTTAATGGGATGGGTAACAAATGGGGAACTGGTTGAAAGAGTATGTGCAGTGGGTGAAGATGTAAGAGGAGGACTTTGAGGTGTTGATGATGAACTAGGGGAACTGGGAGTGGACCGGAAAAGAACTTTGCAGGGTGTGGGAATGCAGATAGGCTGATCTGAAATTATATCTGACTCAGCAGGCTTCTCCTGCTTTTGCTGTCTCCTAATGTTCTTTGGAATGATATTTGGATTATCAACAATGATAGGTTGATTAGGGTCAGGGTTTGCCCTAGTGTGCCTTGGGTTTCTTTTGGGAGCCAGCTTCTAATTTCTTTGAATTTGTACAAGAAGTTTATATATGCAAGGACTGGATGCGAATTTTGGAATGGCTATATATGTTCCAAAGCTAGGATGAAGATTCCCTAATTAGCTCTTCCCTAAAGCTGTCCCTGTATCACAGAAACAGTTCTGAGGCCTCTTGGCTAGTTTCAGGCTTGATGGTAGCTTTGGAAGATAGATAGTAATTGAAAAATCTTGAGAAGTCCCCAGTGGAGTCGCCAATAATGTTAGCACCCAGGTTGTTCCCTATGACTCCCAAGGGAATACGGCCGGGGTAACCACTAACCAATCTTTTGATCACTGTTTCTAGCCAAACTGTGATCAGAGAGGGCTCTCTCTTTATGATTTGTATCTGTTTATGATAGGGTTTTAGGCTAGGTGTTATGCACAGGTTTTGTTTATGTTTTGGTTGAAGATTTTCTTTCAGGTCTTGTGATATAATGTTCGAAGAGTCAAATATCATTGGGCAATGGAGTCTAGGGCTGTAGGTGTCTAGAAACCTTGAGGTGAATTGGTGAAACTTACAGGGCCATTTGGATACTTCATAGAACAAAATTTTTGACTTATAACACAAAAAGGTGAAAAAACCAGTGAAAGCAATTAAGAATTTTCACTAAAGTATTCAAGTATTTCCACCACACTAGGTATGAGAAACGGATAGATGTCTCAGGGGCAGACTTGAATCCCTGGGAATGCCTATCACTGTAAAAGATATAGTTTTAAAGTGCAGCAATTAAGAATTACACTTCATTCACTGTATCTGAAGAAAACATAGATAATAGCTCAGATTGAGTTCAGGTTAATCAGTGATTAAATCCTGGAACTATTCTTCTACTTTGCTATTAAGTGTAAAACATTTAAACGATAAAAGAGAACAAAAGACTCGAAAAACATGTAACACAGGGATTTAAGAAAGACTTATTGTTTTACGAAACACTCTGGAATCCTGCAACATTCACCATTCATCACAATGCATCAAGGTACGCCAAGCTTTGGAAATTCCATTCACCCTTTGTATTATTTCTCTGAGAATTTTACAGCAAATGAGATGCCCAAAATGAAAATAACAACAACCCCTTAAGCTTCAGTGAGGGGCGAATATATACATATAATTTTACAAAAATATCTGAGTTCTAAGTTATCTCAGACTTAATGTTCTCACCAACTCTTGAGATATTATTATCAGAAATTTATTACAGCATTGAATACAAAATAAAGGCGTCTTGATGTTCTGTCAGAAGATATTTTGGCCTTTGGGAGCTGCTAAGTCGGTTGGGATACTTTGATCAAATGCTGGAGAACCCGACTTTATGGCTCGTGTGCTGTATTTTGGGTCTGCCACCTGTGATTGTGATTGCTGCTGTGGTGAGTAAATAGCTCTGCCGAGCTGGCTCAGCATCTGTCTTTTCCTTGTGGAGTTATCCACCAAAATTCTGCCTGTTCATGACTGTTCATAAACTGGAGGAAATTAACGCTACAGGTTCTGGCTTGATAAGATTATCTGTGTCAAATTCCTCCATACTTCCTGTGTGGGCAATTGATGATTTATGATTGCCCCCATAGTCTCATCTGCTTCTGTATACTTAAAGAAATTTGGTGGTGTATCAAACAGGTGATCAATTTCATTCATGATAAAAAACAGGTTATCCACCCTATCATACAAATTCTGTCCTGATGCTGGCCCTGCTTCTGCTGAGGTACTGGGCTGTTTTGCAATTTGGGCTGCAGCATGGGCATCCACCCTTTTGATGTAATTTTCCAGGGTAAGCAGTCTTCCTACACTGCTTAAAATGCTGGGGAGGCCTCTGTTTTGTAATGCCAGGAATCTGTCCAGGAATTTGTTGATTTCGGTCTGCATGTCCTGTGTTCTCCTTTCCAGTGTTCCAACTAGGCTTCTTAGTGTCAGGACTCTTTTAACTACTGAGATTGTTTCAGTCCTATTAGTAATTCCCATGGTGGCCAGCTGAGAGCTTGTCTTGTTATTTAAAATATTGATCATTCTGCTGGCAGCATCTGGCATGTGGCCAAGGCTTGCTCTTGCTCTGTGTATTTCCTTGTTTGCCTTTGTGATGAGTGCTATTTGCTCATCCATAGTCTCAATATACTGCCACTGATTGGTGATGGATCGACCAATGTTGCCCCAGAGGACTGCTTTTAGTTCTGCTGTTACCTTTTCTAGTGCAAGCTCTTTTTCTAGTTCAGCTATTCTCTTTTTTAGAGCTTTTACCTCTCTTTCCTTTGCTGCCTCATTCTGCTTGCTTTTGTCAAATCTTTCATTCACCTTAGTCAAAGACCTTTTGACTTCATCAAGCTCTTTCATTTGGGATTCAAGAACTTGGATCTCAGCTTGCAGTTTCTGCATATCCAGACTAGGAGTCTGCTCTGTTGTTGGCGTAGTTGTTGCTGTAGTTCCTGTCTGCTGAGGAGGAAGAGTAGTTGTTGGAGGAGTTTCTTCAAGATTGATTACTTCCGGAGGGGGCTGGGAAGTTTGGCCCTCTTCTCTCTGTTTCAATGCTGTCTGTAATGCTGCCTTTGCAGCTTCTGATTGTCCTAGCTGGTCTTGAGTCCGAACCAGCTCCTTGTATAAGGATATCATCAAATCCGTAGCATCCTTTTCTAGCCTTTGCTGAGCAACTTCATCTGTTTGAGGATGGATGGTGGCTAGGAGCTTGATTTTCTTCCTTAAGGCAGCCATGTCTTGATCCCTTATCTTTAACAATTCTTGGATACCTTTAACATCTTTAGGATCATGTCCTATTTCTATAATTACATCCTCCAAGGACTTGATTCTGTTGTCCTTGGCTTGTGATGATGCTCTCTCCAATTCCAGCTGAGAGGCTGTATTATCAAGGCTGCTCTTCAATTTGTAGTTTTCCAATGTTTCATCTGCCAAGGAGGCATACACCATTTCACCAGTTTGTTTATGCAGTTCGATTTTATCCATAGGGTGTATATCTTTGGCCAGTACCTCCATGTTGGTCCGTAGGTAATCCGAGGTAGATTGGGGATGCAGAGTTGTGGGCATGAAGTGACTCATGATCATTTTGCCTTCACTTACATCAAAGGCAGACATGAGTCTTTGCTGATTGGTGGGAGCCAGGTTCAGCAAATGATTGTACAGCTGTACTTTAATAGGATCACTCCTCCTTTTAATGTCGATAAACTGCTGTTTGATGCTTACCTGTCCTTCTTTGTGCTGGCTGGAGGAGCTGACCTCCCCTCCCATAGCTCTATCATATTCATGCTGGAAAGAACTGGCTGATACTTCTCGGCTGGGTGGGCCCATGCCCGATGCTTGTCTTATTGCCTCATCATCTTCTGGGAAGTCATTCAACCTTTGCCTTTTCTCTCCCTGATCGATGGATGAAGTCAGGGGAGTCTCTCTATCTCTTTTCCTGGTTAAGTCCTCCTTTTGTGGGGTTTGGAGGACCGATGTATCAATAGTAGTTTCTGCCCTAGGAGGCACTATATTCTGAGCCTGTTGCTCAGTGGAACTAGGAGTGTCAATCACCTTTCCTTGCTGCAAGGGTTGCTGTTCCTTAAGTGACACTTCTTCTTGCTGTTGCCCTTTCTGTTGCTGCTCCATCTCTTCTTGCTGTTGCACCAATGTTTCCACTTGCTCTTCTGTCAATGGAGGTGGCTGTTCCACCTGTTTCCCTTTATCTTTGCTTGTTGTCTGCGGTGCCTTCTCGGCAGTTTGCTGCTGTGTTGTTGATGATGTAGTAGCTGCTCCAAGCCGCTTTTTGTATGTGAGGGGAACCTGTCCACAAGTTTCTAAGTCAGCTTCCTTTTGAATGTTTCTGGCTTCTCTTTCTAGAAGCTCTTCAGCAGTTATTTCTTCTTCTAAGGTACCCTCTTCCCAGCTTAAGGCATTGGCATACTGTTCAATCTCAGGTTGTCTCTTGTGTGCATAACCACCCAATTTGTATTTTATCCTCCTGAGGGAGACAAAATGATTGGGGTCATAGGGTATCCATTCAAAACTAGTTTGCAGTCTGAGGCCTTCCAGGATAGTGTTTGCCTCTTTCCATCCCTCCTCTTTTCTGTTATATAGGAAAGGACCCAGCTGGCTCCTCACCTTTAGCTGTGACTTCTTGTTCTTGCTCTGAAAATGCAGGTAGTCTGAGTTGCCAAACTGTCTGAAATATTCCAAGGCAAAAAGCCTCATGGGGACATACCTTGGCAATCTAAAAGGTGTCAACTCACAGCCATATATTCTGATGACTGTGTGGTTTTGGTAGAAGTACCAATTACCAATGCTGTAGGACTTATTCAAATGGAGAATTCTCCTCATGTCATCAGTTAGTCTAGGAGGAGGAGTACCCTGCAGTACTGTCATGGCTGGATAAATGAATAAGTCAATGAACTCAGAGTATGTGTAAGGGGATACAGATGTATGATGAAAAACAGAGGTCCAGAACACAACTGACCTTGGACTTCCCTGGGCATTGAGTTGCTTCAAAGGAAAAGAGAAGGTAGCTGGTTGATAAAACAAGAAGAGGTGGTATATGTATGAGGTATACCTGAATAGTCTTTCTCTCTTTAAGTTCATGAACTGGTCATGGATTTTATCTGCAATGTATATAGCATAATCATAATGCACAGCTGGGGGCTTACCAGGAGAGAATAGAGACAGCATTGCTATTATGGTTTCATCCACATCCTCCATTCCCTTGAATCCTAGGGCATGGCTGATCAAATCCACTAACATCCTGCCCAATTCATTCAAGTACTGATATCCAATAGGAGGAGTTCTGACAGATTCAGAGCCAGGTTTTACAAACAGCTGATTGATTTTAATGAGTTGGTCGCTTGACAGCTTGCTCCCTTTCTTTATCAAATTCTGAATATGGAGTGGGGTCAATTGCTTAGCAGTATGGAAGTGCAGCATTTCATTTATACTCTCTGGGGTGATGTGGAACAAAACTAAGCCTGAGGGGCTAATGACAGCTCTTCGGCTTGGGTCATAGCATTCCTGGCAGCTGTATATCAACTCTGGCATAGGATTTACCTGGGGGAGGTTGTAGATTGGCAGGTTTGAGTCCCAAATCCCCAAGATGTCTGCTCCACTCAGGTGCTGGGCTTTCAACTCATTCAGCATCTGGATATTATACTTGGAGCCCATAAGAAACCAGTCCAGCATTTGATAATCCATATCTCCCAGGGCTTTCCACTCCAATTCCTGGTGAGGGGCATTGAGGGGCTTGATGTTGAGAGCAATGGGAGTCTCCATGATCTTCTTCAAAGTTCAACAATTGTGGGTGGATGGTTTAATGGAAGCAACACAGAATAGAAGTGATTTTCTGTAAAAACAGTTTGTATCTCAGGTACCAGAGGAGGAATTTACACAACAGCAGTTGAAATACTGTTTGTTTTAGGAGCAGGGCTTCTCTATGGTCTCACTGTGTCCTCTTTTAGCGGGTGAATTGAGTTTAACAAGAAATTTGCCGGGAATACGCAGTGAATGTTGTTTTTTGAGCGAATTTACAGGTATTAAGGCTCGGCCGATGTTTTTGGACTTCACAGTTGCAAATGTGGACGTGCAGAGGGAAATGGCCGGTGAAAATATAACTTTTACGGTCTCCTTAGCCCTCTGAATGACTTTAATTTCAATAACAGGCGTATGGAGGGCAGCAAGCGGTAAATACCTGTTAATTGACGAACAGAGGTCGTATGGGCGCGCACGGTTGATGCTGTGGAGGTCGCCTTGGTCAATTGAGCAGGTTGGAAGAGTTTTTAGGACGTAAACGCTCATGCAGAGAAAACAGTAGAGAAATGTGCAAACAATGGAAAAATAGATGTTTTTTGGCTTAATATGGGCTTTTTATGATTTTGGCGCTTTTTAGTGATGACGTCAGCATGACGTCATTGGTGGGTCAAGGTCAAGTGACGTCAGCTGACGTCATCGGGTGACGTGTCAGTACACTGTTGGTCCATGGGGGATGGTGCGGTGGCAGCCATGTCAGCGGCCAGGTGGACGAATAACAAGGGTGAGGACAAGCAGACATGACGTGGCGATGTATTGGTGGAAAACAGTTGGCGGTTAGGACCGTAGCGGTTACAGTTAAGGCTAGCCGCTACGGTCTCTCGGGGCGGTTTAGGTACGGTCTTAGAACTATCAGACCCGGCTCTGAGAGCCTTCATCGCGCGACGCGTGGAGTGGCCCTGACGTGACGCAACGTCACCTTCTCGGGCGTTAACGGTCGGCTGCGGGGGCTGCTCCGATATTACTGTGGATCGTCGGATCCTCGGGACCTGATCCGACGGTAGGCGGAGCAACAACGTGCTCGGAGTATATGCGCGGGCGGAAAACTTTGGGTTGTGGGTTTTTTAATGGTTTTTCAATGTTTTTCCATTTAAACAAACTGCGCGCTAACTCTTTGGAAATGTGCCAGAGGCGGGCTTTTAGACTTTGGGTAATTTTTGCAAGGATTTAAGGGTAAAAGAGGGTTTATAAGGGTTTTTTCAATGCAAATGGCGGTTTGAGGAGCAAGTTGGCTTGTAGCGAAGGGGGAATGGGACGTGATAGGTTCACCAAGGTGACCAGAGGTCACTTTGGTTCCTTTTGAAGAACATATGGCTATAATGCCAAAAGGAGGAGTATTTATAGGATTTGGGGCTTTATACACCATAGTGTTAATATTATTTAGGGGAAGGGTAAGATAGGGGAGCTATATAGTAGAATTAGAGGTTAGTATGAATGAGGGAGCAAATGAAGGGGATCTCACTGAGTTTATCTGAAATTGATTTAGTTTTGAGAGTAGATCAAAATGAAAAGATCTTAAACAAGAAATGTGGCCTTTGTATGAACAAGAACCACCATAAAACCATGATCTTTCTCCATAAATCTCAGCTGAAAAGGGAATGTTAATAATGGAGTGAAGGGGGAAAGGGAGGTTAGTCATGCTCCTTGCTGCAATTTGATGGAATTAACCACTTTGTCCATTGAGAGATTTTGCCTTGGCAATACATCTTTTGACATATGTGCAATGGTGAAAATGCCCTTTCTGCAACCACAACTACTTACCCAGCTATTTTCCTAGCATTTTTTGTTTCTCCATTGGAGGGTGCACTTGGACTTGCAAACCCTTACTTGCCTTTTCTTTTCTTTGGCTCTTTCTTTATTCTTTTCTATCTACTTCTACCCTTATCTCTTCCAAGGTCCCAGATTAGGCTGTTGGGATCCTTTTCTTCTCTACCTAAACTAGTTGTCTGCCAAGATTAAGCAGTTTGGACAGACTGCTTTCTCTATTCTACAACAAAAAATTTAAACATGGCATGATCCAGATTAGACTGTTGGATCATCCATCAAATTTGGAATAAGGTCATCAACATTGAAACACTATACACACCTCTTGTTCTCTAAGAAATATGGGATCTTTGTGATATCAAAGCAGAGCATATTTGGACTTTCTTTGGCCAATCATGAAATATGAAACCTATTGGTATAGGTATCCAACAACCCCATCCTAGAAAGGACTTGCTACAGCAGGGAGACAAGCTCATGCAGCTTCATGGAACCTCGCTTTCTCCCAACTCTCGACAAATCGACACCATGCAGTCCCAAATCCCTTAACCAGATAAGTTGATGCATGGAGAAGATTAGCCCACCACCTCGCTTGGATCTGCGACGTTCCATTGTGCTTAGCGTCACCCTTCATCACTTATTCACCATGGACAATACACTTACCAGCGACTCTCTTAGATCGATCAACACGATGCCAAATCCAAGACTCGATATTGCCGCCACCTCTTGCAAGGGTATTTACCACCTACATGCATGGAGCCACCGCACCTATCACCTCAAGCATGCGAAGGGTGGTGGGTTTGTACCCCAAAGCCATTTGTATCAAACTGTCATGATGGGAGTGTTGTCCAGCTCACACCCTCATCAAGAGGGTTGATTTATGAATTAGAATCGACAGGAAAATGTGTTTATATATATATATATATATATATATATATATATATATATATATATATATATATATATATATATATATATATATATATATATATATATAATAGTGGTGGGATAGTTATTAGTAACTACTATTTGTGAATGCAAGTTTATTTATATTTATATTATTCTCTTTAAAGAAAATTGTTATCTAAAGCAATCTTTTGATTATTGATAACCTTATAAGAAATAATTTGATTCTGTATCTAAAATAATTTGTTGATCATCCATAAGAAGCTTTCTCTTAAGTATTTCATTACTTTTTAGAAAAACAATTTCTCACCCAAACAAAAATAATTATCACTTATATTTCAAAATCACACCAAACAAAATTTATGTAGCGTGGTTTAAACAATTATTTTTGGTTTTTTGGTAAATTTTGTCATGCAATAAAAATATTTTAGAATTCATAAGTTCAAGTTTTATAAATAGCTAACTTTGAGTTTTTGTCATTTTTCAAGACCTTTTGTTCATTGTTGGGGTAGTATGAAGACAATGCGTGATTCTCTCGATGATCAATATAGTGTTGGCATGTCTCCTTTTAAAATAAAAGTATAATATTTTATTTAAAAGAAATATTATGTGACAAAAATAATATACATGTTTTGTATGAAATAGATGTGGAAAAAATATTTCTCTCTCACTCTTAGTCATAAATAAAATATTTTACTCTCACTAAAAATAAAAAAAACTTTGTATTTGTACTCTTACTTATAAGCAAAACCTAAAATTCTTATACATTTTAAAAATATTTTAATACAACGTTTAAATAAAATATTTGAATATCTTAGACAAATAATCAGAGGTATAATACACTTTGAAAACCCTAGCGACAGAGCCATGGAACCCTGCGTGCCAACATCTGCACTGTACGTTGGCTACAGGGGACGGGAGGAGACATTCAGCTACAAATCCAAAGGTGGTGAAGCACCCATGCCCACTACAGGGAAAGCCAATGCACGACACCTCCAGTGCTTCGCAGCTGCACTCGGTACACTGAGCAACGAAAACGGCGAGAGGAGGAAAGGGACCACTGACTAAGACAACGTTAATTTTGTAGGCCACTATGCTACCGGATCTGAGGTCTGGGACAACCTGTCCTTCTCGCACCCTCACTATAAATCAGGGTCTGATATTGTTGCTCTGGTAAGGCTTCTGCATGGATCCGGGCTGATCCCTTTCACCAAGGCAGGGCGCTTCAACCTTAGATCTGGCATAGATCCAACAGATCTACCTTATAATAGGGAGAAGGACCCACAAAAAGCCCAGATCTGGAGGCCTATACACAGAAAGTCTCCTATATGCCCTAATCCACAACCCCAACATGCATAGGAAGATAAAATATGGGTAGGGCAGTCTGGAGCCTAACTATCCCCAATATTAATGCTGACCCTCACAGCCCATGCACCAGATCCGACAAAAGAGGACCTCAAAAACTCAACAGATCTAAGGGGCAAGCGGATCGAAGGCGCCATTGAAGGCTGGTACAGGACGAAGCACATAGGAATAACAACGAGACAAACAGACCTGATAAAATCAAGCGTTTTGGCAGCACATCCCGCAAGAACACAGATGGACATACACACAAAAGAAGAGGATCTGACAAAGATTTTCATAAAAACCCTGGAAGGCAAGTCAGTTTGTTGGAGGATCTGGGATGGGAGGAAAATCCAAGAGCTAAAGAATAGAATCCAGAACCAGTTGGGTATTCCTACACATCTACAAAATCTGATCTGCTCTAGGCATAGCTTACAGGACAACCTTACACTCAAGGACTATGGTATCAATGCAGATGCAACCATAACAATTAATTTGCGACTGAAGGGGGGAAGTGTTGGAGCCAGCTCTAAAAGCACAAGCTCCTTCAAGGATGTGGTCAAAGGCAAGGAACAAGTCAAAACTTCAGCATCAGTGGAGCTTCCAGGACCCTACATAGTAGAAAAAAAATCTGAGAACCCCATGCTCACCATTGCCATGCCCGAGGTAAAAAAATTATACATAGATCTTTATTCCACTTCTGTCATATGTAGATTTAATGAGTTTTGGCCAAAATCCGACGCTTTACACTAATGGATTTATGAAGTCTGGTCACTAGAATGTGAGATTTACTTATGTCCAAAATATTTTTTCATAGTCAGATTCAGAACAGAATAAGAAAGAGAATGCATTCTCAATAAAGGGCCATGGTTCTGGGGCAATGCAAGACTATTTATGGCTCCATTGTTTCGAGAGTTCGATGCCAATACAATGGTGGTATCAAAGATGCCAGTCTGGGTCAGGTTACAAAACCTCCCTCTACACTTTTGGCATCATAAAACATTAATAGCTGTAGGGAACACATTGGGGAAATACCTCAAGATAGATGAGGATAGAATCTCAAGAGGGATATTAAAATTCGCCAGGATATGTGTCGAGGTAGATCTAAGTGAGGGGCTACCAGACAACATCATCATGAATTTTAATGACACACAGTGGATACAACCACTAGATTATGAAAACACAGCTTCTGATGCCTTACTATACCCTTGGTCCAAGTGCCCCACTACAACACCAATGCTTCTTTCAAAATGTTGTTACCTACATTGTTCTTGTCCTTTTATATATGAGAGAAAGAAATGCGTAAGAAGGCTGTCATTTGTTGTCCTCTATGATCAAAGAGTGATTCAAAGTCAAAATTTCTAGGTGATGTTTCCTTTCTTATACCCAAAAATTTGTACAATTATATAATATCATATTCATAAGATAATTGTAGAGTTGATTTGAGAGGCACTCATTCCAAATATTTGTTAGTTCTATTTCACATCCCAATTTCGAAGGTTATATTATGTTTATGAAGAGATAAAAGATTCGTTATACTGCTCCTTTTGGTCCTTTCTCTTAAAAGGAACGGTTAAAGTATGCCGAAGGGATGTTTCTTCCATTGTCCCTTATCTTTTCCTTTTGCAATCAATTTGTCGATATTAATATGTTATATTTAGAGGTATCTTTTCCTTTTGCAATCAATTTGTCGATATTAATATATTATATTTAGAGGTTAGATTCCACATTTGAGGGGAAAATACTAGCTTGTCATATTATTTATGCTATATTGAGTGGAAACACTATATATTTTTGCGTGTCCTTGTTTGTAACATCCCCTGTTAAATGAACTTCACCCAATAAATTTTAAATTAAGATGGACTGTATGTTTGACATATGCTTCTTGTAGTGTTAATTTAACATATCTTTCATATACTTTATGCATAACACTTTCAATGATTTAAAGACAACTAAAGAACTTACTATATATGTGGAAATTGATAAGGAGTGCCTTTTTCTTTTATTTACAGTTGGGGCATATATATTCATATACATATATATTCATCCATGTAACCCTACAACAATAGAGTGGCAGTTATACTTTATTGCACTGTGCATATCTCATTTCGCTGAAGTACATGAGTATTCATGCTCTGGGTGGAGATAACAGACTTCAAACAGCACTTTTACGTTTCTATTTTCATATCAAAAAATTGGGCTTATGATCATTAGGGGAATTTTAAGGTCTAAAATGGGTTTCCTAAGGAAATTATAAAATAATAGTGGAAATAATAAAATAAAATTAGATTACATCATCAACTTTTAGAAGGAAAAAGAAAAAACTATATTTTCAACTTATCTCCCTATGGGTTTACTCAAATTTCCACTGACAACATTCGTTGGATGAAAAATTTGATTTCTCATCCAAGGAGTACCCATGTTGCATACTTTCGATGGACCCTACTACACAAAAAATGAGAAATACATGAAAAATGTGATTGCAATAACACTTTTTCATATATTTCTCATTTTTCGTGTAGCAAGGTCCATCGAAAGTATGCAACATGGGTACTCCTTGGATGAGGAATTAATTTTTTCATCCAACGAGTACAATTGCTCGAAATTTGAGTAAAACTTTAGGTATATAAGATGAAAATACGAGTTGAAAAAGTAGTTGTATTATTTTATTATTTTTTTATCTTTTTACTTTTTTACTCCAAAAATGGTGAATCATCCCCCATGGTTGACATCATCATCTTGAATCCTATTGGTTCTTATAAAGTTGATTTTGGTTGTACATTTTTCTTAGGAGCCCCATTTTAGACCTCAAAATTCCCCTAATGGAGCCCATTTGAAATTATAGTAGACCAAATTAAAATGTTAATAAAGCCATGAACAATTCCATATTGATCATGACTAATCCACGTGAATGAACTCAACCCATGTCGTTGGTACATTAACCACAAAAAAATGGGAATATAAAATATGTGGATTAAATAGTTTGAATGTGCTAACATAAGTACATAGTTATTTAGGAGCCAAACCACATTCTTTTAACTAAACTGAATTTGAGATATGTTGACATGCGTAAGAATGAGGGTTGGGACCTCTGAACCCTAACGGGACATGTTGGAATTTGACGGGAAAAATGATTACCGCCCATCAAATATGTTTACAAATTTTACATTATCGTCCTTAACGATGTGTTTTGAAACTTAGAAACATATTTTTTGATGTTAAAGAGAGAGTTTATACAGGATGGTAGAATTTATTTTTGTTTGTGGAAAAAATTGTGAACAGTTATTGAAACCAACATTTCGGACTAGCTTCCCCGGATGCGGGTGTCTTCGAGCTAATCCATGGGAGGCCACATGGTGGGAATGGGCCGACACGTGAGGAAAGCAAGCCTTTATTGCCTCAAGCCGCCGATCCTTCAGCAAGCGAGAGGCATAAAGGAGGTTTTAATGGCGCTGCGGGAGGTGATGGCAGTCCAGCCAGACGCAATTAATGGAGGTCTTTTCAGAGGGAATGTGTAGGAGCTTAAATATGCCGATTCGGTGGGTAAGGGAGCTCAGAATGATTGGCATAATTCTCAGAAGCCTGAGAGTCAATATCTCATCTTGGTATTTGGAGGTTCGGGTAAGGTCCGCGCCATTCTGGTGCTGTCTGGGCTCTGTATTCGTTCAGTCTACACCGGTGCATACCCAATTTGGGTGCTGCAAGATAAGGGAAGGGGGCATAGCCACTGTCGGCCCTTCGCTGCTCAGGCTCAGGAAGCGGAATTGGAGGATTCCATGGTGCGGCCGAGAGAGAGGATGCCTAGCCGAAGAGGCCCAGGAAGGGGGGAATCCTCTTGTCCTCCTGCAGCTGATGTTCATCATTATTGCTGCTGTTGCTATTGTTATCGGAGGGTGGGAGTCACCCAAATCCCAGCTGGTCAATTCATGGAAGTGGGAAGCTCCGTCGAGAGTGAGCCAATTCTCCCAACATTTGGCTCAGTCACCTTCACGTTGGGCATCTCCAGAGACACTGCAGGTGTTAATGCCCACATCTCTGTGCTTTTTACAAAAATCCCTGAGGAAGATGAGGATAGCTCGTCACTAGTTCTGGCGGAGGAAAATTCAGCAAAGGAAAAAGGAAAACGCCCAATGGGGGAGTCTTCCAATGCAGCGAGCCATTCTGAAGGAGAGCTGCCTCATCCCCCCGCCCAACTTCAACAGCCCGAAATGTCATCTACTGCGCAGAACCCCATGGCCCTGTGGGAAGGAGTTCCAGATAGGCAGGGTTGGAGCAGAATTGTGGAAGAAGAACCAGAAGAGTAGTCCTCAGCGGCTCCCCTTCGTTTTTGCTTCCTTCTCTCAGGTTGGGGTCTGGATACTGGCTAATTTCAAGTTTTCAATGTGCATCTTAGTCTATTCTCTTTATATCTGTAAGTCCGGCTCGCGGCTACCTCAGTTGCACTGGGTCCGGAGTCTAATGTCGGGTCTTAGCTATATGTCTTTACCTGTATCGTGTCGGTTTACGGTAATGTCACCAGTTTTTTCAGTTTGTTTGTACTCCGCGTCTCTTCTGGTTTGCCCCTGCGCGGGCCGTTTTGTAGTCATGGTGGAAAATCTCATAGTCATGTTTTGTCAAGCTCTCTGGAACAGGTGCCCTGCGAGGCAAAAATTCAAGTTTGCTATCACCACCCAAGGAGCCATAGGTGGCCCTGGGCAGCTTGTCTATTTGATGTAAATGTTTTACTGTAAATATTAATACAAAGTAGTTAGAATTGCCGAGAAAAAAAAACATTTCGGACTAGCTTAGTGAGTCCATCATCAGGGCAATGAGATTTCTATTTTGAGAAGAGAGAGCGTGAAATTATGGATCTATTAATAGTTAATTGAAAAAATATTCAATGTTTTCTTTTATTGTCGGCTTATAAATGACTAACTAATTAATAATTAGTTCTTTATTAATTTGTATGTATATTAATTATATGGCTGTTATCTTATATGATTGTGATAACATCCATATGGCAACCCCAAACCTCACAGCCATATAAGATAACATACATATAATTAATATACATATAAATTAATAAAGAAATAATTATTAATTAGTTATTCATTTATAAGCCGACAATAAAAGAAAACATTGAATATTTTTTCAATTAACTATTAATAGATCTATAATTTCACGCTCTCTCTTCTCAAAATACAAATCTCATTGCCCTGATGATGGACTCACTAAGCTAGTCTGAAACGTTGGTTTGAATAACTGTTCATAGGTTTTTCCACAAACAAAAATTAAATATATATATATATATATATTTTGATGTTAAATTTTTTTGGAAAACGTTGTGTCTTGAAACTTAAAGAACATATTTTTGATGTTTTAATTTTTTGAAAAACATTATTTGAACAACATGTTCAATCTGGCCAGGATGTATCAGTCACTATGTATGATCATACCTATCCATCGATTCTCTAGAATGTTTTGGCAGCTACTCTTTCAGGTTCAAGCTTAGGCTCTAACTCTAGCACACTCCATTTCTCTAGCTTTCCCACACTATAACTCTATAATGTAGTTGATGTCATCCACCAATATGAATTCAATGCCACCACCTCTTAGTCAAGGAGTTCAAATTCAGTAGTCGCGTCGTGGTTTTTGAAATGAAATGAAAAATGTGGAGTGCCTACAAATCAAGTTGGAATTGGGAAAATGTCTCCATTCAAAATTTTTATTTTTTATTTGGCTACTAAAAGTCCAATTGACTCATTGAGAGAGAGAGCCCCCAATAGACTCCTTAGCCTAGGCATTTTTGGATTCCAGTGTCTTGTATTGGTGAGGAGAGTGTAAGACACACAGATCATGAGGGTCAATGTCCTGCAAATTCAAGGGCGCTAGTATCTTTAACTTCCAAGCGAAAATTGGGTCATGGTACTCTAACTAAAGCCAATCATAAATATTCCAGAGCTCTTGTACCAAGTTTAAAAATAGCTCCAGGTACTCTATTATAACGTAACACAATATTTTTTGTATTTCTCTAATCTGCATAATTGTTAGGAGTATCAAATCTCGTGAGATGATTTGGATTGCACATCCATTGATTTTATAACAAACTGAATATGTAGGTTTTAACAGCTACTGGCCGTAGATATGTTATTGATGCAATTTATCTAGAAATTGTATGGAATTTAAGAAACTTATGATTGAGTTAACATTCTATCCACTAAATAAAATTTAAAGTTTTATCAATTAATAACAAAGAAAGGTTCACGGTGAATTAACCCGTTATAAAAAAATATGTATTTTTTAGAGAACAACACAATTTATAGTTTACATCTAGAAAAATGACATCAACAACAAAATTCAAGAAATTTTATAGCTTTGGGCTTCTACCAGATTCTAGATGTTCAGATTCCACAGTGAAATGAACATGTTACATGTTGCTCTCTTTTTTCTCTATTTTTTTACTAAGGATTTTGAAATTCAAGTTAATGTCAGTTTTTTTTCCTTCAAATCTGAAATTGTGTTGTTTAATTTTAATAAAACAACTATTAAGATCACCAATTCCAAAGGATTGAGCAATTATTCGATGTTCTATTACCTTTAATATCTAAGTGGTTTAAGGTGTTAATATTTCTAAATACTTTTTTGGAGATGGTCAAATTGGGTATTCAAGTCCAATTAGATTCCCACTAAAGAACTTGGAAGCATTTCTCAAATCTATTTCCCAGAGGTTTGTTAGATTTCTCAGTGAATCAGGAAGCCAAGCAATTTCTGACTAGTTTCTTAACATGAAGTATTTCAAGAAGTGTACATCACATAGCTATTCAAGATTTGTTTTGAATATCACATTACTTATGATAATCTATACTAAGTGCTTCATCTACATTATGGACATGAGGAAGACTGAAAGGGGAGCGCAAATACTTAGCTCTCGCAAATATGAGGAAACTGTAGTGTTTGTATTTGAACTATCAAGAAAATTTATATGCTTATTTTTGGTGAGAAAATGAAGTGTAGCAATAAAATAAAGAAAAATAAACATAATTAATATTTGATAAAAAAATTTCCTTGATTTGTTTGGAAACTATCTAAGGTGTTTGCTAGATAAATTCTATTTTTGTGGCATTTTGATTTTGTAACTTGTCCTAAAGGAAGGTGATCAGTGAGAATGAATACTAAGAAGGGTAATTTTTTAATCAAATCCTTATTTTTGAAGCATTAATTTACTATCAAAACATCATTTTGGAAGCATAGAATTTTAAACAAAATGTTCATAAGTATAAAGCCCTAAAATGTCAAAAACAATTGTCTAATGTGTAAAGAGAAATCCAAATTCCAACCCTGTGCTCCACTGAGTATGATGGCCATAATGAATATTTGAATGGCTGAATGACTTTTAGTATTGTACATTGACAAAATTGTTCGACACTTCGCCAAGGAGATGTCTAGTGTGATGTCTCTTCTAAGAAATTAGAGGTTAGTAATATTTGAACTGGGCAACCACTTCTTTGAGGGCTAATAGTTCTTTGTTGAAGACCATATTAAATTGGCTCTCACTAACACTATCTTGAATAAGAGTATCCTATCTAGTAGCCTTTTATTGTTTACGTTATAATCACCCAATAATTCCTTTCACATGTCTCTTAGTTTTTCAATATCTTTGTTACTTCGTGTCTGTTACCTAATTTTCGCAATGTAGTTATTAGACCAAGGCTAGTTGATGCTTCCAACAACTGTAGAAACAAAATGACTATCATTGTCCCCTACGGTTGGGATGGTTCACATCAGCACCAATTTACATTACCTACTACTCAGCCAACCATGGTAATTGGAAGAAAATACTATCCAAAAGATCAAAATTTCTTCCACCCTTTTTGGCATTCATCTTCATGGCCAGATTCACCAAATAGTGTAATAATAATTCTTGATGTGTGACCAATCCAATCTTCATTTCGGTAATGAGCTTGACAATGTCATAACCCAAATGTCTCTTCTCCATGAGACATATCACAACGATGACTAGTTTGTTTGTAACTATCATTTTAATCAAAATTTTCCTTCTCCTCTTTTATAAAACATAAAATTCTAAAAATCTATAAATTTCCATTTTAAACTTAAATTATACACCTTTACTTTTAATTTTCTCTTTAAATTTAATTTCTCCGTAGCTATTTCTTAAGTATTATTGTGTCGAGAGACACATTCTATATCCTAGTATGAGGGTGATGTGTGATTTTGTTTGAGCTCAACGTGGAGTTGGCACATTTTATTTTAAAATAAAAACTTTAAATATTTAGTTAATAAGAAAAAATCATTGACTATAACAAAATGAATTATTTACCATTTGAAATAAAGATTTAGCAATTTTAGATTATGAAAATAAAATTTAAAATGGTTATTTAAATTTTAATGATTTATTTTCCATGATTAACCATTTGAAATTTTCATGGTTTTAATTCCTTAAACACAAGGTTATTTTATTTTTATCTTTCATTAATATTTAATATCCAAAGTTATTATGGATATGAGGTTGGAATATTATCCCTCTATCATGTTTTTATTGATCAAATCACATTATCATTATAATTTAAAATAATTGATGTTAAATAATTATTAGTGATGGCCCTAAGCTCATTGGTATGGTCATTACTCCTTTATGCTGACAATATCATTATTTTAGCTAAGAGGCATCACGATCTTGACAAGCAACTTAGAATCCTTCATGATTACTACTCCAAGATTGGTATGGATTTTAATACTGATTGGACTAAAATCATGGTAACTAAATCCAAAAATATCTACTATGATAATTTCATATATGATAATAACTACTTGGAGAAAGTTTCTTCATACAATTATTTGGTAATATGTTATGCTCTTGACGTGCGAGAAATCCAGAACACAAAAAATATGAAGAAATATAGTCCAGAATACAGAATTATCACATGAAATAAGAAAAACTGCAAAGTATTTTATTATTCGGAAACAAATTCAATGTTCACTTTCCTCTTCGAGGAGGAAACCTCCAACAGAGCATAGCTCGATTACAATAAGACTCGGTGATCTTTCCCTTACTAACTACAACTATTTATAGCAAATGACATCCAAAACCCTAACTACTAGTGGTCCATTGCATAACACATGTTAACCACTTTATTTATTAACTATGGCCCATTTATAACTAACTATGGTCTCTTTTCTCTAATGCAGGTCAACCACTTACAATTATTAATGAGGGCTTTATTGACTCTCTAACTAACTATGACTCTCACTGTGCCCATTGGGTTTATTCCATAAATAAAGGGGTTAGGGTTGGACCCTAACATGCCCTCCCCCATCAAAAGCAACCTTGTCCTCGAGGCTGAAGCTGTGGAAACTGTTGAATAATAGTGGTTGGTTCTAAGGTCGCATCTTTTGGAGAGGTATCTTTCCACTTGATTAGGACTTCCTTGATTGTGCATCCGTGGAGATGTCGTTCACGAGTATTGAGGGCATGTTCTGGTCGAAGCCAAAGTGAGCCTTCCTCACCCAATTCAGGTAGACTTGTTTGAAATCTGCAATTTTTCCCCACTGCTTTCTTGAGGCATGATACATGGAAGACCAGAAGGATTTTTGAAGTAGGTGGCAAGGCCAATTTATAGGCGACTGCTCCTATGTGTTGAATTATCTGATGGAGTGCATAGAATTTTGGTGCTAGTTTCTAGCAACCCTTTTCTTTGAGAGATGTTTCCTTATATGGTTGGACTCGCAAGAATACCTGATCCGCTTCTTGAAATTCACACTCAGAACAATGTTAATCTACCTGTTGCTTCATTCGGTTTTGAGATTGATGTATATTATCTTTGAGACGAGTTATCATGACGATACGGTTTTATAGGAGTTGTGTACTTTAGAACATCGAGGGATATAAGAAATAGTTGAAGGTGGGATTTGGCCATACACTGCCTCATATGGAGTCCTCTTGGTGGCTTCATGATAGTTAGTATTACACCACCATTCAACGAAAGGTAGCAACTGTAACCATTGATGCTACTTTTATGAAGTGAAGCACCTTAGATATATCTCCAAACATCTGATGGTTGCTTCTGTTTGACCATCGGTTTGGGGATGATAGGAAATACTTAGTTGCAATTGTGTGCCTTGTAGCTTGAAAATATCTTGCCAAAATTTGCTGGTGAAAGTGCGGTCGTGATCTGACACAATGGAAATCGGCATGCCATATAGTTTGAATATCTATTCCAAGAAAACTTGAGCCACCAAATTGTGGGTAAATGGGTGTAGTAGAGTGCAAAAATGAGCATATTCAGAAAGTTTGTCCACAACCACCATGATGACTGATTTGTTTCCTGACTTTGGGAGACCAGTGATGAAATCCATGGAAACATTTGTCTAGACAGGGGAAAGTAGTGGCAATGGTTGTAATGTTCTTGGTAACTTGATTGTTTCCCCTTTGTTACATTGGCACACATCCTATTCAGCGACAAACGTAAGAATGCCATTTTTCATGCCAGTCCAAAAGAAAGAATGGCGTGTGCGAGCATAAGTCTTCTAAAAGTTTGAATGTCTTGCAATTGGAGATGAGTGCATCTCGTCTAAGATGCAGGTTTTGAGGGTGGATACCAGTGATATAACTACTTGATCCTTGTAGCAAATAATCTCATCCTTCCAAGAGTAGTCAACTGAGGAATTAGGATCTTCTCTCAAGTTATTAATGAGTTGGGTGAGAGAACCATTCCTTGTGCGCCTATTTAATCCAATCTGGTATGGGTAGAGAGATTGATAGTAGGGTTCTCTCATCTCCAAATTGGCGTGATAAAGCATCAAATACTACATTATCATGCCCTTTCTTGTAAATTATCTCATAATCATATCCCAACATTTTGGCAAGCCATTTATTTTTTTGCGGTGATGATAGATGTTACTCCAGAAAATATTTTAGGCTTTGATGGTTTGTGCGGATTTGGAAACATCTCCCCGAAAAGTATGACCGCCAGGTGTCTGCTCCATGTAAGACATCCATCATTTCTTTCTCATAAGTAGATTGACCCATATGTTTTCCACTGATTTGTTGGCTAGTGAAAGTCAATGGTCTACCTTCCTCCATTAATACAATGCCAATAATGATACCGGAAGCATCACATACAATCATTAAATATTTTGTGAAGTCTGGAAGGGCCAATACAAGAGTGGAGCACATGTTTTGTTTGAGAGCCAAGAAGGCCTGTTGAGCTGCATCATTCCAGAGAAATGGATTTTTCTTGAGAAGATTAGTGATAGGTCTAGCAATGTGCCCATAATTGTGGAAAAAATTGCGATAGTAGCAAGTGAGACCCAAGAATCCCCTCAAAATATTCAAGGTTTTTGGTTGGGGCCAATATTGCATTGCCTGAATCTTTTTTGGATCAACCCTCACTCCTTCATGACCCACAATGTGTCCCAAATACTCGACTTCTTCCACGCCAAAAGAGAACTTGGATAATTTGACAAATAATTTGTGATCTCGAAGTAGTTGCAATATCTAGTCTACATGCTGAAGATGTTTGTCCCAGGTTATGTTGTAGATGAGAATGTCATCAAAGAAGACCAGGACAAATTTTCAGAGATGTGGTTTCAGCAGGTGGATCATGAGGCTTTGAAAAGTAAATGGTGCATTACACATACCAAATGGAATGACCAGGAACCCATAATGGCCTTCATGTGTTCGGAAGATAGTCTTGGGAATGTCTACTTCCTTCATGTGTATGTGGTGATAGCCCAATCAATGGTCTAGCTTGGTAAAGAATTGAGCACCATGTAGTTCATCAAGAAGATCATCAAAAACCAGAATAGGAATTTTTTCCTTGATAGTGAGCTTGTTGAGGGCCTGAAATTCGGACACATGCACCATTCTCCACTTTGTTTAGAACCATGACCATTGGAGATGAATAAGGACTGATGTTGGGACAAATAACTCTGGCTTCTAGGAGTTCCTTGATGATTTTTCAATTTCATTCTTTTGGGAAAAGGGATATCGATATGGGAAGACATTAGGCGATTGGGCCCCCGGGACCAAAGGAATGTTATTATCATGTTTACCCCTAGAGGGTGGAATCTATTTAGGTTTTTCAAAGACCCACTGGTGGCAATCGAAGACCTATTGCATCTCAGGATGAATATGAGGAGTAGTGGATTCAATGGCATGGATGGCATTAAAGTGGGTGACTAATCCATGATGAGCCTTTTTTAAAAGCTTCTCCATTCGATGCGAGTTGATGATAGTAGGAGCACCTAACTAGAGTCCCCCTAATGCATGAATGTGGCCATTCTGCTTAAAGCTCATATATAACTCCTAGAAATCCATTTTCATAGGGCCCAATGTGAAAATATATTCAACACCAAAGATAATGTCGTAACCACCCATTTCAATAACAAACATGTGGGTCTTTAGATGGTTGTCTCCTATCTGAAGCTTAATATTTTACAACGACCTTAACATTTCATGGTCCCCTCATCAGCGATAAGGACTTGGAAATTAGATATCGCCCGCACAAAGCAATGACCAACATCTGCAACTTGCTTATGGATAAAGGTATGAATGTTGCCACTATCAATCAATACCAATACTGGTCGATGTTTAATAAAGCCTCAAATTTTGAGAGTTTGAGGCGAAGAAATGCCAGCTAAGGCATCTAGTGATATAATCGGCTCATTTAGTGTATATGTGGGATCATTGTCAGATTGGGTTTCCTCGACTTCGTCCTCGGGTACCTCAAGGGTTGGACCTTCATCTGCTAAGTTTTTATCAGTAGCATCAATTTGAAACAATTTTGATTCCTTGCATTTATATCCATGGGAGTACTTGTCATCACAGTAGTACCACAATCCTTGTTTTCTTCTTTCATCCATTTCTGCTGGTGACACCTTTTGAAACTTAAGTGTTTGGGTGGGGCCCTGAGCCTCAGTGGGACACACCTTGGCGATGAAATTTGGACGATGGGATTGAGAATTTAAGGCAATTTCCACATCTAGGCCTTCATGCATGCATCCAACCAAGTAGTTGGGTGGTGCATCTAGACATGGTCTTGGATGGATTCTTTTAGGCCACTGATGAAACACTCCAAGTAGAAGTCATCTCCTAGACCGTAACTTCTAATGACCAATTGTTCAAAGGTTGCAAAGTAGTCCTTTATTGTATCTGTTTGTCAAATCTTAGTGAGACGGCCCAAATATTAGATTCCCAGTCAAAGCAATCAGATATATCTTTTGAGAACATGTGCCAAGTTACTTTCCCTAGATAACATTTCTTATGCCACTTCCACCATTTTCATCTCTTTTGTTAGTAGAGGGATCCCGCATCCAGTTTATTTTCATCTTCGTAGATGTCATTAAGGGAGAAATATTGTTCCATTCGTGCTACCCATACTGCAAGGTTAGAGCCATCAAATTTGTACCTGTCCAGCTTGGGTGTCCGATGGTTGGAATGGTGGTGATTTCTATGGAAGTGAATGTGATGGCTAGATTCTCCTTCTATGTGTGCATCAACACTAGGCTCCTCCCGATGAGAATTTTTCATAAGTTTTGTTAGTCGTGAGAGCTTTGTGTTAATATTGTCCATATTGTTCTGGAATTCTTCGAACCTTTTTTCAAGGTTGTCGATCCTCTCAAAAGCCATAACTTGAGATTTGGTACCTAGAATTCACTACCTCAGTTAATTACTTAAGAGTATTCTTCTTGTAAAAAGGGTGTGCTCGGAAGTTTAATGGCGTGGGTCACTTGAAGTCACGTTAGAAAAAAATATTTGGGACCACTAGAAAATTTGGGGCTTACAAGTGAATGGTACCACTGCGACCAGATCGTCGTCCTAAAAATTATGGGCTAAGTCTCTTGGAAGTAGCCTGGGATGGTTTCAGACTTTTTTTATTTAAATTCGGTAGGAGTTTTACTCCCTGTTGATCAATACTGCAATGGCCGAATTCCAGAATACTTGATACTGCCCAATGTCTTGCAAAAATCAGGCCTAGACTATAGCAACAGAACCCAAAGGTCTTGCTCCTGTTGAATGTGTTGCAACAATATGATCTAGATTATCACAACCAAAACCCTCACTCCATAAACAATCTGATTTGCACTGTGAAATCCCCAACTTCTGAATTTGAGTTGTATTACAACCACATAACCCCAACTGTTGGATCTAATCTGGAAGACAAGGTAGAGGTCAATCTTCAGATAATAGAGGGAACTATGGTCACAAAGGAGTTTTAGGTGCTACATATTGTGATATACGGAGGGATCCAACAATAGAACTCAGCCCAATCTTTCAAGGTGATAACTAAGGAGGATCGACTGTACCCTTACTCGTACTACCTGAATACCTTATGGTATGTGTGAGTAATCTCCCCGAGTGTTGTTCTCAGTGTACTGTAGCAACAAGATGGCCGACGAATTATCTACGGTTAGTTTCAGGCAAGCCTAGGGGGCTTCTGATATACCCGAGGGTACGTGGAAGTGTAGTCCGTGCAAGGTTCTGTCTAATGTCCTACTACTGGAATGGGTACCCACATGGCTTACAAGGGAGTCCAACAAGCGCAACCACCTCTTGTAGTTCCTACGTGCATGCCTCCCCAAATCTACAGGTTTATGCGCTCAATGACAAATCCCATGGTTTAAAGACGTTGGAACACATATCTCGCCTAATATTTTTTGCAAAAATTGGAGTTACAACTGGCCCTGGAAAGTACTCTGATACCACTTGTTATGTTGTTGACCTAGGAGAAATCCAAAATACCAGAAATATGAATAAATATAGCCCGACACACATAATTATCACATGAAATGAGAAAAATCGCAAAGTATTTCATTATTCATAAACAAATTCAATGCTCACTTGCCTTTTCGAGGGGGAAACCTCCAGCAGAGCAGAGCTTGATTACAATAAGACTCGATGATTTTCCCTTACTGACTACAACTATTTATAGCTAAATGACATCCAAAACCCTAACTACTAGTGGTCCCTTCCATAACATGGGTTAACCACTTCACTTATTATCTATAGCCCGTTTACAACTAACTGTGGTCCCTTTTCTATAATGTAGGTCAACCAATTACAATTATTAATGATGGCATTATTGACCCTCTAACTAACTATGACTTTGACTCGGACCATTGGGCTTATTACATAAATGAAGGGGTTAGGGTTGGACCCTAACAAAATCGACATTCATTATCAGATCGATTGGAATTATAGCATTAAGAAAATGATAATTGTTGGCTGAAAAGTTTAATATGGACTTGAAAATAATTGTAAGTCGAAAAATATTTGGGCATGGAGTAAAAAAAGTTTCACTTTGAGACTCATCACCCTTGTTATTTTATATCAATGTGATATTTGGGGTTGTAGTATATATAGAGAATCATGGAGGAAGATTGAGCTGATCTAAAAGCAATTTATAACATCAAACCTCAAGATTAAATGAAACACTCCCTACCTTATCCTCTTGATTGATCCTAGTCTTTCCCCCAACGAAAGCATGGCTATGATTAGGTATCTCATGTATAATAAGAAGTTATAAAACATGGAAGCCAAAAGGTGTCCTAAAATTGCTTCTAACTCAAGCCAAAAATCCCACCTTCGCCTCAGCTGAGGCTAGCATAAGGATGCCCAATCCTAGCTACACCATTGGGGGGTAAAAGAGGAGATCATTTTGAGGAATAAGGATACTGTTAAAAAGTTTATTACTTCTAAATTTAAGTATAAGTTGTGGGACGATAAGGAGTTAGAGGGAAAAATGAAGCTAAGGTATTATAAGGAGGTGATGAACCAAAATCTCAAAAACTAGAATTATCTTTCTACCTTGACCAAATTTAAGAAGAAAATGAATATTACTAACATGAGAACTAATTTTCATGAGCTTCAAACTGAAACCAAATGTTGTTCTATCCCCAAGGTACCTTGGGACGAAAGAGTTTGTCACATTTGCAATACTAAGAGGGTTGAAGATGGAAAACACTTTCTCTTTGATTGCCTAGCTCTTACTCACATCTATTCTAATTTTCAAAATATTTTCCACACTATCGACCTTCTTGACTTGCTAAGTCAACAAAACTATGATGAACTAGGAACACTTCTCTCACTTCTTTTCGATCATAGAAATAAAACGTCAAAGAATCTCAATTAATCTCTTACTATTTTTAAGGTCCAATAGACCGTATTGGTCTTAATGGACATTAATCAACATTAACATTATCATTAATAATAACATTAATTAAGAAAATTAGTTATTATTAAATATTAATTAATTAATATAAATATTAATTTAATAATATTATTATAAATAATTTAATTTATTAATCATAATAAATTATTAATTAATTAATAATATTCTACACTAAAAAAAGATTTTCACTTTCAAGAATGTAATCTTTCTAAATTCATGATATATCCAAAGTTAAATAGATTTAGACTAGCTTATTTTGTTAAATTTTCTTCCATTATTTTTATGTTTTATTTAATTTCAACTTAAATATATTCTTCCCAATAATTTATATACTAATTTTGATAATTAGTAAAATATCTAACTTATATATTTAGTAAACTCACACACAATTAATAGTATATCCCATTATAAAAACTTCACACTCCGTTGTATTTTTAATAATCATATAAAAACATAGAATTTAAAAAATGTAAAAATACTTTAAATCATAATTTTTAATGGTCATACAAGATATATTTTTTTCAGAAAGAAAAAACCAGATAGATTATATTAAGAGAATATAATAAAACAAAATTACATAAACAAGATAAACCCATATTGCCGAATTAGAAACCGGAAAAACGTGACTTTGGTCATACAAGATATACTCCTTAGTGAAGGAGATCAATTAATAAACAACCTCACCTTCTCTTTTATTTTAATAGAAACATTAAATTTAAATTTTCAAAGGACTTTGAACCTTAATTTTTAATGGTCAGACATAATATACTCTTGTATTATAGGTCAATCAAAAAACAATATGTGCATATAAAGAAAAAGAATCAAAGGTTCCACTTTCTCCTCCTTAATTATAGGTCAATCAATAAACAATATGCGCGTATAAAGAAAAAGAATGAACAAGGTTCCACTTTCTCTATAATTTTCTTCCTCTTGTTAAGAGGTCTGGTGTGCAAGCATGGGTGTGCAGTTGAAAGGGTGGTTTTGTGTTTCTTTATGTTGTTATTATTTTATAGGGTTTGTGATTATTTTATAGGGTTTGTGTGTAAGCCTTTACATTCTAGTAGAAGAGTGCAAGAGCATGAGATTTTAACTAAATATTCTCAGGCAACTTTTATTTCAGATTTTATAGCATTTTAAATGCGGTTTGACATGGCCACTCGATACCCCGATATAACACACCACTATGCCACTGCTATTGAAAAAGAAACGGAGATCAATATGCTCTGGGTATCGAGCGGCCATGTCAAACGCATTTAAAATGCTATAGAGTCTGAAATAAATGTCGCCATATTCTCATTCAGGTGGGCCATTATATCATTATTGTCTTAGTAATTCATGTTCCCCATTAGTCTTTCTGTTATTAATGCTTAAATGGTATTACTTTGAATGCATAATTTATTGGAGGTAATTGAATTGCTGATGGACAAGGACCATATCCTTTGTATTATGCAATGCAACATTAAAGGCAAAACCCTCATGGTCGAAAGGTACAGCGTGCTCTCCTCTCGGTACAGACTTGCTAGACTATTTGGACCGATCGTGAAAGGACCATATCCTTTGTATTATGCAATGCAACATTAAAGGCAAAACCCTCATGGTCGAAAGGTACAGCGTGCTCTCCTCTCGGTACAGACTTCCTAAACTATTTGGACCGATCGTGAATAACAACACTCTGTACTATTGTTAACGCCACATTGTTGTCGTGATTCGCAAAGTGATTCTCTTTGGTTGAAATTCTTAAAAACATTTACTTCGAGGTGGGAACCGTGAAGGTTAAGCGTGCTCTCCTCTCAGTACGAATTTCACGAATCCTTTAAAAGAAGCTAAACATCCTCTTCAAACGAGCAAGATTTTAGACAGCATGACCTTTCCATTCGTTTATAGTCTTAGCGGTGAAATTTTTTATAGAAAACAGAGACATAAACAACTGGCAGTACAACCAGATTAAATAATGTTAATAACAAAACTTCAAATAGTAAGGACAAAAACATGAATGAATGAGGAGTGAATTGTGATGGACATGGAAAGGAAGCTCAATCCGTTCTAACAACATAAATAAATTATATTAATAATTATCTGAATTATATAAAGAAAGTTAAGGTTAATGAAAAACAAATTGGTTGATCATATAAATATAAGTATATAGGAAGAGTGAATGGCAATGAATATGGAAAGAAACTCAATTTATTATAAACACATATAGATTATATTAATAATTTAATGAAATATACAAATAAAGTTATGGTTAATGAAATTTAAATGGGTTAATAATAAAAATATAAATATATGGAAAATTTTATAACAGTATTTTATAAAAAGTTATTAGTTTGTTAATAATAGTCATTTTAGATTATTTTAGCTGTTTTACACTTTTCACTATGTATACTATGATTCTTTCATAAACTGGAATTTTCCTACATGTATATATCTATATGTAAGAGAGTAATCAACACACTCTAACACTCTCTTAATAGTTATAATACTAATTATTCAACAATGTCTCTCTGAGTTTACAACACACTTTAACACTCTCTTAATAGTTATAATACTAGTCATTCAAAAATGCCTTTATGAGTTTACAATCATAGCGTGATTGTTAGTTGGACTAATTCTCATGAAGACTCCTTAAGATGTATAATAATAACCATTGAACAATGTAGCTATGAGCTTACAATCATAACATGATCGTTAGTTGGTCTAATTCCCAATGAGGCTTACACTACCTAAATTCTTGCTATAAAACTCAAATACAATCAATAGCTTTGTAAATATGTGAGTCAATTAGTCTTTTTTATTTACAAGATTTCCAACATTTTTCCTCATTGTTTACAAATTCTCTAATGAAGTGATATCTTGTATCAATATGCTTGCTTTTCTTATTAAGACATGGTTCTTTGAGTAACCTATTGTGGAGCCATTGTCACTAGTGTGGGTCCTTCTTGATATTGTCGTAGATCACCTAATACTAATTGACAAACTCATGTTGTTTATTTTTGTAGAAGCTTTCAGACAAATCACATAAGCAATAGTTGATGGCCAATGTTTCAAACCTACTAATGAGGTTCATCTTCAGGACCAATGGGCTATGTTACATTCTTAGATGAGATAGTCACAATAAGCTACATTTTCAATCCCCATGAAATCACGAATAAACTAAGATAGAAAACATACCATGAAATACTTTTCCTCATCCATGCTATCTGCAAAACCATTGTCATTATATCCCAACCAAGAGACAATTATTGTTACTAGAATATAATATATCATATACTAATGTTCCAACAATATATCTCAAATCCTTTTACCAATATGATAAAGAAAATAAAGAAACCCAATCTCTACATTAGATAAAGATAAAACATACAAATAAATCATACCAATAACTATGAAATTTAAATTGTTTAAATAACTTAAAAACACAAATATAAATATAAAAAATCTTTTATAATAATTTTAATTGAGTAATAATAATCAATTTAAAATAGTTATAGCTCTTCAACATATTTCTACGTGCATACTAACCCTTTCTAAATAAATGCATCTAATACTTTCTACATAACGAGAATAATTAACACATTCTAATAAAACAAAACAATTTAAACATCAAAGACCATTACCACCATTACCACTTTCCCTTTCATTGAAACTCTATATATACCTGGTAACTTGGTTTTACCTGAAATTCTTTGACATGTGGGTTGATCAGATTCCAAGCCTTTCTCAAGGACAACTTCCAAATCCCAATGTTTATAGAGCGAAGAAAAATGATCCAAGGTAAATGAATGATAAGCACAAATTCGGCATCCCATTGTTTAAAAGGAAAATGGACCAAAGGTGACGAATATAGCATCCGAATCCCAATGTTGAAAGAGCCAAGGAAGATGAATCCAAGGAGAAAAGAAAATGAAGTCTGACAAACAAAACGGACAACCAAATAAACATGTGCATAAACAATCATATATTAACACCACCACGCTAACATTCAAACTCCCAACGAAATAAATAAATAAATGAGAAACCGTAAGTACATGATTTGAACATCAGTAGCTTTCAGAGAAAAAACCAGCATCAAAGGAAATATTGCAATAGCAAACAGAATAATGCAACTTAACTTTTTTAAATTGAGACAGAAAATTTTGAACTACCGTTATTGATGCTATTACAACATTCGTTAAAGCTACTAACATTTGAAATATCAGAAATTCATGTTAGCTTCTATTGAAATTTAGTTGGGTTTTATCTATTTTCATATTTATTGCATATACAAATTGAGGAAGGGGTGAGATTATTATCTACTTTGGCGTTTTAATTTAACTAGGTGGAAGATAAGATTTTGAGGATATTTTGAAATTCGATACACAAAGCTGCAAAAATCAGACAGTCACGTACCCTCTTGAAAATAGTGAAAGTGTATTCAGAGTCTAATCCGGACTCTACTGATTCAGGGTGGTACCAGTGATTTTACGTAATCTTAATGATATAGATATATTTTCCTATGGGCGAAGGAAATATCCTTAGGTTACTGATACTTCCCGGCCTACCGCAGGTTCAGGAAAATATCAAAATCAGTTCAATTTCCTCTGAAGATTTCAACGCTTTTAATCTCTTTCGTAAAGCTTAAGTAGGCCGCTATCTTAGTGTTAATGGAATATATATGTATTCTTGTGACTTAGGGAAAATAATTATTTATATGTTATTTTATTTGAGACTAGCAGCACTCCTAGAATTGTCTATAAATAGATCAGTAAGCGAGATGGAACTCACATAGTTTGAGTCACATACTTCCTTTCTCTTTTAGAAGTTGCATCTATGCCTATGATCCGACCATAAATTTCAGCAGAGCCCTATGTTTAGAATCCGAGCATGGCCAACTGCGTGACAAGTGCTAAACTCTTGAACTTGTGGTTTCTATGGATTCTGTTGTGGGCTCCAGTTTTTCTGGAAAAGGTGTATGCAGCCAATAATAGAAGGGGGCATAAGAACACTAGGCTTCGATTGAAGCCTTGCATGAATCTGGTTTTGTATTATCATGACATCCTTTACAATGGCTCCAACGAGCACAACGCAACATCTGCCATTGTGGCTGCTCCTCACGGGAAAAACCTTACCGCTCTCTTTAGTAGCAACGATCACAACTTCGGAGATATGGTAGTCTTCGACGACCCTCTCACACTCGACAATAATCTGCACTCCCCTCCTGTGGGCAGAGCTCAGGGATTATACTTCTATGACATGAAGAACACCTATAGCGCCTGGTTTGCGTGCACGATTGTGCTGAATTCTACAGACTATAAAGGCACAATCACATTGGCCGGGGCTGATCCGACCACTGTTGAATACAGGGATTTATCAGTGGTGGGAGGCACTGGTGATTTTTTCATGGCAAGAGGGATCACCACCCTTTTCACCGATACGTTTGAGGGAGAGGCTTATTTCCGACTCCGTTTGAACATCACACTTTATGAGTGCTACTGATATATCGCTTAGGCGATGATATAACGTTTAAGTATCGCTATGTTATTTTCTTTCCTTTTTCCAGGTAGCCGTATTGCATATATGGTTGCCTCTTTTGTTAATCTGCTAGCCATCACTGTCTTCTGTTAATCTGTTCGTAGCTTGTTCTGGGCTACCTTCCCTAATGTTACTGCGTGTGCACCGCTTTTTTTATTTTTATTTTAGCAAAATACATGTTACTGACTTTGGAGGAGTAAACGTCATGAACATATGAACTGTTCAACTATGATGAGGTGATACTGGTAAGGCAAACATAATCCCGACAAGAGGCTTTGCATCCATTCGTTTCGTTATAAGGCTGATTACTCATGTGTGCGCTAAAATGTGATAAAATGCCCGCTAGGCATAAACAGAACATATTTTCAACCAAAAAAATTGTCTTTAAAATGTGGGTGTTATATTTAATTAGGTAATATGGCTAAAGACAAAGTTGATCCTCGATATTGAAAAAGTTTAATCAACTGTTATTTTCGGAAATTCCATAGTATATTAGAGAGCAAACTTATGTAGCCATGCAACAAAATTATTTTAGAACATGGAATATCTAGAATTTGAAAAAGTTGTTAGAATGAAAAGAGAGAAGTCTATAAGTTATCTCTGGATTGATTAGACCATTGTGGATGATCTATCTTAAAATGATTCCCATGCAACATTGATCACAATAGCATAGCTCATTGGGAAGTCTATAAGTGGATCCATGTGGTTGTATGAATATCACAAGAATGGAGGCCAAGATCACCCAATTGGAAGCCAAGATACATGTCTTAACTCATAGAAGGAAAGATGAAATAGCATGGCCATCTTCCAAATCCACATCAACAACAAGATGTCCACCTTCCAAGCCAACATTAATAATTAGTTGGACTTTTATAATGATAAAATATGGTTAAAAAAATAATAGGAAATCTTTATCGAGTAATTGTAATTGCATTGGGTCACCTTTTATAACACTCAACTCCTATGATTCATAGATTCCTTGAGGTAGATTTGAACAAATTTAATGGATTTGATCTAGCAAGATGGGTCGGTCAATCAAAAGTTTACTTTTCCTTCAAGGATATTGATGATGAATAGTTGAAAGTTAGAGTGGGTGTGTTATGTCTACACATGGAGCATTAATGATGGTGGAAATGAAATTAGAATGCATGTGGGGGGTACCCTTCTAAGAACTAGTTTGCGCAGGGAATTTAGCTCAATTTGAAATTAATAAGTTAATGTTTCAGTAATGTTGGCCAAGTTGTGCCACTTTAGCATAATGGAATAGTTTATTACTTATTTCAAGAGATTGACAGTCAAAACAAGAGGTATGAATTATGTGCTTTTGAACCACTATTTTGTTAGTGATCTCAATGAAGAGAAATTTGAAGCAAAAAATGAGATATATGACCTAGATACCTAGTTGGAGGCCTCCCAACAAGATAAAGAAAGCACACATGGTGGTAATTTCCTAACCCAAACATTCCAATTTGTTCAATGATTGTATTCTATGTAGAAATTCCCATTGTAGATCAACAGATTATGCAATAGACTAAAGCAAAATACAAAATCTACTTCTACAACAAACTTTGCGGAAGCTTAATCGAATTGAGCAAGATCAATGAGAACACATATAACTGAGAATGAGAAATCAATCACACATAACACATAAAAAATAACATGGGGAAAGCCTTAACCTAAAACCCGAATCTCTGTATTATCATACAAGTGGAAATCTTGTTCAAGTTACAAAAATAATTAGCTCTCAAGCTATCCTGCTTTCTCTACAACCAAACAATACAGCTCACAGACTGAATAGACACGGTATATATCCTCCTCAAGACCTCCAAGCCTCCTATTTCCTTACGCAATTTTTCTTGGGGTCCAGTGATGCCACATGTGTGAATTTGCCTCATCACACTCACAAAACTTGAAGAAGTAACTGCGCAATCCTCAAGGAAAGAATTCCTCCTGCATGCAAGAAATATTCACAATGGAATATTCTAACAACTGATAATACATTGCCCCTCCATCTGATCTCAACTAGGTCTCTGTCTGAACTGACATGCATGAGTTATTTATGAGAGAATATTCAGTTATCTGAAGTGCAACAGTTACATGCATGCATGCATTAACTAACTGAACTCACAATACAAAATTTTTGAATTAATCTAACTGGACTTGACTCAATTAACTGAGCCAACTAATTATAACTCAACATTACAACTCATCCTTATCTCTTTAACTGATGGATAAATTCCTCAATTAATGGAGAAACTATTGCATGTCCCCACATAGACTTCATGTTTGATTTTCTACAACTAATTAACTCATGGTGAATTAATTAATTATTTTACAAACAACTGCTAAGATCAAATTCGAATTTTTACTTCTCTATTTTAGTTTAGGGACTAACTAAAATAGGAAAGTATTCTGAAATGTTATTAATAGTAGTACTAAATTTAGCACTTCTATATTTAACATTTCTTGTTGCTATTTTCAACACTCCCTCTCAACAAGAAAGGGATTATCAGTAACCCCAATCCTGTCTCTGTGGAACTCGAACTTGAATTTTGACAATGCCTTAGTCAAAATATCTGCATCTTGTTCCTTCATTGAAACATACAGCAACATCATGATCCTCTTGACCACACAGTCTCGAAGATGGTGATATCGGATATCAATGTGCTTGGACCTGTCATGAAAAGTTGGATTCTCAAAGAGTTTGATACAACTCTAATCATCGCAGTAGATCACGGTTGGATCCATCCTCTGACCAAACAATCCCACTAGAATCTTTCGCATCCAAATGGCCTCACATGCAGCCTGATTAGCAGCCATGCATTCAGCCTCTGCTGAGCTAAGTGCAACTGATCTTTGTTTCCTGTTGTACCAGGAAACTACAACTGAACCAAGGTTGAAGATTCCTCCAGAAGTGCTCTTCCGGTCTGATGGACCCCCTGCCCAATCCGCATCTGTGAAGCATTGAAGCTTCACTCCCTCTGTTCGTCTATACCATAATTCAAACTGAGACGTGCCTCTGAGGTATCTCAGCACATGCTTCGCTGCCTTCGAAAACAACTTGGTAGGCTGAACCGTAGCTTGACTTAGTCGGTTCACCGCAAAGCATAAGTTGGGTCATGTGTTCACTAGATACATAAGTGAACCCACTAGCTACCAATAAACAGTAGCAACTACTACCTCACCTGAAGTAGCATACTCCTTCCTCTAGTTCCCAGCTAGAGTCTCCATAGGCTTGCACTTCTCCATGTGAAAGCGCTTGAGTATCTCATTGACATACTTTCCTTGAGACATAAATACTTCACCATCTTTCTGCCACACCTCCATGCCTAGAAAGTAGTGCATAAGACCCATGTCTTTCATTTCGAACTCTCTTGCAAGGTCCTCCTTGTACAACTATATCAGCTGATAATCACCTGTCAAAATCAGATCATTGACATAAAGAACAATGATCAATGGTTTACCTTCTACCATGATGTGGTAAAGTTTCGCATCTTCTTCAGTCTTAGTGAAGCCCAACCTGATGAAATAGCTGTCGATCCTGGTGTACCAAGCATGGGGTGCTTGCTTCAGCCCATACAAAGCCCTCTTGAGTCAGCACACATGCGACTCACGTTCGAAGGTCTCGAAACCTTTTGGCTGCTCAATGTACACCTCCTCCTCAATCTTCCTATTGAAGAATGTTGTCTTCACGTCCATCTGGTGGATCTTCCACCCCATCTGAGCTGATAGTGCCAACATCGATCTAATCGATGAGTACCTTGCTACGGGAGAAAAAGTCTCATCGTAATCGATCCCCTCGACCTATGAGAAACCTCGGGCAACAAACCTTGCCTTGTGTTTTTCAACAGTGCCATCAGCTGCCTGCTTTACTTTGTAAAGCCATCTGGAACTCACCACTGACTTACCCTGAGGTCTTAGGACAACATCCCACACACTGTTCTAAATGATAGAGTCATACTCCTCTACCATTGCATCAATCCAGACTGGTTGTTGCACTACCTCCTCGAATGAAGAAGGTTCGGTGTCTACACACTCCCCAACCAGGGCCATGTACCCAGTGTACCACTTGGGTGACCTTCACTGTCTGCACTGAGAAGATGGCTATCCCACATTCTCTCGCGCATCTAGCATCAACTTGTCATCTTCCCTTGAGCGTTTCCGCCCATCTCTGGAAGTCTCAGCATGAGTGGATGTCTCCACTCCTGGAGCCTCTGCATGCGGTTGCTCAACATCAATATGAGGCTCCTCCTCCTTCGGAACTGAAAGTTCCACCTCTACATGCAACTTGAGCTCCCTCTCATGTGATAATCGCATGGCTTTTTGTTCATCGAACTTCAGATCCCTGTGTACCACTGTCCTCTGAATGGTAGGTAGGTACACCTGATAGTTGTGGGGTGTATCTGTGTACCCCACAAGTATTCCCAAATCAATTGTTGGGTCTAGCTTCTTCCTGGCATCTTTGGTCACATGACAGTAAACTGATGATCCAAAGATTCAGAAGTGACTTACATTAGGTCACTTCCCGAAAAAAGCCTCCATAGGTGTCTTCATCCCCAGTATATGGTGCAGGCTTTTTTTATGCAAATTTACTGTTGTATTTCATGCCTCATCCCACAAATGCAGTGGTAGGCTTTGGTCATGCAACATCGCTTGAGCTACTCCCATAATCAATCTGTTCTTCCTTTCGACCACCCCATTCTGTTGTGGGTTATGGGGTGCCGTCAACTCCCGTTTAATTCCTTCTGTAGTGAAAAAGTCCTTAAACTGTTGGGAGGCATACTCTCCACCATTGTCGCTACGCAAGGCTTTTATTTTATTCTTTCTCTACCAAGGCTTTAAACTCACAAAACCTCAAGAAGGTCTGATCCTTCTTTTGCATAAATTAGATCCAGCATCTATGAGAAAAATCATCAATAAAAATAACGTAGTACCTTTGTTTAGTGGTGGAGGCTGTAGAGAAAGGTCCACAAACATTTGAGTGAACTCACTCTAGGATTGCTCCAGCTCTACTCTCTCGATCCAGAAAGGAAGATTTCGCGCACTTACCTAAGGTACAACCTTTGCATGTATTCGTTTGCTCAAGTTTTCCCTTGGGTAATCTGGTAGAGATCTGTTGCATGATCTTCAGGGCTCCATGGTGCAAATGGCCCAGTCTTCTATGCCATAGCTCGCCAACATCTTGGCTCTGCACCATCTCAGCTTTGGAACTCAAAGCAGCACAGTCGTCTACCTCCAGCTTGTATAGATTCTTTACTCGAATCCCAATTCGCTTTGTCTGTCCAGTACCGATATGCCTCAGGAATACCTTTCCTTTACTAAAGACTACATCATAGCCTTTATCTTCTATCATAGCAATAGACCCAAGATTCTTCTTCAGGCTTGGTACATACTTTACATTAGTTAGGGTGAGGGGAGCTCCATGCTCCCTCTAAAACACAACCATACCTTAACTTGAAACGCGATACTTTCCATCATCACCCATCTTGATCCGCATCTGGAGATCCTTCTCCTCCAAGGTACTGAAAAGATTCTTGTCATTTGACATGTGGAATGAAGCTCCACTGTCCAGGTACCACACACATCCCACCATGGATGAAACCATGCATGCGATAAGCGAGAAATCCAGCTCAAACTGTGAGTCCAGTGCCTCACCATCAAATCCCTTCGAGGAACCCTTTTTGGATTTCTTCTGTGGACAATTTGTAGCATAATGGCCCACTTCATGACAATGAAAGCATCGCACTTTCAATTTGTCAAACTTCTTCCCACCATGGGAAGAACTGGATTTGGGATGGGACACCTTCCCTTTCCATTTCCTCGCCTTACTCACTAAGGCTATATTTTCCTCATCATCTTTCTTCGATGAGGATCCATCTCTGGTGCTTCTTCTTATTTCCTCCTGCATCATATCCGACCAAATTCATTCCCAATCTGGTAGTTTTTCTCTTCCATTAACCAAGTCTTGGTAGCTATGCCAACTCTTACAAAGACCGAGGAGTGCAAGACTCGCCATGTCATCATCAACGGTCATGATCCCTACACTTCCAAGCTCATCCTAGCAGGTGGTGAGCTTGTTCAGATTTGTAGAGTTCATGTTGCCCTTTTCACACTTGATCTTATGAAGCTTGTCTTACAGCGCCAGCTTCCTCTGATTGCTGCTGTTCTGATATAGATCTTTCAATGTTTTCCACATCAAAAGCGATGTCTCCTTCCCATGGAGACTCGAGACTATGTGGTCTCGAACTCCCTCCAGAAGGATTCTTCTTGCTCTAGCCACACATTTCTTCCATTCCGCCAATTGAGTAGCATTAGTCGGCTTGAGAACTTCTTGATCAATGAAGTCCTTTAGACTTTTATCCTCTAATACTACTTCCATGTGATCCTTCCAGGCTATATAATTCGAGTTGCCATCAAGGGCATACTCGAGTCTTAAACCATTGAATGCCATTGGTGAAACTAAGACGTGATAAGAACTCGATTTCTATATTCAGGAACCTCAAACTTCGAACTTCTCCTTCTTGTATACTCTTTTTCGCCTTGATCACCTTTGGTCTGATACCATGTAGAAATTCCCACTGTAGATCAACAGATTATGCAATAGACTAAAGCAAAATACAAGATCTACTTCTATAACAAACTTTGCGGAAGCTTAATCGAATTGAGCAAGATCAATGAGAACACATATAACTGAGAATTAGAAATCAATCAAACATAACACAGAATAAATAACCCGGGGAAAGCCTCAGCCTAAAACCCCAATCTTTGTATTATCATACAAGTGGAAATCTTGTTCAAGTTACAAAAAGAATTAGCTCTCAAGCTATCATGCTCTCTCTGCAATTAAACAATACAACTCACAAACTGAATAGACACAGTATATGTCCTCCTCAAGCCCTCCAAGCCTCCTATTTCCTTGCATAGTTTTTCTTGGGGTCCAGTGATGCCACATGTGTGAATTGGCCTCATCACACTCACAAAACCTGAAGAAGTAACTGCGCAATCCTCAAGGAAAGAATTCCTTCTGCATGTAAGAGATATTCACAATGGAATATTCTGGCAACTGATAATACACTGCCCCTCCATATGATCTCAACTGGGTCTCTGTCTAAACTGACATGCATGAGTTATTTATGAGAGAATATCAGTTATCTGAAGTGCAGCAGTTACATGCATGCATGCATTAACTAACTGAACTTACAATTAACTCAACAAACTATTTGAATTAATCTAACTAGACTTGAGTCAGTTAATTAAGCCAACTAATTACAACTCAATATTACAACTCACCCTTATCTCTTTAACTAATGGATAAATTCCTCAATTAATGGGGAAATTGTTGCATGTCCCCACATAGACTTCATGTTTGATTTTCTACAACGAATTAACTCATGGTGAATTAATTAATTATTTTACAAACAATGGCTAAGATCAAATTCGATTTTTTACTTCTCTATTTTAGTTTAGGGACTAACTAAAATAGGAAGGTATCCCGAAATTCTATGTATAGTTGTACTAAATTTAGCACTTCTATATTTAGCATTTATTGTTGCAATTTTAAACATCCTACCATCATGCCTCTCCACAGTCCCTTAAGGTGCATAAGTTAACTCTAGAAAAAATATTAACAAAATATTAATGCCAAGGTCCTTACTGTAATTGTGATGACAAATTTATCTAAGGTCACAAGTATTAGAAACATAAATGATTTTTCATTGATATAGAACAGTTTGGTGCTTCTAAGGTAATTTTAGATGAATACCTAACCAATTTGAGATCAACTAGAGTTTCTACCTTCTCCTAATGAACCACTTACTTAGGAGCCTCAACCTTATGAGGGACCCCAAATGTGTATCCATGCTTCGTCAAGCTTACCATTCACAAGATCTTGAAATTGGTGGGATACATCAAGCATCATAAGGTGATTGTTTTATATGATAGTGGGTAACCACACTTCATATTTAATATAGTTGTAGAAGAAACAAAAAGTAAATGTCATGTATGCATAAATTTCAAATCATGATAGCCAATAAAGTTAATGAAATGTGGTGGTAAGTATGAGAAAATCAAACTTCAAATGGAAA
The DNA here is from genome assembly GCA_031772625.1 of Pinus tabuliformis. NCBI lineage: Eukaryota > Viridiplantae > Streptophyta > Pinopsida > Pinales > Pinaceae > Pinus > Pinus tabuliformis. The sequence continues at coordinate 1,240,658,055 of CM062809.1, forward strand.
ACTTTTCCTACAATCTAATATGTTTTCCAATTGAATGGGAGGTTGTGATATCATTTTGGGAGTATAATGGTTGTGAACATCAAGAAATGTTACCATGTATTCAAAGGAGTTTCACATGAAATTCAATAAGGAGGGACATCGATACACTCTCAAATACTCCAAATAGGCTCACTTGAAATATTTAGCACTCACCATATGGAAACGCTTATTAAGAAGGGCCACTTAGGGATTATTTCATAATTAAATGGCATCCAAGTTATGGATAAATTCATAGAAGGATTTCATATTGATTTTTAGTTGTTTCTGGAAAAACATAGTCACGTTCTTCAAACACCTCACAACTGAACCCCATAAATGGTGATCATGATGACAGGATCCCATTGATTTTAGGATGTAAAAAACCTAATGTACATACCTATGGTCATTAGTTTGCACATTAAAATGAAATAATAAAGATCATTTAGGAATTGATAGATGTGTTGGCATGGAAAATGGGCCTTCTCAACTTCACTGTCTTAATCAATGAAAGGGTCCAATTAGGCTTTCTTCATTGAAATGAAAATTCCTTTGCGTATGAACCAACTACCATAATCTAAGAAACTTATCATTCAAATGCTCTTCGCCTATACTAATGTCAGATAATTTAATGTAAATGAAGAAAAATGAATGAATTTAGAATCATTGAAAAATAGTAATTTGCAAGAAATGCAAGGTGCAAGATCTAGTTGGCCAAATCCTAACTGAAGGAGAAAAGAAACACTTTTGACATGAAAAAAGATTTTAGCATAAAACAGTAGAGAGAATAATAATGACTAAATCATATGCAAAATAAAGGAAACTCTAAGAAATTAGGAATAATCTCCAAGTCACCATGATCCAAGAGGATCTTGACACCAGCTTCCAAAGAGTACCAAATCAAAGAAGAGCTTAAGGGAAGATTGGTAAAGGTGAAATCATTTAAAATTACATGAGGACAAAATGTTCAATGTACTCATGTAATTTTTCATGTAAATTTTAAACGGATATTGATTGAATGTGAGAATCCACCTCACAACCCATTTTCCTAATTTCAAGTGGGCGTTGAGATTTTCATGGGATTGTTTCCAATAAAAATTTGGATAAGGTCCAAATTTGTTGGAGTTGAGATATTTTCTCCTTAAGAGTCTCATAAGTTCCTTTGTTTATGGAACAAGAGAGTTATTCTCTCCTTGGAATATGGATTTAAGGAGATGTTCTCTCCTTTGTTTTTGGATCTCAAAAAGTTGTAAATTCTCTTTTGTACTGTTTGTTTCTGGAGATAGTTTTGGCTAGATAGAGTTTTTTGTAGAAGTTTTGAGAGCTTCATGTGGAGAAAACTTTTGTGAACTTGTAGAGCTCGAGAGCTCTTTTAGAGGAATTATTTGTATGTGAAAGTCTTGAAGTATTTTTGATAGTAGAAGACAACTCTAGGTTGGCCACCCTTTTTTATAGAGCATTGTACAAAATTTTCTTTGAAGAAAGACAATAAAAGTGATTCAACCTTCGGAGGTGAATTGATCCGATTTTAAACAGGAACACAAAAAATTATAGATATAACCATAAATACAAAGATTCAGTAGAAATAAAACTTCATTTCATTAATATCAAACACTGAAATATGCTTACAAATAGAACGAAAATAAGACTAACTTGGGTGATGGTAGAGTATCTCTGAGAAGAGATGTGGCAGATACATGCCTCTGAAATGTTTGACAATGAGGCTCAAAGGAATATTTATTGTTGAGAAACAATGGAAAACCCTAAACATCCAAAAACCTAACCCTAGGAGATGAAGCGCCAAACTATGGGCCCTGTTTGGGTAAATTGGTACATCAACTTCCTCAGGTCGTAACTTTGGCATACGATCTCCATTTGACACACACAATACCTTGTTAGAAAGATCTATCTGAGGACTACAACTTTTGAGTGAGCTACATTAGTAAATGACCCATGTTTCTCCCAGTTTTCTAAAAAAAAATGTCATTTAAGGCCTCAAAACGGCTCTAAAAGTTCATGACCCGAAAAACTTCCAAAAAATAGTAAATTGTGCTATAAATAAGGAAACTGAAAAACTAAAAGAAACAATGGTGGAGGTCCAATTGTAATAGGCGGGTGGCCACCAATATCCACCTAGATCATTCCTCCCCCCTTAGGAAGTAATGGTCCCCAGTGCGTTGAGTTCCTCCATGAGATGAGGAAACTTCTGTTGAACTTGGTCCCTAGTGAGCCAGTTGCCGTAGTGAAGGAGTTGGCTTGCTTTGACAACTTGATATAGTTAGATCCTTTTTTGTCAGGTGTTATTGATCTGCGTGTCCATGATTCGATCAGTTGTGGCTTGCTCCATGCAATCTGGATTTAACTCTATACGTGTGAGATGTTTCAGTGTCTGATGTGTCCAACAATGGTGGGAAGTGTTAGGTTCCTATACCAATAGGAGTCATAATTTTTGAATGTCTGAGATTAAACCTGTAATATGTACATACCTTTTCTTTCCGCAAATGTTTTCCATATTCAATAAAAAATGTTAAGAGGGTATGTCCTAAAAGAAAAATCAAAGGACAAAAAGAATAAGAAAAGGTCCAAAATAGTGAAAATATGAACTCCAAGAAAAGAAAAAAGACCATGAAAGTGAGCAAGCCAAAATGCCACTACTATTTACTTTTTTTGCATAATAAGTGATTGTTTGCAGTTTGTAATCTTTTCCACAACCCATGATAGTCAAAATTCTTAAACTTTACTTTCATGTTTCAATTTCATGTTGATAGTTGGAGAATAAAATTTGACCAAATTGTTTAATCTTGGCAGGTCATTAGATAGGTAGAGTAAATAAAAGGAGATAAACTATTTAATCTGAGCCCTTGGATGTAATAAGGTTAGAATTAGTTAGTTCACTATTGTAAAGAGAAAGAAAAATGTTTGATAAGGGTTTTCTAGCTCAAATGCACCGTAATAAAGAGAAGTAAAAATGGTAGGATGAGTAGGAGGGTAACTAGAAGAAAGGTTGCAGAAGAATGATGATTGATTAGACAAAAGCATATTTATTATTCTCATCATAAAAGTTTCAAATATGAATGGGCACTCAAGCATGCAGATGGATATCAAAGTCAGTTAATTAAATTCCTTCATTCATTTCACCTTTTACTTAACTAATTTCCCATAATAAAGTTCAAAGTACTTAAAAACCCTAAGTCAATGAGGCTCAAAGCATTTCTATGACTTTTGGAGGGACCAGACCCTCGACTCAACGACTTATAGGAAATAAGAACTAAAACCCCCTTATAAAAATTCATCGCCCCCTTCAGTTCATTCATTTCCCCTAATAATACTCTTTTCCTAAGGTTAAATTACTTTTACCTAGGAAAAGTATTTATTCCCCCACATATATCATTTTCATACAAAAACGATATATCCTAAGTTTTTATGTATTATCGGAAAAATATTAAAACATGACATATCATATACTTATGGTATTGTGCCCCTTTCCACTCATTTTGTTAATTACTAATTTATTTATTAAATCACAAACAAAAACCACTTTTTTGTATATATTTAACTCCCACAATATTAATTAACCCCAATGAGGCTTAATTATATAAACTATGATTTTCTACCCAAACACCAACAAACCCACTAACTAATCAATCCACGATTAAGTTACTCAAAAACCCAATTAAACCCTTCGCTAGTTACCCTAACGTGTTAACCCCACCTTAATCCCTCATTAACTAAAAACTACCGCACTTAATCACCCGTCGGGCCCCCCAACTACCCTCAGTGCAACCCCACTGCCCAATCACTCCCCTCCACATCTGACGGCCCTCATCCATTTTGGATGGGCTCAATGTCCAAACTATACCCACCCAAAAAGAGTTGTTTTCCATCGGTCCCCTAATGCTACGTATCGTTCACTTGTGAAATTGGGAGGCCTCCCCCCAATACCACTGAATGCCCAAAAGCGGTGCGATGGAAACCACTTATCATCGACTCCATACACGCCAAAAAATCCACTGTTCACCCCACTACATGAAAAAAAATCACTGTGCACTCATACCCGCCAAAATTGACTTTTGTGCATAAATCCAGAAAGTCCCAAATCAGTTATTTTAATCGTTTTTTCAACTAAAAAGCTTCATGCATGCACCTGTAAACGTCAAAGTTGTCAACCTACATCCAATTGTACCCTAAATATGCCACAGAGCACCTAGTTCACCTTCCAGCCTACTCAAAACCTTTTCAACTGTTCGCAGTTGCCAGTTTCCCTATTCAGAGCCAGTTCTCCTTAATTCCAGGTATTTAAGCCATAATTCACTAGAAAACCTATCAATTTCAGAACCAGTTGCTGAGTTTTATTAGTTAAAGTAAAAAATTAATTAAAGAAACTCTAGCAGCTCAAACCTACTCTGTACTGAACCACCATTGCCCTAAAAACTGAAAATCACCTTCCCCATTCTCAAATCCACAAGAACTGAGAATGGCTACCCCAATTGCCATGGATGTTAGACCTATTTCCACTCCTCATCTAGACCTAGACCATCTCCCCCTGGCAGACAAGGATTTCCAAATAAAGGACACCTCTGTCCATGAATCCCCTCTCAAACTCTACTACCGATACAGAGACCAATACCTAAACCATGCTGATAAAATTGGTTTTTGGGAGTCCAATTTGCCCAAGTACCAATTGTCTAAAGTTCACATTTTCCTAGAAATTGTCCATTATTTCCATGCAAACTATATCCCCAATCAAAGAGTAGTGATGTCCCCTAACCAAACCATACTTTTCACCATCACTGTTGAATCAATAAATGAGATGCTGCAACTTCAACTAGGGAAAACCTTGACTCCTCTCTCCATTGGAGACATGTTGGATTTATTTCCCAAGCTCAGCCCTGCAAGATTGGCCCAAATAATCCAAACCTTCATTGTAGGAGAAAATTATACCCCCAAAGAACCTCCTCCATATGTGTATACCATATTTTCCCCATTTGGCCAAGACATTGTAGCAATGATATCCAGTTTCCTAGGTTATACCACCAGTCAGTACATAGATGAGGTCATCTTGGCTTTCATGTCCATATACATTCCAGGATAGCCTCCTGTTGTTATTTATGATTATGCCAAGTCTATAGTTGATAGGATGCATGACCAGTTCCTTAAGATAAGTAATGAGCGAGTCTTCAAGTATTCTTCTATTTTATATCACCTTTTCCTCTACTACCAAGCTGATAAGTTCCCATTTACTCTCCAAAAGCTTGACACAAAAGGTCACCCTAGATCAGTAATTTTCTGGACTCCATTGATCCATAAATATGGCTCCCCATATTCATATACAGACTTCATAGACCTATTTGTACATTCCAGTGTGACAATGCTGATAGGCATCCCTCCTCCAAGGATCAGTTCAGATATAAAGAGGATCCTGCAACTCTCAAAACAATCGAAAGTGGGGGATTTGTCCTTGTACCAAAACCACACTGAGATTAGATTTTATGGCTGTGAGCTGGCCCCATACAAACTACCCAAATACCTCCCAATGAGGTTATTTGCTCTAGAGTACTAGAGACATATAATCAATTCAGATGAGGTGCATTTTTTCAAAGCCAAAAAGAAGGCCCAGCTCAGGATCAAAGACAAATTAGGTCCCTTTATTTGTAACAGCTGAGAAGATGGGAAGGAGGCAGACCTAATATTTCAAAGATTAAATCTAAAATAGAGCTTCATATGGAGATATGATCCCTTAGATTTCATTTGCAATAGAAGATAGAAAAACAAGATGGCTCCCTATATTCATCACTACATCCCTGAAATAGAAAAGTATGCCAACCAATTGGAATGGGTGGAAAACACTTTAAAGGATAGGGATAGTACTGAAGTTGTTGTGGAAAACACATTACTTGATCTAGAAAAATAGCTTGATGAGGGTTCTTTCCTGCAGGTGCCAGAAGAATCACAGGTACAAGAAGAATCAGAAGCACCAAACCTATCAGAGGTACCAGAGAAATCAGATATACCAGAGCAATCAGAGAAAACAGACAGACCAGAGGCCACCATGAGTACCCCCCCAGTCTTACAGACTCCTCTAAATGAGGAGAAAAGCCTCAAGAGAAACAGGGAAGGGGCTACTACTTCAGAAAAACCAACATCACAATCCTATGCAGAGACAAGCGGGCTAAGAGGCAAAGAGTGAATCCTGTCTCTGAATAGGAATATACAAAGGAGATAACTGAGGTTACCAGCACAGAAAGAGATGGGAGCAGGCAGGCCACTCCATCTCGAGGCATCCTAAAACCTTCCACATCACACACTTAGATGTTGGAAAGATAACAAAGTGTTGAGGTATCCTCTTTTAGAATGCCAACGAATAAATACCAAGACATCAAAGAGAGATACAAAGAAATAAAGGCTAGGAATGAGAGGCTGAAAGCCCAAAACTATGCACAGTATTTGAAGATAACCCCTACCAATCAGACAAGGCTTATGTCAGCATATGATGTTAAATAGGGAAAATGCAAATGACCTTCATCAAGCCAACCATTCAGCAGCCAAGGGCAACAACATACTTTAAAAGAGTGGATTTTGAAGTATTGGCAAGGGATATTCATCCCATTGACCAGATTGAGCTACATAAGTAGGCAGATGAAATGATTTATTCTACATTGACAGGGAAAGCCATAGTAGCCCACAAATTTCAAAACTCTTTAAACAATATGTCAGCTCAGTTTCAACTGGAGAAGGCCTCCTCACAGGCCAAAGATACAAGGATCAAGTCCTTAGAGGACTTAGTGATAGGAATGGGACATGATCCCAAGGATGTGAAAGAAAAAGAACAAATAATTAAAAAGAAGAATGATGACATTGCTGCACTGAAGAAGCAACTCAAAATTCCCCAGCTGCATCACCCTCAAACAATGGAAGTCCTAGAAGCACAAAAAGGACATGAAGAGCTTATGGACCTAGTCGTAAAGCTAAATGATCAGGTTAAAGAAACAGAGAAAGAGTTGGACACTTTGATTCAGTCCAAGAAAAGTGACCTGGCCACAAATTACACAACTGCCATCCCCACATTGACAACAACAGCTCCTTCCACAATGGCATCATCATTGGCACCTACAACTCCACCTTCCACAGCACTTCCAATTTCAACTGAGTCCACTACAGCAACAGGTACTTCAACTGAAAAAATAACAGAACTGGTAAAAGCTATGGAGGAGATGTCCATCCAAGCTACAGAGCTCAAAAGATTGAAGGATAAAGTGGAAAGCTTAGAAACTGATTGCAAATTTCCCAAATTCAGCGAAGAGAAGAGACATAGAAGGTCCTAAGGATGGGTGAGAAAATCAAAGTCCTAGAGAAAGATTTAACACTGCAGAATCACTAGGACAGACTAAAGAGATGCTATGGGCCAATATCCTTGACTATGTAAATGATATTTGGCCATCAATCAAAGTTTTATTTGAGCAAACTGAATTGGTGAAGGTAGCCATTGAAGCTATCCAGAAAGTAAAGGTGGAATTAGGAGACCAACCTGAGGATGCAAATTGACTCATCCACCTCTTGAATAGTAAGAACAGATATGAGCTCCATGATCTTGGTGTAGAGGATAGGACTGAAGCCATCCTAGAGATTATAAAAGTTATTTCCAAAAGAAAAATCATGTTCAACTTAGAAGAAAAGTGCCACAACATGCAGGTGGCCATTGACAGGTTTATGGCCAAATTTCAAATTTTGAGGGACAAAGGCTCTCCTAGTCCTATGGTCATCCATGAAAAGCTCATGACCCAATTGGATTATAGTGATAGACTTAGGAAGCTAGCCAAGGAACAAGGCAGCTCTTCAGGAATTAAATCTTTGCCCACTGGCGAAGTGTTTTATGATACATTGGAGAACCTGTTTTTCCTAGAACATGAGGTGAAGCATTTATTTCTCACCAAGCCCAATTTTGCAAAATACATAGAGGTAGAAGAAATTTACAGAAGAATGTTAAAGGTGAGATTTCTTGAGGCAGAATGGTGGGAAAAAATGACATATTTACTATGAAAAGTTTTAGATTGGAAAGTTACCAAAGTAAATCTGATAGGCAGCCAGTTGAAACTGGTGAAAGACAGATAAGTAGGGTAAAAGAGTAACAGAGTCAAAGAGTATCAGTGAAAGATCAAAGTAAGGAAGATTCCAGCGTGAAAATACCACAACTATAAACCAGCTTAAGGGGCTAAAAAATCAACATAAATAGCCACCAAAACCACAATAAAAGGGACAGCAAGAAGCAGTTTCACATCTGTCTCTATCTTCATGCATGAAGATATTTTATTCCCTAGATTAAATCTCAAACTGTTATGAGATATTTTGTAATTATTTTTTGTATAAATACTTCACATTTCGAAGTATGTAGTGTGGATTCCATGACATTTCTATAGACTTTTCCTCTCAAATCAAAATTCTATTGTATCAATGACTGGATTGGCTTGCTGGATCAAGGAATAAAGATCAGATATTTTACAGGATTCTTGTGTAAAGCGAAATACAAATAAGTATTCTCTCATGTTTATTGTTGTTTTCTCTTATGTTTCTTCATAATCTTGTTTGTTTCTCTAAAATCTAAATGTATAACAAGGAATGATATTTCAGAAATTGCTTGAATGCACTCTGTCTTGACTGTTTTACATTCTGAATGTTTTCTCCTAAACTATCTTAGCTAAGGAATTCTTAACTGCTCCTTAGCTTCCATAGTTTCTCCTCTGATCTATAACAAAGGATTCTTAATTTCCCTTTGTTCATGATCACCCTCCATTCTTCATTCTAATCCCAGTCCAAGGATTCTTAAGTGCCCTTTCACCCTAGTTAGAATCATTTCATCCATCAGACCTAAAGATTTTCCTTTTGCTTTGCTAGCCTGCCCTGTGAACATTCCCTTTAATGATCTGGTCCAATTATGTTATCCATTTATTGACTCCATATCCCAATGGCTTGAAGACCTAACTCTATCCATCTGCTCTAAGAATTTCACCACCCAACCTTCAATTCAGAAAAAAACCCCATGAACATTAAGAACTAGCCCGAAATCCCATAAAAGAAAAGCTAAACTATAAAGAGAGAACCCTCTCTAGACTTATGTTGGATAGAACCTAAGCCTAAAAGATTGGTTTGTGGTTACCTCGGATGATTCCTTCTTTTGATAACTTCTAGGGAAAACTTTTGAGTGATAGCAGGAAGTATAGTCGAAGGCGGTCCATAATGAACATTGGGTGCAGACCAAGGAATGGGGGAATGTTGAGCTCAAATGCATTGTCTCCCATAGCCTTGGTAATGGTGCAAGGACCATATCATAGTGGTCTAAGTTTCTGATAGGCTCCGGTAAGGTGTTCCTTCTACAAATGCAACTAGACTTTGTCTCCCACCTAAAACTTGTGTGGCACCCGATGTTGATCACGTCGCTGCTTGTACTTAGCATTTGATTTGTCCAAAATGTCATGGACCTACTGGCATATATGTTGGATGTGCTAAATGAAGTTTTTTTCCTTATCGGCTTCCGACTGGACATGAGCCGAATCTACCTGAGTAGCTACATATGGTATGGCCACATCAATGGGACATAGTGGCTGGAATACCAAGCCCACCTGAAAAGGGTTGTGTCCAGTTGAGTTGTGGAGAGCCTGTTATAGCTTTGTTGGACATAGGGGGATGCTTTGAGTTTTACATGCACAAAATCTGTACGATCATCCTATTGACGACCTCTGTCTGGCCATCAGTTTGGGGATGAAAAATTGTGGACTTAGTGAGCTTGGTGTCCAGCATCGTCTACAGACTGGACCAAAATGTATTGAGGAACCTTCTATCCCGACCTAAGATGATAGACTATGGGATCCCAAAGTGTACCCACACTCATTGAAAGAAGATTTTAGCAGTGGCTTCTGCTGTGATATTCTTCTTGCAGGCCACCAGAATGGCCATCTTGGAGAATCTCTCAACGACCACAGAAACACAGTCATTGCCATGCTTAGTAGAAGGAAGGTTTGGCATGTAATCCATGGAGATGGATTCCCCAAGGTTGACTAGGGGTAGGCAGCGGAGTATAGAGGCCTTGCTTCTTGATGGTCAGATTGGCAATGGCATAGGTAGTGCAGGATCTGATACACTTCTCGAAATCCTATCAAAGATTTGGCCAATAGAAATACTTTTGAAGTACTGCCACTATTTTCTTGACCCCGAAATGCCTAGCAACCTGACTGTAGTGCACTTCCCAAATCATCATGGCTCGCTTGCTTGAAGGAACATAAAGGTGTCCCAGGTGGAATAACAGGGCATCCTAGAGGTGAAAATTTGGAACTTGCTGACCCTTGAAAAGCATCTGGTATGTCTGGCCGAATTCTGGGTTGCTTTTTTAGAGAAGTGGCCAATCAAAAGTCTCATGCCCACAAGAGTTTTTCACAGTGGTTAACGCCATGATCGGTGGTTGGCTAAGGCAGTCTGCAACATTATTGGTGCTACCCTTATTATACTTGATATTCCAATGGAACTGTTGCAGGTATGTGGACCACTTCTGATGGAGATCATTCTACAACTTCTCTTGCATTTTTATGAACTGCATGAGTTAGTGGCCTGTGTGGATGAACGTTTCCTTCCCCAAAATGTAAAGCTTCCATTGTCGACAGGCCTGCAAAATGGAATACATTTCTTTGTCATAAGTGGGATAGTTTTGGACTGTGTCTAAAAGTGTCTCATTGTGATATGCCACTAGATGCCCCTATTGAGTAAGGACTGCCCCAATAGCATAGTCAGAGGCATCTGTCTCGATCTCAAATGGTTGTTGCAAGTTTGATAAAATGAGCACTGGTGCAGAGGAGAGGTGATGTTTGAACTCTGCGAATGCCTTCTGTTGAGATTCAGAAAAAAAATAATTTTTCTTTCGCTCCTCCCTTGGTGAATTAGCTCAAGGGCCAAGTGATATATGAGAATCCCAACACGAACTTGCAGTAGAAATTGGCAAGAACAAGAAAGCTACGGAGGTCTGTCAGAGTGGTTGGGGCTGGCCAATCCCTAATGACTTGGATCTTGGATGGATCCACATGCACCCCTCGTTCATCAATAATGTATTTTAGATACTGAACCTGGTTCATGCCAAAAGTGCATTTCTCCAAATTAGCACACAACTCGTGTTGCTACAGTGTTTAGAGAACCTGTCGAATGTGGTGGAGGTGCTCTTCCCACCTTTGGCTAAAGATCAGGATGTCATCCAAGTATACCACTACAAATGAGTTGGTGAATGGCTGTAAGATGTCATACATCAGCCTCATGAAGTTTGCAGGAGCATTTGTCAACCCAAAAGGCATAACCAACCATTTGAAAAGACCCTCCTTGGCTTTGAAGGTAGTCTTCCACAAATTAGAGGGTTCGATTGGTACCTGGTGATATCCTTATTTCAAGTCAATCTTGCTGAAATATTTTGCCCCTTTCAGTTGATCCAGTAGGTCATCAATTTGTGGGATCAAGTACCAATTCCAGTTAGTGATCTTTTTCAGCGCCTGATAGTAAATAAAGAGTCTCCAAGTCCTTTCCTTCCTCTGTACTAACACGATCAAGCTCCCACAGGGCGATGAACTCGGACGGATGTGACCTTTTTTCAGCAGCTCTTGAATCTACCTCTTGATTCTGTCGTTCTCCAGAATGGAGCACTGATAGATTAGTCCATTGGGAAATGATGCACCCGGGGTCAGATTGATGGAGTGCCTGACCTAACAGTGCAGAGGCACCCCTGTGGGGGAGGTGAAGATGTCCTCGTACTCCTCCACGACCTTGTCCATTTATTGTTGTCGTGTGGAGTGACCTTTTCTGGAGGTCATGGTCACTATCTTCTTCTTTCCTTGAGGGTGTATCATCAGGAAAAAAAATTTGAGATTTTGGAAATGAGCTTACTGCATTTTTTTGTAGTAACCAAAGAGAAGGCGGTAGGCGATGCTACCTATGGTATCATGTATAACTTATTTCCCAAAGTAACAATAACAATATGAGGCCTTGATTCATACACAGCATGTCACTTCCATAAGTATGGTTGACCTAATAATACCGCACAAACATCAAGGGGAGAAATGCCACATAATACCTCATCTATGAAGGACTTGATGTTATATGAAAGGCAACACTATTGGCTCATGCGAATATCTCTTCCTTGGTGAAGCCACCCGATGGTGTACAGTTGCAGATGTGTTGTGGTCGGTAAGACTAGCCGCTTCACAACCTCTGCGAAAATGAGGTTCTTTTCCCTCCCGCTGTCAACCATGAACTATAGCGAGGAAACCTTTACCCACATCTGGGAGTGGAAGAGGCGTTCCTCCTCATCTGGATCTTTGGGTTCCTTCTTCTAGATCTTCGTGGTGGCAACGGTGGCATTGGGCTCCACATTGATAATCTACTACCCTTTATCATTTCCCTTGTTGAGTTCTGACTCAGAGTCGGGACATGCATATGATTCTAAAGCCTTTAGTTTGGCCACAAGTAACTACTTGGCCTGACACTCACTTGTGTTATGAGTGGAGCTCTTATGGAACTCACACCACTTTCTCGTGTCCTTCTTCGGCTTCGCGGTGTTGTTCTTTGCTTGCACCTTTGGTGGGTTGTCCTAGGCTACCCCACCTTGGATTTTCCCTTCCTTCTACGGTTTGGTGACACGTTTCCCCTGCTTTGGATTCATAGATCCAAAGTCTTGCTTCTTTTGTTTAAACTTTTGCTCAAACTTGACGGCATATCAGTATGTCATGCCGAGCGAGGAGATGTCCAGGAATTCCATCTCGTCTTGGATGTACCTGTGCAAGAAGCTGTGGTACTTGAGAACCAAATGTTTCGTAGAATCCTTGATACCCAACTTCATGCGAAGGGTATGAAAAACATTGGTAAACTCTGGCACATCTTGGTCCCTTCCCTATCGCAGTGTTGTCCACTTTATGTCTTTATCCTTATAACTCTTGACATGGTAGTATTTCTCCTTGATGGCATCCAAGAATGAGTTCCAGGTGGATGTAGCTGAAAACAGTGAGTTCGTACTTTCATCCTTCTACTCATAGTAGGTTTCTCACCAGTCCTTGACATGGGGGGCTGCTTTGAGAAGTGAAAAAGTGATCTTTCCTCGACTGGAAAAATCATGAACAGAAAAATATCCTTCTAGCAGATTTAACCATTTATCTACAACATCTGCATCTATCTGACCCTCAAATATGGGAATGCCAAAGTTAATTTGTACCTTAAAGGGCGTGGCACTTCCAGAGTAGTTGTTGGAGGTAGATGCGTCGCCCTTGGGTAGCTGCTGAAAGATTTGGGCAAAGTTTTCCATCATCACATTCCTTTGTTGCTCGAGGGCTTCGTCAAGCAAGATTTTGATAGGATCTCCTTCCCCCTCATCTAGAACAAATACACAGAATTTGGATAAAACTTCTTTTATTATTCTCTTCTTTGGTTACGGACTCGACTTTTCCCTGCGCACTCAACTACAGGGGTCGGTGCACTTAGCTGCGACAACCAGGCCTCTACGCACTTCGCTATAGAGCCTTATCCTACTCTACGACCAAAAGACACACTTAGATACTTACTACTCAATCCCTTGGAATTTTTCCTATTCCATACTTGGTTCTCACTAACTCTTAGAGCCTCGCTCTATTTATACAATCCCATGGTCTATGGACCATGGATAGGCCGAAATTACATTACAAACTAGGGCAGACAACCCTATGACTCTAACATACTTCCACGCCCGCAATTCGTGGGGCTTTACAACATTATTCGGTCAAAGTATGGGCTTTGAGCCCCAAAACATGCTTTGGGGGGTATTCCACGCCCAACAGGCCCCCAACACAAACATCGTGACTCGCCCTCAAGTCACTCTTTCGGTGCAGCGATCTTGGCATGGAGTTCCTCCAACTATCCTCAAACTGTGCTGATGTCGGTAGCGCATTATGCCACTTCTTCTAAGACCTCCATGTCTGAATTGTTTCCCTACATCTGTACCGACATCTGCGATGTTTGTTTATAGTCCCGCACCTTTGTGCGGCTCCTCGGAGAGTGAAGACTGTGCTTCTGCTGGCTAGTCAAATAGTCAACCCACCTGTGTAGGGTTTCAAGTGACCGCCACTTACTTTTCCTAGGAAGGGTTCTCCATTTAGTTTGACTAGCTGGACCATGCCTCCATCTGCGACCTCCTTAACCACGTATGGTCCCAGCCAATGCATTCTGAATTTTCCTGGAAATTTTTCAAACTTATTGTCATACAGCAGCACTAAGTCATTTACCTTGAAGGTGCACAACTTGATATGGTGGTCATGCCAGGCATTGTCACACTACTTTTTTACCTACTGATGAAACCTAACCATGAACCATTCTTCCTCAAGTTCTTCCACTTGCACAAGCCTTTCTTCTAGAGCTTCGTGGTCTGTCATCCCTATGAGTGTTGCTATTCGCAGACTAGGTACGATATATTCCATCGGCATGATAGCTTCCATGCCATAAACTAACCGGAAAGGTGTTTGTCCCGTCAGTTTCTTGCACGTTGTCCTATAAGCCCATAGCACTACAAGTACACATAGGTCCCAATCACTTCATTGTGCATTGCACACTTTGGTTAGGGCAGTCTATAGTATTTTGTTGAAGGCTTCTATAGTCCCATTCGCTTGTGGGTGGTATGATGTACTTTTCTGATGATACACCTGGAATTCTTCTATGAGCATGTTGATGGTTTCATTCAGGAAATGTGTTCCATGATCACTCATTAATATTTTCGAACAATAAAATCAGGTCAACATGTTTTTGAATAAAAACTTTGCAGCTATAGTGTTCATGCAATCTTTGACTGGCTATGCTTTCACCCATCGTGTCAGGTACTCTGTCATAGTGATGATGTAGCGTGTGCCTGTCTTTTCGTGAGGTTTGATAGGTCCCAAAAAGTCAATTTCCCATTTCTCGAACGGTTGCAATGTCATTTGTGGGTTCAACGACATCTCATCCCTTCGCGATGGTTTTTCGGTCCTTTGACATATATCGCATGCCTTAAAATATGATTTTGAATCCTGGTGAAGGGTTGGCCACCATAACCCTGCGCGAAGAATATTTTGTACGGTCGCGTATCCTGCATAGTGTCCTCCTGCAGTGCCCCTATGTGCTTTCGTGAGGATCTGACTTCTTTCAAATTCAAGTATGTATCTTTGCAATATCTCATCATTTCCATTTTGTATAGGTGCCCTGTAATGACAGAAAAATATGCCGCACACAACACCAATTCCTTCTTCTGTTGGACGGAGTATTCCTTCAGCGCAATCCCTGTTGTCAGAAAATGGATTATATCTTCGAAGTGCCCATCCGCGACGCGCACCGCAAAGAGCTGTGCATCAGGTAATCCTTCCTTCAAACCAGTAGGTTCCTCGCCCGTCTCAATACATGACAAGTGATCTGATCCTGCATTCAGGCATCCAAGTTTGACCAGGACCTCAAAATCATATTCTTGAAATAATAAGAGCCACATGCACATGCACCCCCCAACATAGGCTTATTGACAAAGTATTTCAGTGTGGAATGGTCTGTATACATCTTGAAATGTCCTCCTAGCAAATAGTGTTGGTATTTTTTGAGTGCATACACCATTGCTAACCCCTCGTGCTCGGTTGTGGAATAGTTCTTCTCGGCTTTAGACAATCTACGACTTGCAAATGCGATAGGGTGGTCCAAGCCCTCACCGCCCTCTTGTGTGAGCACTGTTCCGAGTGCGATACATGACACATCAACATGGACATGAAACTCCACATCCCATTTTGGGGAGAACAAGATTGGAGCAGAGGCCAATTTCCCCTTTAGGACATCCAAGCTCTTCATGCAATCATCATTCCAGCAGAATGTGACATCTTTTTTCAATAGTTTCTCCATCATCGCGGTGATTTGGGCATAGATTTTAATGAACTTCTTGCAGTATCCTGTGTGTCCCAAGGTAGCGCACAACTATTTAACACTTCACGGTGCTTCAAAATTTAGAAATACTGCAATTTTTGCAGGGTCCATCATGAGCCCCTATTTGCAAACCATGTGTCCCAAGAGGTTTCCAGAGGGAACAAGGAATGTGCACTTCTTAAGGTTTAGCGCAATCTAGTGTCATTGGCAAGTATCCAGCATCAAGCGTAAGCTTGCTACATGGTGTTTAACTAATCCGAAGATAGTCCAATCATCTAGATAGACCTCTAGGAACTTGTTGATGTATTCTTTGAATGCCACAACAACAATGCGTGAAAATATGGCTAGCATGTTCTTTAATCCAAACAGCATAACGATGTATTAAAAGCAGCCCCATTCCGTTGTGAAGGTCGTCTTGCTCCTGTCTTCTGACGTGATTTTAATCTAGTTGTACCTTGAGAACCCATCTGTGAATGAGTATGCTTCTTGTTCACCAATGTTTTCCAATACTTCATCTATTAACAGTGTCGGGAATGGGTCATGTACACAGGCATCATTCAGCTTCTTGAAGTCCATGAATATTCTTATTTCTCCCTTCTGCTTTTTCTCCTATACTACCCTAGGACTCACCCCTTCGGATTCTTCCACCGGCTCAATAATTCCAGCTGCGAGCATTTTGTCTAATTCTACACGGACCTTTTCCTTGTACTTTGGATTCAAGTGGTAAGGCCTCTGCTTGATCAGCTTTGCGTCGGGTTTTAGGGTGATCTTCATCATCCCTAAGTCACCAATGATCCCTTTTAAATCTGTAATTTTGGGGGAATAAGTCTTGGTATTCGCGGAGTAACTCAGCGACCTTATCCACTATGGCATCATCACAATAGTCACCGAGCATTGCATACTTTGGTTCCGCCTCTATCCCAATGTCTACCTGCTTCATTTTTAGTGGCATGGTGATGTTGGGATCCTCAATCAATGGTCATTGAACCTTGCGACAACCTTCAGTTTTGAGAATGTTAATGATTTGTGGGTCCTCATCATCCTCCTCAATATTTACATTGTAACACTCCAGCGTGCAGCTCAGCTGTGTCGCCCATTCCGACTGAAGCACCTGCATTGGCTCCTGGGGTATTTTGAAGATAGCTTCTTTTACTGCTAGTAGTGCATCATCAACAATATCCCACCAACGATCTTCAAACGTGAAGGTTAATAGGAATACTTCGCTCAAGATGTCCAATTCGCTCGTGCCAATGCAGATCTCCATCTCAGTATAACAATTCATTGGTATGAAATCCAGAGTATGACAGAACAAATTCACCCATTCAGGTTGTGGCCCTTCCCCATAGACCTTGGTCCATTTAACGAGGTGTGTACATGGATCATCCTGTCCGTCATACTTGTCTGCTAGCCACATCTACAGTTTCCCAAATCGTAGGAGCATCATCCTTCTGCATCCGTGCTAGTTGTCAAAGCTTTTCTGATGTGTAACCCACCACCTTTTTGGCATAGCATTTAGTGCCCATTTCAGAGCATCAAAACACTACTGTTCTGGCACTTCTCTTTCAAATTTGCTCAGGAATTCATCCACCGTTGTCAACTCGTCATACATAGGTAGATCCCTTACCTCTGTTGCCATGCAGCATAGTGGTCTTACCATCATGTTGCAATTGAGCATGGTTACCTCATGTAACTGGTTCTTCCATCATTCTATTTCCTCATCTGAATCTGATGCAGGATCTTTCACGCTCCCACGAAATCCTGCCATTTGCTGTAGGATTTACCCAATCTTATTCCCAAGCGGTTATCTTGTAGATACAGTCTAGATTGTTGTCGCTTTCATCATCGTGCACTGGCTCCATGTAGCGTGATCCTTCTGCGGGGTCTAAAGGTACCACTAACCGTAGTGAGTTTTTCTCAAAAACCATTTTGTGCTTCTTCAAGTTTATCACTCCTTTCATATCAATGGCCCAATCAATTCTCGGTAGTGCGAGATAGGGATTGTTGTCATCGACAATCTTTATCACTTCAAAATCTGCAGGTGCATTCGCACCTTCGATGTCTACCATTATTCCCTGCAACCTTCCCATTGGTAGGATCTTCTGCTGGTTCGCCATTCGCAATTGAATAGGGGACCATTGCAATGCGGGCCTACCCATGTGCTCCCATGTATACATTGGTAGTACGTTCGCGTTCGATCTTAAATCTAGAATTACTTGATCCATTTCATATTCCCCAATTTGCACAGTCAATCTCATCTCCCTTCCTATTCGTGTTGTGTGCTTCCCAAGCTTCTAGACTATGTGTGGTTCTCTTGGCCCAAAACACCTAGTGATGAGTTCCTGTAGTCCCTTCACAACCTTGCTATCGCGCAATAGCTTCATGCATGTTTCCAGAAAGGTAGTAAGCATTGACGGGTCCATCTCCGGTTCTAGTTTGTCTTTACTACTTCAAGTGGAGGCCTCCATGAAGCTCTTCTTAGCTTCCACGAATGTCTCCTTTGCGTGCTCCAAATCAAACTCTGGTTCCTTTGTAGGAGCCTTGCAAA
Organism: Pinus tabuliformis; assembly: GCA_031772625.1. Lineage (NCBI taxonomy): Eukaryota > Viridiplantae > Streptophyta > Pinopsida > Pinales > Pinaceae > Pinus > Pinus tabuliformis. The sequence goes on from CM062809.1 coordinate 1,240,676,533, forward strand.
AGCAAGCACTTTCTTCGGGTTGCTTGCCCTTGTCATCTCCTGTCATAATACCACTTCAAAGCATGATGTTTACATTCAGGTCCTCTTCGCGTGGCTCAGACCTCAACAGTTTCAGATTCTGAGTTGGGGAGGCTGGAGTATTCCTTTATCGTGCAGCCTGGCTATCAGTGTGGGGCATTCCTCCATCTCATGATCAAACTGGGTACAATATAAACATGATGCCCTCGTGGATTTGTACAATCATGGTCATAATTCCTTAGCCCTCTACAGTTGTAACAAATCAACTGTCCGCGAGCCCTTCCTGGTCCCATTCCACCTCAAACTCATTCGCGCCCCTGAAATCCAGCACACACCATCCCTATATTTTGATTGAGGGCTCGTGTTTCAATCTGAACTTTGTAGGCAGGAGTCTAATCCATCATCAGTTCATAACTTCTACAAGTGCATTCATCATGGCCTACTGACCTACAAAAATTATAAAACAACTATTGGGACGTCTCCGTATACTTTTGTAATAGGTAACAATTGTCTATAGCATGCTTCCCTCCTATCTGACAAACCATGCACCATAATGTGGGCGTCGTGCCCAGTCCTACTTCTGCCTCTGGTCTCAATGGCATCCACCCTCCTCCCACTAGGTAGTTCACAAAGACTAGACAATGGTCCTTGTCATGCCCCTGGCCTTTGCATTTTATGCACAACACCTCCTCGCGCGCCTCTAGCCGAGTTGTCCTGTCCTGTTTCAAACTCTACATTTCCAGACGCAAATTTTTTAGTTGCGCATGGATTTGTTGGACTCCTAGGCTAGGATCTTGTATTGGGGTCTTGTGTAGTCTCATTACAACCTCCAAAGCTTCAGCCTAGGTGGATAACATCTGCTGCGACAGTGCCATCCTTAGATGAAACGTTAGTGACGCTGCAAACCATGCGTGGTGCTGCCCATCTGTGAAGGTCATGTTGGCTTTGTGATTCATACCCTTCAGTCTCTGATCCAGCTCCCAGGGGGTCTTGCCTGGAAGCATTGCGATTTCCTTAAACCCGATAATCAACTATGTCTCCGATTTTGGCCTGCTAAATTCCTTATTCAGCGCATCTTGGACATCTATGACCCTTGCGTTTGGATTGTCGTTGGAATGCTTAATATACCATGTTAGTGTGCGATCCTGCAATGCACTTACCAGTGTTGCCTTCTTTATATTGTCATCCATGACTCCTTGTGATTCTCATACAACTTTTACCATGAACCAAAATTGGTCTGGATCTTCGTTCCCTACTCCTTTGAACACCGAAAATTTTATCGCGCTCGCCATATTGAACTGTGGTGGTGGCAGAGGTGGTGTGGGTGGAGATGGGGGTGAAGATGGTGAGACAGTGGTGGTGTAGGTGGAGGTGGTATGTGCGGAATTCACTGCCTTATCAGACTGATCGCACTTCTTGGTGAAACTTTCGCGAGCTCTTCCTCACTTTCTTGCCGAGGCGAAATTAAGGGGATATTCTCTATCTCTATGCTACCTTCATTTCTATAGATCCTCCCACTCCGTGTAGCCCCAAACATCAATTTAGTATAACCCACTTTTCACACGATAGCATTTTAATCCAAGTGTTCAAAGATTTAATGTACTTACCTCACGGTCCTTTGAGGAAGCGTCATTCCGCCTCGCTGTAGCTGACTAAAGTATCTACCATGAACTCAGTGATAAACCCTCCTATAATTCAATCGAGCCAATGGTCCACAGTGCATACAATCTTATCTTTCAATGCTTTTAGTCTACGCACCAACTCTAGAGTCCACAAAATGGGTTTGTTGAGCCTACACCTTCCTTGACTGTCTGCTATCTTCGTGATCCACTCGTACAACTTAGAGGGGAAGGATGCAAAGAACATTTCATGGATTTTTGTATATAAGTAGCACTCTAACCAATATTCCTTTGATACTCACGGATTCCTATTTTCCTGCGCAGCGAACTTGTGAATCTTTCTATCCAACCACCCTTCAATTTATTTCTTCGTCGAATTCCAATGACACAACATCAGACATCCCTTATGTAGATCCCGATAGCGGCAACAAAAACATTTGTTGGCTTGTTGGGGCCTAACCCATGTTTAGAGGTGATTTAGCTAAACAAATCTCGGTACTACTGGCCCTTTCAGCAATAGTCCGCGGAGCATGGACTGAGGTCTAACCCGTAGTAGTATGGGAGGGTGCTAGAACCAGGCTTCCACACCCTGGAGATGTCTGATGAGTTCAAGTGGTTCATGGTTCGACCCTGCCCGCACGTCGCTATGCTCACTTACTCGTACCTGGAAACTTCAGACATCTAGTTCATCATAGGACTGTCCCAGAGAGGGGAACCAATCAACCTATATGGGTCATGGCCAATTGGGGCAAGCATATCCATGCTACTTGCCGAAAATTTCCCAGAAGTCCTCAAATCCAATAGTGGCAAGATTGAGATTTCCATTGTGTGAGATCTGACATTGAGAGTGCTACTATTGACTATCAACAGAGTGGTCGAGTTCCAAGAAGACCATGAGACTAACAAGTTGAAATTTCTATATGCTATCGACTATACAATACCGATGATATTCAATTGGGCGGAAGCCATGAATATCAACATGAAATTCCAGCTATCAAAAGCTAAGGTAGGGAATTTGAAGCAATTTTGCTTCAGATCTGTATTAGTGACCTTTTTCTTAGAACGGGTTTCGTTGTTCCAGTACCAGCTGACTGAGGTAGATCCACCAATGCCACGAGACCCATGGATGGTCTGTTGGAGTCATTTGATGCCTAGGATCATTGGGGGCTAGCATATGTCCTACAGGCCCGCCTTCTTTTCATGGCTATGATGACAAATTATTGTAGTGGAGGATTGGCCATACAGTGATACTGACTTCCACAGAGATCCGGACATGCCACTGCCAGATGGGGAGGATTTTGATGATGAAGGTAAAAAATCATTTTTTGGATTTTTCGATTTTTCAATTGTTTTTGATATATATGTGTTTATAATATTTTGTTTTAAACAATGTAGATGTTGGACTAGAGCATCCTGCTGGGATGTCCCTGATAGCCAGGCGCGTCTCTGGCCAGTTTCATGTCACTCCTTATCAGGAGGGGAGTGACAATGAGGGGGAGATCACTAGGAACATTGAGGGGTTGACTCGTGGTATCCCAGAATATGCCCAGGTGGGAGACATCCCACGCTAGTACCAGAGGCATACGGTGGGGGTATCGGACCGGATCTGCCGATTTTTGACTCGTGTTGCACAAGTAGTTTCATGTTACCATGATCACCATGCTGATTAGCTCCTAGGTCCAGCATATACATTTTTGAGGCTTGTTTTTTGTGGATATATGTGGCCTACGAGCCACAAATGTTATTTGAACACACATATTATTTTTTGGGGATTTGATGTAGTAAAAATTATCGCCATATATATATATATATATATATATTGTATATTCTTGCTTACTATGATACAAATGATTTGTTTTGGCTTTTCACATGTTTCGTAAATGTCTATCCAACACATAATTAGCTAATTCATCTGTCATTGTATTCATGTGTATAAGAATATGATGATATTTAATGTAATCAAAATTTCTTTCTAGTATATGAATACGTAGATAATTCCCAATATCTGACGGTTTTTGATGGAATATTTCTCGTTGAGTTGAAGGACAACAAGCTATGAATCTAGGTTGACAACCATTTCTCGAATGTCAAGTGCGATGGCCTCGAACAACAATTCGATGACTGCATTGTATTCAACAATGTTATTAGTTGTGTGTCCTAAAAAAATACCTTGAAGATCAATCAACTCACCATGAGGGTCATAAATGGCCCATGCCACAGAGGATACATTCCGGGTACTACAGTAAGCACCATCAATGAAACTGATGTGAGGAGTCACAGACATCTGCAAAGCATGGAAAGACATAGTAAACATGAAACTTGTTTGAAAACAAACACACCAAACAACACTGCACAAAAATGAATGACACACTAATGTAAACAAGTAACCATGCAAGATGACCTAAGCATAGTACTTTTGGAGAGATTCCATGCTCGGACGCATGTCATCAATCAACACAGAGGAACACCGGGTTTTACCATTGACATGACGAGTAAGCATCGACTTGGCCAAATAATAGAGTAGAACTCATATAACACTTTGCCCCCATGCCCCTTGGGCGAGGGAGGGCTACGAGTTAGGTGACAATGCCATTGCAAGAATGGGAAATCGGGGAAAACTCAGAGAGGGAGAAAAAAAATGAATCCATGAGGGGATAAAGGTGCCCTTAGTTGAAAGATCTTGACAATGGCAGGCGAAACTAACATGTCAACCAGTAGCAGAGGAGAAATTCTGAAGACACATAGACATGACAACCGGGCTATGCAAGAATGAGGAATGATAATGAGCATCATTCCAAGGCGGTTCCTCCAAAGAAATTACTGCCATGATACTCTCATCAATAAGAAAAGTCTCGGGTAAGGGATCAGGAGATTCCGAAGCACCAAGCCACGGGGACTGACAATACGTATTGAGGGAACTCCTTGAAACAGGAAAATTAGAGGATACGAAACTTGAGGTAGAAATAATTTCCACATAATTGATTTCGGTAGGACTAAGTGGCATAATCTTGCCCCAGGTATCAACAATATCTGGTGAAGGTATGACCTAAGGATCATATTTGACCGAGATCATGTTGATATAGGAAACATGAGGAGGTGGGAGCGGAAAAATTCCCATCAAGGAAAAATCTTTAAAAGTACCTGCCCCCACACTCTCATAAGGAGCACCAATGTGCTTGACATACGAAAAATTGCCATCTGAGGAGGAAGAAGCAAATTAGGATAGTTGGTAGACTGTGACAATCTTCCCTTGATGGGGACAACAAATCACATGGAATAGGGAGAAGGCTACAACATGCATGGCATGGATCAACCTCCGTCCTAGTAGAAGATTATAATTGAGCTTAGCGTCAACAATTTCCACGTCGGCATGTATTGTCTTGCCCTTCAAATTAATGGAAAGGTTGGGTAAGACATCGAGGGGTCACGAATCAGGCCCGTCGAAAGCTTCCAAAGTGTTAGGGGATTGGTTAAAAGTAGGATAACCAATTTTCTTCTAGCAAGCAATTGGCACGATGCAGGTAGAAGCACCTTCATCGATGATAGTCCTATGAATGGATTTCTCATTGATGATTACCTGAATGAGAAAGGAAATCTAATGAGGTAGGCGTGGAAAGTGGTTTTCTAGATCAAAACATATGAAGTTGGAATCAGTAGGATCAATACCCCAATAGCTGTCAACAATGATTTCTGTTGAGATAGACAGCTTTGGAGTACCTCGAGAGCAGACATAGCTGATGGTGCCTGAGCCAAATCCTCAACAATATTATAGTGTTGAGTGGCTTGAGCGTTGGGATTGTACAAGGACTTCCTTAGAACACCTCGAGAAGGTGGTTGAATGGTGAAATCAGGGTTAGGGCACTTGATATGAAGAGGGACATAATTTGGGGCTGAAGAATAAGGGGTGGTCTCTTTCTCCTTTCTGGCTGTCAGAGCAGGAGTTTGATAATCTTTTGATCTAGTAGCCACATTAATAGGCGTACTCACCATGAACACCTGAGATCCTAAGGAAGTAGATGATTGAGGTTGGTCTACCATTTGATTCTGTTGAGATGGAATCATCTCTTTTAGGACAGTTGGGGTCCCTTTGAGCAAACGACTAACTTCAGACCATCGGGGACAATCCTTAGTATAGTGATCCTCCTCGCAAATGAGGCACATATACTTAGGCTTCCGTTGTGAAGAATCACCAGTAGATGACTTGGGAAGACATAGTTTTGGGGCATCAGCTTTACTGCTGCCTTTTCCTTTCTTCTTACCTTTCAAGGATTTGTCCATTGTCGTAGACAGGACAACATGGACCTCTGAGGTTTTACCAGGGCCAGGTGGATTATGGGAGGAACTATTGGAAGTAGTGTTTTAGATCAACTTCTGTTTGGAAGAAGATTTGGCAGGGGTCTGGGAGACTAAACCAATTACTCTGTCAACAAGTGGTGTAGCCCATGAGTTCGATGTCATGGGATCGGATGATACTCGTGGAGCATCGGGTAATAACCCATACAAAGTGCCAGACTGAGAATAAATGAGATATAAGTATTGGGCACGAGCAATGGCTTGTTCTTCGGTAACGCATCCACCCATAGCCATATCGTGAGAAATTGGAGCAACGAATGACTTGGTAAACCATTCGGTGAGCAACTAATCAACAATCTCAAATTTGATCAAGTGACGTCTATGTCTCCATTCATGGATGTGATCGGTGATGTGCATTGCAGTATCTTGCTTAAGCGATGTGAACAAATAGGTGCCAGTTTCATAGTGAACCAAAACTGGAAATGCGTGAGGAAAACCATGGCTAAAGAGTTGAAGTCATGGTAATTACTTCAAGGGAGCTCGATGTACCACTTGGCTACAACACCTGTGACGGTTCATTGGAAAAGATAGAGACGAATAGAATCATCAACATGGGAATTTGAAGAGCACTAGAGGTGATATGTTATCACATGGGCTTGAGGATCTTCTTTTTCTTTCCCATCGAACTTGGGACAATCGCTCGAGATCTTGGACGCAACCGAAGGTGAGTATGGCGAATGAAGAATTGGATCATTCGTGAGTCGAGACACATCTAACAACTCTTGTGTGGCCAAGAACGACAATTGAGTATTGAAAGGCATTGGAGGTCGATAAGCGGGTCCAACTAGAGGGGCCCATCCCTGATGGTAAGGTATTTTCCCCCATAGTGGATGGTTTTGGCCACATGGCATTTGGTTCTACCCCCACTATAGGTTACCTTAGCCGTAGGGAGGATTTTGACCTTAAACACCTTGTAACTATCTGAGCATAGGTTACTAATAAGCAACATACGAGTTAAGAGGCTATTGAGCCTATTGACCTTGGACATATGGATATTACACCTGTTGTCCCTGAACATATGGGTTTCGAACCTACTACCCCTTAACAAGAGGATTTTGGACCTATTGTCCTTGGGCAAAAGGATTCTAAACCTGTTGCCCTTGGACATTATGATTTTGGGCATGCTACTGCAGGACTTGACTCTGACCTTGTCCTTGCAAGGGTTGACTCTGTTGATATGTATATAAGGGTTGTTATTGGCTGGGTTGGCTTTGTTACTGCAAGGACTGACCTTGTGGCTGCAAATGATGTCCCTGCGGTTGAGAGGTTGGCCTTGCGAAGGCATAGGATAGGTAGTTTGTGGAGCATACTACATCTATTGCTGCATGGTTTCTTGCAACTATTGCGAGGGTTTCCCCTGCGGTTGTTGTAGTTGTCCTTATTGCGGTATCATCTGCCCCTGCTGTTGGGTGTATGACCCTTGCTAGAACAAAGGTTTCCTTTTTTTCTACAGAGGTTGTCATTGCTGCTGCAAGGGTACTTGAACAGTTCCTAGAAAATTTCCGAACTGTATCTGGTCATAGCCACCCTGAAATGTGGACGGACCAGGCTCAACATACTATCCAGACTAAAGGACATAAGGAGAATGGACCACTCCTTGTGAACCATATGGAACATAAGCAGCTTGGTACTGAACCTGAGCCTCATAAGGCTGTTGATACTAGAAATTGCTTGACCCAGACAGACCAATGGGATTTTGGACTTGTTGGTAATGGACATTGCTTGACCCAGTAGGACCAAAAAGGTTTTGGATAACACCAGAAGAAGGTTGGTTCATCCCAACCATGTGATCTTGTGAGCTACTCACATTGGTTGTGCCTGACATCATAGGAACACTTAGATTCTGCTGCCCCCCCCCCCCCCCCCCCCCTGGTGGTGGCACAACTTGTCCACTTACTGGAGTGATTGAAGAACTAATAATAACATGCCTCGAGACTGCCAGTTGAATCAGATGGGTGACTGGTATGGATGAGACAAGAGGGTTCAGAATGGTGGGTTGTACCAGGACTGAGGTAACAGCCTATTGGGAGGTCGATTTTGCAATGAACGGAGCTGTAGTAGGCATGGTGCCAGATGCCTAGACAGGGTTGTGATAAAGTGATGAGCCACTAGGTGTACATGAGACCAATTGTGCTAAAGTCACATAATTAGGTGGCAATTCCTGATACACACTGATGGGAATGCTCCCTGTATAGGGGAAACCGTCAGGAGGAAATTGATGTTCTTCCTCTTTGATAGTGTGTGGAGTATAAACTTCTGATTGATCCGGAGAGGTAACTAGAGCGTCTCCTTCGGGTTCCATAGTTGGGAACAAACGATGACAAACGATAGAAGATGTACAAGGGGATAATTCCAAGGGAACACCCTACTGATCGTACGGACTGTACGGATGCTGTGGTGATATCATAATAAGGTTGAGAAAAGGATTTGGAGGATATATAACCAATCCAAGCTGACTGTTAGTAGTCAGCAAACTCTCAGGAGTCTGGACGGGATTGTCCAGAGATTCTGGGCCAATATCAGCAGGTGACCCAGTATCTAAAGTAGGCGGAGGATGAGTTGAAAAAGGTTGAATTCTCAGAACGATTCCGATTTCATCACCTTGGTTCTCGAGTGACTCTGGTAATTCAGGAAAAGGATCCTTAGACAATCATTTAGACGGAGGAGAGGAAGGGGAACTAGGTGAACCAGATGGTTCATCGACGATGACCTTGTCTTAGTTAACAGGAAAAGAAAGATAAATTTCAAGGCTTTAAAATATACTTTAGGGAAAACTCACGATTTTTTATAGAAAAGACTAACAGGACGTTATAATGTCGTGGGAAACAATTTCTTACGATGCATAAATAAACTGGTGCTCTTTCATGTTTTAAGAGTCAAGAAAGAAGCAAATATGACTCTATCACTTTCGATTGGAAATGAGCTCAAAAGGACAAGCACTCGGATGATATTTTAAGTTTAATGAGTCAAAATTATCAAATGACTACTCTGGATGATCTAGGTAAAAAATTTTACCAGGAAATCGTGAACAACAGAATACCACCTGGCGAACCGAGAAGTATGGGCAGGCAATCTCCCTGAATGTTGTGTTTGGTGTATCATATTTGCAAGGTGGTAGACTCAGCCTCCTATGGATAAAGGATTGCAACCTAGAGGGGTCTAATTTTATATACTCGATGGTATAGGGAGCACAAGTCCATACTAGTGTTGTCTAATGCTGAAGCTAATGATAGCTGTTAGGTTTAAAGACATTCTAGATGTGATCGTTAGGTTTCAAATGCACCTTAGGTTAATTGAGTTCATTTTAAAGCTTATCTTGAATCATGTCTCGGTTTTCAGGTCTTAGCGATGTGACTCGAAAATCCCTAAATGCAGCTAAATGGGACAAGACCCTTTCAATTTGATGAATTGTCTACACTAGAGAGGGTAGAAAACACAACCAAATGCAAACAACCAAGCAACCAAAAACAAAATTATTTTTCACTACACTTTTCAAGAAAATAAACTAATGAAAAATACATTCCAATTCATAATTTCCTAACAAATACACTCAAACAGTCCCTTCAAAAGTAAAGATAATTCTTTTTCTTTTCAAATGAAAATGCAATCCTAGTCTTCAATGATGCTAACTACCATAACATATTGATGCAACAAACTAGAATTTTATACTTTTCATGAAATGACAAAATGAATTTCTTCTAAAACACTCCAATGAAAATTTTCGAGACAATTGATTTTCAAGCAAATGAAAAACATGAAAAGAGAATCTCTTTCAGACTAACGACACAACAAATTAATCAAAAACAAGACAAGCAATGTGATCTATGCCAGAAAAGAGATGTTTAGACAAGCAAACAAAAATTTTCAAACTTGTGTAATGGAAATCAAATCCATAACAGGACCATAAACAAAATGCGAGTAAATGCACCAACAACTTGATTCATTGAGTTCACAATGAACTGAATGGATGACAATCTGGATGCCCTAGGGCCACAAACCATCCAATGACCCAAGAAATCAAGCGAAAAGATGGCAAATCAACAAGAAAATAAACCAAATGAAAAGAAGCTTTATAGTGAGGGAGAAGACGGTCTAAACAAATTACAAGGCAGAAATCAAGAGAGCAAGACACGCTAGCCAAGATCTAGGGTGAACCCTAATGTTCACTTACAGGCATCAGCGTGACTTCCTAACTAACAGCAAGAATTAGAAGGGGGTCAACGCAACTGTTTCTTAGCATATCGCACTGATCGGCGTGACTATCAGCGAAATAAGCGTGCTGAGCAAGGATGAAAAGATTTTTTTTTTTTTTTTTCAAAAGTTGGGACCAGACTTGCTACTATGAATTTCAAACCCAGAGTAGTAAGCAAAGCAAAGTAGACAAAACTAAAGGGAAATGGTGAAACTAGAAAAGTTCACACAAAACCATGAAATTCCAAGCAAAAAAACATAAGGATCGGTTCCCCATTAATTTGTGGTGAAGTAAAATTCTAAGTGTGGACACAAACAATTCCTCTAGTCCAACAGTGGGTCTAGCCACAAACCATACATTCCATGGAATATTTCCTTAGGTTAGGACTAATTAATAGGGCCTACCTCTTAGTACGCTTATCCCGTTTGAAGATGACCTTGCTTGCTTTCTCCAACTATCTCCCTTTTCCTTCTTTGAACACCTAAAACAAGTAAATAGCGACAAACAAAAACCCTGATAATAGACAAATTGTAATTCAACCTACCTAACAAGTCAATAAGCGTTAAGCCATAAACATGTGAGATGACACATTATGTAGGAAATCAATCGATAGTTGCATATATATTAAATCAGGAAGAGATTACAATCGTTGTGTTGATGTTGTTGTTCTCCTTCAACAAATTCAGGTTCCCACACACTTCCGTTAACATTCCATGATGGCCTCAACAATGATAGTTTTAAGGATCTTCCCTTTAATATTCACACTAAACCAACTTCACACTTATCTCTCACACACAACTAGAGAGCTACAACCATGAATAACTTGTTCATTACTCCAAACTTAATTATCACTAGCACACCAACATTAACACTAGCTTTTGCTTGGAAAAAAGATAGGTTTACATAGCATGAATGGATGGGAGATGGTTCCTCTTATAATTGGAGAAGGTCTTATGTCTTGAGGTAGTTCCATCCTAATAGGGGAAAACAACCCAAATTGACATCCTTGACTACATTCGACCAAACCATTTACCAGACTTCCGTTACGAAGCTTCTAGAGCTGGAAGTTTGGCTCCTTATTTAAAAAACTTTCCAAAAGAGGATCGATGCAATTGGAACAAGGCTCAGTCACTCCAATTGGTGGTAGGGATAGCTATAATCCCTACATATTAGCGTGAGGAGAACAAGGATCATTAGATTTGCTTTTGTAAACTGGGAAAAATAGAAGATTTGTGGGAAATGATGCAAAAGGGAATTGTTCTGCTCATGAAGAGGGACACAATGGGAGTTTCTTCATGAAGGGGAAGCATGTAGGGTTCACTGTAGAGGTCCTCTAGGATAATGGAATAGGTAATATATGGATAGTGAAAAAAATTTGTGTAACAGATGCCACCTAAAGCGTGAAGGTCGAGCTAGAGTGAGGGATGAAATACTTTATGAATTAGTGCGGGGAACCGAAGTCTGCCATCAGAAAACCTACAAGCAAGTACATATACATATACATAACTGAAAATTTTGCCAGATGATACTTGAATGATGGTATGGACAAAACCATCCAGAGAAAGATCATGCAAATGGATCCAGGTATGGGCACAGCCATCTGATAAAGAGGATCATATCAAAACCAAGGTATTGTCACAGCCATCCAAAAATGAGAAGGATAACATATGACAACTCATGGTATCATCACAACCATCCATATGAAAGAGACATGTATATCAACATGATCATGTCACATCGCCTGCCAACCTAGAATTTTGTAATCTGAGCCCAAGGTCTTGCGCTCCAACATGACCCGATCAAAGTACAGATTCTAACATGTGAGTAGATGTGTTGACGTTGAACATGATAGAAAATTGGTTTATTACCAGCCAATGATGTACATTGTTAAAAAGCGTGCTAGAAACCACCAATAATGACAATGGTCCTCAAGGTACTATTAGAGGAATTCACAGAATGTGAATAAAGGACTGTAGTCGAAGACCTGTGAAATCACTCAATCAAAAGCCATTGATGTGGACTTTCCATCAAGTGCAAAGAACTTGCCATTAGGGCATGCAAGCTCTAAGGTACTGGAAGGGAGTCTCTCAGACAACTTCCTAGATAATCCGCTGAAGTCGATAGGAAGTGACCGCATCGAAGGAGGGCCATAATGTATCCCACATCATCAACATGAGACAAAGGGATGCAAAATTATTTTGGATGTTACAGAGAATCATGGGTAAGTGTAACTAAAGAAGGACAACTCTTGAACATATCGACGACACAACTAGAAGTTTGGTAGCTTTTGGACACATAGGATCGATGTTCATGATGAAATGGCGGATATCAAATGGAAAGCAAAAATAAACGGGCCAACCTAGGAAGGTCAACAATAAAAAGGAGGATATCCCAAGTCAACACAAAGCAAAATGTGTCATGTTCAAGAGTGAGCTGCCTACACAACTAATTGGATTTCTAAATTTTCCCCCACCATTCCGGGCAGGTACCCCAATTATTTGTTTAATCGCAAGCTTGAAGGGGATAACATATTCTTGCACTGTAAGTTCATCCTTCGGATGAATCCGACTTAGTAGGTTTAGTGAGCCCTAGGAAGGAGAAGCACATGTTCGTCATGGTGACGAATCCGATGTTGTTTAATATTTTAACGAGTCTAAAAAAGGTGCAACTCAGTATCCTTTTCATGTTTAGAGAGTTTGGAAAAGACACTAAAAAGAAAACTCCACATGGTCCCTTTTCGTACATTTGTGTCTCTTGAGCCTGAAAAGGTAGAAAACGATACTTGAGAGAACTGCTTGACCATTTCATTCAAGGAGTACCTTTTTCGTAAATAGTGCATCCTAGCCTGAAAAGGGGTAAATTTATACTGGGCACACGATGTTTTGCATCCATTAACGAGTTTGAAATGGCAAGGGCTCGACTATATTTTCATGTTTAAAGTGTCAGAAAAGAACTTGAAAGCAGACCCCCCATTTTATTCTCTTTTACAAGTCAAAAGGAAAAAAATACTCAGCAATCTTTTCATTTGAGTTTTACAAGTCGAGAAAATAGTTGAAACGTGACTCAACACCATCGTCGAACATCCATCACCTGTTGCTACACAAAAAAGGTAAAGTGCATTATCCAATTCTCGTGGCAAAATAGGTCAAAAATACTAAAAAACTCTAATATTTCATGAAAAACTGAATAAAAGGAGAGAAAAGTAAATAATTTTTACCATTTACGACTTTACCTTGTTGTCAAAAACTTTTCACCCACTTTTGTCCTAATTTTTCTAGAGCAGATTGCGGGAGATCCGGAAGGTCATTCACCGAGCCACCAGTTGTACGTAAGAGCCAAGTCCCTAAGCTCCATTTCCATACTGTTTATTCTTGTTTTTATCCATTTTTTTGGATTTCTGAGGGAGGTTTTGGAAAAAAAAATCCCCCTCCGTTGCCACGATTTCCGGGCATGGAATTGCATCGGCCGAGGGTTGTTAAAATGCCTAGCCACACCGTCAGCACAACTACTTTAAAAGCAGCCGCAACGATGCCATGAACAAAGAAAAACCATTTTCCTCTCAAATCCACTGTTTGAATCCAAATTTTACTTGCCAAAAATGATTATTGACTTGAATACATGGTTTTTGCAGGAAAGAATCGTCGAAAATGGTAGACTGGAAAGAACGCAAGCACAAAGATGTGGACACCCAAGCAATGAATGATCAAATCTGCTTGGACGCCTTGACGAACTACGGGTTACTCAATTTCTTTCTCACACTAGGGACATGGGCTCAACCTGAGCTACTTCGATACCTGATTAGTCTCTAGGACATAAACCAGGAAATATTCATCATTGGTGACCAGGAGCTGGAGTTGGAAACTTCAGACATCTACTTCATCACAAGATTGTCCCGAAGAGGGGAACCAGTCAACCTATATGGGTAACGACCGATTGGGGCAAGCATATCCACGCTACTTGCCGAACATTTCCCAGAAGCCCTCAAATCCAAGAGTGCCAAGATTGAGGTTGCCACTGTGCGAGATCTGACACTGAGAGTGCTACTGTTGACTGTCAACATAGTGGTCAGGTCCCAAGCAAATCATGAGACTAACAAGTCAAAATTTCTATATACTACCGATTGTACAACACCAATGATCTTCAATTGGGTGGAAGCCATGAAGATCATCATGAAACACCAGCTGTTAAAAGCTAACGTAGGGAATCTGAAACAATTTTGCTTCGGATCTATACTAGTGACCTTCTTGGAATGGGTTCTATTCTTACAGTACCAGTGGACTGAGGTAGGTCGACCGATGCCACGAGACCCATGGATTTTCCATTGGAGTCGTTTGATGCCTACGATCACTGGGGGCCAGCATATGTCCCATAGGCCTGCCTTCTTTTCATGGCTACGATGACAGCTAATTGTATTAGAGGATTAGCCATACAGCGGTACCGACTTCCGTTGAGATCTGGACATGCTGCTACTAGATGGGGAGGGTTTTGACAATGAAGGTAAAAAATCAATTTTTGATTTTTGGATTTTTCAATTGTTTTTTATATATATGTGTTTACAATATTTTGTTTTATCAATGCAGATGTTGGTCCAAAGTGTCCCGCTAGGATGTCCCCGATAGCTAGGCACATCACTCACCAGTTTTATGTCACTCCTTATCAGGAAGGGAGTGACAATGAGGAGGAGATCATGAGGAAACTTAATGGGTTGACTCATGGTATCCCAGAGTATGCCCAGGTGGGAGACATCCCACGCCAGTACCAGAGGCATACGGTGGGGGTATCAGACCGGATCTGTCGATTGCTGACTCGTGTTGCATGAGTAGTTTCATGTTACCATGATCACCATGTTGATTAGTTCCTAGGTCTAGTATTTACATTTTTGAGGCGTGCGAGCTGTGGATGTTATTTGAACACACATATTATTTTTTGAGGTTTTGATGTATCAAACATTATTTCCATATATATATATATATATATATATATACACATACATGGTGTATATTCTTTCTTACTATGATACAAATGATTTGTTTTGGCTTTTCACATGTTTCGTAAATGTCTATCCAACACATAATTAGCTAATGAATATGTCAATGTATTCATGTGTCTAGGATATGATGAGATGTAATGTAATCAAAATTTCTTTCTAGTAGACAAATACGTAGATACATTCTCAATATCTGAGGGTTTCAAATGGAATATTTCCCATTGAGTTGAAGGACAACAAGCTATGAATCCAGGTTGACAACCAATTCCCGAATGTCAAGAGCGATGGCCTCAGACAACAATTCGATCACTGTGTTACATTTCGCAATGTTATTAGTTGTGCAACCTAAACAAATACCTTGAAGATCAATCAACTCACCATGAGGGCCATAAATGGCCCATGCCATGGAGGATATATTTCGAGTACTATAGCAAGCACCATCATCGAAAATGACGTGAGGAGTCACATACATCTACAAAGCAACGAAAGACATAGTAAACATGAAATTTGTTTGAAAACTAACACACCAAACAACACTGCACAAAAATGAATGACACACTAATGTACATAAGTAACCATGCAATATGACCTAAGCATAGTACTTTTGGAGAGAGTCCATGCTCGGACATGGGTAATCAATCAACATAGAGGAACACCGAAGTTTTACCGTTGACATGACAAGTAAGCATTGACTCGGCCAAATAATAGAGTAGAACTCATATAAGACTTTTCCACAAGGCCCCCTTGGCGAGGGAGGGTTACGAGTTAGATGAAAACCCAATGGAAAGAATGGGAAATCGGCAAAAACTTGGGGAGGGAGAAAAAACATGAATCCATGAGGGGATAAAGGTGCCCTTAGTTGAAAGATCTCAACAATGGCTGGCAAAATTGACACGTCAATAGGTAGCGGAGAAGAGAACTCCTCAAGACACATAGACATGACCACCGGGCTATGCAAGAATGAGGAACGATGATGAGTATCGTTCCATGGTGGTTCCTCCAGAGACATTACTTCCATGATACTCTCGTTAGCAAGAAAAGTCTTGGGTATGGGATCAAGAGATTCCAAAGCACTAAGCTACGGGGACTAACAATACGTATTGAGGGAAGTCCTCGAAATAGGAAAATCAGAGGATATAGAACTTGAGGCGAAACAATTTCCAGGTAATTGATTTCGGCAGGACGAAGTGGCATAACCTCGCCCTAGGTATCAACAAGATCTGGTGAAGGTATGACCCAAGGATCATATTTGACCGAGATCATGTTGACAGAGGCAACATGAGGAGGTGGGAGTGGAAAACTTACCATCAAGGCAGAATCTTTAAAAAGACCTACCCCCACACTCTCATAAGGAGCACCAGTGTGCTTGACATACAGAACATTGCCAGCCAAGGAGGAAGAGGAAAAGAAGGACAGTTGGTTGACTGTGATGATATTCCCTTGATGGGGAAAATGAATCACGTAGAATAGGGAGGAGGCTATAACATGCATGGTATGGGTCTAGCTCTGTCCGAGTAGAAGATTATAATTGAGATTAGCGTCAACAATTTCCACCTTGATGTGTACTGTCTTTCCCTCCAAAGTAAGGGAAATGTTGGCTAAGACACTGAAGGGTCGCGAATCGCGCCCATTGAAAGATTCCCAAGTGTTAGGGAATTGGTTCAAAGTAGGAGAACCAATTGCCTTCCAGCAAGCGACTGACATGATGCAGGTAGAAGCACCTTCATCGATGATGGTCCTATGAATGGTTTTGTCATTGATGATTACTTGAATGAGAAAGGAAATTTGATGAGTTAGGTGTAGAACATGGTTTTCTAGATCAAAAAATATGAAATTGGAATTGGTAGGATCAATTCCCCCAATAGCTCCCAGTAATGATTTCCGCTAAGATGGACAACTTTGGAGTACCTCGAGAGCAGACATAGCTGATGGCACTTGAGCCAAATCCTCAACAACATTATAGTTCTGAGCGGCTTAAGCATTGGGATTGTATGAGGACTTCCTTAGCACACCTCAAGAATATGTCAAATGGTGGAATCAAGGTTAGGGAACTTGATATGAAGAGGGCCAAAACTAGGGGAAGAAGAATAAGGGGTGGCCTCTTTCTCCTTTTTGGCTGTTGAAGCAAGAGTTTGATAACCTTTTGATCTAATAGCCACATTAATAAGCGTACTCATCATGAACACTTGAGATCCTGAGGAAGTAAATGATTGAGGTTGATCTACCATTTGAGTCTGTTGAGATGGAAATGGCTCTTTCAAGAGAGCAGGGTCCCTTTGAGGAAATGACTAACTTCGGATCGTTGGGGGCAATCCTTAGTATAGTGATCCTCATCGAAAATGAGGCACAAATACTTAAGCTTCCATTGTGAAGAATCACCAACAGATGACTTGGGAGGACCCTATTTTGGGGCATCGGATTTACCCTTGCCTTTGCCTTTCTTCTTACCTTTCAAGGATTTATCCACTGTGGTAGACTGGACAGTGTGGACCTCTGAGGTTTTACTAGGGCCAGGTGGATTTTGGGAGGCATTATTGGAAGCATTGTTTGAGACCGACTTCTATTTGGAAGAATATTTGGCAGGGGTCTCGGACACTGAACCAATTACTCCATCAACAGGAGGTATAGCCTGTGACTTCAATGTCATGGGATCAAATGATGTCCGGGGAGCATCAGGTAATAACTCATACAAAGTGCCAGACTTAGAATAAATGACATATAAGTACTCGGCACGAGCAATGGCTTGTTCTTTGGTAACACATCCACCCATAACTATATCGCAAGAAATTGGAGCGATGAATGACTTGGTAAACCATTTGGTGAGCAACTCATCAAAAATCTCAAATTTTATTAGGCAATGTCTATGTCTCCATTCATGGATGTGATCGGAGATGTGTGTCACAGTATCTTGCTTAAGCGATGTGAGAAAATAGGTGCCAGTTTCATAGTGAATCGACAACTGGAAATGCATGAGGAAAGCCATGGCTAAAGAGTTTAAGTCATGGTAATTACAGCGAGGGAGCTCAATGTACCACTTGGCTGCAGCACTTGTGAGGGTTCGTTGGAAAAGACAGAGACAAATAGAATCATCAACGTAGGAATTGTAAGAGCACCAGAGGTGATATGTTATCACATGGGCTTGAGGATTTTCTGTTACTTTCCCATCGAACTTGGGACAATCACTCAGGATCTTGGACGGAACTGGAGGCTAGTATGGAGAATGAAGAATTGGTTCATTCATCAGTCGAGACACATCTGGCAACTCTAGTGTGGCCAAGAATGGAAATTGAGTATTGAAAGGCATTGGAGGTCGATAAGCAAGTCCAACCCAAGGAGCCCATCCCTACTGGTAAGGATTTTTCCCCCATAGTGGAGGGTTTTGGCCATATGGCATTTGATTCTACCCCCACTGTAGGTTATCTTGGCTGTAGGGAAGATTTTGACCTTGAACACCTTGGAACTATCTGGCCATAAGTTGTTGATAAGCAACATACTGGTTAAGAGGCTGTTGAGCCTGTTGACCTTGGACATATGGATACTGCACCTATTGTCCCTGAACATATGGGTTTTGAACTTGTCGACCCTAAACAAGAGGATTTTGGACTTGCTATCCTTGGACAAAAGGATTTTGAACCTGTTGCCCTTGGACATTAGGATTTTGCGCCTGCTGGTGCAGGACTTGACTCTGATCTTCTCCTTGCAAGGGTTGACCTTGTTGATATGTATATAAGGGTTGTTGCTACCTGGGTTGGCTTTGCTACTTCAAGGATTGACCATGCAATTGCAAAGGATGTCCTTGTGGCTGCGGAGGTTGGCCTTGCAAAGACTTAGGTTGGGAGGTTTGCAGAGCATACTGCATCTTCTACTGCATGGTTTTCTGCAACTGTTGTGAGGGTTTCCCCTATGGTTGTTGTAGTTGTCCTTTCTACGGTATCATGTTCCCTTGTTGTTGCATGGATGACCCTTGTTGTAACAAAGGTTTCCCTTGTTGCTGCAGAGGCTGTCCTTGCTACTACAAGGGTACTTGAACATTTCTTAGAATATTTCCAAACTGTATTTGGCCATAGCCACCCTGAAAAGTGGACGGACTAGGCTGAACATACTGTCTAGATTGAAGGACGTAAGGCGAATGGACCACTCCTTGCGAACCATATGGAACATAAGGAGCTTGGTACTAAACTTGAGCCTCATAAGGCTGTTGATACTGGAAATTTCTTGACCCAGACGGACCAATGGGATTTTGGACCTATTGGTACTAGACATTTCTTGATCTAACAGGACCATCAAGGTTTTGGATAACACCAAAAGAAGGATAGTTCATCCCAACTATGTGAGCCTGTGAGTTACTCAAATTGGTTGTGTCTAGCATCATAAGAACACTTAGATTCTACCCCCCAGGCGGTGGCATAGCTTGTCCACATACTGGAGGGATTGAATAACTAATAATAACATGCCTCGAGACTGTCAATTGAACCGGATGTGTGATTGGTACAGACAAGACTAGAGGGTTCGGAATGGTTGGTTGCACCGGGACTGAGGTAACAGCTTGTTGGAGGTCAGGTTCACAATGAACGGACCTGTAGTAGGCATGGTGCCAGATGCCCAGACAGGGTTGTGACAAAGTGATGAGGCACTAGGTGTACCTGAGACCAATTGTGCTAAAGTCACATAATTAGGTGGAAAATCCCGATACACACTGATGGGAATGCTCCCCGTATAGTGGAAACCTTCAGGAGGAAATTGGCGTTCTTCCTCTTTGTTATAGAGATATTTTTGCACTTCAACCCCAATATTATATGTCGATAAACTAGGGCTCATCAACCCATAAAAGAGTTGTCTCATACCCTAAAAGAACATGGTCATCTGATTACATCATTTCCCAAAAGTTCGACCTGAAATACCATCTATAAATGGCCTAAACTAAACCATACTGATTGCTACACTGGCTAGGTGCGATGCATACTGAGTGATACACTACTCAGGTGTGATGCATATTGTTTGGGCCTTCTATAGGGTGCAATGGGCGAGGGTGGACAAATGTCTGAGACAGTTTGCTAAGTGGTTGCTCATGGAATCTTCTAGAAACTTCTCCTATGACACTTGCCTCTCTAAATTCACCCAAGGATGAGTAAGAGATCTAAACTTCAGTTATCTCTCCTCTTGTGGAATCAAATGTAACAAGTGGGATGACACTAATCAAAACCTAGAGATGACTCACACCCTTGCACACATCTATAAATGGATCCCTCATCTAAGAGATCCGGAGGCTGGAATTTTGTGGATTGCAAGGAAGTTTTGATATTTTGTATTTGAGAAATAACATTATATTGTTGGTGTGATCTTGCTATTTCATGAGGTGAAGAGGGATTCATGCTGGGAGGATGATGCTGGATCAGAAAACTGGGTTGTAATTCTCCCTTCTATATAATAAAGTTCTTCAGGTTTTCATCCATATAACTGTGCAATTGTGAATGTTATTATTCGTGAATGTCATTGTATGTTAATTATATTTCTAATTCCGTAATGATTATGATATAATAGATGAAGATGCTTTGACGGTTCTTTGTTACTATGTTCGTACAGGTACTCTCCAAGCAGGATAAGTACGGAAAGGAGTTGCAAGCTTTGTCAAGGCGGAGAGAGATCAAGAAAGGAGTTAAGTGGAAGATCCAGGTTGGTTCCTTTGTCTTTCTCTTATCTACTATACATAGAAGAAATCACGAATTGCTTTAAACTGTTGTTTCTAGGGTAGCTTCCAAACCTAGAGGGCTATTCGATCGAAAAGACACTAGTTTTCCCATAAACAAATTGGCGACTCCGTTGGGGATCAAATAGATGTTTGTTTGTTATTATTGTTTGTTTTATGTTCAATTTGATAAGCTATAGATAGAGCCTGAAGTCAGCCAGATATCCTTCAAACTACTCTTGCTTTGTAATTGCATAGTAGATGAATGTTGCTTCAGTCAATCTCTGGTTTAGTTTATGGATTGAACATCTGACTTGCAAGCACATTTAGATGCCCTTTTGGTAGCTCAGTAACCTCTCAAGGAATTCCTTTACACTTTACTCATTATTGTTCATCAAAACTCAGCTTAAATAATTGAAAACAGCTCCACATTTGAGCCAAAACCCATCTAAATTACGCTCCCTGACCCATCACACTATCTCCCACTATGACTCAGTATGCTTAGCACCTCCCTTGTGCAGTAAATGTGATGCATTCAATTTCTGTGAAGCCCAGGTGCGATGACTGAGTGAACTCTTTTTCCATTCTAGAAATTGAGGGTTTTTGTCCTTGCTTTCAGTTTTGTTTAATTGTTTTGTTGCATATGAACAGTGCCTCCTTACTGAAGCCTGCTTGCATCACATAGATCAGCCTCCATTTATGAGGATTAGTGAAATTTTTTCATATTTGTTCATCATTTACAATCCTTTGTCGAAAAGTTGTTTTAATCGATTTGTCGCTTTGATGCAAAAAGTGTCGTAACTGTCGTTTTGTGTCAAAACGAGATGTGTCGTGGAGTATTCCTTCCTTGGATAGTCGATTGAACTTTTTGTCATGTATTTGATTTGATTTGTTGATATTTGAAGTGTCAAAAGCATTTTCTATTCAAAAGTTGAAAAGTGTCGTGTAGTCTTCCTTTTTCTTTTGAAGAAGAAATTGTCGAAAATGTCGCTTTGAAAGAAATATTTCAGATCTCCGCTACATTTAGTTTTTCTTTTTGGCATTTTTCACATTAAGGAGAACGAAAAAAAATACATGAATTTGCATTTGAATTTAGTTTGTGTGCGAAAAATGATTTATGAAAATGCACTAGTATTTGCTCTTTGCTCTTTGTTTGAAAGAATTGTAATCTTCTTTCCCTAGTAGCTAGGATTTTCATTGCTCAAAATAAAAAACGACTGTTTATCATTATAGATTGCATTTTAGGAATTTCAAATCAACATCACGCGGTGAACCATTGAAAGGAAAACTTTAAACAAGATCAACTTTAAAATAAATCTTAATGAACTTAACAACGCTTTAGAACTTAACGCAACACATCTAGAGGTCTAGGTTAGAGACGTGTTCTGGCATCGTAAAAACTAGTAACTATCATTTTCATTGAAGGTTGGGTGATTCCTCCTCCTTGATACGACAAGTGCTAGCATGGACTCATGCTCCCCGTACCTTCACGTATATATTGGGAGACCACAATAGGCTTATATCCTTTATCCATAGGAAGTTGAGTCTGTCGCCTTATTGATCGCAATGCACTGAACACATCATTCGGGAAGATTGACTGTTGTACATAAGTCCGTGGTAATATCTCTTTAATTTATCACCAAGATGTATTTTCTAGTTTTGCGATTGTTTTGGTAATCCCTCTATCTAGATTTTCCAGAGTAGTCACTTTCATTCCTTTTCGACTCTTTAAAAGAAAAGGTCCATCTGAGAACTTGTCACTTCAGGCTCATTAAAAATTGAAGGGGACTAGAGTCATCTTTAGCTTTTTCTCGACTCTTAAAAACTGAAAAAGCAAAGTTGTGTCAAAGCATCATTAAAATTAATTGAATTCGGATAACATCATTTTCCCCTTAATTTTTAGTTGATCAAGTAATCCGTAATCATGGAAGAAAGTCAATCAAAACCCCGTCGTTCATGGAGACTAGCGAGTCAACCATCTTTGACTCCAAAAAAGAAGCCATTCTGGGAAAAACGGTCTCATTTAATTGAATCCAATTCATTTGGTTTATTTGAGACTTTTGTTTCAACATCATCAAAGACTACAGTTACTTTGATTATTTATGGTACATTTTCCTTTAGAGAAGAAGTTATGCAATTACAAGAGGACATTAGAACTGATCCTGGTGTAATGGTAGACACTTCTATACCTAAAACAGCTCCATCTAGAGTTTATCCAGAGACTGAAGTTCATTTTCCTAAACATCTAGAAGTTGAGTTTCAGAATTCAGAAGGTGCCACCCCTCCAGTATCTATCATTGTAGAAACTATACCTTCTGCGGCTCTAGAAATATTTTACAGACTTGACAGTCTACCTCTTCCACCTGGTCTGATTGCTATAGAGGAAATAATAGAGGATCCTCCATCCAGTACCCTGTTACATTTTGGAACTAGAATTCATTTCTATCCTTCTACTCCTGAGTTTGGTTCTTTTAATCATCCTTCATCGCAAGTTCTTGTCGAATCGCTAGGACATATTTTGGATAGCCTAAACATGTTTGAGCAACCATAAACATCTAGGACTGTGTCATCTAATACACCTATTGAAGAACTTCCTGCTGCCATTCCTACAATTTTTGCTGGTATACCATCTGTTCCATCTAGTTATCAATCACTAACAGGAGTCCACTTAAAAGCTACTTCAACAACATGGTCTGCTCCTATTTATTCATCCAGAGTTACATCTGGTATTTCTTATGTTGAAACTCAGCAAATTGATCCTGCATTCTAGTATCAATTTGGATAGACTAGTCTTCAAAGGCCGATATATCCTTTGAACACTGGACTACCACCATATGGAGGGCAATACGCTTTTTCATTGTTCCCTCCTGAGGAACAACCATATAAGAGTTTACAACAAAATTCAGGTCAAACTAGAATTACATCCATTGGTTGGGTACCAATACTGCCACAGCAACCAAGGGTTGTATATTCAATGCAATCGATCCAACCTATGTTGAATATCCCCACTACACCTGTTGTTGTGACTGTGTCACAAGTACAAGCACTGCCTATTGTGTCTGAACTTCAAGTCTCTTAGGTTGCAATACAACAGCCTCTTGTCTATACATCTCAATCGCAACCTCAGGTCAGTGCTTCCTTACCTAGAACGACTCAAGCTCATATGGGTATTATCACTCCGCATCTTGGTCAATATTCCAGTATTGGGCAATAGAAAATGGTACAACAACCATGGCTAGTACAATACCAACAACCGCAATTCCAACAAACCCAACCTCAGTTTGGGCTTGGTCAATATCAAACCTACCGAGGACCTGAGCAACAAGGTTTTGTAGGTAATTGACAGCCACATTTTCAAAACAGTTATCAAAACCACACTATATTGGTTATGTCCAAAACCTTATCAAAGTTACCATCATCAGATACATTATGCTGGTATGCAAAGACCTACTACTAAGGCAATTCCATCTTATCTTGGGTATGATTCACCTAACCTAAATCAACAGTTGCCTTTCGTAGCAACTCTAGAATTACCAGATTTGAACTGGATGACGAATGATCTAATTGCATACACCCCTTGGTGGCCAGTGATTTCAGATAAAATTCCATCCGATATTCCTAAATTCAATGGAAATACAGGTGAAGACCCATTGAATCATGTAATGACTTTTCATTTGTGGTGCTCCTCTAACACCCTGAATGATGATTCGATTAGGCTTTGCTTTTTTCAGAGAATGCTCACTGGTCTGGTAGAAAAATGGTGTATTGAATTTCCTAGAGCTTCGTTTGATAACTTTAGCACCCTTGCCACTACTTTTCTAACCCATTTTCAGTTACCCATTAGGTACAAAACGGGAACATAACTCCTTACCAACTTTAA
The DNA here is from genome assembly GCA_031772625.1 of Pinus tabuliformis. Taxonomy (NCBI): domain Eukaryota; kingdom Viridiplantae; phylum Streptophyta; class Pinopsida; order Pinales; family Pinaceae; genus Pinus; species Pinus tabuliformis. The sequence continues at coordinate 1,240,701,268 of CM062809.1, forward strand.
ACAAACCACTTCCACTCACATATCTGATCATATTCATGAGTGGCAACATCGTCGTCAAATGGTAAGGACATATGTTCCTAATCAGCTATTATCTGAGTGGTTTATTAATTCCTTATGGCCATCTATCACTTATGACGTGTCGAAAAGAGGAGTTGTCACTGAAGAGAAATTCATTGCTCGTGCCCAATATTTAGACTTGATCTATACTTAGTCCAGCATGCTATACGACAAAATTCTTGACGCTCCAAGACTAGAATTTTCCATTCCACCTCCTCCTAAATCGAATAGAGATTCTCATGCCGGTGATGGCGTGATCGGTGCCTTAAGCACGCAAACCACAAAGGCTCCATCTGGTAAAGCTCTTGCAGTTTCTAGTCAAAATACAAATGACAAACCTCTTGCCTCGGAGATTAATGCTGTGTCATCTGACAAAGGCAAGAATCCAAAGCAACCAAGGGGCATGAAGAAAGGGAAAAATAATAAGAAGAAACAAGAGAATTCAGCTCCTGAAAAATTTTCTGAGAACCCTACTAGGCCAAAGGAACCTCCTTGTTTTCCATGTTACATATGTAACGAGGAGCATATATGAGACATTGTCCACATCGAGCTGAGGTTTTGAAATTTTTAAAGACTTCAAATGCCTCAGCGGTGTTGACTGATCCATTTCTGAACCCAAAAACTAAACTGGTTACTACCAATCATGCTTCCACATCCCAAGTGCTTATGCTATCCATCTCAAAATAGAAAAATGATGCTTTGATATCGAGAAGGAATAGACATTATGGGAATCCATCGTCATCAAACAACCAGGCTACAGATCAACCTAGTGGTTCAACAACAACTTCGCCAGAAGTTGTTCCACCCATTATTCTTGAATTAACTATAAAGCTGCCAAAGTGAGATGAACATAAATCAACATTTAGTCTTCGTGCTCAAGCTGCACAGAATTATAATATAGTGGAGGATCTGGCTCAATCACCATCCGCTATGTCGACACTGGAGGTACTGCAGAATTTCCTCTCCCAAAAGTCGGCTTTTTTATCAGCAATAGGTGGGATTGATCCAGCAGATTCCAATCTTGTGGCCTTTAATCATAAAGGATATGCACCTCAATTATCGACCCAACTCGCTTTCCTTATACAGGTAAAAGCCCTCAATAAAACTATTCATCAAAAAATCATTGATGAGGGGGCATCTAGGTGTATTATGTCAATGAGTTCTTGGAAAACTTTAGGTTCACCACCCTTGTCGCGATCATCAATAACATTAAAAGCATTCAATGGAAGAACGTACACATCATATGGGATTTTAAGTAACTTGCAAGTTGAATACGAGGGCAATATAGTAGAGATTGAAGTCGAGGTCATTGATGGAAACCTTGATTTTAATATCTTATTGGGAAGGCCCTGGATTTATGCTATGGCAGCCATTGTGTCTACATATTTTAGAAAGATTGCATTTCCCTTCCAAGGTGGAATTACAATCGTTGACCAACTAGCCTTTTTCCCTAACAGTTCACAAGCTACTGGAAGCATTCCATTGATCCATGGAAGTTCTCAATCACTTCAAAATGTCGGAGTAGGTCTCCTAAAAGACCCTTCCTTAATGGGTACTTTTGCCCTCCCGCCTCCACCTGGACTTGCAGAAGTGGCCACAGTGGAAACCTGTCATATGATATCTTATACATCCCCTGAGATTAAGAAGAACTCTGAAAATTTTGATGGTGTGGATCACCACGAGGTGTTGCCACCAAGCCCCATAGAATCTTTGTAGTAATCAATTTTCTGGGCCTGGGCGACAAACCCGAATCAACACTCAACGAGCATTTGGATAGATAGGTCTTTAGAGTATGGTACCTCTTTCAATCCTTGGTCTCATATAAATTCTACAGACGAAGGAATCATCCATTCAATCATGATAGGAGAGACATCATGGGAAGATTACCATCATCGTTCCCACCTTTAAGATAAAAATGAATATTATTCAAGCGACCTTAATCATCCTTCAGTTTTTCATTTTTTATTAAATACTGTAAATACAGTGGATTCAGAGCGAAATATGTCCAATATTGAAGAAACTATCGCCATTAATATCTCAACCAAACCTAATGTTGTAGAGAATATTCATGTTGGCAAATCTTGTTCTCCAGCAGAACTGGAAATTTATTGTGCTCTCTTTCACGAATTCAGAGATGTCTTTGCATGGTCATATGATGAAATTCCAAGCATTGACTCGAGAATTGTTGAACATGAAATCAAGATGTATCTAGATGTCAAACCAGTACAACGATGGCTTCGACCTATCCATCAGAAGAAAGTTGTTGCCATTAAGGCAGAAGTTGAAAAAATTTTGCATGTTGGTTTCATTTACCCTGTTCCTCTCACTGATTGGGTATTGAACATTGTTCCTGTAATGAAAAAACAAGGAACAATTAGAGTGTGCATCGATTATAGGGATGTAAATCAAGTGTGTCCAAAAGAAAACTATCCTACACCCTTCATCGACCAGATAATTGATGAATGTGCCGGATGTGAAATCTTTTCATTTATGGATGGATTTTCCGGATACAATCAAATCAATATCTGCCCACAAGACCAGTCAAAGACTGCATTTATATGTCCGTGGGGCACATTCGCATATCGTAAATTACCTTTCAGTTTGAAGAATGCAGGGGCAACTTTTCAGAGGGCAATGAACTACGCCTTCCATGAAATCAAACACATCATTCAACCATATCTCGACAATCTACCGGCTCATTCACGAAAGCGAACTGATCATCCGCAGCATTTGAGAGCCATATTTCTACGTTACCGACACTACAAGATATGACTCAATCCACACAAGTGTGTGTTTTGTGTTGGTTCTGGTCAACTACTTGGTTTCATAGTTTCTAAGGATAGAATTCAACTCGACCCATTTAAGGTTCAGGAAATCCTTGACATGCCTCCAACTTCAAATTTACTTTAGATTCAGAGACTCCAAGGCAAAGCTAACTTTCTGAGGAGGTTCATTCCATATTATGTTGAACTCACTAAAGGTCATACGTGTACTTTTAAAAAAGGAGTACCCTTCCACTGGGATCAGGTTGCGCAAGGTTCCTTTGATGCTTTAAAAGATTCCCTAATAAAAGCATCATTAATGTATGCTCATGATCATCAAAAATACTTTAACTTGTATCTCACCACTGCAGATATGACCATCACCATGGTTTTAGTGCAAGAAGATAATGGAATTGAACATCCTATATACTATTTAAGTCAAAATATTAATGATACAGAAAGAAAGTAATCTTATGTTGAAAAATTGGCTTTAGCAGTCGTTCAAGCAGTACAGAGATTTCGACACTACGTTCTCTTTCACAAAAATACCATTGTGGCAGATTGCAACCCTATGACCTACATTCTATCGTGTCGATTTCTGGGAGGCAAATATTCCAAATGGATAGCCATTTTGCATAAGTTTGATCTGGAATTCACCAAATCCAAATCAAAGAAATCTCTCATCTTTGCGGAGTTACTTTGTGACCTTCCCTCGTCATCCAACGATTTAACATCAAAAGCATCAATCATGGATGAGGCTCTGTTTCTGATATCGTCAAGCGATCCGTGATATGGGGATATAATGGTCTATCTCCAAACCAAAACTTTTAGGCCTAACACCTCTCGCTCTAAACAGCAATGTACTCGATACTAAGCCAAAGACTACCTGATCATTGGTGATACACTTTACCGTCGTGGTGTCGATACAGTTCTATGAAGGTGCCTCACACATGAGGAGGCCGAAAAAGTTTTGACTAGTTGTCATTCAAGTGCTTGTGGGGGGAATCTATCTGGTTACGCTATTGCACAAAAGATCTTACGAGCAGGTTACTTCTGGCCCACCATATTCAGATATTGCATAACTGCAGTTAGAAGTTGCCATGCTTGTCAGATTTTTGATTGCAAAACCAGATTACCACCTGCACCACTGCATCCAGTAGTTGTTGTTGGGCCATTCTCTAAATAGGGCATTGATTTCATGACATGTAACCTTACCTCAGCCGGGGGGCATGGGTATATTATAGTCGCTATCGGCTATTTTACAAAATGGGCCAAGGTGATGCCTACATTAAACAACAGTGGCGAAATGGTTGCTCTTTTCTTTTTTAATCATGTAGTTGCTAGATTTGGTGTTCCACAGGCTATAGTCACAGATCATGGGTCACATTTTCGCAATCACATGATGATTGAATTGACTGCCAAATTAGGACTGTCCCATGACAGTTCTACTCCATATTATCCGCAGGCTAACAGACAAGTTGAGGCAATCAACAAAGTCCTTAAGCGCATGTTGCAGAGAATGATTGGAGTCCACAAACGGAATTGGAATTTAATCCTATACTCAGCTCTGTGGGCATATAGGACTTCGGTGAGAAATGCGACCAGATTTACGCCTTTTCAGTTGGTGTATGGTCTGGAAGTTGTCTTACCAATTCAGTGTGAAATCGCGTCCCTCAAGCTTGTAATTGATCTGCTCCCCGAAACTTCTGAAGAAGATGCTTTTTTCTTGGAACTAATCCACCTGGATGAAACCCGTCGTGATGCCGTGTTGGCTAATGAAGCACATAAGAAATTTTTCAAGGCGCAATTTGACAAAAATTTCAAGTCTCGTGTCTTCTCAGAAGGTGACCTGGTCTTGCTTTACGATCAAGACTCTGACAAATTAGGAGCGGGTAAATTTGAACCATTATGGATGGGCCCCTACATTGTTAAATGGGTATTGACAAAAGGAACCTACGAGCTAGTCGATTATGATGGGATTCCATTGTCGCAGCCCCGAAACGGGTTGTATCTTAAACATTACTATGCTTGATTAAGTGTAGTAAACTCATTGTACATATGCTTTTATTGCATTTTTTGTGTTTTCTTTTAGAGTTGTCATTTTGGTTAGGTAATCCACTTCGCATTTGTTGCAGATGTCAAACTTTTTGGAACCATTTATTGGGTACACCGATGGAGATAGTCATAGTATGCAAAACCTATCTTTTGCAGCTTGGGCCATTTTCGCTCCAAGCAATGATTTAGTGAGTTTCAGGGGGATATGTATCGGCCGATTGACGAACAACATCGCTGAGTATATCGCGTTGATCGAACTCCTCTATGATGCCATTTCACGTGGCATATGCCAACTCATTGTCAGGCTAGATTCACAACTCATCATTCTACAGCTTACTGGTGTTTATTCCATTTGGAACCCAGCTATTTATTGCATGTTCCTAAGAGTTAGGATTTTGGAGAGACATTTTTATTCCATTCAATATCAACACATTTCCAAAAACTTAAACACATTGACTGATTCATTAGCAAACTATGTGTTAGATAGACATTTGCAACATTTGTAAAGAAAACATTTTACATCAACATTTGCATCACGATTGCATAACTTAACCAAAATAAATCTCCAAAAATAAAAAATATATAGTTGTTTATAGTTTTTACAAAATGTTTTGTGTCCAAGACAAAATCAGTCATCTGACTAAGAAACTCAAAATGAATGCAGAAACACATCCTAGACTAATGATGCTGGTGTTAACATGTCACTGCCTATGCGATCATGTGCAAGAGCTTGGTCCATCGACTCGGCACACCAGTAGTATGGTGTTGTAACCTAAAAGGTAACTCATCAGTCCTGACATCCTGAATACCAAGAGTGAGGCCCTCAATCTGATCCTGCAGCACTTCTAGGGTCTCTAATATGTCTAGATCCTGAAGGATGGCCCTCCCTACAACCTCTCCTGCTGGAGCATCATCTGTCGCCCACAGGCGTGCCACTGGTCGCATTGGTCCAATATATGCACAAACATATAAGTTTGATTAGTATTAGTAACATTTAAAAACACAAAAACATTATAAAACTCGTAAACAAATATGTGATCGAATAATTTTACCTATAGCACTCCATTGCTCGCCAGCTGGTAACTGTTATAGACATTTTTGGGCACTGCAACCCCAAGCATGAAATGTCCATAAAACAAGGGTTCCTAAGTCCCTAAAAGTGTTGTTCTAACCCCTAAAGGAACAAGGTCAACTGATTACAGCTTCTCCCAGAAGTCCTCCATGAAAAACTGCTCAGAATTGGTCAAAACAGGATCATTTCAGCTGCTCCACAGGCCAAGTGTGTTGCATCTCACCTAAGTACACTGTGTGGGTGCGTTGCATTTCAAAAATCCCTTCTATGGGGTGCGATGGGCGAGAAATGACAAATGGCAGTGTCATTCCGCGAGGTGGAGAGGCAATGGAAGCTTCCAGAAACTTCTCCTGTGACACTTGCCTCTCTGAATTCGACCAAGGATGAGTAAGATATCATCAATCTCCAAGTGGAAGCAAGAACTATCAGAGAGAAGACACTAATCAAATCATAAGCTGACTCATCTCCCTTACAGATATCTATATATGGATCCCTCATCCCAGAGATCCAGAGGCTGGAATTTTGCATATTGTAAGGAATTGCTATTGGTTTCTTGAGACAAACATCATATTGTTGGGTGATCTAAGCTTTGTATGAGGTGAAGAGGGGCTTCCTTGCTGAGAGGTTGATGCTGGGTCAGAACAACTGGTTGTAAGTCCTCTTGGCTTTTTCTTGTTTATCAATAAAAGCTATTCAAGTTTTCCTCCATACTCTTGTGTCATTTATGTTTGCTGCATTTGTATGGTCAATTTACATCTGATCCTAGATTGTTTATGATTATATATCCATGTCTTTGTATAGTGCTATGCTACTGTGATCTTACAGGTAGTCTATGAAGCTGGGCGTGCAAAGGAACAAGTAGCGAAAGACTATCAAGGAAGAGAGGAATCAAACCAGGAGACTAGCGCAAGACAGAGGTTGGTCTTCTTTGTTCCTCTCTATCTATACTTTATAAAGGAAAAACGAAAGTAGCTTTACTTTGTTTGTTTCTAAGGTAGCTATCACACCTTAGTGGGATAAGCAGTTCTGAGTAGACACTTTTCCATGTAACAAAATGGCGACTCTGCTGGGGAAGAATTAGTTTGTTTTTTTATCTTCCTTGTTGTCTATTTCATAAACTTACAGACGGAGTTTGAAGTTGTGCCAGGTTACATTCGAACTGCATTTGCCATAGAAAATTCAAAGTAGATAAATGCCACTTCAGTCCATCTTTGGGATCTATTTGTGATTTAAACAACTGATTCACAAACTCTCTGATTGCCCTTGTGATAGCTCTTAGATCCTCCTTAGATCTACCCTTGATTGTTGAATTACTGATTACCATTTGCTCGGCCAAAACCCATGAACTGAACTGCAAACTTTGACCCGAAACCCAAGCAAAGTCTCGTTTCTGGCCGAGCGCAGGTACTGTTCTGAGAATCTGAAATTCAGCGCACTTCCCGAGTGTAGAAGGTGCGCTGCATTTCAAATTCCCTGTGTTACAGGTGCGCTGATCAGACTAGGCTTTGTGCAGTGTTGGTTTCTGTGATTCATTCTTTCCAGTTCTATTCATGAATTTTGCTACCTATAATTAGTATATGTCTGTTTGAAACCCCTTTTCCTTGTTGTTATTCCGCCTCCTTTGTACAAAAGAACTGTAAATGTTTTTGTGTGTTTGTTGAGTCATTTTCAGTTCTCCTTTGCAAAAGTAGCGTAATCGTACTGTCGTCCTTTGATTTGAAAGTGTCTCAAGTGTCGATTTCAATCATAGGAAAGAATTTGATTGCTGTTGATAGTCGATTATCCTGTTACTATTGTTTTTGGTCTGAATTTGTAATTTTTCTAGTGTCAAAAACAAGTATTCATTTCAAAATTGTAAGGTGTTGTGGTCGTCTCCATTTTTTATTTCGAAAAGAAACTTGTTGATAACTGTCGCTTGAAAAGTAATTCAAATTTGTGCATCAACTTTCTTTTTATCATTCATATACTAAGAAAGTCGAAAACAAATACATGCAGGTGCATTTGCATTTAGACAGTTTGATTGGTTTGATTTAGGAAAGTGCATTTAGAGTGTGCTCTTTGCTCTTTGTGAAAGAATTATGTCTTTCTTTCCTTAGTAGCTAGGATTTTCATTGCACAAAGAAGATAAAAAGATTTTTTATCATCTTAGATTGCATTTTAGGAATTACATCTACATCTCACGGTGAACCTGAAAGGAAAACTTCATAAACAAGATCAACTATAAAATAAATTCAATGAATCTAACAACGCTTTGGAACCTAATGCACAACATTTAGGAGTCTAGGCTAGAGACTATTCCAGCGTCGTAAAGCCTGGTAACTGTTGTTCTCACTGATGGTTGGGTGATTCCTCCACTTTGAGACCATAAGTGCCAGTACGGACTTGTGCTCCCACATATCGTCGAGTATATTTTGGGAGACCACAATAGGCTTAATCTTTTATCCATAGGAAGCCGTGTCTGCCGCCCTATCGATCGCAATGCACTGAACACAGCATTCGGGAAGATTGACTGCCATACCGTAAAAAGTATTATGCAGTTTTGCGATTGGTTTGGTAATCCCTCTACCTAGATTTCCAGAGCAGTCCCTTTCGTTCCTTTTCAGACTCTTTAACAGAAAAGGTCCATCTGAGCACTTGTCACTTCAGGCTCATTAAAAATCGAAGGAGACTAGAGTCATCTTTTGTTTTTTCTCGACTCTTAAAAATTGAAAAAACAAGTTGTGTCAAAGCGTCTAAAATTCATTTAATTCGGAAACATACTTCCCCTTTATTTTTAGTTGATCATGTAATCCGCAATCGTGGAAGAAAGTCAATTGAAACCCCGTTGTTCACGGAGGCTTACGAGTCAACCGTCTTTGTCTCCGGAATCGAAACTAGTACGGACAAAGCGAACTCGTTTAACCGGTTCCAAATCTCCTGTTAAAGTTAGAACAAGTGTTCCAACAACATCAGAGACTCCGGTTACTCCAAACATTTCTGGTATCCCTGCCTCTACAGAAGAATTTCAGCAGCCACAGAAGGACAGTGGTACTGATCCTAGTATGAGGGTAAACACTTGTATTACCGAACCAGTTCCATTTACAACCGGTTCGGAAAGTCTTGCTCCTCAAACATCTATAGCTGCTGATTCCATACCTTCTTCGGCACCAGAAATATTCTACGGACCTAACGGTCTACCCCTTCCACCTGGTTTGATTGCCATAGAAGAGATTGTGGAAGATCCTCCAGCTAGTACTCCATCGCAATTTGGAGTCGGGATCACTCTGTATCCTTCTTCGTCAGAAGTTAGTCTACTGCCAGCGGAAGCTCCTGTAGAATCGCTAGGTAATCTTTTGGATAGACTAGAAATGTCTGAACAACCGTTAACATCTAAGACTGTGTCGTCTGACACAGCGACGACAGAACTCCCTGCTATCACTCCAACAATGTTCGCCGGTATACCATCTGTCCCAACTAGCTCTCAATCGCTAGAAGGAGCCCACTCAGGGGCCATTTCGACAGTATGGTCTGTTCCTGTTTGTTCATCTAGATTAATATCCGGAAACTCTTATGTTGAGTCTCAACAAATTGATCCATTTGGAGGTCAATTTGGGCAGTCCGACCCTCAAGGGAAAACTATTCCCTTGAGTTCTGGATTACCACTGTATGGGGGGCAGTATGCCCTTTCATTATCCCCTCCGGGAGGACAACCATACGGGAGTTCACAACAAAATTCGGGTTATGCTGGAATTACTTCAAGCGGTTGGGTACCGATACTACCTCAACAACCAAGAGTTGTATATTCGATGCAACAATGCTTACCTATGTCAAATATACCAACTACGCCAGCTATTGTGACGGTGTCGCAAGTTCAAGCGCTTCATGTTGTATGCCAACCTCAGGTTTCTCAGGTTGTAATGCAACAACCCCTTGACCCTGTGACTCAACCACAATCGCCGACTGGTGGAATGACACAGGTTCAGATGGGTACAATTACCCCTCATCTTGGTCAAATAGTTAGTATCGGGCAACAACACATGGCTTCACAACCATGGCTAGTACAATACCAACAACCGCAATTCCAACAAGTATACCAAGGTTCTGAGCAACAAATCTTTGCAAATAGTGGGCAACCGTATATTCAAAATGGTCAAAATCAATCATTTTACAATGGTCATGCCCACCAACCTTACCAAAGTTACCAGCATCAAATGCATTATGCCGGTATGCAAAGACCAACTGCTCAGGCAATCCCGTCTTATCCCGGGTATGCTTCACCTAACTTGAATCAGCAGTTACCATTCGTGGCAACTTTAGAGTTACCTGATTTAAATTGGTTAACAAACGTTCCAATCGCTTACGCCCCTTGGTGGCTAGCGATTCCGCATAAACGTCCATCAGATATTCCTAAATTTAATGGAAATCCGGGTGAAGATCCGTCGAATCATGTGATGACCTTTCATCTATGGTGTTCATCAAACACCCTAAACGATGATTCAATTAGGCTTCGCCTTTTTTAGAGGACGCTAACTGGTCCGGTAGCAAAATGGTATATCGAATTGCATAGAGCTTCATTCGACAACTTCAGTACCCTAGCCACAACCTTTTTAACCCATTTTCAATTACCAATAAGGTACGAAATGGGAACGAAACTCCTTACCAATTTCAAACAAACGACGGCCACTCACTTATCTGATCATATACATGAGTGGCGACGTCGTCGTAGAATGGTAAAAACGTATGTTCCCGATCATCTCTTAGCTGAATGGTTTATGAAGTCATTACTACCTTCCATCATGGAAGATGTGGCAAAAGGGGGAGTCATCACAGAAGAGCAAGTTATCGCTCGAGCGCAATATTTGGACTTGATTTACACTCAGTCCGGCACACTCTACGATAAAATACCTGACACCCCAAGACCGGAATTCTCAGTTCCTCCTCCTCCTAAATCAAACAATGACTCTCATGCTGGCGATGGCGTGATTGGCGCAACAGACACGAAATCGACAAAGGCTACATCCAAAAAGGCTCGTAACATTTCAGGTCAAAATGCAAAAGATGAACTTCTTGCCTCGGAAGTAAATGCCGTATCGACAGATAAAGGCAAAGAAACCAAGCAACCAGGGGGCAAGAAGAAAGGTAAAGGGAAGAAGAAGAAACAAGAAGAATTATCTCCTGAAAAATCATCTGCAAACCCTCCTGGAAATAGGAAACAAAAATTTCCATGCATGATATGCGATGAGGATCATCAGACACTAGATTGTCCACATAGAGCTGAGCTTAAAAAAATATTCAAGAATTCAAAAACCTTCGCAGTGTTAACTGATCCGTTTCCGAATCCAGGAACAAATCTGGTTGACAGTGGAAATGCTTCCCCGTCTCAAGTGCTAATGTTGTTGGTTTCAAAACAGCAAAATGATGCTTTGATATTGACAAGGAACAAAGATTATGGGAATCCACAGCTCTCGAACAACAAGGATAAAGATCAACCTAGTAGTTCGACAACAACTTCGACAAAAGTTGCGTCGCCCATCATTATTGAACTGACAATAAAACCACCAAAGGGAGTAGTTCACAAATCGACATTTAATCCTCGTGCTAGAGCAGCACAGCATTATAATATAGTGGAAGATTTGGCCCAATCGCCATCCGCTATGTCGACTCTTGAAGTACTACAAAATTGCCCATCCCAAAAGCAGGCTTTATTATCAGCCATTGGTGGGATAGACCCAAAGGATTCCAATCTTGTATCCTTCGATCATAAAGGATACGATCCTCAATTACCAGCTCAACTAGCTTTCCTTGTTCAAGTGAAAGCCCTCAACAAAATTGTTCATCGAACAATTATTGATGAGGGGGCATCTACATGCATTATGTCGATGAGTTGCTGGAAAACTTTAGGATCTCCAACCTTGTCGCGATCTTCGACGACATTAAAAGCATTCGACGGAAGAACATATACCCCATATGGTATTCTAAGTAACTTGAAGGTTGAACTAGGAGGAAAAACAGTAGAAATAGATGTTGAGGTAATCGACAAAAATCTCGATTACAACATCCTACTAGGAAGGCCATGGATATATGCTATGGCTGCCGTTGTGTCGACCTATTTTAGGAAGATTGCATTTCCCTTTCAAGGGGGGATTACAATCGTCGATCAACAAAACTTCCTCCCCAATAGTTCTCAAGTTACGGGAAGCATTCCTATGATCCATGGAAGCCCCCATTCGCTTCAAAATATCGGAGTAGGCCTACTAAAAGACCCTGTATTAATGGGAACTTTTGCCCTTCCACCTCCAATCAATTTGGCAGAAGTAGCATCAGTAGGAACCTGCAACATGATATCTTCTAAAAAGATCTCAGAAAACGATATCGACATGGATCATGCAATGGTTTTGCCTCCAAGCCCAACAGAAATATTGTAGCAATCAATGTTCCTGGCCTGGGAGGCAAACCCAAATCAACACTCATCGAGTGTTTGGATAGATAGGTCTAAGGAATATGGCACCCCTTCAGATCCTTGGTCGAGAGTGCATGACACCGACGAAGGAATTGTTCAATCAATGGTAATTGAAGGGGCACCATGGGATGATTACCACCATCGTTCCCTTCTTCCGGATTGTGGAGAAGATACTCCTGATGACCTTTATCATCCTTCAGTTTTTGATTTTCTATCAAATACTGTAAACACGGTGGATTCCGAGCGAAACTTGTCCAACATTGAAGAGACTATCGCCATAAATATCTTGACCAAAATAGATGTTGTAGAGAATATTTATGTTGGCAAATGTTCTTCTCCTTCAGAGCTGGAAATATATAACGCTCTTTTTCATGAATTCAGAGATGTCTTTGCTTGGTCATGTTATCACCTAGAACTACAGTCACATGTATATAATTTTTGTCCAAAGTTCATTGTTAAAAAATTGGTGTCAAATGGGTTTTGTCCTATGTTTCTTACTTAGGGGTCATGTTTCTAAAGGGTCTTGATGTGAATCATTATCTAATACTATTGGTCGTCCTCCATCATGATTGCATAAGCCATGTCTTATCTTGTACATGTCACTGGTCCTTTCCGTATTTTCGCAGCGCAGTTTTATTGGTTGATTTTGCAGCGCAATTATGTTTTAACCATTTTGCAGCGTGTCAGCATCCAGCCGTTTCGCAGTGCATTTTGCTAATTTATAACTATCTGCGCTACGAAATCGCAGATTCGGGCATTTTGCAGCGCAGATTCCTAAAGGGTCACGTCTAGGGATGAGTCATTGTCTTCATCCGGTTATTGTTAGTTGGCATACCTCCCAAACACTTATGAGCCATCACTCCACCAATAGATTCATAGGCATGCACATAAAAATCATTTAAACGGTTTTATCATGCATGAATGTTTTATGATGTTTGTAAATGATGCATAAAGTGGCCAGCTTGTGTGATAAGATATTCGAATTGCAAACGAGCCTGAGTTTCTTTTTCAAGCGAGCCTGCGTTCTAAAAAATTGAATTTGCCATTTGAGCTGAGGCTGGGGGTCATTCTCTGTGCAAAAATTTCGAAAGCGGAATGGAGAGGAAGGAGCATAGGTCTGGAAGATGTCAGAGAACAGAGCCTGAAGGATTAGACCTTGCATTGAAAGATGAAGGTGTGAGGAAAGCTTTCAAGGATGCTGGTTGTTGGAATTTCTGTGAGAAGCTGCAGGGTGGCCATACTCAGGCAACAAAAGAGTTTGCCTTGAACTTTACAGGTTTAAATTCTAAAGTATCTATGTTAGAATTTCAAGTATCTCCAGAGGAAATTGCTAATGTAACTGAGATTCCAAGAGGGGGGCAGGAGTGGTTTAAGAACTTTAAATTTGATTTGAACCCCTGCAAAGAATTTCTTAAAGAGGCATATGTGAATGAGGATTTAACAAAGGCAGTGCCTAGAAGCTATGTTAAGGAGCACTATGCTCTTCTTCTTACATGTATTCAAAAGTATTTAACCTGTGAGGGTAGATATAACAAGGTTTACTCCTATCACTTTAAGTTGTTGTTGCATTTTACGGGTAAGGCATCTATAGATATTCCATTTTACTTGTTTCGTAGTCTCAGCAAGATGTGTGACAAAGTTCAATTAAGGAAGGATGACTGTGAGACATCATTATTTCACCATGGTTTAGTGAAACTGTTAGTGCTGGATGGTCTTCAGAAAATTGGTAGGGATTGGAACTCTTTTATCTTTATGGCTGGTTTCCAGAGTAAAACAGGCCTTACTCCACAGCCGGTTAGAGAAAGAGAAGAATCAGTTGAGGAACCCACAATAGCTGAGCTTAGAAAGGAGGTAAAGGATAAAAAGAAGACCAAGTCTAAATTGAAAAAATCAGTGAAGCCCTTGGTTATTAAAGAGCCACCTCAGCCATCATCAAAAGAAGAGGTCAAGCACAAGAAAGATGTACCTGGATCAAGTGGGTCTGAAAAAGTATCAAGAGTTAAGACAAGGAGTCAATTAAGCAAAGAGAAGGGCAAATCAGTAGCTGTTGAGGAAAGTCCAATATCTAAGGCCAGTTTGAGTGATTTGCTTGAGGCAATTGAGTTTGAGCAGGTTGAACCAGTGCATATTGAACCAATGCACATTGATTTGACTCAATCATCACCGGAGAACACTAAAAAGTCCAAAGCTTCAAAGAGACTAAGGTTTGATGAACCTGGTGAGGAATTTATTTTCAAACCACGAAGGCCAGTTACAAGGAAACAAGTAAGAGAAGCTGAGAAGCTGCATAAAGGAGAGAAAGTTTTGAAAATGCCCAGAACAGAGGTAGTTGAAGAGCTGTCTAGAACAGAGGAGGCAAAACAAATCAAGCAAAAAGGCAAGAACAGAACAGTCATTATTTCCCAAGGGGGAAATATCATAGCTATAAAGAGCCAGATGGAGACAGCAAAAGATGAAATTGCCAAAGCAAAGAATGTCACTAGGGAGCTTACAGTCAGGTATGCCAACTATCGAAGAGCTGTGTTAAAAGGTAGTAAAAAACTAGTGGGTCAAGTGGATTCAGTGGCTGATGTATATACATGGACAGTTCCAGCTCTCAAACAACCTAAACTCATCAGAAAAATGAACATGCGTTTAAGAGCTGAAAACAAAGCTTTAAGGAGAGAGGTTGCAGATTTAAAAGCACAGCTAGGTTAACTGGCTGCTTATTGATGGTGAGAAAGGTCATATTCTAAATTTTGTCAAATTTTGTTTAAGTTCCATTATTCTGAAGACATATAGGTCTCTGCCACCTGTAAAGGAGGTTTAAATGTCAAAAGTCCAAGCAAAAAATTCCTTAAGGCAAATACACTCTGTTTTAGCAAAAACAGCAGTTTCGTAGCGCGCTACGAAACTGCTGTAGGTGTTGTTTTATGATGAAGACAAACAGTTTGATGGTAGGATCAGAAAATTATCAAAGGAAATACCTAAGGAACATTAAGGAGACCACATGAGGCTAGCATAGCCATTCAGATAATGACAAGTGTGCCTTTTTGTAAAGGTGAAATATTTTTTCTTAAGTTAAAGCTTTGATAAAGGTACTTTATTACCGGTTGTTAGGGTTTTGGAAGGAGATGCATACGAAGAATTTTGGCTTATACACCTGTTCAATCAACAAAGCTTCCAACACATTTGGGAATATGGTGATGCTCATTATTTTTGGGGTATTAAAAAGCTGGGAACATGCTGCTTAATTTTCGAAGAATGGTGGGAGACAAGGACCGGAAAAACAGGGGTTTTATCCTTATGATTAATGAGCCATCAGCGCATTCAGTATCCAAAGCTAGCTTGTTCATTGCATCCTTCTCTCAGCTATCTTGGCCAAACTGAAAGGAGACAGATGTCAAGGATCAAGAAAGAATCATGCTACGAGGAGAATAGAATCAAAGTTTTAGTTTAGTTAGAACTCTTTGTAATTACAGCTCAGCACTTAATGTATTTAATGAGTTAGTTAAATGATAGATAGGGGTAATTAGTAGCAATCATCGAGCTCCCCTCATGCTGGAGGGGGAAGCTCAGATTAGTTAAGGGTGTATCTCTATATATAGATAAAACTTTGATGTAATGAGGGTTAGATGTTTTTGAGAAACAGAGTTTATTTTGGCGTATGTAAGAACTTGTTTTCAGTAATACAAATGACTGCTTTTTCTTCTCAGGATTCATACATTGTTTCAGATGCTCAAGATATATGTGGTTTTGTTTTATCCTTTATGTTTTACAGCTTTATAGATACACAATCACTCAGAATTCACTCTGCTGCTCTGATTTCCTGTGTGTATTTGTAAGTTGAGGTTTATTTGAGAGGTGTCTTGAGTGTTTAAACATTACATGCCCTAACTTCTATGAATGAGTGGTTTTATAGTTTGGTGAAATGATGATTAACTCCATGAGCCCAATGGGAATCTTTGTAAGGTCTGTCCAGCCAATTTATATGTTAAATTTACTTTGCAAGAGTTAGCCATCTCATCAATATTTAAAATCAATAACCCTTTGAGAGAGCCCTCTCAGGCTAAGGAGGCTAAGCCTTAGTCAAAAGTCTGGTTTGAAATAGTTACACAGAGTCTAACTGATTAGCAGCCTTCAGTGCTTGATTTTGTGATAACAGGTCATATGGTGAAATGCCAGGCATTAACTCGAGCATCGTTGAACATGAAATTAAGATGTATCCAGATGTCAAACCAGTACGACAACGGCTACGGCAGGTGCACCCCAAGAAAGCCGCTGCCATTAAGGCAGAAGTTGAGAAACTTCTCCATGCTGGTTTCATTTACCCGGTTCCTCTAACCGATTGGGTATCGAATATTATCCTTGTTATGAAAAAACAAGGAACAATTAGAGTGTGCGTTGATTATAGGAATGTAAATCAAGCTTGTCCAAAAGACAACTATCCTACACTCTTCATCGACCAGATAATTGATGAATGCGCTAGATGCGAAATCTTTTCATTTATTGATGGATTCTCTGGGTATAATCAAATAAATATGCGCCCACAGGACCAGTCAAAGACTGCATTTATTTGTCCATGGGGCACATTTGCATATTGAAAATTACCCTTTGGTTTAAAGAATGCAGGGGCAACATTTCAGAGGGCAATGAATTGTGCCTTCCATGACATCAAAAACATCGTTCAACCATACCTCGACGACCTTCTGGCTCATTCACGGAAGCGGACTGATCATCCGCAGCATTTACTAGCGATATTTCTACATTGCTGACACTATAAGATACGACTCAATCCACACAAATGTGTATTTTGTGTCAGTTCTGGTCGTTTACTTGGCTTTTTAGTCTCAAAGGACAGGATTCGTCTTGACCCATGTAAGGTTCAGGCAATCATAAATTTGCCTCCACCTTCAAATTTGCTTCAGATTCATAAACTCCACGGGAAAGCAAACTTTCTGAGGAGGTTCATTCCAAATTACGCTGAACTTGCTAAAGGTTATACACGTCTTTTGAAAAAGGAAGTACCCTTTGTCTGGGATCAGGTTGCGCAAGCTTCCTTTGATGCTTTAAAAGAATCCCTAATGAAAGAATCATTAATGTACGCTCCTGATTATCAAAAAGATTTTAACTTGTATCTGGCTACAGCGGATACGACCATCGCAATGGTTTTAGTTCAAGAAGACGATGGAATCGAACATCCTATATATTATTTAAGTAAGAACTTAAATGATACAGAAAGCAAATATTGTTATGTTGAAAAGCTAGCGCTCGTAGCTGTTCAAGCGATACAGAGATTTCGACACTATGTCCTCTTTCGAAAAACTACCATTTTGTCAAATTGCAACCCCATGACTTATATATTGTCGCGACAGTTGCTGGGGGGAAAATATTCAAAATGGATAGCAATCCTACAAGAGTTTGATCTGGAATTTGTAAAATCCAAGTCAAAGAAAGCTCTGGTTTTCACAGAATTATTATGTGATCTCCCATCGTCGTCCAACGATGAAACATTCGAAGAAACGATCGTGGACAAAAGCTTGTTTCTGATATCTTCAAGCAATTAGTGGTATGGGGATATAATAATTTATCTCCAAACCCAAAAATATAGGCCAAATACCTCTCGCTCCGAACAAAAACGTATTCGATACCAAGCAAAAGACTACATAATCGTCGGTAATACACTTTATCGTCGCGGTATCGATACAGTTCTAAGAAGGTGCCTCACGCATGAGGAGGCCAAAAAATTCCTGAATGATTGCCATTCAGGCGCGTGTGGGGGGCATCAATCCGGTTATGCTACAACGCAAAAAATTTTACGAGCAGGATACTTCTGGCCAGCAATGTTTAAAGATTGCATAAACGCAGTCAGAAGTTGCCATGCTTGTCAAATTTTCGATAGCAAAACCAGAAGACCACCCGCACCTCTGTAGCCAATAGTTGCTGTCAGGCCATTCGCCAAATGGGGCATCGATTTCATGACATGTAACCCCACCTCGACCGGGGGGCATGGGTATATCATAGTCGCAGTTGACTATTTTACCAAATGGGCCGAGGCGATGCCTACGTTAGATAATACTGGTGAAATAGATGCCCTCTTCTTTTTCAATCATGTAGTCGCCAGATTCAGCGTCCCACAAGCTATAGTCATAGATCATGGATCGCATTTTCGCAATCACATGATGGTCGAATTAGCTGCCAAACTAGGGTTGTCTCACGACAGCTCTACTCCATATTACCCGCAATCCAACGGACAAGTTGAAGCAATCAACAAGGTCCTGAAGCGCATGCTGCAAAGGATGATTGGAGTTCACAAAAGAAGATGGCACCTAATCCTGTACTCAGCCTTGTGGGCTTACCGAACATCAGTAAGGAATGCAACCGGGTTTACACCTTTCCAACTGGTATATGGGCTGGAAGCAGTCTTACCAATCAAGTGCGAAATCTCATCCCTTAAACTCGCAATTGATCTCCTCCCGGAAATTCAGAAGAAGAAGCTCGTTTCTTGGAACTAATCCAATTGGATGAAACCCGTCGTGATGCCGCTTTGGCTAACGAAGCCCATAAGAAACGAGTCAAAGCGCAGTTCGACAAAAATGTCAAACCCCGTGTCTTCTCAGAAGGTGACTTGGTCTTGCTTTATGACCAAGAATCCGATAAATTGGGAGTAGGTAAATTTAAGTCTTTATGGATGGGCCCCTATATTGTTAAGCGAGTGTTAGCAAAAGGAGCCTACGAGTTAATGGATTATGACGGAATTCCACTGGCGCAACCTCGTAACGGGTTGTACCTCAAGCGTTACTATGCGTAATTCAGTATGGTAACCTGTATGCTTTTGTTATGTTTTTGTTTTCGCTAAAGTGTTTATTTTGGTCAAGTAATCCACTTTTTACATTTATTGCAGATGTCAAACCTATTGGAGTCATGTGTTGGATATGCCGACGGAGCGAGTCGTAGTTCGCGGAACCTATCTTCCACGGCCTGGGCCATTTTTGATCCAAGCGGCGAGTTAGTAAGTTTCAGAGGGGTATGTATTGGTCGATCAACGAATAACATCGCTAAATATAGCGCGTTGATAGAACTTCTCTCTGATGTCATCACACATGGTATACGCCGACTGATTGTTAGGCTAGAATCACAACTCGTCATACTACAACTCACTGGTATCTACTCTGTCCGAAATCCAGCTATTTATCGCATGTTCCTAAGGGTTAAGATTTTGGAAAGGCAATTTGATTTTATTCAATATCAGCACATTTCCAGAAACTTAAACACATTAACTGACTCATTGGCAAATTATGTGTTAGATAGACATTTGCAACATTTATAAAAAGAAGCATACCATCAATATTTGCATTTGGATCATGTAACTTAATCAAAATAAAACTCCGAAAATAAAATATATATATAACTGTTTATGGTTTACACATAATGTTCTGTAACCAAGACAAAATTGGTCAAATGACCGAAAAACGCAAAATGCTAGGGGGCACCCTAGTCTAATGATGCTCGTGATAGCAAGTCACAGCCTGTGCGATCATGCGTAAGAGTCGAGGTCATCACCTTGGCACACCAGTAGTATGTCGCTGCAACCTCAAGGGCAGCTCGTCAGTCCTCACATCTGGAATACCAAGAGTGAGGCCCTCAACCTGCTCCTGTAATGCTGTAAGAGTCTCGGCCACATCAAGGTCGCGAAGGATAGCCCTTCCAACAACCTCTCCTGCTGGGGCGACAGCTAGCACTCTCAGGCGTACTACTAGCCGAACAAGACCAACATCTGCATGAACACATGAGTTTGATTAAGTCTTGATAGAATAAAGCACAAGGACATTATAAATGAAAAACGATAAACATGAATATGGTCAAAGAATTTACCAATGGCACCCCACTGTTCGCCATCCGGCAGTACTAAATCTGGATCACCCCGGAAGTCCATGCCAACGTATGGATACTTGGAATAAACCATCTCCTGACGATCAAACCACCCGAAGAAGGTATCAGAAAATGAAATCTGAGACTAACTGGCATGCCTAGACATATGGTCGACCCATCTCTGCATACGTGGTTCAGTCGGTGAAGGTAAATCGAGTGCAATATACTGCGGCTGCATCAGTGGTATCTTTTCCAAGGCAAAGGCAGTCAAAATAGAACCATACCCAAATTTCTTCAACCTCCCACTCTTTACCTTGGTCAACTGTTCTTTCATCACAAGAAGTACTGCGTCGCACCAGTTGAACACCTTCGGTTGGAGGCATTCCAAGGCATACTGCATATAAGATTGGTTGGCTACATGAAGAGCTGCACCACTAGCCATCCTACCAAAAGTAAACAGAATAGTCCTAAGGGACCTGTTAGTGACATCATGGATGATGATCTTGCTGTCTTTACTCGGCTGAGATCCCTCTCTGCAATACCGGCGAACATAATCTCTCACATATTCACCTCCTCGGGCCGAATCTGATAAATAGATGGGGGCACCCCGCCTCGAAAAGCCAGTCAAGAAATAGATGTCCACTACAGTCAAGGGGATGGATTTGCCCCTGATTTGGAACACCTGGTTGGTAGGATCCCAAGCATTGAGCAAATACTACAGTAAGTTGATTTGTTTCCTCATGCTAGAAATGCGGAAAAACTTCAGCAAGCCACAGTTCCGCAGTGTGTTTACTGTAACTGGATCATGTAGGGAAAGCATGTCCTCTTCTTCATGCTCATCTTCTCGCCATGTAATAGTCATCTTACTCCAAAGATCTCTGAAAAACAAACAAGAGAAGAGTTAGATCCTGATTTTGGTAAGAAACAGGCAAAATTTCCATCAAAAACTGTGCATAAAATTCCTTATTTGTGCCCATCGCACCTACAGTAGTCCTCTGGGTGCGTTGCATGTCAAATGGCCAGTAGACAGGCCAACATCCAACGCACCTTTTGATACACAGAGGGTGCGCTGGAGGCAAAGCAAGTTTTTCAAACCCCAGAAGCTCAGAAAAACCAGGAATCAAGCTCAGAATGCAATATGGAAAGCATGAAATGAAAGAGCTCAAGTTTAACTCCTACCTGGTCGAGACGGCGCCGAGAATCGTCCACAGAATCTCCCGAAATCAGCTGATGAAAATCAAAGGGGGAAAGCACCTCCAAAGCTCCAACAAACCAAAGTTCAAATGAAATGGTAAAATGAGAGGTAAAAGCACTTTTTCATTACTTTTCACGTAGTTCAAAGTAAAATATTAGTGTTCTAACTCATTTTTCAAGCATATATTGTTCATTTCTGGCTAGTTTGATGAAGCAATTGAAAATACAGTACAATCTTTGAAAGAACAAAGATATTTATGGTAAAGTCAAAAAGAGAACATTTAATCGAGCAATTTTAGCGCGGACTTCATGCTTGTTAAAAAATAAACATAAGCAATGAGCACATGTTCCTCCAGAGTTTAAGCTCATTAAAAAAATGAACCAATTTCCGATAAATAACCATCGTGAATGTAATACTTCAGCCTTTAAAGCCTTGGTCGTGTTTGCACCGTCACCTCCACTTTTGCATTGGCCGATCATTCACCTCCATTTGATTGTTTACCCATTTTGAGGAATAGCTGCGAAGAGTGATCTCACTAGCCATCCTTGTAACACTGCCGTGATTGGAAAATTCCAAACCTTACCTGGAATCAGTTGCTACCCATTTTATCACTCGTTCCTCAAAAGACGAGTCTCATTTAAGCTCTTTTCAATTGACTCGTAAAATATGAAAATATTGTCGAGCCATTGGCCTCTCCAGCTCGTTAAAGGGACCGGAAGTGCTATCCCTCCTCTAAATTTTAATCTTTTTGGACCTGAGGGATTATTACACAAAAAGATCAATCGCTTGTTTTGTTCGGCTTGTTAAAAGTATCGAAAATTCATCCCTTCTGTATTGTTTTATACTTTTTCGGACTTAAGGGATTAGATGAAGAAA
Organism: Pinus tabuliformis; assembly: GCA_031772625.1. NCBI lineage: Eukaryota > Viridiplantae > Streptophyta > Pinopsida > Pinales > Pinaceae > Pinus > Pinus tabuliformis. Next base: position 1,240,723,575 of record CM062809.1, read on the forward strand.
AAGGAATTTTGGAGTTTCCTTTACGTTCCTTTTCAGACTGTCTAAAATTGAAAAGGACCGAGTTATCTTTGTCGTTAAACTCGTTAAAATTGTAATAGCGACAAACTTGTCTATAGACGAGAACGAGTTTCACTATCGCTAGGCTCGTTAAAACATAGCGATGGGTTTGCCTGAAGGGAAAATTATAGAACAAGCATATGTTATCCTCCTCAAGCTTGATAAAAATAAAGAGGTACGGGTCAGCAATGACTGGGGAAAAATTGGGAAGAAAACTTGAAGAAACTTTGTTGGTAGCAAGTCGCTCTTGAACATGACACTTTCACTCCGCATCCAAGTCAGGTTGGGTTGTTTCATTCACCGGTCACATCACCATGGTCCCATCATACCATCCACATTCGGGGTTAATGCTACCAATCCATCACGTCAGTGTCACCGATATGTTCAACAGAAGTCATTCAGAGAATTCACCTGGGTCTCACCCACTACAATACATTTACACTCCATTCTTTCATGACCGCCACCCTAAACCTTATATCACCAGACCGTTTTCACCTCCATTAAAATCATTTGCTCCGTTCCGTGTCATTGATGTGGGATTCATTAAGGCCCTCCTATGACGGATCACTTCTTGTCGACACCAGCTCATTATCCAAGAAGTTGATCTAGGAACAACCCATTCAGTACTTTGAAGCTTGCATGCCTCAATGGCAAGTTTCTCACTTCCGGCGACAGGTTTACATCAATGACCTTCGACCGAAAGATTTTGCGTGGTGTTCGACGCCAAGTCCTTTATTCACACCACATGAATTGTACTACAATACCTTGAGGGTCATTATCATTATCGATGATTCATCTCGCGCTTGTTAACAGCTTATATCATTGGCTGGTAATCAAGTGATGTCTTTCCATGTTCGACTCCAGAACATCTCTCACATGGATAGACTTGTACTTCGAGTGAAGATCGAACGAGATTGAAGACCCCAGATATAGTTTCATCCATCCGGGCTGCGATATATATTCAGGAAAATAAAGGCATCAAATGTACATCATTGCTGCCCAGATAATCATCCAATCAAAGGGATGATTGCTCTATCAGAATCATCAGTCTACACTCAGACGATTGTCTGTCTTATGTACATGAAAATAAATTTATAAAGTTGAGCATGGGAATGCCTGCCTCAGCTAGATCATGAAAATATTATGAAGATAATGTATTGTATTGTATCTTATTACAGGTCTCCTCCCAGCTTGAAAGAACTTCGGATCCTCATAATAAAGCATTTCACCCGACATCAAAAGATTAACGACCTCATGCTTTAGGGGGCAACTGTTATAGACATTTTTGGGCACTGCAACCCCAAGCATGAAATGTCCATAAACCAAGGGCTCCTAAGTCCCTAAAAGTGTTGTTCTAACCCCTAAAGGAACAAGGTCAACTGATTACAGCTTCTCCCAGAAGTTCTCCATGAAAAACTGCTCAGAATTGGTCAAAACAGGATCATTTCAGCTGCTCCACAGGCCAAGTGCGTTGCATCTCACCTAAGTACACTGTGTGGGTGCATTGCATTTCAAAAATCCCTTCTATGGGGTGCGATGGGCGAGAAATGACAAATGGCAGTGTCATTCCGTGAGGTGGAGAGGCAATGGAAGCTTCTAGAAACTTCTCCTGTGACACTTGCCTCTCTGAATTCGACCAAGGATGAGTAAGAGACCATGAATCTCCAAGTGGAAGCAAGAACTATCAAAGAGAAGACACTAATCAAATCATAAGCTGACTCATCTCCCTTACAGATATCTATATATGGATCCCTCATCCCAGAGATCCAGAGGCTGGAATTTTGCATATTGTAAGGAATTGCTGTTGGTTTCTTGAGACAAACATCAGATTGTTGGGTGATCTAAGCTTTGTATGAGGTGAAGAGGGGCTTCCTTGCTGAGAGGTTGATGCTGGGTCAGAACAACTGGTTGTAACTCCTCTTGGTTTTTTCTTGTTTATCAATAAAAGCTATTCAAGTTTTCCTCCATACTCTTGTGTCATTTATGTTTGCTGCATTTGTATGGTCAATTTACATCTGATCCTAGATTGTTTATGATTATAGATCCATGTCTTTGTATAGTGCTATGCTACTGTGATCTTACAGGTACTCTGTGAAGCTGGGCGTGCAAGGGAACAAGTAGCGAAAGACTATCAAGGAAGAGAGGAATCAAACTATGAGATTAGTGCAAGACAGAGGTTGGTCTACTTTGTTCCTCTCTATCTATACTTTATAAAGGAAAAAAGGAAGTATCTTTACTTTGTTTGTTTCTAAGGTAGTTATCACACCTTAGTGGGATAAGCAGCTCTGAGTAGACACTTTTCCCTGTAATAGTAACACCAAAAGCTGGGTCACCTCGGAAATCCATTCCGACGTATGGATACTCCACAAATACCATCTCCTGATAGTCGAACCACACAAAAAAGGAATCATAGAAGGAAATATGTGACTGACCAGCATGTCTGGCCATAAGATCAACCCATCGCTGCATCCATGGTTCCCTCGGTGTTGGCAATCACAGTGAAATGTTCCGAGGCTGCATAAGTGGAATCCTCTCCAAAGAAGAAGCAGTCAATATGGAACCGTAGCCAAAATTCTTGGTTCTTCGATTCTTTACTTTAGAGAGTTTCTCTTTTATGACAGGAAGTACTACCTCGCACCAATTGAACACCTTCGATTCCAGGCATTCCAGGGCATACTACATGTAAGATCTGTTTGCCAAGTGTAAAGCCACGCTGCTAGCCAATCTAGCAAAGGTAAATAAAATGGTCCTCAAGGGCCGATCAATGACATCCCAGATATTGATCTTACCATCTCTGTTGGGCTGAGATCCATCTCTGTAGAACTAATGAATATAGTCTTTCACGGATTCACCTCCACGAGCGAATCCTAATGTGAAAGAGGGCCACCACGCCTCGACAAACCCGTCAAAAAGTAAATGTCCTCGACTTTCAATGGAATAGATTTACCTCTAATCTAGAATGCCTGGTCAATAGGATCCCAAGCATCGAGAAAATACTGCAACAAACTAATCTGTTGCCTCATGCTGGATATGCGGAAGAACTTCAGCAAGAAACAGTTTCGTAATGCAGTAACTGTGCCCTAGTCATGTAATGAAATCAAGTCCTCCTCTTCATGTTCTCTTTCACACCATGTGATGACCATCTTGATCCAAAAAATATCTGAAATGAAGACAAAAGATGAGTTAGGATCCAAACTTAAGAAAAAACAGGAAAAAAATTGATGAAAAATCATTGTGTAAAGTTGCCTTTCTGCGCCCATCGCACGTTGTCTTTGAGCAAGGTGGGATGCATACTGACTGGCCTGTTGGCAGCTCAGTATGAATTGCACCTTTCGATACAAGCTAGGTGCAATGATTGGGGAATAAGATCTTCAAACCCCAGGGGCCCAGAAATGTGGAAAAACTAGCTCAGAATCAAGAAAAGATGGAATGAAAATGAAGATCTTAGCGTTAGCTCCTACCTGGTCCTTGACGGCGCGGATAATAGTCCACCGAATCTCCCAAAATCAACTGGTGAAATTTGAGGGGGAAAACCACTCTAGAGCTCCAAAATCCCAAATTGGAAATGAAATGATGAAAATGAAAGGTGAAACTACTTTTTATTTACTATTCACGTACTTCAAGTAAAATGTTAGTTTTAGTTCATTTTTCCTACATATATGTGTATTTCTAATCAATTTGATGGAGTGATTGAGTAGGTTAAACGACTGTCGAAACAATCTCAAGTGCTAAACAGTGAATTGAACATCTTTGACCACTTATTCAAATATATCTTTCCGTTTTAAGCTTGTAAAAAAATGAAACTGAAAACAGAGCATAGTTCCCCCAGGGTTCAAGCTCGTTAAAAAATGAACCCACCTTCAGTAAATAACCTTTGTGATTGCTATTCTATCAACCTTTTGAGTCTTGGTTGTGTACCTCTCATCACCTCCATCTCTTCGGCCGACCAATATGCTTCCCCTTGGTTGTTTACCCTTTTTGAGGAACAGTTGTGACGAGTGGTCTTGTTAGCCAACCTCTTCCCAGAAACCACCATGTTTTGAAAAGTTCCAAATTCATCAAAACTAGTTGCTACCCCACACACCACTCGTTCCTCAAAATTGAGTCTCCTTTAAACCCTTTTCAGACTCATTAAATATGAAAATATTGTCGAGCATCGGCCTTTCCAACTTGTTAAAGTGATTGGAAATGTCATCCCTCCTGTATATTTTAATGCTTTTCGGACCTGAGGGATTATCTCATGAAAAAGTTCGAACGCTTGTCTTTTTTGGCTCGTTAAAGTGATCGAAAAAGTCATCCCTTTCGTATTATTTTAATCTTTTTCGGACCTAAGGGATTATTCTACGAAAAAGAACCTCTGGAGTTTCCTTTTCATCCCTTTTCAAACTCTCTAAACATGAAAAGGACCGAGTTATCCTTGTCGTTAAACTTGTTAAAACAATAGCGACAAACTTGTCCACCTAGACAAGAACGAGTTTCACTATCGCTAGACTCGTTAAAACATAGCGACAGGTTTGCCCGAAGGGAAAATTATAGAACAAGAATATGTTATCCTCCTCAATCTTGACAAAAATAAAAAGGTACTAGTCAGCAATGACTAGGGAAAAAGGGAAAAAAACTTGAAAACTTTATGGTAGCATGTCGCTCTTGAACATGACACTTTCACTCCATCACCATTATTGAGTTGGGTTGGGTTATTCCGTTCACCGGTCATCTCACCATTGGTCTTCCACACCATCCATATTTTGGGGTTAACGCTACCAATCATCTCCGTGTCATCGATATGTTCAAGAGAAGTCATTCAGTCGAGAATTCACCATCCAGTTAATGCCTCATCCACTGCAATACCTTCAACCTCCATTTTTCATGACTACCATTCCTGAACCTTGTGTCGCCGATGATTTTCACCTCCAGAAAATCATTTGCTTCATTTCATGTCATAGATGTGGGATAAATTAAGGCCCTCCTACGACGAGTCACTTCTTTTTGACATCATCTCATTATCCAAGAATTTGACTTAGAAACAACCCTTTCAGTGCTTTGAAACTTGCATGCCTCAATGGCAATTTTCTCACTTCCAGTGACAAGTTGACATCAATGGCCATCGACTGAAAGATTTTGTGTGGTGTTCGCCATCAGATCATATATTCACACCACGTGAATTGTACTATAGTACCTTGAGGGTCATTATCATTATCGGTGATTCCTCTCGCATCTGTTAACAACTCACATTATTGGCTGGTAATCAGGCGATGTCTTTCCATGTTCGACTTCAAAACATCTCTTCACATGGATTGACTTGTACATCCTGCGAATATTGAACGAGTTTGAAGACCCTAGATCTAGTTTCATCCATCCGAGCTACGATATATTCAGGGATATAAAAACATCAAGGTACAAGGACACTACACAGATGGTCATCTGAACCAAAGATGATGAATCTACACCTGAAGAATCACCAGTCTGCATTTGCAGACAACTATCTGGTCTATGTACATGAAATGAATTTATAAAGATGAGCATGGGAATGCCCACCTCAGCTAGATCATGAAAAATCTATATTATGATGATGTATTGTATTGTATCTTATACAGGTCACCTTCCAATTCGAAACCTCGGATCCTCATGATAAAGCATTTCACCCAACATCAAGATTTACGACTTCATGCTTTAGGGGGCAACTGTTATAGACATATTTGGGCACTTCAACCCCAAACTTATATGTCGATAAACTAGGGCTCATCAACCCCTAAAAGAGTTGTTTCATACCCTAAAATAACATGGTCATATGATTACATCATTCCCCAAAAGTTCCACCTGAAAAACCATCCAGAAATGGCCTAAACTGAACCATACTAACTGCTACACTGGCCAAGTGCGATGCATACTGAGTGATACACTGCTCAGGTGTGATGCATACTGTTTGGGCCTTCTATAGGGTACGATGGGCAAGGATGGACAAATTTCCGAGCCAGTTTTCTAGGTGGTTTCTCATGGACTCTTCTAGAAACTTCTCCTATGACACTTGCCTCTCTGAATTCACCCAAGGATGAGTAAGAAATCTAAAATTTCGTTATCTCTCCTCTTGTGGAACCAAATGTAACAAGTGGGATGACTCTAATCAAAACCCAAACATGACTCACACCCTTGCACACATCTATAAATGGATCCCTCATCTAAGAGATCTAGAGGCCGGAATTTTGTGGATTACAAGGAAGTGTTGATAGTTTGTTTTTGAGAAAGAGCATTTTATTGTTGGTGTGATCTTGCTATTTCATGAGGTGAAGAGGGCTTCATGCTGGGAGGATGATGCTGGATCAGACAACTGGGTTGTAATTCTCCCTTCTATATAATAAAGGTCTTCGAGTTTTCATCCATATAACTGTGCAATTGTGAATGTTATTATTCATGAATGCCATTGTATGTTCATTATATTTCTGATTCCGTAATGATTATGATATAATAGATCAAGATGATTTCACGGTTCTTTGTTACTGTATTCCTACAGGTACTCTCCAAGCGAGATAAGTACGAAGAGGAGTTGCAAGCTCTGTCAAGGGGGATAGAGATCAAGCAAGGAGTTAAGCGCAAGATCCAGGTTGGTTCCTTTATATTTCTCTTATCTATTATACATAGAAGAAATCACTAATTGCTTTAAATTGTTGTTTCTAGGGTAGCTGCCAAACCTAGAGGGCTAGTCGATCGAAAAGACACTAGTTTTCCCAGAAACACTCTTCGTCAGTGTGTGGAGTAGAAACTTATGATTGATCTAGAGAGGTAACTAGAGTGTCACCTTTGGGTTCCATAGCTGGGAACAAACAATGACGACCGATCGAAGATGTACGAGGGGATAATTCTAAAGGAACACCGGACTGATTGTACAGACTGTACAAACGTTGCGGTGATATCACAACAGGTTCAAACAAAGGATTCAGAGTATATATAACCAGTCCAAGTTGACTGTTAGTATTCAGCGAACTCTCAGGAGTCTAGACGAGATTTTCTAGAGATTCCGAGCCAATATCAACAGGTGACCCACTATTTGAAGTAGGTGGAGGATGAGATGAAAAAGGTTGAATGCTCAAAATGATTCCAAGTTCAACACCTTGGTCCTCGAGTGACTCTGGTAATTCAGAAAAAGGCTCTGCAGACAATCGTTTAGACGACGGAGAGGAAGAGGAACTAGGTGAACCAAATGGTTCAACCACGATGACCTTGTCTTAGTTAACAAGAAAAGAGAGATAAATTTCAAGGCTTTAAAATGTACTTTAGGGAAACTCACGATTTGGTCTAGAAAAGACTAACAAGATGTTATAATATCGTGGGCAATAATTTCTTAAGATGCATAAATAAACTGGTGTTCTTTCATGTTTTAAGAGTTGAGAAAGAAGTAAAGATGACTCTATCACTTTCGATTGGAAAAAAGCTCAAAAGGACAAGCGCTCGAATGATATTTTAAGTTTAATGAGTCAAAAATATGAAATGACTACTTCGGATGATCTAGGTAAAAAGGATTAGTAGGTAATCGTGAACTGTAGAATACCACCCGGCGAACTGAGAAGTACAGGCAGGCAATCTCCCCAAATGTTGTGTTCGGTGTATCACATTTTCAATGCAGCATACTCAGTGTCCTATGGATAAAGGATTTTAGCCTAGAGGGAACTCCCTTTATATACTCAACGGTACAAGGAGCACAAGTCTGTGCTAGCATTGTCTAGTGTTGAGGCTAATGACAACTGCTAGGTTTAAAATGTCGGAACACATCTCTAGCCTAGACCTTATAGATGTGATCATTAGGTTTCAAATGTGCCTTAGGTTAATTAAGTTCATTTTTAAGTTTATCTTCAATTATGTCTCGATTTTTAGGTCGTAGCAATGTGACTCGAAAATCCCTAAATGCAGCTAAATGAGACAAGGCCCTTTCAATTCGATGAATTGTCTACACTATAGAGGGTAGAAAACACAACCAAATGCAAACAACCAAGCAACTCAAAGAAAAATGATTTTTCACTACTTCACTTTTTAAGAAAATAAACTAATGTAAAATACATTCCAATTCCTAATTTCCTAACAAGTACACTTCAATAGTCCTTTCAGAAGTAAAGAGAATTTTTTTTCTTTTCAAATGTAAATGTAATCCTAGCCTTTAATGATGCTAACTACCGTAACATATTGATGCAAAAAACTAGAATTTTATACTTTTCATGAAATGACAAAATGAATTTCACATAAAACACTCGAATGAAAAGTTTAGAGACAATAGATTATCAAGGAAATGAAAAACACGAAAAGAGAATCTCTTTAGACTAATGACGCAACGAATTTACCAAAAACAAGACAAGCAATGTGATCTATGCCAGAAAAGAGATGTTTAGAAAACAAACGAAACTTTTCAAACTTGTGTAATGGAAATCAAAGCCATAGCAGGACCATAAACGAAATGCAAGGAGTAAATGCACCAACAACTTAACTCACTGAGTTCACAATCAGCTGAATGGATGACAACCTAGACACCCTAGGGCCACAAGCTATCCATTGACCTAAGAAATCAAGCAAAAATATGGAAAATCAACAAGCAAATAAACCAAATGAAAAGCAGCTTTCTAGTCAGGGAGAAGATGGTCTAAACAACTTACAAGTCAGAAATCAAGAGAGAAAGACACACTGGCCAAGATCTGGGGTGAACCCTAATCTTCACTTACAGGGATTGGTGTGACTGCCTAACTAACAACATGCACCAGAAGGGGGTCGATGTGACTATTTCTCATCATATCGCGTTGATCGGTGTGACTGTCAACAAAATAAGTGTGGTAAGTGAGGATGCAAAGAAAAAATAATTTTTTTCAAAATTTGGGACCAGACTTACTACTATGAATTTTAAACCCAGAGTAGTAAGCAAAGCAAAGTAGACAAAACTAAATGGAAATGGTGAAACTAGAAAAGTTAACACAAAACCATGAAATTCCAAGCAAACAAACAGAACGATTGGTTCCCCAGTATGGTCGCCAATTTATGGTGAAGTAAAATTCTAAGTGCGGACACAAACAATTCCTTTAGCCCGACAGTGGGTCCAGATTTCCTTAAGTTAGAACCAATTAAGATGGCCTACCTCTTAATATGCTTAACTTGTTTGGTGATGACCTTGCTTGCTTGCTTCAACTATCTCCCATTTCCTTCTTCAAACACCTGAAACAAGTAAACAACATCAAACAACAACTGTGATAATAGACAAATTGTAATTCAACCTACTTAACTAGTCAAGAAGCATCAAGAAAAAAACATGTGAGATGACACATTATGTAGGAACTCAATTGATAATTGCATATATATTAAATCAATAAGAGATTTCAACCGTTGTCTTGACGTTGTTGTTATCCTCCGACAAATCTGGGTTCCCACACATTTCGTTAGCATTCCATGATGGCCTCAATAATGATAGTTTTAAGGCTCTTCCCTTTAATCTTCACACTAAACCAAATTCACCCTTCTCCCTCACACACAACTAGAGAGCTACAACTATGAATAACTTGTTGATTACTCCAAAATTAATTAACACTAGCACACCAACATTAACACTAGCTTGTGCTTGGGAAAAAGGGAGGTTTATATAGCATGAACGGATGGAGGTTCCTCTTCTAATGGGAGAAGGTGTTATCTCTTGAGGCAGTTCCATCCTAATAGAGGAAAAGAGCCCAAATTGACATCCTTGACTCCATTCGGCCCAACCATTTAACAAACTTCCATTACGAAGCTTCTAGAGCCGGAAGATTTGGCTCCTTATTTAAAAAACTTTCCAAAAGAGGATCGGCGTGACTGGAACAAGGTTCATTTGCTCCGATCGGCATTAGGGACAGTTATACTCCCTGCATATTGGCATGAGGAGAACAAGGGTCATTAGCGCCGGTCTTGTAAACTGGGAAAAACAGAAGATTTGTGGGAAATGATGCAAAAGGGAATTGTTCTTCTCATGAAGAGGGACACAATGGGAGTTTCTTCATGAAGGGGAAGCATGTAGGGTTCACTGTAGAGGTCCTCTAGGATCATGGAACGAGGAGTACAAGGACAGTGAAAAAATGATGTGTAACGTATTCAAGATTATTATGTCATCCCTAGGGTGTAACAACCTTCATCAAAAATCCATCTAATAAAGGATAAATAATAACCAAGGTCATGGGACACGTATTCCAAGTTGAATGTTGGGAAAAAACATAGTGATGGGGATCATTTATGATTAATTAATGGCTATGGAAATTGGAAAAGGAAATGGCAAAGGTTTTAGAAAGTCATGTGGCATTAATTGGCATTTTATTTATGAAAATAATGGAAAATAGGAGGAAAGGAAGGTGAAACGTCACATGTTTCATGTGAGGAGGAAAATGGAGGAAAAGTAGTGGAAATTGAATTAAATAGAGGTCTCATTAATAAAAAGGATTTTGATAGTTAGTTCACAACTTTTTCTTAGTTCAGCTTTAGAGCTCTCTCTCTCCATTCACTCTCTCTCATACTCTTGGAAACTTAGAGTTTTCTTGGAGAACTCTTGGAGGAGTGTGGAATACTTGGTATTTGGAGCAAGAAGGAAACTAAAGAGTAGGAAAGTGAAAGAGGACATCGAGATCAGAAGATAGCAAGTTTTTCTTGCAGGTACCAAGTTGCATGTATGATTTCCTTTCTAGTTTTGGCATGCATGGCACATGCCTGTGGTTTCTTGGTTTTGATCTATCATTGACATGGAGGATTGCCTCATTTGATAGTGGTTTTTCCTAGCCTTTCATTTCCTAGATAGAAATGGTGTTGGTTCTCATGTTCCTTTGGTTGTGGGTTGAGTTACTAGTTCCTGGAGCCTTGGTTGGACAAACGCTCTGGAAGACTTGTAACATCTTGGGTTGAGTTACTATTCCATGAAGCCTTGGTTGGAAAAACTATCTGGAGCCCTTAGTGGGTTGAGTTACTAGTCCTAGAAGCCTTGGTTGGACAAGCGCTCTAGAGCCCGACAACAGCTATGGGTTGAGTTACTGTTCATGGATACCTTGGTTGGAACAAATGCTTTGGAGCCCTGGAAAACTTGGGTAGAGACCAATATGGTGATGGTTAGTGATGTCCCACCGTGAGGTGGAATCACTGGTTGGGGGTTGAGGTGATTTGGCCTCTGGAAGCCCTGGTTTTGTTTTGATTGATTTGTTTCATGAGATCCCACATTCATGCTTGGAATATAGCACAAGGATGATTGGATGAAAGAGAGATTTGGTTCAACCCAATCTATGTTTGGGTGGTACATGGAAGTCCCTGACTTGTTTCAAATTTTCATATGTTAATAAGTACTCTTGTTGTTTGGTATTTTATGCATATATGTGCTTGATATTATGTGGCTTTAATGGTTGTTTCCTCATTGATATATCTATGGTTATTTGATGGTTATAAGCATGTTTTATGATACTTATGATATATGGCTCTTATCATGTTTTGGTTAATATATGGAATATTAGTGAATGAATGACCTAATATATAACAATGCATCAAATGTGAGGAGATATTAGTCCTCTTTGACGATTCTCAGATAAGTATGAGACCCATATGCTCATATTTTTATTGTGACCTATGGATTACATCTTTGTGATATGTTTGACAAAATGTCTACCATGGCTAGTAGGGGTTAAAGCAACTGCTTGTTAAAATGTTTGCATTAGTACCCTTGTTTCAATGTTAATTGTCATTTTTGGAAGTTTCATGAATTTTTGGGCAGTGACCTAAGTCCTAGACCTGAAAATGTGGCACAGGATCTGGGGTCAATGGCACAGAACTACCTGAAAAAGGTAGCAGTCACATGGATGCCTTTCTGTGGGAGTAACCGGAGGGTCCCATTCACCTACATGCCATGTCATGGGAGCGATTGAGGCTCTACGGCAGTGAAAGGGAAATTTCTCTCAGAGGTTAGGAACCTAAAGGTGTTGTTTGGCTCCTTAAGGTTTTGTAGCTTCTGAGGAGGTCAGATTGGTCTTTGCATGTCGGTTCCACTTCCTTAACTGTACCTGGGGATTTGAATCATATCATAGTAACTCCTTGTCACATTTTTACCCCGATGGACTGGTTAGATTAGGTAAATGTGGGAGGAGAGTGTTACAATGTGGTATCAGAGTGTGTTTCCATATTCCTTGAGTGACGTCTGATTTCCATTCTCCTTGGATGAATGTGTTGGCATGTGTACATGTCAGTTTCATAGATGGCCTTATTCTTGTGCTCTAAGTTTTTGTTGTGTATGCACGATGGTGGCCATGGTTTCCATTGTGATGTCATATAGAATTTGATGGTGTTGTTTTCGGGATGTGTTTTTCATGAATGCATTTCACTCATTATATGTATTTTTTTATGCATGTGTGTTGTACATATGTTGGTTATGCATGAATGGTACCTAGTCGGTGGTGTAGTTGTGACATCACGCATGGTAACTGGGATGATGATTAAGATAATGTCTATATACTATGATAATTATGATTGTACATATATTGTGCTAATCTGGTTGATCTTGCAGATGAGATATCCTCTCCTAAACTAAATTGAGGTATGTTGGTTTATTTATAATTTGGTTTAACTCACATGATATACAAGGAAAATTTTAAGGATGGAAATTTATCTTAAATTTTAGAGAACTTAGCAAATCTCACCAGTCCATAATATGAAATCCAAAAAATGTTTGATGATGCTTTTCTAAAAACATTCAAATTTCTAATAATTTTATATAACCTCTATATAAAATTTTGGTGATTTTTAAAGTAAAATAGTTTTATACTATAAAATTTGGGTGAATCATTTTTAGGAGACACGGAAATTAACGAAACCTTTTTTTGGAAAAAAACATGGAAAAATAGCCCACTTTTGAATATTAGCCCCTAAAATTTTCCATTATGATATACCTTGCAGGAAGAGAAGAATAAGTATGACTAGAAAGATGGTAGACTACAGTTCACAAGATTCTCCCTATATATTAGATGAGAAACATGGTGAGGGATATTCTCTTGACATACCAGACACTCTAAAATGTTTGAAGGAAGAAATAAGGAGTTGTAAAGAAGATAATGAATACTTCATTCAATCACAAGAGAGACTTTCTAGGGCACAGGCGAAACAAACAAAGGTCAATGCATTGATTCTACATAGCTTGTCAAACTTTTAGAGACAAGGACCGCTTAGAATCAGTCATGGATAGGAGGATAGGACTAATGGAGAATATGGTAATAGGTCTGTTCTGAAATGATCATTTATTAAAATTGATGTAGAATTGATTAACCATTAAAAAATTGAATGTTAGCTGAAAGTGCGGAAAAGGAGGAAAACTACTTGAGAAGAAGACTTTATGACAGCTTATTAAACAAAAGAAAAATGCATAACAGAAGTGAAAATAGTAAAAACACAACAATACCAGACAACAAAGTTGATTACAGAGTTCGTCCCTGATGGAATACATCTCTGGGTCCGCTTTCAAGATGGGCAACCGCTTTATTAGGATGGAAACCAAGGAGTTAGATTACACAGAAAATAGACCAGACTTAGTTTACTTGCAAGCACTTCTGATAACTATCAACAGATATCTCTCTAAACCAGCTTTCCAATGCCTGTCACAGTTCCCAATTCTGACTCTGAATGCTCGTGTTACACTGAAAACAAAACTGCCTATGACCTCTAGAATTTGCAAACAAAAACTAAAACCACTCCCCTCCTGTTAAATGAAGAAAAACCGCCTCTTATAGGCCTACAGATACATTGAAACCACCTTGGTCTAATCTTAGTATGAATTGGTTACTTCATGATGGTTTAATAGTTTGGTCTTGTTGTTTAATGCCACCTAGGCTAGGTTGCATGGTCCGCGAATTAGTTCCAACAAACAAAAACCATATAAAACCCATAAATAAACTTTGGATAAGGCTGAAGCCGCTAGCGGTCAGGTTAACCAGGTGGAGGTTGGAACCATTCATGTGAATTTTAGTGGCCTAACCACGAGCTTCCACCTAGAGGTCCTCCCCGGCGGTTCCAGTGACAGTTTTGCTGACGGTGAAATCCAACCTATGACATGTTAGTAGTTCTGGTGACTGTCCCCACTGCGGCTAACCCTGTCTCCATTCACATGCAAACTCCGGGGTTAGGACCCTGTGTGGTTACAACTAAACTAGCGGTTGATGTTAACCTGATGGTCCTGACACAACTTGTTCACATGTGACTGTTGCGGTTAAACCTCTGATGCGGTTACTAGTACTTTTGATCACATGACCTCTGACGCGGTTAGGCTACCCGTGCAGTTAGAGGTGACTTTTTATGGATTTTTAATGTTTTTGTTTTCAATTACATATGTCGAGAGCTAACCAAAGGGTTATGACTTAGGTTTAGGCATAGTTTTGGTGTTTAGGACTTTAGGATTAGGTTTATTACATGAGTTATAATGCATATCTTTGTAATGGAGTTCATTTAGGGCTAGGGTTTTAGCTTTAGGTTTTGTATTAGGATCTTGATTAGGTTTAGATGTATATTAGGTTTTAATATATAAAATTTATCAAAACACATTTACAATCAAACGACACCAAGTGACATTAGCGACTTTTGCCACATGACGACGAACCTATCGAACTTCTGCAACGGACAATACAACCCAAATCCTACGAGGTGAATGACAACACATGTCGTTGACCAAATCCTGGCGGAACTTTCAATGGACACAAGTCGACAGCCAGGTACAAACCCATATCAACTGAGCACCATCAAAAAAACCATATTACCTAAACAGCCTGATCCATAATCAACATTGTCGAAGCTGACAACACTGAACTCAATTAACGAGGACACTTAACAATGATGATGACCTATGCAACTGATCTGACGATCCTCTTGGATCAATCCTCTCCACTTGAATGCTTTTGGACTACAAAAATTTGACTAAACAAATAGACAATGAGGGTATAACTCCCTCTCTTTCCACCCTGACCTGATGATGTACCAATACATTCGATCAATCACTTGCAAGTGATGATCCTGGTGATGCTGATGATGGCACATTTTGAGTTGGTGACCTGTTCCATCCATCTGCAGTATGAAAAACTTATGACGATGGGAAAACAACCTGTTATGAACATGGCAATTGAATTCTTTCCACGAAGAACCATGAGTTAGTGATTCATAATCATCTTCGAAAATAATCTTTACAGGATATTGTTCAATACCATCAACATGTATTAACAATCTATTTTGTAGAATGACAGAGACAATCAAAGATATTCTTGACATCAAACCAGCTACTTGATTAAACATACTTTCCTGATTCCTGATTACTAAGTGAATTTTCTTCAATGAACCCATCAAACTGTAAGGTGAAAATTGTTGCATCTTATTTTGTCTTTGGAAGTATTGAATTAGATGTTGATTTGTTTGAATCACTTTTTCTTCATTTATTAAATGATGTTTCCATTGATTAGCACTTTTCGTTGATGCATAAGTTTCCCTTAGATACTTTGCCACTGCTTTAGAAAAGGCTTTGATATGAAAACAAATAGGTTTCCTCTCCACTTGAAAAGAGGCTTCCAAACTGTTTGAAACATGAAATGATGACACAATACAAGACAAATTGAACACTGACTTCCCCAGTACTGACTTGTATCCCTGTAACTATTAATTTCCAAACTTGGACTGAATTGATTCATTCTGACATTAGGAAGAGGTGTTTTAGGCACAAACTGTAATTCATGTTGTATTCTCAGCTTATGAGTAAGATGTTTGGTTTTACATAGAACTGGAATAGTTTATATATCTTTAATCAAACCATCTTTAAGCTGAGTCTCATAACTTAAACAAGCATCATGTTGATTGTTATGTTGTTCCTTTACACACATGATTACAAACCTCTTATTTGAACTTATTAATCACTTCATAAGATTGGCATTAACTAAATTCAAGTGATTTTTACTTTGATGTTCCCTGACAATAAATTCAACCCCATCTTTCTTAAGGTGATATTTATGTTCTCTCATGTAAAATACTGCATCACGATCATAAAGATAAGGACTTCCTAAGACAACTCCACATATGTCTATTGGGACCACATCTAATTCCACTTCATCAATGTAATTAGCTGTTATGCCAAATCTTAATCGACACTGTTTGGTGACTTTTATCTGAGTTGATTTATTTAAACATCCTAATGGGTAAGGTCTTGGATGATTCCGTGTTTCCAAACCTAAACTTTTAACTAAATATTTAGAGATTAAATTCGCTTGTGATCCACTGTCAAACATTGTATCTATCTTTTTATGCTTAGAAGTTATCGTTATGTTAAACAATTCAACTCTTTTATCCTCATTTGAAGGATTTATGTTTTATGAAGATGCAATGTTTTTCGAACTTGAACCACTGTCAAAAGTTTTACCTGTCGTAACCATGGTGGTTATCCTCCTTTCATCACCTAAATCTAAACCTAGATCTTGCTAGACTGCTACAATAGCCTTCTTTTCATCCTTATCCTTAAGGAACTTTTTGGGCTTAAGTTTTTGTTGAAGTTTCCAACACTTAGATTCATCATGACCAATTCTTTGGCAATGAGAACAAGTAGGTCTTTCCTTCTAAGCTATCGCTGATTTCTTTCTCTTCAAATTGTTCTTCCCCTTACTATCATTGGAATATCTGATTTCCAACTGTTTGGATGACTGCGATGAAAACTTGAATGGTCTGCCACCTGATTCAATATCTATGGCCTGAACACACACTTCATCAAAATCATCAGGATTAAACATCAATAATTTATGCTGCAAATATGAATGTAAACTTCCAATGTATTTTAACAAAGTTTCACGTGTATCCAATGAAATACCAAGTGCCAATGCTTTCTTTCTTAACTACTGAGTAAACACTTGAACACTCTGCCCTTTACCTTGCCTCAGATGCTGCCAATCAATAACAAATTTTTTCATGTATCCTAAAGGATAGAATTGTTTCCTAAGAGCTTTAAAAACTTAGACCATGAAGAGATGACTTTTCCTTTACGCTTCACATCTATCTGAGTTTTACTTTCCCACCAGATTAAAGTTGTTCCCCCATTCTAAGTGTAGCTATCTGAATTTTAGTTTTCTCGCTAGAAATGTTCTGAATATGACAATACACTTCTAACTTCTTATTCCAATTATCTAGATTTTCAAGATTCATTTCGCCATCATAAACAGGTAACTCAAATTTCACATCAAGTTTCAAAAGAGATGTTTTCTTAGGTTTCTTTTTTGTTTCAGATTCTACACTGGAAGAAGAAGAAGATGATGATGATGATGGAGATGATGGAGATGATGAAGGTGAAGGTGGTTTATCAGCCTTGCCTTTACCTTTGTCCTTCTTCGATGTCTTTGAAGAAGAAGCTGCATCTCTCGCCTTCTTGTCTTTATACAGTTCCCCCAACATCTGTCGTATAGTCAACAATTCTTCTTGAAATTGTTCATCACTCATCCTAGTTTCAGTGTTTTCACCTGCATCAGATCCTAACATGGTCGATTTATGAATGACTCGTCGCTTTCCAATCTCATGATCGATCTGCTCAAGGATTCCTTCTCCTCATTGTGACTTTAAGATGGTTAACATTCAATGGAAATTATACAAATTAAACCTGCTCTAATACCAAATTATATGATCTGAAATGATCATTTATTAAAACTGACGTAGAATTGATTAACCATTAACGAATCGAATATTACTTGAAAGTGCGGAAAATGAGGAAAACTGCTTGAGAAGAAGACTTTACAACAGCTGATTAAACACAAGAAAGATGCATAACAGAAGTGAAAACAGTAAAAAAACTGTGATACCAGACAACAAAGTTGATTACAGAGTTTATCCTTGATGGACTACATCTCTGGGTCCGCTTTCAAGATGGGTGACTGCTTTATTAGGATTGAAACCAAGGAATTCGATTACACAGAAAATAGACTAGACTTAACGTCCTCACAGACACTTATGATCACTTTCAAGAGATAGCTCTTTAAACCAGCTTCCCAACACCTATCACGGTTCCCAATTTCAACTTTGGATGCTCCTGTTACATTGAAAACAAAACTGCCTGTGACCTCTAGAATTTGCAAAAAAAAACCAAAACCACTCTCCTCCTGTTGAATGATGAAAAACTACCTCTTATAGGCCTACAGATACATTGAAACCACCTTAGGCTGATTTCAGGATGAATTGGTTGCTTCAAGATGGTTTAAGAGTTCAGACTGGTTGTTTAATACCACCTAGGCTAGGTTACATGGTCCCCGAATTAGTTCCAACAAACAAAAACCATATAAAACCCATAAATAAACTTTGGATAAGGTTGAACCAGCTAGCAGTCAGGTTAACTAGGTCGAGGTTGGAATCGTTCATGTGATTGTTGGTGACCTAACCACCAAATGCCACCTAGCGGTCCTTCCCAACGGTTCCGGCGACAGTTTTGCTGATTGTGAACTCCAACCTATCACTTGTTAGCAGTTTCAATGACTATCCCCACTGCAGCTAACCCTGTCTCTGTTCACATGTAGACTCCACGGTGAGGACCCTGTGCGGTTATGACTGAACTGGTGGTTGATGTTAACATGACAGTCCTAACACAACATGTTCACATGTGACTGTTGCGATTAAACCTCTGATGCGGTTACCATTGCTTTGATCACATGACCTATGATGGGGTTAGGCTACCCACGCGGCCAAAGGTGAATTTTTATGGTTTTATAATGTTTTTGTTTGTAATTACATATGCCGAGAGTTAACCAAAGGGTTTTGACTTAGGTTTAGGCATAGTTTTGGTGTTTAGGACTTTAGGATTAGGTTTATTACATGAGTTGTAATGCATATCTTTGTAATGGAGTTGGTTTAGGGCTAGGGTTTTAGGCTTTAGGTTTTGTATTAGGATTTTGATTAGGTTTAGATGTAGATTAGGTTTTAATATATAAAGTTTATCAAAACCCATTTACAATCAAACGTCACCAAGCAACATTAGCAACTTTTGTCACATGATGACAAACCTATTGAACTTCTGCAACAAATGACACAACCCAAATCCTGCGAGGCGAACGACAACACATGTCGTTAACCAAATCCTGGCAAAACTGTCAATGAACACAAGTCAATAGCCAGGTACAAACCCATACCAACCGAATGCCATGAAAAAACCATATTACTTGAACAACCTGATCCATAACCAACATTGTCGAAGCTGACGACACCGAACTAAATTGACGATGACCTGTGAAATTGATCTGACGAGATCCTCCAGGATCAAGGTCACATGGTGGGCATAAGTCGGATAGAGATAACATGGTTAGAAATGGAATATTATTTGATACACTCAATAAATGAGGCACTGGAAATGGGCTTTACTCTAGTTCTAGTTCAGACAGGTATCATGGTCATCATTGTTATCATCCTTATAGGAGGAGTGATAGGGGATATTTGGCATATGAGTTCAAGAAAGAAAAGGCACCTACATTTGATGGGGAAATGAAGAAGTCACAGGATGTAGAAGTGTGGTTGCTTGGTATGAATAAGTTCTTCATATTTCACGATTACTCAAAGAACATGAAGGCCAAAATAACTACATTCATTCTTAAAGGTAAAGAAAACATATAGTGGGAAGATGTAAAGAATGTCAGAGGTATTCATGAAGAGGATTTCACCTGGAGTGAGTTCGAGAGAATTTTCAGGAAGAAGAATCTATCAAATATATATTATGATGCTATGGAAAATGAGTTCTATGAGTTGAAGATGTGATCTATAACTGATGAGGAGTAAACTAGCATATTCTTGGAGTTATTAAGGTATGTGCCTTATCTTAAGAAGGAGAAAGTGAATATTCAAATATTCATCAATGGGTTTATGGTGGTATTCAAGGACAAGATTGAGTTTGATGAGCCTAGATCATTGGAGGAGGCCATCAGGAAGCTAAAGGATTGTTATGAGAAATCAAAGTGCATATCTTAGACTAAGTAGATTTGGAAAGGTAATGAGAAGAATAAAGGAAAATGGGATAAGAAGTGAACGAGACCTCAGGAAACATGTAACAAAGAGAATGCAACACTTCCTAAGAATTTTAATGCATCTGATAGAGGACAGGGATTTCAGATTGAGGAGAAGAAAAAGCGTGATGACAGGAATCCCTTGCAGTGTTGGACTTGTGGAGGAGATCATTGCAGAAGAGATTTTCCACAACATCATGGTGGTAGAGGCAGATCTATAGTGCACAGGAAGTGTAGACAGTGGGAGATGTTGGACAAAGTATTCCACGAATCTGTGTTATACGATATTTATGATTGCAGACAAAAGTATCTCCCCTAGGTTTGGTGGCTAACCTACAACAATAGAGAGACAATGAACACAATTATTTCCTTAAATTAAATATATGACATAATTAAACCTACGAAGAATCTATCATGGGATTCTTCTTGTTTAGCTTGGATGCTCCAATTTGAGCTCCGATTTCCAAAATTAGAACCTACATAGCCAAATAACATAAGCCAAGAAACTACGAGATCTATATGGTATCATCTAAATACTTTATTCAATAGATCAACTTGGTATTGAAATATATGAAATAACAACATCACATATAGGAAAACAGAGAATTATTTGCATTAATATAAATGGAAGGAGTTTATAACCATAAATAGGTGTTGATCCTTTTAGAAGAGTTCCTCCAGGCTGACTTGTCCTTTCCATGTCACAATGTGCACCTCCAATTACCCTAAATGCATGAAATGAAACCTCTCACAATAGCAGCATAAGGGTAAATTACTCTCCAAAATCCAATCTCTTACATATGGATGACTGTAAATATATAGAGTAGTGGCATGAGTTGGGATTTCTAATCCAATTACCAAGATAATGTTTTAGATCCACCTTTGATGGGAGTATGTGCTCAAAGGATAAGGGATGGAAACTCCAAAGTAGGATAGGATAAGATCCCGATGTTTTATGTGAGGTAAATGGTTGTAACAAATTGTGGAAGTTTCTTAAAAAGAATGATTCTCGAATTTCTCTCGTTTTCCTATATTTCTAGAACCAACGTAGGTGCAAAGGGTAGAAACCTATAGGTGATCAATGCAAGCCACAATGGAGCAACATGTAGGTGAATGTTTTCCAATAAGATGCCAGGATTTGTTGGTCCTAAAATGGCTAAGATGATGCATTTTAGGGTTGAAACTTTGGGAACGGAAGATACATGCTTAGGTATTTGTGCAATATGAGGACAAGGGGGAATAGGATGTTGATTAATCTCATTAGGAATCTTATTACTTGTATGTGAAAAAATGGCATATAATAGATTTCCCCATAAAGTGAAAAGTTAGATATGATGACTGATGACCGAAGTGCTTTACCCTGTGACAAGTCAGGGTCAAGAATAACTAGAGAGCTTCATCTGTTACAATACATTTTCATCATGAGATCTTTATTGCTGAGGGAGGCATATCCATACTCAGCATATAAGCTAACGTAACATGTACAATTATCAAAAGACATGTCCATAGATGATAAGTGGTGGACCCATGATTGGAAGATTATTTGTTTTATGATGGCCATCATACAGTGTGATCTCTGTATAACTTGTGAAATTGCAGCACAGATGGATGAAATTGGCTCTAGTGTCTTCTATCTCTTTCACATGACCAACCAACGTACGAGTCGAACCATGTGCATCAATTAGTTGAGGTCAAACATGGTAGACACCATCCAATTATACATCAATGATGTAAGTCATTAACAAATGTGAGAGAAACCACCGATGACGTTAATGGCTCTCAAGGTATTACAATACAACTAGTATGGTGTGAATAAATTCTTAGAAAATTATATATTACAGAGCAATGGAACACATAAAATATATTGCATAAATATAAACACATAAAACACATAAAACAAGAGAGACACAAATATACATGGTTCAACCAATCTGGGCTATGTCCACGGAGAAACAGCAAGTCCTTCCTTTTATATTATCCAACAAACTGAAGAGATACAACCTACAACAGATCCGTTTTAATTACCTCTTCGCTCTCACACAATCTCCTCTCTCTTTCTCACTCAGAATACAGATCTACATAGATGCAATACAATTCCCTCATATATAGTGAGGGGTTGCCTTTATAGGGCAAAACAACCTAAATTAAACATAACTTCTACCGTCATATCTCCGCCTAATGAATGAATTAGATTGACTAAGAAATTACAACATTTTACAAGGAAATTTTACATCTATTTTTAGCTTTCGGGGCACTACCCCCGATCCCTCGCCAAGGGGGGCTACTAAAGATCGCAGCCACCCCAGCTGAACCCCCCTTGTAGCATAAATTTTATGGGTGGCATTTCCGCCAGATTACAAATTGGGGTCCAATGTGGTGATACCTCTAAATAAAGAAGATAATCAAGCTCCACACCCAACAATCTCCCACTTGGAGACTAATTATACCAACTCCACCACTGCTTCATTTTCTAGACAATGACTCCACTTTGGACTTGGCTGCTTCTCATCTTCATCATCAAACTTGAAGACCAATTCAAATCGAGCAGAATCTTAGTTTCTCCCTGGTTACAACTTTTGTTAACATATCTCCAGGATTCTGGCTAGTGTGTATCTTTTCAAGCTTCAACTATCCATCTTCCAACACTGACCATGAAATGGTACTTGAGCTGGATATGTTTAGCTTTGGAATGAAATGCAGAGTTATTTGCAAGATGTATGGCACTCTGGATGTCACTGTATAACTTTCCCAACTCCTACTTCTTACCCAATTCATCTAGAAACCTTTGTAACCAAATCATTTCTTTGCTAGCCTCTGTAGTAGCAACATACTTTGCTTCCATTGTTGAGAGTGCAACAACACTTTGTAGTTTTTAAACCCAACTGACAGTTGTTCCACCTTCAATAAACATATACCCTGTTGTGCTGCTCATGTTATCTCTATCACCCGCCATATCTACATCAACATATCCCTGTAGAGCAATGTTTAAACCACCAAATCATAATGCTTGATTTGTGGTACCTCTCAAATACCTGAGAATCCACTTCACCGCCATCCAATGTTCTTTTCCTGGATTGTTCATGTACCTACTTACAACTCCCACTACATGTGCAATATTAGTCCTTGTGCAGACCATTGCATACATTAAGCTTCCAACTATTGATGTGTATGGAACTTTAGACATATAATCCATTTCTTCCCGAGTCTTGGGACACATTTCCTTACTTAGTTTGAAATGGCTAGCCAAAGGTATACTAACTGGTTTTGCATTCTACATATTAAATATTTTCAACACCTTTTCTATGTACTCACTCTGGGACGATGTTAATTTTTTATTCTTCATGTCTCTAGTTATTCTCATACCAAGGATTTGTTTTGCAACACCCAAATCCTTCATTGCAAATGAGTTCACCAATTTTCTTTTGAGCACATTTATTTCCTGCATGTTAGAACCTACAACAAGCATGTCATCTACATATAATAACAATATAATATAGCTGCCATCATTTTTCCTTTTGAGATGAACACAATGATCAGAGTGACATCTAGTATAACCTTGTTCAGACATAAACCTGTCAAATTTTAGAAACTACTACCTTGGAGCCTATTTTAAGCCATACAAGCTCTTCTTCAACCTACACACTAGATTATCCTTCCTTTTGACCTCATATCCTTATGGCTGTTTCATATATATCTCTTCCTCCAAATCCCTATGGAGAAATGTTGTCTTTACATCTAACTAATCAAGATGAAAATCTTCAGCTGCTACTAGACTTAAAATATTTCTGATTGAAGTCAATTTAACAACAAGAGAAAATATCTCATCAAAGTCTATACCCTTTTTTTGTGCAAACCCATTCACCACAAGTCTAGATTTATACCTTTTTCTACCTCCATCTTCTTCCTTCAACCTGTAAACCCATTTATTATGAAATTTTGTTTTACATAAAGGTAACCTGACTAAGTCCCATGTCTGGTTATGTGGTAAGGAGTCCATCTCTTCATTCATGGCTTGCTCCCACTTCTTCCTAGTTTCTACTTGCACTGCTTATTCATAACATTCTGGTTCACCGGAATCAGTCAAGAATACATCATATAATGAAGGAAAGTATCGTTTCGGGGGTCTACTTATCCTGGTAGATCTTTTAACACCACTTTTAGGCATTTGAGGTGCTTGTTGCTATTGTGCTTGTTGTTGTTCTGGCTATTGATCATTATGGGTTTTAGCCACCTTCACTTTTTCTGTGATCTCATCAAGCACTGTGTATTCTTTGTTTTCTTTTTCTTATTTCTTTTCCTACGTGTGATACTTATACAAAACCTTTTCATTGAATATGACATCTCTGCTCCTAATGATTTTGTGTTTTTCATAATCATAAAAGCGATAACCAAAACCATTAATGCCATATCCAATAAAGGTACATTTCTTTGATTTTTCCTCAAGATTTGTTCTATTTTATTTATTATTGTGGACAAAGGCTTCACAACCAAAAGTCTTTAAAAATTAGTAGTTTACCTTTTTTATTGTCCATGCCTCCTCTGGAATACCACCATCTAAGGAACTTGAAGGCCCTTTGTTTATTAGATCAACAACAATATCTAAGACATTTGCCCAAAATTGTAAAGGCAATCATGCATGCAATCTCATGGACCTTGCACGCTCCATGATTGTTGTACTCATCCTTTTTGAAACATCATTTTCTTGCAGTGTTCCTCGAACTGTCTTCTCTCTACGAATTCCATTATCTAAATAGTACCTATCAAAATCTTTGTTGCAATATTCACCTCCATTATCTGATCTGAGACTCTTCAACCTTTTTCCTATCTCATGATCAACCAAAGATTTCCATTTCTTGAAAGTATCAAATACATCATATTTATTTCAAATAAAATAAATCCAGGCTTTTATGGTTGCATCATCAATAAAACTAACATAATAATGAGAGCCACTGAGAGATGATACCTGAGCAGGTCCCCATACATCTGTATGCACAAGCTCTAATTTTTCTCTTTTTTTGTTTCCAAACTCTGAGGAATTTGACTCTCTTTTGTTTTCCATAAACACAATTCTCACAAAATTTTAAATCAACATGCTTCAAACCTGGCAACAAATTTCTTGAGCGAAGAATCTACATCCCCTTCTCACTCATGTGCCCGAGCCTATGATGCCGCAATGTCATATCTTCTCCTGTGGAGGTTAAAGCATTAACAAAATTACAAATACCATTGCATAAATACAATGTACCAACCTTTTCTCCTTTTTCTATTACCAGGACTCCTTTAGCGACCTTCTAGGTTTTATCTGTAAAATTTGTTACACAACCTTCACCTCGCAACTGCCCTCTTGAAATCCGATTTTTCTTCAGATTTTTAACATGCCTTACCTCCTTCAACAACCATTGATTTACATTCTATTGTTTTATGAAAATTGTATCCATTCCAATGATTTTATAGGGTTTATCATCACCCTATCGAACTTGTCCGTCCAAAATATCCTTGAACATAATCATGAAAATGTTTTCTATCAGGTGTGGCATGGAATGAGGCCCCTGAATCTACCACCCAAGAATTAATAATATTTTCTAATTAAAGAATCAAAGCATCTTGCAACACACCACCTGTCACATTCGCTTCGTGATTGTTTTCTTGTTGTGTGACTCCTTCTTTTCCCTTCTGAGACTTGCAGTCTTTCTTTAGGTGTCCTTTCTTCCCACATTTCCAGCACACTATCCCTGATCTGGACTTGTATTTGCCTTTCCTTGACTTACTATGATATCCTGGGCTCTTTCCTCTTTCCATTTTTCTTCCCCCAGTCCCTGCAATAAAAGCATTACCTGATGTCTCACCGAAACTTTTCTCTCACATTTCCTCGCTAAGGATTGCACCGACAATATCATCAAACTTTAAAGTACTAATGGCCATAACTAAACCATTCCAACTTTTTGGCAGTGAGCACAGAAATAACAAAGTCCTAACTTCATCATCAAAAGTTACCCCTACATAACTTAATTGACTGGTAATTGTATTAAATTAATTTAAATGACCAGCAACAAATCCACCTTCTTACATCTTCATATTAAATAAATGCTTCATAACAAATACCTTATTTGAGGTCGAGGGTTTTTCATATAGTTTGAACAATGCCGAAATTAAACCCTCAGTTTTCATTTCCTTTGAAATATTAAAGGATATTGATGCCACTAGGCATAGCCTTATTGTTCCAAGTGCCTTTCTGTCGAGAATATCCCATTCTTTGTCTATCATACTTGTTAGCTTCTTTGTCTTTCCTCTCAATGGTAAGTACAAATATTTCTAATACAGATAATCTTCCATCTACATCTTCCATAGTTGGTAGTTTTGACCGTTAAATTTTTCAACCCTAAACCTACCATCGTCTGCCATTACTCCCACTCGAACTAGGAACCCTTCTCTCCTACAAGTTTTTTAGCCAAATAGACCTTCGTCTCTCATACCAATTGTTAGAAAATTATATATTACAAAGAAATGGGACACATAAAAGATATTGCAGAAATATAAACACAGAAAACACATAAAACAAGAAAGATATAGATATATGTGGTTCACCCAATTTGGGCTATGTCCACGAAGAAACATCTAGTCCTTCCTTTTATATTATCCAACAAACTTAAGAGATACAACCAACAACATATCCACTGTAATTCCCTCTTTGCTCTTACATAATCTCCTCTCTCTTTCTCACTTAGAATATAGATCTACATAGACGCAATACAATTCCATCATATATAGTGAGGGGTTGCCTTTCTAGGGCAAAAAACCCTAAATTAAACATAAATTCTACAGTGATATCTCCGCCTAATGAACGGCCCAGATTGACTACGAAATTACAACATTTTACAAGGAAAATTTACATCTATTTTTAGCTTCAGGGGCACAGCCCCTGATCCCCCACTAGGGGGGGGCTCCCAAAGATCACAGCCACCCCCCCTAGACCCCCCCTAGACCCCCCCTTGTAGCATACATTTTACAGGCAACGTTGTTGCTACATTACGAACTGGGGTCCAATGTGGCGATACCTCTAAATAAAGAAGATAATTAGGCTCCACACCCAACATAAATGAGTCAATGTCGAACACTATACAAAGTCTTTCGGTCGAAGGACATTGATGTAAACCTGCAATTGAGAGTGAGGAAACTTTCCATTGATGTATGCAAGAACCAAGATACCAAAGGGTGTTTCTAAGTCAACTTCCAGGATGATGTGTTGATGTTGACAGGAAGTGACCCGTCGTAGGAGGGATTTGATGTATTCCCCCATCAAGGAAACGAAACGGGTCAACTTCCACGATGATGTGCTGATGTTGACAGGAAGCGACCTATCTAGGAGGGATTTGATGTATCCACCATCAATGAAATGAAACATGTATCATGGTTGATATAGAATGATCATAATGATTTTGATATAAAACTGGATCAGGAAAGGTAGACATGTAATTAAGGCTTAAAAGTATTGTAACAAATATCAACTAAATGGCTTCTCTTGAACAAACCGACGAGACTGAATGGAGTTGGCAGCACGAATTGAAAATTGAAATGGAGGCTCTGAAAATGGTGTGATAACCAAAATACAAGCAGATTACCCAACCCAACAACCATGAAGATGAAGTGAGAGAGTGTCGTATTCAAGAGTGACTCGTTGCCATTAGCAAATGGAATACGATGTCTTCCCAATTTCCCCAATCATATTGGTCAGTACCTCCTTATTTTTTAACAAGCTTGAGGAGGATAACTTATGCTTGATGTGTAATTCCATCCTTCAGATGAATCCCTCCCCCGAGTATATTTAATGAACCCTGAGAAGGACTATTTCAACCTTGTCATGTTCGAAAAGTCCATCGATGTTTGATGTTTTAATGAGTCTAGCGAAGGTAAAACTCGACACCTTTTTCATGTTTAGAGAGTTTGAAAAAGAGGTGAAAAATAAAACTCCAAATGTCCCTTTCCATAGATAGTCTCTCAAGTCCGAAATGGTAGAAATAAATTCTCAAGAAAACCTCATAGCCATTTTCGACTAATGTTTTCTTTTTTCGTAGATAGTCTATCTCAGTTTGGAAAAGGGTTAAACTATTAGGTTGTGTTATATTCTTTCCACGACTAGCCCACGTAGTTAAATGGGGGGTTAGGAGGGGGGCGGAGCCCCCCTTTCATTGCACCGATTGTGTAGCAGGGGAGGTGACAGGGGGTTTGAGGCGTACGCGTAACACCACTTTATGGCGTTTGGGGCAACGCCCTAGAAAATTTTGGTTTTGGACCCTACGTTAGGTTGGGCAGACCCACCTATGGTTTTGTGCATGATTTTCCCACATGTTTTTTGGACGCGATGGTTTTCTGTCCATGATACTGGACACAATGGTTTTTGGTCCATGGTATTGGATGCTTAGGCATGTATAAATATGTATTGTAACATTGAAAGGAACATAATGAAAAATCAAGCTGGTAGTCTCGGTTTAGGGATCCATAGGAAAATCTCTGTGTATATGTGTTTTATGTGTTCTGCTCTCGCATTATTTATTTTTTGTGTTTTAGAATTCGTATGCAGGTAATTTCTGTACGTGGTTAAAACCTACATTTGGTATCGGAGCTGTTTTGGCTTCAAGGGAATGCCTTTATTGCTGAGGGGTTTCGCTTGGGCCTGTGGTAGACCCTGTTCAGTGGGAGATCTGCGAGATTGATTCTAGTGGTGAAAGAAGATGGCAAGCAGTGGAAAGATAGAGATCGAGAAATTTAATGGTCAGAGTTTTGAGTTGTGGAAACTCAAGATGGAGGATCTATTGGTGGATAAAGATCAATGGATTGCAGTAGATCCAGGTACTAAACCAACAGAAGTGTCCGATGAAGAGTGGAAGAAGTTGGATCGGAAGGCAAAGAGCACAATACGATTGTGTGTCTCAGATTCAGTGTTGTTGAATGTATCAGGAAAAGCTACGGCGAAGGCTTTGTGGGACAAGTTAGGGACTTTGTACCAATCTAAGTCTCTAGTGAATAAACTGTTCCTGCAGAAAAAACTCTATAACTTGAGAATGAAAGATGGAGACTCGGTTACAGAGCATATGAATGCATTTAATACTGTGGTAAGTCAGTTAGCATCTATTGATATTAAAATTTCAGATGAAGATAAGTGCATTAGTTTGTTGTGCTCTCTACTAGATTCGTGGGATAGTCTAGTTATTGCAATAGGTAGCAATGAAACTGCCTTGGAGTTTGATGAAATATTCTCAGCCTTGTTGATGGAGGAGATGAGACGGAAAAATATGGAGAGCTAGAATGGTGATGTCTTGTCTTTAAGAAGATGGTCCTAGAACAGAAACAAAAATAAGTCATTGAGTGGGAGATCTAAATCTAGAGGGAGATCTAAATCTCCAGGAAAACCTGTAAAGGTGGTGTGCTGGAAATGCGAAAAGGAAGGCCACTTCAAAAGGGACTATAAATCTAAATCTACTAAAGGAAAGGGATCTAATGAGGCTCCTTCTGCAGAGGCGAAAACCACCTCAAATGAAGGTGGGGATGTGTACTTGTCTTCTTCAAGTACACATGTAGATCATGAGGCATGGTTGATTGACTCAGGTGCATCCTTTCACTTCACTCCCCATAGAGAGTGGTTCTGCGAGTATGAGAAATATGATGGTGGTGATGTCTTCTTAGGGGATGATAGGAAGGCTAGAATCATTGGTCGTGGAAAAGTAAAGTTGAAGTTGCAAGGTGGAAGGGTTAGAACACTTCCGGGTGTTTTGCATATTCCTGCATTGGCCAAAAATCTTATTTTTGTAAGCAAGTTGGATGATGCAGGTGGAAAAACAGTGTTCGAGAAGGATACCTGCAAAATAGTTCAGGGAGCACTCGTATTGATGCGGGGAGTTCGAATTAGAACTATGTACAAGCTGCAAGGTAGTAATGTTATTGATGGGTGCAACAATTTTGTGGTCCCGAAAAGTGGAGAAGAAAATCTAGTGGTCTCTGGAGAGAAGACCATGTTGTGGCATCAAAGGCTTGGACATATTGGAGAGAAGGTCCTTCGAATACTTCATGGTATAGGTATGGTAGAAGGTATGAGTAATAGCTCTCTGGATTTTGATTTCTGTAAAAATTGTGTATATGGGAACCAGAATCGGGTGAGTTTCCCCTCTGGTAATAAGAGGGCAAAACAGATATTAGAACTTGTGCACAGTGATGTGTTTGGACCTGTGAAGGTTTCATCACTGGGTAAGTCTATGTACTATGTATCATTTATAGATGACTTCTCAAGGAATACATGGATATATTTCCTTAAGAAGAAATCTGAAGTCTTTGACAGGTTTAAATAATTTAAGGCTCTCCTGGAAAATCAGACAGACAAGAAGATAAAGGTGATGATGATGGATAATGGTGGAGAGTTTCGCAGCAAGGAATTTGAAGAATTCTGTAAGAAGTTTGGTATAGCACGATAGGATACTACTCCATATACACCTCAGCAAAATGGAGTTGCAGAAAGAATGAACAAGACGTTGATGGAAAGGGCAAGAAGCATGCTCAATGGTGTCGGGTTAGGACAAGAATTCTGGGCAGAGGCAATGGATACTGCATGTTACCTGGTCAACAAGTCACCTTCATCAGCGTTGGAGGATAGGACTCCACAAGAGGTATGGACTGGTAAGAAACCCCCTCTTTCACATCTGAGGTTATTTGGATGTGATGCATATGTACATGTTCCAAAGGAGAAATGAACCAAGTTGGATAGTAGATCTGAAAAGTGCATCTTTACTGGGTATAAGGATGGTTTAAAGGGTTATAATCTTTGGAACCCAGTAACAAGGAAGGTTGTGTACAGTCGAGATGTGGTGTTTAGAGAGGTGAAAGATGTTATTAAACATGAAGTCCAACCAATGGAACCTGAGAAGATAGAGTTTGAGCTAAAGGAGGAAGAATCAGACTCTACAGTAGAGGAGGAATCAGAAGATGAAGAGCCACAAACTCCGACTGTGGGAAGATCAGTTTGAGAAAGAAGGCAGCCAGAAAGGTATAGTCCATTTGCTTTCTGTTCAAATTTTTCTTTGTCTGCTACTGATGATGATCCCAGAACTGTGAAGGAAGTAGTGGATTTAGAGGATGGAAAACTCTGGAAAGAGGCCATGGTTGATGAAATGGAATCTTTGCATAAAAATGAGGCTTGGGATCTGGTAGAGTTGCTGGCTAGAAGGAAACCCATTGGCAGCAAATGGGTGATCAAAAAGAAGACAAATGCAGAAGGAAAAGTGGAGAAATACAAAGCTCAGTTGGTAGCAAAAGGTTATTCCTAGGTGTCGGGAATTGATTTTGGTGATATTTTTTCTCTTGTTGCCAAGGTAACTTCTATTAGGTTACTTTTATCTATTGTTGCTGCTTTTTATTTTGAGATAGAACAGATGGATGCGAAGACATCATTTCTTCACGAGGATCTAGAAGAGGAAATCTACATGAAACAACCTGAAGGCTTTGCAGTGAAGGGTAAGAAAGAACTGGTATGCAAGTTAAATAAGTCTCTGTATGGGTTAAAACAGTCACCAAGGATGTGGTATCAGAAATTTGATACATTTATACGCGTACTTGGCTTCAATAGAAGCAAAGCAGATCACTATGTCTATTTTAAATTAATTGGTGACCATGTTATTTATCTACTCTTGTATGTGGATGATATGCTGCTAGTTGGAAATGACAAAGAAATTATCCAGGATTTGAAGACCCAATTGTCCTCCAAATTCGACATGAAAGATCTTGGTGCTACAAACAATATTTTGGGCATGGAAATTAAAAGAGATCAAGAAAAGAGGAAGCTCTAGTTAAACCAGAGGAAGTATGTCGAGACAATACTGCAGAGGTTTAATATGCAGGATAGTAAACTAGTGAAGGTTCCTATTCCTATAGGTGTGAGGTTATTTGTTGAACAATTTCCCAAGACACAAGAAGAGGAAGAGGATATGTCCTGTGTTCCATATGCAAGTGAATTCAGTAGCCTGATGTATGCAGTGGTCTGTACTAGACCAGGTATTGCACATGTAGTGGGAGTATTGAGCAAGTTTATGTCAAAACTAGGGAAGGACCATTGGACAACAGTGAAGCGGGTTTTTAGGTATTTGCGTGGCACCAGTGATTATGGTTTGTGCTACCAAGGAAGACCAAGATTGGATATAGTGTTGGATATTTGTGGCTTTGTTGATGCAGACTGCTTTGGAGATCTGGATCAGAGAGGATCTACAAGTGGGTATGTGTTGAACCTATTTGGAGGTGCAGTCAGTTGGATGAGTAAGAAACAATCTATAGTGGCACTATCAACTATAAAGGCAGAATACATGGTAGCCACTCATGCAAGCAAGGAAGCAGTTTGGTTGCAGAGATTGTGTTCAAGTTTGGGTTAGTACAGGACGCTATAAGGATAGACTATGACAGCCAAAGTGCAATATTCTTGGAAAAGAACCCCAAATATCATTCAAAGACAAAGCACATTGATGTTCAGTATCACTTTGTGATGGATATGATAGAAGACAAAAAGGTGTTGCTGGTATAGGTGGACACTTTGGAGAATACTGCAGATGAATTGACAAAATATTTCAGCTCTGAGAAGTTCTCTTGGTGTAGAGAGACAATGTGCATTTCAGGGCTAGAAAAATGACTAAGCTCTCTTATGGCCCCCTGTGGAAAGAAAACAACAAGTGGGAGAATGTTGGGTTGTGTTATATTCTTTCCATGACTAGCCCACGTAGTTAAACAGGGGTTTAGGAGGGGGGCAGAGCCCCCTCTTCGTTGCGCCAATTGTGTAGTGAGAGAGAGGGGGGTGACATGGGGTTTGAGGCATACCTGTAACCCCACTTTATGGGATTTTGGACCCTATGTTAGGTTGGGCGGACCCACCTATGGTTTTGTGCATGATTTTTCGCACATGTCTTTTGGACGCGATGGTTTTCAGTCCATTGTATTGGACGAGATGGTTTTCGGTCCATGGTATTGGATGCTTCGGCATGTATAAATATGTATTGTAACATTGAAAGGAACATAATGCAAAATCAAGCTGGTAGTCCTGATTTTGGGATCCAGGGGAAAATCTTTGTGTATATGTGTTTTATGTGTTCTGGTCTTGCATTATTTATTTTTTGTGTTTTATAATTCGTATGTAGGTAATTTCTGTACGGGGTTAAAAACCTACATAAACTTATACTGATTATATGTCTTTTCATTTACTTTTATGAGTTCAACAAGACAAGTGCTCGATGATCTTTTCATATTTTAGGAGTCTGAAAAGAGATAAAAGGGGACTCCATGGGATTCCTTTTTCGTAGGTTTAAAGAGCCCGAAAAAGAGATAAAATTATACTCCTTGGTCAAAATAACCTGTTTAAGGAATGATAATAACCTGTTAACAATTGTCAACCTGCTCAAAACACCACAAGGAGGATTAAACATACCTATTTCATAGTAAAAATAAAGCATATAACAATGTAAACTTTGAAACGGGAACTGATACTGTTACCCGTTTTGTAGAGGTGGCAAAAAAATGACCTGATTTTCAAAAGTGGTGATGCAGAATACACATGTTTTTTTTAGAACATGGTTTTTGGAACTTTAATTTTTTCATGTGCATTAAGTTTTAGAATGGTAATGAATGGTAGTGATTTTCATCCTGATTTTAAAAAGTGAGTATTCTGCATCACACCCTTTTTTTAAAAGACCTATTTTTTGACTTTAAATTTTCTAGTGTGTGAAATGTAAAAAATTATTTTCTAAATTTGATAGTTTTTGAAGTGGTCATTTTATTCATATTTTCTTGTTCTCTATCTTAATTTTTTTTTTTTTAGTGGGGTTTTTATTGTTTTGCGTTTTTAAATTAGAAAGTCGATAGTTTGAATTTTAGATAATCTACAAATTTATACATCCTTAATTAATTTTTCAATCCACATGAAATAATTGTTTCTAAAAAACAACATTTTTTAACAATGGACATAAAAATAACCTTTTTTAACATAAATATAACAAAAAAACTAAACGTTTTGATAATTTTTTGCTAGAATTAACATGTCAAAATCACAATTTTTATACAAAAATATTAACTAAAAATGGTCAAATAATAGTTTTATTTATGAATTTCATGTCCAAAAAATAATAATAACAACTTTTTCTTTTCAAAAAATAATAATTAACTAAAAAATCAATGCGAAAATCACAGTTGTGCTCTCCCCCGCCCACCCCTCCACCGCCACCGCCCCCTCCCCGCCCACCCATCCCCCGCCACCGCCACCGCCACTGCCCCCCCGCCCACCCTGCCCACACCCTCCCCGCCCCCCCCCTCCACCGCCACCGCCCACCCCTCCCCGGTCCCCCTGCCCACCCCTCCACCCACACTGCCCCCTCCCCGCCCACCGCCACCGCCCCCTGCCCGCCCACCCATCCCCCGCCACCGCCCCCCCCCGGCCCCCCCGGCCACCCCTCCCCGCCCACCCATCCCCCACCACCGCCCCCTCCCGGCCCCCCTGCCCACCCCTCCACCGCCACCACCCCCTCCCCGGCCACCCCTCCCTCTCCCCCTCCCCCGCCCCCTCCGCGGCAGCAGCACCCCCGGGCTGCCTCGCCCCGCCCGACCGGTGGCGGGTCGATTCCGAGAATCGACCCGCTGCCGGTCGGGCGGGGCGGGGCGGCCCGGGGGTGGCGCTGCGCGGATCTAGAACACATCTACCCAAATCTTCAAGTAATTTCGAATCAAACAATGAATACTTTATTCTCCCACCTTCACATGCAATTGTTTTATTTCTAGACGCACGTTAGGAGGGACAATGTTGAAAATGGATCCACCTTTTTTAAGAGTTGATCTAGTCTATATACTCGTCGCACTTCATTTTATCCCATTCTCTTCTCTTAAACTTCTCTTTTCATTCCTTTTTTTCTAGTTTGTTTCCTCCTATTTGAATTCTCTCATGCATCCCCCTAGCAACTTCCCCTGAATCCTTCTTCTTATTCCAAGAATGGAGGTGAGACACCTCTTTAGTCTTCCTAGTCAGAATTTGCCTCCAAAATTTCTTAGGAGCTAGCTTAGAGAGGTGTAAGAGATTCCCTTGTCTTTGACGAATGTATTGCCTCTTTTTCCTTTTAGTTAGGGCTTTATATATTTTTATCTTGTCCATTTTAAGAGATTCATCAACAGCTTCCTTAATTGCTCTCCTCACACTTTTACACTCTTTGTCATACCATGGATTGGTTTTGCTATTTCTTTTATTATTTGATATAGGAAAAATAATTTGCAAAATTTGATAACTAATTCTCTAAATCCCTTTCCAAGACTAACACTTGAAAAGTCAATTAGGTAACAAACATGCTATTAGATAGAACTATTTGTTTCTTTGTTTCACCAAACCAAATTGAAAAAATAATTTTATAAATTAAAAATCAATAATACAATCTTAGAAGCAGTTTAAACCTATTATTATAATCATGATGTGAAATTGAATAGCTAGATTCTTAGCACATCTAATATTCTCTTTTATTCTGCTATCAATGATATCATATTTTCCAACGTTTGATACATTGTGCAAGGCCTATCTATATAAAAGGATCATGAAATACAAAAAATGGAGAACCTTTTGCCACGAGCATGTGTGTGCTTGACACAATAATACTTGCAACAACAAATATTCAATAAGATGCAGACACTTTTAAATTGGTTGTAATTTGGAGAACCTGATCTTTTTTCAACCTTTTGAACTCATTTCTGTATCAGCCATAGCCAATATTATGCTTTGACTTCCTTAAATTTTTCAATGGTTAGAAGAATAAATTACTGATTAGCAGAAATAGTAAGATATGTACAATTTTGGTTTTGTTAATATCACAGTTATGAGATCAAATTACATGTTATAAGTTTAGAAATTTAATTTAAGACATCATTAAATCATTATCCAATATAGCATACAACATTTAACCTTATAAATAGTGTTTTATTAGCACAGGGTCCACATTAAATATATTATTTACTTCTTCCAAATCATCTGGGAAGGGTTTCAAATGGTCTGCCTTCCATACGCTACATGCAGAAAATACATTCCAAATAAGATTTAATTTTATAAATAGTGTTTTTGTTAGTACAAGGTCCACATTAAATATATTACTTACTTTTTTAAATCGTTATACATCTTTACAAAAAAAGAAAAAGGCAATGACATCATTACCAAGGCAGTGACATCATTACCATGCAACTCTTGTGTTATAAAGAATACGAAATTCAAATATAAAAGTGTTTATGAATATCAAATATAAAAAATTATATATATCGTATATTTTTTTATTATACATTTTTATACTTTGAAATTCGCATATTTTAAAGCTCCAAATTACTTTTCCATTATTCTAGAGTCGTATAAGACAACCAAGTTGAATAATCAAACACCAACTGGAAACTAAAAGTCCGATATCTTGCGAGAAAACTCGAGCGTTGTACTTAATATGTTATTTCTCAAGTGATTCTCTGTATTCTATGTTTTTAAGAATTCCTAACTAAGAACTTGTTTGCTAAACCAACCAAAAACCGAGACAATCAAGCACAAAGTCATGACAATTTGTAATAAAACAATAACTAATACACTGTATACAATATTGAGTAAAGCTTGATGATGGTAATACAACAAGGAGAAAAAACTAAAATATTTAGTACCGTAGCAAATAATCCGTCTGAATATATAAACTAGAGCTCACAAGCTCCGAAGCCGGTACGGGTCGATTCCCGGAATCGACCCGCCGCCGGTCGGGCGGGGCGGGGCGGCGCGGGGGTGGCGCGGGTGGCGCTGCGCCACCCCCGCGCCGCCCGACCGGCGGCGGGTCGATTCCGGGAATCGACCCGTACCGGCTTTGGAGCTTGTGAGCTCTAGTTCATCCCACATTTTATATTAATCATAAAATCATGGCGAATTGAAGGGTTGTCGAATGTGCAATCGAATCTGCTACTAGTGTTGTTGTTTGTCGAAAGACCTGACGTGTATGCAGCTGTTGAACGAACATGGCTTGGACTATCAATCGTAATGGCATTAGCTCGTTCTGAACAGCATGAATGCAAGTTCCCTGTGAGAGTTTTTGGCAGCTCAGAGATTTGCACAGGGATAGGCGCTCTTGCTGAGATATTTGAGGATGTGCCTATAGAATACCAACCAAATACTCATTATCAAAGGCTAACCTCAACCAACCAAGCAAATACAGTTTAAAATGCATTAGCTTATGGAGAATTCAAGCATGCATTTTCATGGCATGAATACATAGTTCCAATATATCAAAGCAATGATCCTTACCAGATCTATTGAGTCTGAGATTGATTAAGCATCTCACTTATTAGGTTACAAGCATAGCTAACAACTATTAAGCACCTTATGTCTTCAAACTTTGTCATCTCAAATACATGGAGAAATTGGTTCAAATATCACTACGCCTTTTTCCCTTGAACAAGTCTAAAATTGGTCATTCATAAGCACATTTTTGTGAATTACAAACAAGAAAGGCAATAAAACCCTACTTGGTGCATGCATAAGCATATTTTAGTGCTCAACAAACCAGAAACGAAATATAACCCTAATTGGTGAATGCAGACATTCACCATAATCATATTACTTCAAAAATCACTTTTCCTTCTCCTGTGAACAAGAATAATTCTAAAATATTCTAAAATGGTCATTCATTACGACATTTGTGTGATATATAAACCAGAAAAGAAAAAATCCAAATAAGGACATGCATATTCTAGCTATTAAGATTTCCTGTTAATATCAGAGTAATAAATTAGTACAGTTCTTACCGTCAAATATGTGTCGACTGCTTTATAAAGAATGTCATGGGTACACCTAGCAGAAGCTGGAATAATCTCTATCAGATCCGAAAATTTGCTGGGACTTAACTTTACATCCAATGCTATCTGAGCAAGATATTCATCCCAGAGATTGGCAACAACTGACACTTTGTTTCTGTTTAAGACACAACTAGCACTGGTTGTGCTTTTCTCTTCAGCTTCCTCGAATCCCATATTGAGTTCAGAATCGTCGCTTCTGGTATTGACAGATTCATGTGATATGAACAATGAAACAATGCTCTCCATGGTTTCCACTTCAGGGCTCACTGCATGAATGCCATTACTGTTTTCGGCTGGCACGAGCAATGCAAAGTCTTCAATTGTGGCCAGATCCAGCTGAGAAGCAATCCTTGATTGCAATTGCTCTTTGCTTTCATTGCTAGAACCAAATTTTAAGACAAGGGAGAGCAGCGAAAATAGAAAATGAACAGGTACTGCATTAGATCTTCTACCCAATGGCAGCAACTTGATAATTCCTTCTAACAATGTGCCTTTGGCTGAATTATACCCACTTTTATTGACGTGGGTATTATTAGAAAGTATCCATTTATTTGCATACATAATTAGAACTGGACTGACAAACTTTTCCTTCATTCCCTTCTTTCTGATCGAAGCTATAATCCTCTTAAATAGATTGAAAGGCAGAGCCAACAAGTCCTTA
The DNA here is from genome assembly GCA_031772625.1 of Pinus tabuliformis. Taxonomy (NCBI): domain Eukaryota; kingdom Viridiplantae; phylum Streptophyta; class Pinopsida; order Pinales; family Pinaceae; genus Pinus; species Pinus tabuliformis. The sequence goes on from CM062809.1 coordinate 1,240,762,158, forward strand.
ACCCACCAATCCTTCGCTGTAGCATCCCTTAACTTTGAACCTATATCACTCACTAATCGTGTTCCAGGCTTGGTTCTTCCATGCTCTGGATCAAAAACTTCCATACAAGCCAGAAAAGCCAGAGATTCAATACATCTACTAAAAATTAGCAGCTCTTCTGCCAAAGGGAGCAAACACTGACATTTTTGAAGCACAATTAGTGTCTTCCCATCTCTGCAACACAACCTAAGTAAGATAAAGATCACTTCTTTCACACAGATTCCTTCTCCCAACATCATTGGCCATCTCAAGAAACTCTGCTGCACATCTTAAGGCAGCAACGTTTAATGGGTCTATATGTATGGACGAGCCATAAACAAACTTCAGAATAATTTCAAAGATTTCCACTCCCCCAGGAAATGAATCAGGTAATCTGACTTCCAGTGATTCTGACAACTTCTTTTTCATGAATCCGCTTCTAGACACCAGAGGATACTGTATTCACAAGGAAAATTTCAGGACACGACCCTTTATAAAACTTGAATCAAATGGAAAAATAAAAATCAAGAAGAGTGTCTGTACTCACTTTGCGAGCAAGATAAGATGTGGATGAGGTAATGTTAGATATAGACAGTAGAACAACGCTTAGTAATAAATAAAGCATAAGATTCAAATACCTTAGTTTTCCCAGAACACGTAGGTAGTTATATGGGTAAGAATAAACATTGTTGGGGCCTGGGTAGGCTAGTAGCAAGCCATGCTATTTACAGTCATGGAAATTTAAGTTCTTAATGTGCTAAATGCAAGTATTCGACATGGATCATAGTCATAAAACAACAAATGCTATGACGTTAAAGATGAAAATTTATTCTTATTCTTTATATTAAAGGGTATTTAAGAAAACATAAATATAAATAATAAAATATGTTGAGGTAAATGGCAGCTGATACATTGTGACAGACACATCCTGCACAGTGTGAAATCACATAATAAAAATGATCTATTATGTACTTCACCTTATGGAGCTTGTAACAGCGATCCTCAATGTGAACTGTAACAGTCATAGGCAGGCCAGTAGCTTCACACCTGAAAAGAAGGAAACCATAACACCCATTACTCAATTGCCAAACTGTTCAACCTAGAAGCCGGTACGAAGCTCACAAGCTCCGAAGCGGGTACGGGTCGATTCCGGGAATCGACCCGCCGGTCGGGCGGGGCGGGGCGTGCCGCTGCGCACCCCAGCGCGGAGGCGGGTCGATTCCGAGAATCAACCCGTACCGGCTTGTGAGCTCTAGTTTATATATTCAGACGGATTATTTGCTACGGTACTGAATATTTTAGTTTTTTCTCCTTGCTTTATTACCATCATCAAGCTTTCCTCAATATTGTATATCAAGCTTTCCTCAATATTGTATACAGTATATTAGTTATTGTTTTATTACAAATTGTCATGATTTTGTGCCTGATTGTCTCGGTTTTTGGTTGGTTTAGCAAACAACTTTTCTGGTCATTAAAAGAATAATAGCCAACCTACGCTACACAATATTTCTATGACTTTAGGATCACTCATAACCATCTCAGTTGTAATAGGTTCTTGTCCAAACAAATTACCTTTGAGAAAACTATTTTAAGTGGCCAGATCTCTTAGCAACATAATAACTCTTCATAGGCATATAGACAAGAAGTTACGATTTTTAAAAGAAACCGTGTTTTAATTCTTATCAGTTTGTGCAAAGATGTCATTTTGTACATGTATAACCTTCGTAAATTCCACTATGCTAACAATAATATTACGTTGTTTTACCACTTCAATATGTGGTGGCAACAGTTAATGATTTATGGCTTTAGTCATGTAACATGATCAAGTGGATGGGTTGAAAGTGACAAGTGGAAAGAAATTGAATTGAATTGATCATTGGTAAATTAATGAGTTGCAATCAGTGGTAAATTAATGAGTTGCAATCATGTCAGAGTGTTCGTTAGAGCAGAGACAAATGATTTACATATTATGTTACAAATTTCTCTACACTATCATGTCTATTTGTTAACTTTTTAAAATTGCGGCTATCATGTCTTGCTGTAATATATGTACTCTTGGAGGAGTTGTTGATTTCTTTTGTAGGAAGATAATTTTATATCTAAAAGGAAAAATTGAATTTTTGGCATTGATCAAATTCCAACTACTAGACTTGATTAAGTTTAAAGATAAGAGTTTATAAAATAGGCATGTGCATTAATGAATTCAAAAATTTACAACTTGTATTCTTCAAAATAACTCCACTAGAATTGGTAGTAGTTGCCGCCAAAAAAATTATGAAGCATTTTTTTAATATATACAGTAAGGCATGCCATATCTAGTTTTCAAGAATTATTGTAGCTCACAGTGCCATCTCTAGTTTTGGCTATGAGATTTTTTTAGTTTTCCGAATTTCCCAGAGTAGTAATTCCCATTCCTGGTTTCAAAATCTATTATAGCCTATAACAACATTGTTGGTTTTGGTTATAAGTTTATTTATTTTTAGGAACAATTATATAAAAGTTCTAAGAGATGCATAGGTTTTCCATTAAATGGCATAATTTTTGGGAAATTTTCCCCAAAATTAAGATTTATGGTACAACTTCAACCAATTTCCATTAACTAGAAATGATATTGTTTTGAATTTTAAATCTCCATTTTCGTATACGTCAACTTCCTAACGTCCCAACCACCGGGGTGAAATGATATATTCTTTATATACTAATCATGCTAGAATGGCATTTCCTTCTGAATTGCTTCCATATGTCGCAAAGATTGTTGCCTAAACTCATCAAACGCAAAGATTGTTGTCGAAACTCATCTAACTGATTGAGCTGACTTATTCTTTCCTTCTATGTTGTTGAAAAATTCATCTCCAATTCATTTATTGTACTTAGAGTTTTAATTTCAAACTCAAATGTTGATACTATCTCATAAGCTGTGAATCTTGTTAAAGCTCTCCATGTTGTCTAGTAAGCACACACTAAATACTAATTTGATTACCCAATATCTTCGGTGGAACTAAAAAAATATTTGCAAGTGTGCTTTTTAATTCTTTGTTGCTTACTTCTACCTTTTTATTAGCTTAGCCTATGCTATGGTGTTGCCTTTTTGTGCTTTATCTTATACAAATTCACGTGAGTTTCTCCACTAACTTTGATGTAAATTCTTCACTATCTAAAATAATTTCTCTAGGTACTCTAGATCTTGTGAATATAGTGTCATAAAGGAATTCATCTACTCTTTTATTTTGAATATTCTTTAATGCTCGCACTTCCACCTATTTCGTAAGATAACTATAACACATTAATATGTATTTAAATTTATTAAAAAGTGGATTAATTAGCCAAACAAAATTAATCTCTCATTTTTTAAATGGTTAAAAAAAATGATGGTTACATAGAAATTTCTTATGACTTAACGAACTAACCCATACTTTGGCACACATCATAATGTATCGCATATTCTTTTGCATCCTTATGCAATTTTGAGCAATAATACCCTATGGATAGTATTTTCTTAGTAGTTCTAATGGCTATAAAATGTCCACCACATAGCTCATCATTACAAGCATTTATAATATCATATAACTAATCTTCTTCAATTCTTCTTCTAAAATTTGATCTAGCCCTAGCTTGAATAAATGTTGTTTTCTCTGCCTATATGATGCATATTTTCTTATTAAATATTTATTTTCCCTCAGTGAAAAACGTTTCACTAGCTTGTGGGCCACTCAATAGTTTGTAAGATCTACAAATTTTGGTGTCATCACTAAAACTCAGAATAGATGCTTATCTAGAAAGGAACCATATAATGGTTTATTTGCTTTATTGCTAGTAACCTTAGATAAGAAATATACAGCCACATTCTCATGACTAGGTTTATCAAAAATAGTAATATCTTTTTTGAAGAAGAAAAATCCAATGAATTATTCTACCATTAATATTTGGTTTATTCATTAAATATTTAATGGTTGAATGACACATATGTAAAAAAATTAGGTTATCTTGTAATGTAATGTTTATATCTATTGATGGCATATTTGACTTTACATGTGCAATATTTTTGCTATTATAATAAATTTCTTATGTTGTTGCATTGTATTTTTTTTCCTAAAACAACAATAAAACATATAAAAAAAGGCATCAAAAAATATATGAAATGGTAAATTCCAATCTGGTCCTTGCAAAACAAGAGCAATAGTTAATTTTTTTTCAATGTTTCAAATGTTTTTTGATTCCCATATAAATTCACTATCTTTAGTAAGTAATATAAACAATGGTGAAGCTATTTTGATGAAATTTTCTACAAACCTTTGATAATAGTAGTGTGGCCCAAAAAAATTCTCACAACTCTCTTCTTTGTAGGAACATGCATATTTTAATGAGAACATTTTTTGTTGGATCCTCCTTAATTCCTTGTGTTGAAACATGATGTCCCAAGAAAATTCCTTTATTCATCATCAAGAAACACATTTCCTTACTTAGTGAGAGACGATTTTCTATACATTTCTATAGCACCTTTTCTAATTTGGACAAGGCTCCTTCAAATTCATTCCCAAAATTAGTACAATCATCCATAAAAACTTTGGTAGTTTTCGATATAAGATTAGAAAATATACTCAAAGAATCCTTTTGTGAAGTTTCTCATGAAATGCATAATCTAAATGGTAAAACTCTCTAAGAAGAGGTTATTTATAGATAAGTAAACATATTTTAAAATTCATCCATGGGAGAAATATGTACCTGATTGTACTCACAAAAACCAATGAGAAAAGAAAAATACATTTTCCCTTCTAAAGAATGCAACACCTTGTCAATAAATGGCAATGAAAAGTGATATTTTCTTGTAGAATTATAGAGTTCCCTATAATCCACATAGAATCTCTATTTACCCCCTTTTAATAGAACTATAACAAGTGACAAAAATCACTTGGTATGATATATAGGGTAGATGAATCCGACTATTAGATGCTTTTTCAATTCTTATTTCACAATATACTAGAACTTGTTTCATTTAGTGTTGGGGTTGTATAAAAAGAAGAAATACATCAAGAATATAAATATGATACATACAAACTGACAAATCATTCCATATCATGTCCTTGTAATCACACACACATTCTATTGAATATTCTTGCAATAGTTCCCACGATTGTTGTTGCTAAAATGATTGTAGTTGATTCCAAGTATTTAGTGTCTTATCAAGAGAAGTTTCAATTTTATTTACTCTATAGAGTTTGTAGATTCTTTAGTAAAGTATTCTTCTAAATATTGATTTTCAATTCCTTCTTTTGAAAAATATTTAGGATGATCCACAAATGGATTTTGGAATGAAATTTATTCGTAATTAGGATTTATTCAAGTCTCTTATTCTTTGCTGTAAAATTATTTAATTACAATATTAGAAGAAAAAATATTCTACATATAATTAGAAATTATTCAATCCTCTATTTTTTCTTTCAAAATTAATGTTTGGTATATAGTAAGAATTGTTGTGGAGTTTTCATCAAAATAATCATTGTCATCCTCTTCAGGAATCCATAATGGTTATTTAAGGTGATGTTAGGTTGCCTTCGCATCCCCGACTACAGGTTTCGAGGGTGGACGTCAGCTTGTATGTGCGATACAACGGACAGAGAGACAGTACGCGACAGAGAGACTCGGCAAAGTGAAAAGACGCAGACATTCTCCATTGACGGGCAGCTTGGGTTTTACCAATTCCACGCATCAAATGACGATCCACATTACCAATTCCACGCAGCGGCACCCCCAGGCCGCCCCGCCCCGCCGGACCGGCGGCGGGTCGATTCCAGTATCAACACTTTCGTTCTGAAGCTATATTTTGCAGGAAAATTTCGTAGAAAATTTCGTAGTCACTGCCATTTTTAAAACAGCCACAAAATTGACACCTAAAAAAATAAATCATTATTCCAGTATCAACACTTTCGTTCTGAAGCTATATTTTGCAGGAAAATTTCGTAGAAAATTTCGTAGTCACTGCCATTTTTAAAACAACCGCAAAATTGACACCTAAAAAAAAAAAACATCGTTCCAGTATACACACTTTTCGTTTTGAGCACTGTTTTTGTGGTTTTTTTGGGGTTTTTGGGCCAGAGTTCCCGTTTTGAGTTTATAGTTCTCGTTTCAAAGTTTACATTGTTATATCTAGTTTATGATATTAAATATGAATAAAATAATGTGATAAATGACCATAAATACTCAAAATAACTATTCATTTAACTATTTCACATTTACTTTCAACAGTGAGAACTTTGAGCTCTTTTCCCCTCAATATTCTGTAGTTGATTGTGGCTAGTCTGGTGGATCATTCTGAGTACTTTCACTTCCAGGTAGGAGCTGAAACCCTTCTCTTTCTTTTCATGGTTTATTTTTGTGATTGCATGCAAATTTTTTGACTATTTGAAAGCCATGGGGTTTTAAGAATACACCCTAGGACCAATGCACCACCCTAGTATAGAAATCTACATCGTACCTAGGCAAACTAACATTGTTGGAAGAGGTGCAAGACTTGCCATGCACTACTAGGGTGCATTGGGTGCAAAATGCTAAGTTATTTATCAATTTTCCCTCAATTTTTGTCAAGTTTTTTGCATGAAAAGGAGCCTAATGAATCTCTGGTTGATGTTTCAAGTGTTCATTAGCACAAAATGACATTCATTTGTAGAGAAAGAGAACAAAAGGAACATGATTTCAATGTAGCAAATGATCGTGCTAGCATTTAGGCACTGAAAGATTGTGGATTGCTTAAATTCTTCTGACTTCCATGTATGAGGCAACAAATGGAATTGTTGAAATATCTTGTTCGTTCATGGGATGTTCAGGCACAAGCATTCAAGTTTGGGGAACATATGATTGAGATAAAGGTAAATGATATCTACTTTCTCACATTTTTATCCAAAAGGGGTGCCCCTGTGTCTCTCGTAGGTGGGAGAAGAGGTGGGGAGATAGTAAAAGATTATATCGCTACCTATTGTAGACCTCGAGCCCAACCTAATAGGGATGGAAAGATAAACATGAAAGATGTAACCGAATTACCTTTGAGAATGATCCTGTTCATTATCGCAAGATTGGAAGGTAGCTCAACACTTCACATGGCAAGTAGATCGTACATGTAATATGTGGTGGAGTGTCTAGAGCCAACAGTCTTCAACTGGAGTGAGGGAGTTTTGGTCAATATGAAAGAACAACTGACTAAAGAAAGAGAGGGGAAGTTAAAGAACTTCAACTATGGTGCGATCTTAGTCTATTTTTCTCTAGAATGGGTGCCACTACTTCAGCCTCAGCAGATCATACTTGAGCATATCGATCTGAGGCCCCATCGATGAGGAGGTGGATGGATCATATGGTCCGACATGCAGGTTCATCGACGATCAAATTTTCACCTACCTTCTTTAGGTGGCTGCGTAGACAGTTCATCATGATTAATGACTATCCTTATGCAGGGATGGATTTATGTGATGATCTTGATCTTGTGCTTCCTAAGGGTGAGCAATGGGATACTTCAGGTAAATATTTCAACCATTTAAGTTTTTGAAAGTTTTACAATTTTTTTGTGTTTTTTGATGTTTTTTGAGACTAAATTATTGATGTTTTCATGCAGATATTGGATCAGTTTGACTAGTGGGTGCTTCATATCTCCATCGAGCAGAGAGACAACCACATGAGGAGGCAGCAGAACCAATACACGTCATTGCGGTGGGGTGAGATGTGCTACAGGAATTTGAGGTCGCTGAGATCCTATCAAAGGTAGAGCGCCACATGGAGGGATTGACATACAGTATTGATGAGACCGTGGATGATCATATTTAAAGGTAACTTCAGTGACACACTGTCGGAATGCCTAGCCATATTGTACTATGTGGACAAATCCATCTTGCAGACAAGAGAAATCTCCATAGACTTCTAAGAACCCTAGTAATAAACAAACATGAACTGATACCTTTCTCTATAATTTGATTGACTGAAAGGAAATATAATGATAGAGGCCTCTTACTTATTTAATGAAATGATTGATTAATTCCCTCAAAGCTTTCAACCATTCTCTCCCTAATGCTCTAGATGTCCTCTCATTGCACCTAGCAGATTCTCTAGATTATCTTGAAAGAGATCTACAAAAGGCAAAGACAAACAAGATATGAAAGCATACAAGATATAACCAAAGAGATAAATGGACTAATTAACCAATTATATATCATAAATTGATTAATATGCAACCAAAATCCATGTAGGTGATCAAGGAATCCTACAAATTAAACCAATGAAGATGTAATTGAGAAATAAAAAATTATTTTATATTCATAAAACTGGAGAAAATCCTTACAACCATGTAGCCTTGATGTTGCAAGTACCTTCTACAATATCTAACCCTCTCCCTTGCAAGAAAATCCTTCCAACCTAATCTCAATAGCATAAACCTACTCAATCCTCAGACCTGTAGTAGTTTTATAGGCCAGGAATGGGAAGTTTTGGATCCATTCTCCAAGGGAAGAGATACACTATTAGTGGGATAGAGGTTCCACAAAGGAAGGGGAGTTACTCCACGATGGGAGGGATCAATATTGAATAGGTACTCATTTGAAGCTTGTTGGTTGGGATAGATGCTACAAACAATGCTTCTATACTTTAATTTTTATTTTGACATACTTCAAGTAATGTTCACAGGTCATAGTGGAAGACACTGCGTACTTATGCGTAGACATTAATGGTATTCTTTGTGTATGTGTAGAAACTAACTAGTAAATGGCCAAAATAGGGTTTTTGTACCATGGGATCCAGAAATTCCACTTTCTTTGGGATGATTTAGTTTCAAAATTTGTAGGGTAATGTTCCAAAACACATTTGTTGATAGCGGGAGATCTAAACTGATGGTCATTTCCCTAATGCGACAAAATGATGTGTAACATATTCCCCCCTAAAGTGCAAAGTCAGAAGAAATATTTTGATGACTGAAGTGCTTTATCATGCTAAGGTTTGGATTAGAGATTGCGGTTGGAGACCTAAAACAATAAAAAAAATGTTACAATGCAATATATCATATCATCGCTGAGGCAGACATTCCCATACTCTGAACATAAATGTCTCAAACCACAATATGAAAATACAGTTGAAGATCCATGTCAATAGAAAATGCAATATAGACGCAACCATAAATGGATCTATGTTTACAATAATGAATATTAAATAACTCCATGTAGCCATAGTATCATCCTTGCTCATGATCACATCCACTCTATCAAAACTATCAAAACTCAAGGCATGCTCATAAAACTTTATATGTTTAAAACCTTTGAAAAAATCAATTGGAAATACATCTTTCATACACTCACAACCTTCAATTTCAATGAAATATGGGTTTATTGGATTATTTTTGTCATCACCAAAACCTTATTCTCCATCTTAGTCAATGGTTCTCCCTCCTCTCCTTTTGTCCCTTCTAGAGGTATACAACAAGGGGAGGCCATTTACCCCTATGTCTTTCTCTTAATGGCAGAAGGTCTTGGGCACTAAATATTTATATCCCTCCATGAAGGTCTCTTGAAAGGTCTCCCTTTAGGATCCTCAAATCATTCCTCCCCTCACCAACAATTTGTGGGAAACACCTTGCTCATGAGTATCCCCACTTCTAATGAAGCTACAACTCTCAAGCTCATCCTAAGCACTTTCTCTGATACACCTAGTATTTCCATAAACCTGACCAAATATAAAATATTTTTCTTTAACACTCCTTTGCTCATTCAAACTCACATCTCCAGGCCTCTTAATTTGGGTTCCCTTCCCATTAGCAACCGTTTGAGGCAATCCATTGGGAGATTCTTCTATAAGAATGTAAAGTCCAACTTTCCTACTGGACCTTTCATATATTAAATTTGGTAGGCCACTTTACCCTCCTAAAATCAGCTCTCCAATCCCTTCCTATCTATCTTATTATTCTTCTTTTTGTTTTTTTATCCCCAAAGCCATTCTCAATAAAATTGGGAGTATACAATGAATTTTCGTATGGGGAGGTGCAAAAAAAAAAGTGGGTTCTAATTGCTTGGGACAAACTTTGTCAACCAAAGCTCAACATTGTGTTGGGACTTAGAGATCTAGAAACCATCAGTAAAGCACTCAGTGTCTAAACATGGTGGAGATGAATAAATGATCCAAAATGGATTTTGGATAGACTCCTAAGTCGAAGTGTTCCTCACTAAGGAAAATGAAGGTCCAAGGAAGTTCCTGGAACTAGCCCTATTGCAGAGATCATCTCATTCTGAATCTGCTGCAACTTGAATGAGAAAAACCTGACTTAGGATGCAGAAGTTATCACAAAATGAAGCTGCCCTTTTTCCTTTGGAAAAAGAGGCAAAATCCCCTAAGAATGGGTCCTAAAAACCCTCTAAGTCTTCAAAATCTTCAAAAATATTCAAAACTAGCGCGAAAGGAGAACCTTCATGAATCGCAGAAAACACTATCGCGACCCAAAAATATAAAGAAATAGTGAAAATAAGGCTTATCGGAGGCCTAAACCAACAATGAACAGGAGCCATCAGATCTAGTCGATCAACGGTCCAGATCCTATCGGCAAATCGCAATCAGTAGTGGCAAGCGGAGGATACCAGAACATGTTATATGATTATTGTGATCGCGATATCGCAATCGACGATTACAACAGAGCGCTTACCAAATGGCTAAGGCTTATGCGATATGTGATTGCGACAAGTCACATCACGATATCGCATCAGAGCCACCCAGGGGAACAAGGATATATATATATATATATATATATATATATATATATATATATATATATATATATATATATATATATATATACATATATATATACATATATATATATATACATACATATACATACATATATATATACATATACATACATATATATATATATATATATATATATATATACATACATACATACATATATATATATATACATACATACATATATATATATATATACATACATACATACATACATATATATATATATATATATATATATATATATATATATATATATGCGATGGCCGGACCCGACGGGGCTATAAACGATATTCGATATATTTTGAGATCCGTAAAAAGGTGTTTTGCTATGTAATTTCACATATTTCGTTTAATAAACGAAAAGTGAAGGACAACACCGATGCAATGAAAACCGGACCCGAAAGGGTTTGTGAATGAAAATATATAATATTTCAAGTCCGATATAAAGTTGTTTTGTGATATTTCAATGTTTTAATGTATTTTTAAAATACAAAGGAAATCACGAAACAGGCAGGATTTCGGGCGGGCCATGGGTGGTAAATGGTTTTGGCCGGGCTCTACCTGATCCCATACAATGGCTGCCACGTGTCCAAGCTGAGGAGAGAGAAAACCACCCTTATTGGGTAGTTAACCCCCATACAAAAGGGTCACCCGAAATGAACCACCGCCGTTGGATCTAGATCTCCCAGATCAATGGTGGGGATGCAATATACAATTTAAAAGACCGACCCAATGGAATATAAGGCAGAGTTCATAGTTTTTGAAATCCGATAGATGCGTTTGGGTAGATTTTTACAAGCTTTCTATGTATTTTCTTGTGTAAGCCGAGAACAGACATTTCAGGAATCTCAAAGGCCTAATGATCCATTCTGTTATAGAACAGGTGGCGACCATCCCTGAAAGAGTTTGGCAATGATTTCTAACGCTCAGAAGGGGTGGTTGAGCAGACAGAGGCCGGGAGCTGAAGAGCCCGAAGGGGAAGATGAACAAACAATCACCAATTGGTTTAAAAGCCATGAATGTCAGAGACAGAAGGGGGTTGTTGTTGGGAGTTGTTGCTAAAACCAAGCATAATCAGAAAGCGAAGCCAAAGCAGGAGGCTAAGGCGAAAGAGAGCAGCGCAAAAAGGCAACAGCAAAAAGAGAGCACAAAAAGAAAAAGCTGAAGTGCAGAGTAGCCAAGGGAGTCACTTGGAATTCAAGTGGAAATCCAGAGAGTTGTACATTGTATAGAGCCAAAGAAGTTAGAGCCAAAGAGCCAGAGCCAGAGCCAAGAGCTGAGAGCCAGAGAGTCAAGAGCTTCAAGAGCCGAGGATAAAATGGTGTATAAATCCATTGTTTCTATGTAAAACAGTGGAGTTGAGCCAAGAGCTTGAGAAAGGACTTTGCCATAATCCCAGAGAACCTAGTTGAGTTGACTAGAGCTCACGGAGACATAGCCCAAGAGTTTTGGGTGAACTCCTAATTAATATTGTTGCTCTGTGTGTGTTTTATTAATGCATTGTCTCTGTTGTTTTATTTACTATTATATGTATTTATATATCAGTTTGAGCACATCAACTTATAGCACAACAACAGAATTTAAGGCATATAACCAGTTAAAAACAAATATCAGCATACACCTATATTTTCAAGCATTTCTTAATTCCACATTGGTTAATCAAGGAGACTTGGGAATATTTAAGCTTTGGAAGTGGGAGAGGTTCTTGTAAGTTATAAAAGAAGCCTAAGAGACCCATTTTCAAATCAATAAAAAATATAGAAGATGTATGGTGCAAAATTTGAATATTCAAATACACCCCAAATCTTCAATAATAGAAGCTTGTTTGTGTGATGGGAAATATAAAAGGATCACATATATGGAATGTTGCCTAGGAGTAGAAAAATCTCATCAAGGAATGTTTCTTTTGGGAAGAAAGAAATGGCCAAAGTGTGCTATTATGGGATGATTCTTGGCATCAATTACCAAAACTATCATGACAAATTCAACTAAACTCCATTAAAATTTCCATTCTTGCCCAAGGATTCAACTATGTTTCCCAATATTGGAGTTCCAACTCCTCTTTTGCATATCAATGATGAAACTAGACTGATTTGGCCAATGGAATAGAATTTAATTGGATAACTAAGAGAATTTTATTATGAAAAAATTTGGTTGATAAAAAAATTCCAATTGAAGGAGCATATATCCTTTGTTAGGGGTACTAACCTCAAGGTAATTTCAATCTCTCAAAATATTTTAGCCTCCTTTCCCTTCAAATCCTAGATGAGGACTGTAGTAAATGTGAAAAGCTATGTCAACTCATATATTGACCCAAAATCACCATCTTTCTATGGCTCTTGCTTTGCAAAAAGACCCAAGTACCTAGGACAAGCTACAGCGTCATGGATACCTGGGATCTTCAATATGTGCCCCTTTTCCTCTCTAATTATAAATCCTCCAACCATCCCTTTAATGACTATATTTACACCACCACCCTCTAGGAAAATATTTCTATTTTGTTCCACTAATCCAATTGCAACCCTACTAGCATCACCACCACTCTCTACTAATGGAAGGCTTCTCCCTTAATCAACACCATTACTAAAATCTCCTAGGACATGCTCCCTGGTTTCCTTCTATGGAACACTAGGAGAGAGAAAAACAAGAAAAGCTTTAAAATAAATTCTATTTCTTCCAATAATATATTGAAACTTATTCTTAACAACCTTAGAGAATCAATTCTCTCACTTTCCTAGAATGAAAAGGAATAGGATTGCAACCCTACTGAAAATCTCATCCTCTCCTCCATGGGGATCTTGTCTAATATCACTTATTACACCCCCATGCCTCCCCCATATTCTCCTTCTAGCCCCACCTCATGGTCTCCCCCTCCCTCAGACTTCATCAAAGTCAACTTTGTTGGTGCCTCCAAAGAGAATCTGAGGCCTACTAGCTTTAGAGGAGTTTTCTGCAATGAAAATGGTAAAAACATTCATATATATGCTAGAGCTAGAGGCCACACCACTAATAATATTGCAGAGATTTGGTCTCTCGAAAAAGGTATCCTCATTGCCATCTACAACTATTATTCAAAACACATAATAAAGGGGTGCTCTGAAGCAATAATAAATATATTTCAAAGAATCCAATGCAGTTTCAATCAATCTAAAGCCTCCAACAATTAGTTACTAGAAGCTAAAGTAAAAAAAAAAAAAAAAAAAAAAAAAAAAAAATAGCAAGACTTCTAGCTCAAATTCTATCCCCCCCACCTTTTGTCATGTCTGTATAGAAGCTAACAAGTTGGATGACCAATTGGCCAACCATGACCTCAACTTAAGAGCTTCTCCAATAGATCTAGGCTAGGAACAAATCATCTTTGAATCTCTCCATTCACAATGCCAAAAATAGGTCGAAGAAGGTTTCTTTCCTCATAGCGGGTTTCTAGATGCAAATCTATCCCTCACCTTATTAACATGATCGATCACCGTCTCATTAGCATCAACATTTCAGACATCTAGGAATGGGCCGATTGGAAACTCACCTCATTGGTGTGGTGAGATATGCAATCACACCTTAGACAATATGCTAAGAACAAATCCTATACCTAGATGCACATATCAAATTCATGTTAGATAATTGTAGAGTTAAATTTTAATGCCAAAATTATGAAACCCAATGATGTCTTGAGCAATATCGCTCACTCCTCATGGGAATAAATATCTATGAGAACTCTTACTCAAGAGTTTGACAGATCGATGCAACATTGTGTAGCCATCTCCAATTACAACACGTTAACCCTATTTAAATTCCAACAATTTCATACTACAAGAATGATCGACACCCTTGGAATTAAAACATTTGTGTCTCCCAATATCTATCGACCCCTTTATCAGGACCATGTAGAGCCTCTTGAGAGTTATCTCTTGTCTAGATGGAGAACCATTATTGATTCACTATATTGTGGTCACGGTCAACTTGGTCACCATCTCCTAAGAGTGGTGGCTAAGAGTCTTCTCATTTCAATTTGGTGGTTATTGTCTCCTCTTATTTTTTGTTGGTGTGTTCTTTGGTTTTTTTGGTAATTTGTTTCTTAAGGTCAAACCCTGATCTTATTTGAAATTCTAGTTGTCCCAAATTGTCTATAATCCCCTATGTTTAACCTTTGTCTGAAACCATCGTTTGATTTTCTACTGTCAACTCGACTACGACAATCTAACCTAGTCCCTATATCAAAATTCATCCCACGGGCTCTTCTCCTCTATCTCTATTTGTCAATTGTCAATATCCTCCTCCTTGTCTATCATCTTTCACAACCCTGATCACTTTAGCACCAACAACAACATTACCTAAGGACGAATTGCTACCCCTCGCAAAGGAAGACGAAGAAACACCCCTCTACTTCTTCATCTACCATTAGTTAATTAGCCTTTGGTTAACAATTAAGAGACAAAATTCATGCCATAGATTCCATGACATGGTATGAATAGTATATATGTGCTGGTCAGACAGGAAATCAAGAAAATTTAAATAGTATGCCACCAAGAATGTCATTACACGCTCAATCACCACATCCAAATCCAAACCATGGAACACATTCCTAATTTGGGCACCTAAACTTGCTCCAGATATTTGGGATACATGAAAGTTGTCAACTTATATTGGCACACAAAATTTATGCTTTTGCACATCCTTCTCGGCAACAACCAAGCTCAGTAGGAAAACACCCCCAAGCAAGACAACGTTGATTTCTATATCCTATGCACAATCATCTTTTTGCAATTTTCTATATAACTAACCACCAGGCTTTTTTTTCTATTTAACAAATGCAATGGTCAGAAGAGATCTCTACAACCTTAAGATTTTAAATTTACATCTCTCTGGTTTCCTACTGGACAAATTGAAGACTATCAATTATTGACTATGTAAATAATTTCCATGACAATATAAAGTCGCACGTGCGCGCACACACACACATATTATGCAAAGAGGAATTTTACACTACAATATAGACAAATGCTTATGTTACATCAATATATTTCAAATTAAATTAAAAATAAAATAATACCATCTTAATTATAATAGAACATTGGATCTACCAAACACATTGAGGGATCAAATCTCTCGGCATTAGATTTGATCCCTCTCGAGCTTGGTAGATCGAGAGTTAAGATGGATCTAGGATGGTACGATATAAATTTCAAATCTCTCTATATTCTCATCTTTAATTTTATTAAAACTTTGATTTAATCTTTAGTAGTGAGGATCCAGGGTTTAGATATATCTCAAAAGTAATTGCAACATTTTTTGTTCTTTTAGATTCAATTAAAAATTATTATAAAATTAAAATAAAATAAAATATTTATAAAATATTTTGATTGTGAAATGAATTATGGTTTTTGGGCATATGGTATGGAAAATCCATGGTATTGGCCCATAGTATCGTAACAAAGTCTATCTACAAGTTAATAATATGTATGGTAAAGTGGAAGTGATTATCTATGATTAACAATATTGTTATATTGTGAGTAATAATTTTTAAAAATATATATGAAAAATAGCTTTTCATAGAAATCTACGGCAATCTATAAATGTATAAATTTCAAATATATGGATTGACGAATTTATTGAGCAGAGAGGCTCATTCTACAGCCCACATTCTGCAGCCCAGTATGATGTGTAACGCTATCTGTCCATCATCAAAGTTGAACTTTTGCTCAGCTCGACCAATTTTTTTTTTTTGTTTAAATCTAAAAAATTTATACAAAACATTTAAATACTATCCACTAATAAAAAAAAAATTCACATAAAAAAAATTAAATCCCTCTAAACTCATATTAAATCCTTATTTAAAATAATTCTATACTAATTCATTAGATCAACTCCACCCCCATTGCTTCAATTTACAACTCCAACCTTGACTAAAGCAATTAGTGGAGAGTATTCTAATCATGGGGAGTATTCTCTTCATACAATTGATCGGTCTCTATTTTGTTATGCGAATGGGTCTTCTGTTCGACACACGCCCTGCTGGTCTCAATACCCATCTTATCACAATGCTAAGTGGAATCTGCTTTCTTGTATGATGGCAGGCATGGAGGGTTAATGTGCAACTGAATTTGAACACTGATATCCTGTCTCCGACATGAGGTGAGGTTCAGAGTTTTTAAAGAGTAATAAAGGTCATGTTTATAAACATAAAAGTAAAACAATTTGCAAATTATTTGAATTTTTACCGTTTTTAATATATCTTAAGTCTGATTATGGTATATAAATAATCTTAAAAAATCTTTAAGAACAACGCATGCTATGCTATGATATAGAAATGGCTAATCCAGAAGACAAATGTGTCCAGATGTAATTTACATTGAGATTGAATTTAGTTTCTAAGAATCGCCACTCTAACCGTGGATAAAATTCCCAATTTTTTTCTTTTCTCAATCACTGTTATAATCTATATAAAACTCTAAACATTTAAATATTTATATTTTAAAAATTATTAGACAAAATAAAATACGTTAACCAGAAAAATGTCAAATATATATTGGGAATTCATTTGTTTCCAAAAACAAATGAATTCACAATATATATTACTTTAATAAATTCATTGTTTTTGGAAACAAATGAGATTATTGTACAGATCAAAATGGATTGTATTAAAATTTATTTTATATTATTTTTAAAAAAATATCATATTTTTAAATATATCAGTGTAGATTTATTTTAAATACAGATTTAATATGAGTTTAAAGAGATTCAATTTTTTCACGTTCAAATTTTTTAATTTTTATTTTGATTTATATGAGTAAAATTTCAATTTTGATCACTGACATACATCATTAGACATCACACTCAATAAAATATTTACATAATAATCTTTTTTGTCAAGTTCTCCATCTTACATTTAATTTTATTTAACTAAGTACGTAATCTATTGATATGATTATTTTATCATAATTTTTTGTGGAATGAGAATTTTTGGAGAATCCATGACTTTGAAATATTTGTTTTCATTATTACGTCACATAGTTGGGGAAATTGATTGTCTCAAGTTAAGATTTTTTGGCTTTTCAAAAAAAATTATATGAACTTGGACGTTGATCCACTTGAGTAAATCACAAAACTACTTATTTTATCATTATATAAATTTGAGAAAAGTTTTTTCTATAAAATATCTACATCTAACTTTTAACAATTAAATCCCATTTATAAAATATTTATATTATCATTTTTATAAGGATAATAATTTAATTAAAAAATAATAATATATAAAACCAATTTTGTTGTTTCTTTCCTAAGCTAATAACATTAATTCACCCTTATAATTCAATATTATATTAAATCATAAATTACATATTATATATTATATTTTGAATTATAAACTATTTATATAATATATATAAAGAGAATTTTATTTAAAAATTCTATAAATATTTTATATATTTGTTCTTAGAAGCCTTCTCAATTTAATATGGAAGAGATGTTGTCCTATTCTATTATGTTAGATAAACAATTTAACTTGATAAAATAAAAAATAAAATAAAAAATTATATTTATCAATTAAAATATTTTGACTTCATAAAATCACATTAAAAAATAAAATAAAAATAAAAATAAAAATCATAATTCTAATTCTAATTCTAATTAATAATTAAACCAATTTCTTAACTTTAAATCTACCCAATATACTTTATAATACAATATCAATTTCTAAACTTTAATGTAGATAATGTAAATTTGTTAAAAAATGTATTTTATAACTAATTATTAATTCATTTATAATATAAAATTAATAATGTATATGGGTTATAATATGTAATCTATAACAAAGCATCAATTATAAGTATGTTTAGAATTTAAAATACATTCAAGGTGTTTCTGATATATCTCCTAACATATATAAAATTCAAGATGTTTGTGATACATCTCTTAACATATATAAAATTGATTGGATTTCATTTATTTTATATATTATACTTTTAAAATTATATTGTTAGCCTCTTTAAACATAACTATTTAGAAGTCTATGTTTATCTTTCTCTCCATCACCAATTAAACTGCCCCTAAAATGATTATATAAATAATTTAATTATTAAATAAAATAACAATTTTTTTAATTTATTATTAAATTATTTAATATAAATTATATTTATTTTAATTATTAAATTTAAAGATTAAATTAAATCTTAAATTTCAACCTTCCTATCATATATGATGTGGAGAATGCAAAATAAATCCAGAGAGACACTACAATTATCCACAATAACTCAATATATGGAGAATGCAAAATAAATCGTGAGAGACTATACAATTATCCACAATAACTCAATGATAAACCTTTACGGATATGTTAATTATTATAAACTATCATATTTCTCTATTTATTTAAATAAAATAGAAAAATATGAAAAATTTTCTACAATAATATTTTAATTTTATTTAAAAAAATTATTAATTTTGATATATTATACATTAATGTTAATTTTTTTTTTTTTATATGATGATGATGTTGGTGGTTAATGTTTATTGAGACCAAATTTTGGTCTATCAGACCTAAAGAAATGAATTATTTAGTTTGATTTAAGATTTTATTCCTATGCTCAGAAAGCTTGGAGAGAAGCCCCCCGAGCTCAATATAATTTTGACATCGTAAAAGTCTAAAAAGGTCAGTATTGCAACAAAGATTATGAAACTGAGGTCTAATGTGGTTGTATGCGGGCATTCTAAGAGGAAGTGATTTTCATCCTTGATGTTCATATTCTCACAGAGATAGAAGATCCTTTGCATCCATGGTGTTTAAGGAAATGCCCAACTACCCGTTTCACTATGGAGCTCATGAGAGTTCGTTGTAATCTTGGCTATATTAATTTTCTTCTTTGACCTAGTTAAAACAGAGAGATACTTTTGATCTTCCAGGGTGGGTTTGATGACCTCCTTATAATATCTTAATTTTCTTTTAGCTACTAAATCTTTCTCACACCACATTTTTCTTTGAACTTAGAAGTAACAATATTTTTAATGTTATTAATGTTTTGCAATGCAACATTCTTGTCGATCTCCCAGTGGTTTAACCAACAGGCCTTGGTGTCTTTATACCAACCTCGTTTGAGCCTTAGGTGGTTTTGGCTGGAATTTAAAGTGAGCTTAGAAAGTCTATGGTCTCCTATGTTATTGAGTTTGTGCTTGTACAACAGAAGCCTAGTCATAGTTAGGCTCTCGATAGGGGAAATACCCACTTGTTAGGCTCTCGATAGGGGAAATACCCACTTCTATAAGGAGAATATGATAGGGTGTATTGCTTTTAATTTTGAGGTTGTATGTTATAAAACGCTTCTGGATTTGCTCAATCCTTCTCCAAGATTCTCTAGAGATGCTACAACCCCAAACCTCACATCCATATAAGATAACAGGAGTGACTAAATTTTCAAAGATGAACTTCTTTCTGTCCCACATTACAAGGTTTGTCATTTTACAATTATTTTCGAGACCAAAATAAGCTTTCCACCCCCCATTAATCATTTTCTCAATGCTATAGTTCCAGTTGAGCTTGTGATGAATATCAATTCCTAGGCACTTGTAAGAAGACACTTCCTCCAAGTTACTATTGTCATACATAAAATTAGAGTAAGTGTCCTTCTTGGATTTGATAATTATAACTTTTGTTTTGTCAGTGTTAACAATCATACCCATGGTAGAGCAGAAATCCTTAAGAAATCTAAGTTGCTTATCAAGATCAAATGGGCACCTTGCGAGAAGAATAATATCATGAGCATAGAGAAGAAGGATGATGACTATCCTAGCTAAGATCGTGCCAGCAAAACCTGCTTCCTCTAAACAACCTACTAGCTTGTCGATGTAAATGCCAAATAGGGTAGGGGAGAGGGGGAAACCTTGTTTAACTCCAATATTACATTTAATATCTTTCGACCACCCCACATTTCTCTTTAACTTGGCAATTACATTCTCGTATAACCTTATAGCAACAACTCTTAACTCAAAAGGAACCTTTAGCTCTTCTAATCTATTCCATAGGTTGTTTCTAGGAACCGTATCGAAAGCCTTTCTAAAATCCACAAAGAAACAAAAGAGATTGGATTTATCATTGCGACATTCCTCCACAATGATCCTAACCATAACGAAGTTGTCCATTGTTGAGTGCTACCTTCTAAAACCCGCTTGGCCTTTAGCTCGCTTACCTTCACTTTCAAGTCATATGCTCAACTTTTTTTCCAAAATAATACCATATAACTTGGCTAAGAGAGGGTTGATCATAATTGTTCGATAATTAGAGGGATTATTTGTATCCCCACTTTTAAAAATAGGGATAATGAGGCTCTCAGTCCATGGTTTAGGGAACCCTTGCTTGACCACTTGATTGAAAATCTTGTGGATGTGGGGGATGAGGACAGGACCTCCAATTTTTAAGATTTCAGCCTGGTAATCTTCAATACCCTTATCTTTCCTATTTTCCATGTGTTTAAGCCCAAAATCAATGTCTTCTAATGAGAAAACTTCTTTCGTTGTGAGGAGGGTTTCAAGTTATCCATGACATTTGGAGATTCATAAAGCTTTTTAAGATAGGAATTCCAGTCGTGTAAAGCAATTTTATTACTATTTTTAGATTTCCTAGTTAGAATCAGCCTCCAAAATTTATTAGGAGCTACCTTAGAGGGGTGTAAGATATTCTCTTGTCTTTTACGAATATACTGCCTTTTTTCCCTTTTAGTTAGGGCTTTCTATATTTTTATCTTGCCAATTTTAAGAGATACATCAACAGCTTCCTTAATTTCTCTCCTCACATTTTTACAATCTTTGTCATACCATGGATATCAATGATGTTTGTAATTTTATTGTTATTTAATATTTAAAATAATAATTAAAAAAAATAATTCTTTCTTTCTTTTTAATCATGGTGTAGTGATAATTTATTGGAGTAAATTTTATGACTTAGGAAGAGTAAAGACTCTACAAGGATGCAGAGTCTACCTCTTGAATTTTATCACAAAGAGTCAAAGATATCCCTTATGGGAGTCTACCCCTTAAATTTTATCACAAAGAGTCAAAGATATCCCTTATAGAATTTGAAACCTTTGTGGAATTTGAAACAAGATGGAGAGAATAACATCCCAATATATCAACCACATGAGAGAAATCCTTTACTCATTCAATAAATTAAAAAAATAAAAATAAAAAAATAAAAAAATAAAAAATAAAAAATCTCCAAGTAACTTTCTCGGATCAATTCCCAAACACTGGTACACAATGTTAATTCCCAAACACTGATACACAATGTTAAGAATATTTAACATGCACTTGTGCTTCCATTTATGCACCGCTACAATATATGTAAACATATGGAGAAGCCAACTTATACATATAAACATATACAAAGCTACACAACTATGCACAAAATTACACAACTATGCATATATAGAAAAATTGTGCATATAGGGAAGCTTCTATATATATGCTCTGCAGGTGAAACAATAAAACGTGTTAAAAAAAAATAAATCGTCTTATATAACTGTTCGTGGTAATACACCAAAGCAATAATTGGCTTAATACATAACCCTTGAGAATTGCCTTGACCTATATATGTGTGGAATCTGCTTCAATGTACAACTCTCGACTGTCGGTCATAAGACGTGTTCCCTTTACGTTGTAGAAGAGATCTTCAAAGATCTCAACACGAGTGGCCAAGAGGATGCCGATGAAGTTTCGGATGTCCGAGACCCAACCAAGATCGTCAGATTTTTCGTTAGGAAACCCTAGGGTCAAAGAAAACCGAGGAGTTGTGCATCTCTTCCGCAATGTTTGCGACCCTATGAACGCCCTCGAGAGCCTTATTTTTGACTTATTTTTCTCATCCTTTTCCGTTATTTCTTAGGTTTTCCTCCGGAGATCACTGGTTCAATTCCTAAGGACGGCCATCCTTTCCGTTGAAGTTGAGCACGGGCACAGGGATCGTCATATCTGAAATAGTTCACTGGTTAAAATCCCATGGACGGCCATCCTTTCCCGTTGAAGTTGAGCACGGGCCGGGGATCGTCATGTCTGAAATATAACAGCTGAATGGGAACATAAAATCTTAGTTTAGGAAGCGTTATGTTGATTCTCAGCCGATGGGTTGTGCACTCTATAACCCAGCACACTAATACAGTCACTTTTCTCCTCTAGGCTGTTCTATCTTTATTAGTAGTCATGGGGATAACAAAGATGAAATACGGAGTTGGTAGGTGCAGCGTTTGAGTCCAAGGTGACATATTTGTCTGGGTACTTCAGTGAGCAGATAAAGCTGGTTCCCGGAGATTCTTTCGCCACTGTTGTTGTTTTCTTTTATGTGAGTATATTTATTATAAAAATAATTGTGATTGGTCTTTTCATTGAGTAGTTGACACAATCTGATCTTATAAGTTTCTTTCCAAAAAGAGGTGTCAGGGAACAGCCTGGATGCATTCATTTTGAGGAATATCGTATGGGTTTGAAATGACTTCGCTGGCATGGTTTCAACACGAGACCTTCAGGTTGTGCTACGTTTTCATGGGGATGTCTGATGGGAGACGAAGACCGCGATTTTCTGAAAATTTGTTCTTGTGAGGGATGATCAGGACCATTTGATCCATTTCATGAAAAAATATATGCGCAGTACGCTGGATTGGGCAATATCTATGAATTTAACTAGCTGGATACTTCTATATTTATATATTTTTAATGGATTTTTTATCACATTCTGATTACTATATCTTATGAAAAGAGTTAGTGCTATTTGGTTATGGCAAGTTTATGAAAAGAAAATCATTAAAAAACAATTATACAAATTATAAAGTATATGATTTATTTTGGGAAATTTTAATGGGAGAAAAAATAGTTAACAATATATTTATTATTTTGTGATTAAAAACTTATAATGTTAATGATTTAAATGCAAAAAAGTTAACTAATATTATGGTTTTAGTCAAGTGAATTTTAGCTCAACTCTAATATATTATCATGGAAAATTTTTAGGCCTTTCAAGATTTTAACTTCATATAATACCAAGGGCCACCAATACTTAGTGCTTAAAACTGTCATTGTTGATTTAACAAATATGACTTTTTTATTGGGTCAAATTTACCTAACAACCCCCTTTTTAAACTTTAGGTGGGAAATTTTTCAAATCTAATAGAGTAACCTTCATGCTCCTCTCTCTTATCACCAGGGCCAAGCACACATACTTAACGAGGTCTCCCAATTGTATGCCCATTTACAATATAGTTTACAAATTTCCATCTCAAAAATAACTTTTTATTTTTATGCCCATTTACAATATAGTTTACAAATTTCCATCTCAAAAGTAACTTTTTATACTTTTCCTTATTGTTGTGTCAGCTCTTATGCCATCATTCTCTCACTTCATCAAAATCAACATCTTGATATTGTTTTGTCTACATTGGCTCTATGCCATCATTCTCTCACTTCATCAAAATCAACATCTTGATATTGTTTTGTCTACATTGGCTCTGGTTTTTGCCTCTCCATTTACCTATTGAACTAATGATCAATCTAATGTCTTCTCCCAATGGGGTTGTCCATGGACTACGTTTGGGCCTTCATGACATGACAAAACATTATAGTTCTTTTTTCACTAAGTAGTAACTCCTTGGATCCAATATAATATCTTTTTTTGCTAATGCAAGAGTCGAACCTTCTATTCATTAATCACAAAATAAATTACAGAGAGAAGTATAGAATTCTCAGAGTCTAAGAAAAAAGGGAAACTGCCAAACAGCTTCACTCTACCCCTAAATTTACAATCAAAAGTCCTCCAAAGTAGAGAAAAAGAATATGGAGTTGGACTGAGAGAAACCCCTAAAAAAAATACTAGAAGCAGCCTCAAACCCGCTCGAAAGCTAAGAAATGGGTACTAAAGCTCGGGAGGAGAACCTCTAGTTCCTCGACGAACACCGCCATCGAGAAACAAGCCCTACCACTTTTAATCATGATCGTAGGATTTGTCCAAATGATCGGACGGTAAAGACCCCATCCGCAGAAGAAAACCGCCCGCCGAAAACCGAACAATCTGCACCATAGAAACACCTTAATAGATCTGACGGTGGAGAAGGATATCGCACCTACCATCTAGCTCGGAATTTAGCGTGCGATAAAGGTGGTAATCCTCCTGACCCCACTGCCACGTGGCGCTTCCTGAGTGGGATCACTCCCAAAAAGCCGAAACCGCTTCCCGCTTGAGCAGGCCGCGATCACCAGAAAACCACCCATGATACGGAAACAAAGACTAGGAAAGGGAAACTCTGGTTTCATGGTCTTCAAGTTTCATCTGCTCCCCTACATTCACAACGATGACCCTTCTTGACCCAAAGCGCTGAGCTTTCAGCTCCTTCCTTTCTGCTACCCCTAGAGCTTCTGGATCCTTGTCAAGACCACTGTACATCTTCGTGCCCCCCTTGATCTGGGAAACATTAGCTATCATTTCTGAACCATTATCATAAAACCCCATTGTGAGTATGCCTTTGAGCCGACCTCGGTTGGTTAACCATACCCATCTCCATTGCTCTCTTAAGGAACGTTGTGTTGTCTTCAATAGCTTGGTTTTGGCAGTTCATTTTTAGTCTTTTGTTAGGGGAATCCCACCAATTCATTACTGCCCTATTATCTGAGCAGACAACTCCTTGATTGGTTAGCAAATCTGCTAGCTTGTTAGCCTTTCTTCTTACATGTGCAAACCTGACTGTTCTCAGGCTCTGTAGGTGATTATGAATCCATTGGAGGACTTGAATAAGCCTCCAATTTGAAGAGGCTTTTTCCGGCCTTATTCCCCAGCTTAATCTTCTGACAGAGTTGATGATGATCTCAGAGTCTACTTCAATGATTGTATTTTGCCGATTTTCTTGAACCAGGAACTCAAGACTTTGCTCCATGGCCACTAACTCTGCCATGTTGTTGGTGGTTTTTCCTAAATTGCCATAAAATATGAAAAGAATATCTCCCCTGTCGTCTCTTAACACCCCTCCATGGCCTACCTTGCCCGGATTACCTTTAGAAGCCCCATCGATGTTGAATTTGAGAAATCCCTTGGGGGGAGGATGCCAGAAGTCAATTTCCGGTTGCCCCATTGTCCCATTCTTGACAGAGCCCTGAGGAACTAGTCCCTGCAAATCTAGCCTACAGAGAATCCTCTAGTCTGTGGCCGAAGGTGGGTTCGAGGGAGGATTTTTGATGGTGGTACTAACCATTTCCTTAATCTGTTTTAGGATTCTATCAAAGATATTATGGGAAGAGTTCTTAACTTTCTTGAAAATCTTGTTGTTTCTTTCTTTCCAAGCATTCCAAATTATGAAACTTGGTGTGAGAGCCCAAGCGAAGCCAAGAACTTCATTATCCAAAAATTACTTTCTCCATTTGATGATAGTGTTGAAAAGGCTTCCCCTATCTCTGTCAGATTGTTGAAAGATAACTGCAAAAGAATCCCATAATCTGGAGGTAAAAGAGCAGTTGTTGAGCAGATGCTCAATGGTCTCCTCTTAGGCTTCACAGAGTTGGCATCTAGAAGGCCCTAGGAATCCCCTTTTCCTTATATTATCCCAGGTCAGGATTTTCCTTTGAAGAAACAACCACATAAAGAGTTTAATTTTCATCCAACCTAGATGCTCCCAAAGGTTTTGCCAGAGCCTATTAGGAGTTTGGGGATCGAGATGAGGGAGAATAAGTTTAGCCTCTTTAAGATTGAAGTTCCCTTAATTGTTGCTACCCCATCTCAGTTGGTCATGCCCCCTAGGGACCAGAATTTTCCTTTGTTCCAACATTTTCATCATTCTTTCAACTTTGGCTACAAGATGACTGTCCTCTCAGAGGTCTAATTTTCACGAGTTTCTCCACTTCCCTGCACTATTGGTTTGATCCCAAAAATCCCTTACATGGGTGAGCTCCTTAGTATCAGTGTCTCCTTTGAGGTCCTTCAAGTCCTCATGTAAGAGAATCGGTTCTTATTGACATCTATCCTCCCAAAATAAGGCCAAGCCTCCCTCTCTAATTTCCCAGAAGCTATGGTCTTGAACCAATATTCTGTTATCCCAGGCTTTGTTCCAGATATGAGATCCTCTTATGTTTCCATCCATCCGTATGCGTTCATTAACAGTCCAAGTACTTGCATATTTTTCTTTCCAAGTAATGGCCCATTGTACTTCTGGTTCCTTTATCCAAAGCCACCAAAGTTTAGCCCCTAGAACCTTACAAAGAATCTCAGGATCATCTAGTCCAAGACCCCCATGGTTTTTGGGTTTGCAAATTTTATCCTAGGCAACTAAGGCCCATTTCTTCTTTTCTTCCCCCTTGCCCCAAAGGAAGTCTCTTTGTATGTTTCTCATTTGATGCAGAATACCTTTGGGAGCAGGGATGGTAGAAAGCATAAAGATTGGGATTGATTGAAGCACAACCTTTGTGAGGACCAATGTTATGAAACCAGTTCAAGAAAAGCTAGAAAAGATAGATCAACGCCTTAGAATTTAGCCTCTTCGAGGGGGCAACCTCCTTTACATTACATAAATGAACAATTCTTCGATGATACAAATGACAAAACCTCCTTTCTATATATAGGAGTCTAAGGAGTCACAATATAATCCAGCTAACAATAATAATATAAAGCCACAAAAATAACAATAGTGAGCTTCTATGGGGCACAATAGTAACAATATGGGCACTACATGGGTACATCAATATAATAAGTGGGTTATACTAATAACAATAAGGGGTTACACTAGTAGTATAGGGGCCTAACATGCCCCTCTCCTTCAAAAAGCGTTGTCCTCAACACTTGAGTAGTTCTTGATGCTTCTGTACAAAATTCTTGTCCTCCCATGTGGAATCTTCAGCGGGTAAGTTCTTCCACTTGATGAGATACTCAATTGATTGATTTCATAGCTGTCGGGTTCTTGTTTCTGTGACTGCTCTAGGTTCCAATATGATTTTTCCTTCCTCTTCAATTTCTGGCAATATTGTTTGAATTGGGATCTTTTGCAACTTTTGAATAAGTGGCCATACTTCTTCATCCTTCTTCCATTCATCCCTTGCTTCGTTTATCCAATCTGGTTGGATAATATAAATAGCACAAAACAATGCTTCCACATCCTCATCCTTGAAGAGTCTTCCCATTCGGTAAGGTCACCATTTTTTAAGTGCATGTAGAATTGCCAACATTTCCTTCTCATAAATAGATTGCTTGAGATGTAGCAGTAAAAATACCCAATCACCTACATCAAAACATTTTTCACTATGACGTTTATCTACCTGTTGTTTCGTTTGATTTTGCACCGAAGTGGCGTTATCCTTTAAAAGTTGGAGAACTTGTTGTTGATGCTCGATGTGATCTTTCACTGCTTGAACCTTTTTCTTCTTGATATGTCCTTCTATCTCTAGAGTTTGAGGAGTGGCAATTTCTTCCAATCCTTTACAAGATATGGTCGGATTCATTTCTTGATGCTCGATGTGATCTTTCACTTTTTGAACATTTTTCTTCTTGATATGTCCTTCTATCTTGATAGTTTGAGGAGTGGTAATTTCGAACAATGAATTACAAGATATGGTTGGATTCATTTCTTCTTTCTCAATGTGATCTTTCACTTCTTGCACATTTTTCTTCTTGATATGTCCTTCTATCTTGAGAGTTTGAGGAGTGGTAATTCTTGCCAATGCTTTACAAGATATGGTTTGATTCATTTCTTCTTTCTCTGGGGTGGGGTCCTGGCATATATCTTCTTCTTTTGATGTTTCTTGATCTTTTTCTTCCTCCTCTTCATATTCTATGTAAAAAAATTTCTTCTCAGCACACTTATGACCTTTAGTGCATTTGCTATCACAATTGTAACAAAGCCCTTTTTCTCTTTTTTCTTCCAATTGTTGTGGTGTAACCCTTGTAGGTTGTGGAAGGCTAGGAGAAACAACACTTCCATCTTTATAGTTGTGAGGGGTACACTTCCTGGTTTCCATAATTTTTCTTTCCACTATGTCACAAAGCCCTTTTACTCTTTCCAATTGTTGTGGTGTTTCTCTAAAGAAGGTGTTGCTCTTTGTATCTTCATAATGTGCTATCATTTCCTCCGTGAAAATTGACCACGTAACAAGTTGTTTACGAGAACAAAGCCCTTCGTACCATAAAAATTGATCTGGTTCTAAATATGAAGATGCAATACATACCTTTTGTAACAGTTGTACACCATGTAGATCAAAATATTGCTCCATCTGAAGTATCCAATTTACCGGATCCTTGCCATCAAACTTCCTCATCTTGCTTTTTCTTGATTTTAGGAGCTCGACCTTGAAAAGACTGTAACTATGTGCTTTCAGATCTTCAAGTTCTGGAAATGAGACTTGTAGCAGCCCTCTGTGTCCTCTTTCCAATTCCACCAGTCTGATCCAAATTGGATTCTCTAAGAAAGAGTTATGCACAATCTCCCAAGATGACCTGATTATAGACCTTTCTAGAAGAGCGAACTTGTATGAAGTGCCACGTGTCACTGTTTTAACCTTTGGATCTGAAAACGATATAAAAAAAACTACAGTTCGTCCTCTTTCTGTAACTTCTTACGAAATTTCAATCTGATCCCCAGAGAGAAAGTTATGACGATTTTCCCCAGGTCACCTGTTTTGAATGTAATTCAGGAGTCTGCAAAAGACCAAATTCCTCAGATCATATCTCCGCAAATATCGTGCGAAAAGCTCTGAAATTCTGACCCAAGGTTTAGCACGATTGCTTCTCAAATGGGTTTTTTTTGCGACTTTGGAAACGTCACAGAAAAAAAGTTATAGCGAAAATGCCACAATGACCTGTTTGGAGAAGCGAAACCCTAGAATCCAAAGCTCTGATACCAAATGTTATGAAACCAGCTCAAGAAAAGATAGAAAAGATAGATCAACACCTTAGAATTTAGCCTCTTCGAGGGGGCAACCTCCTTTACATTACATAAATGAACAATTCTTCGATGATACAAATGACAAAACCTCCTTTCTATATATAGGAGTCTAAGGAGTCACAATATAATCCAGCCGACCTAACAATAATAATATAAAGCCACAAAAATAACAACAGTGGGCTTCTATGGGGCACAATAGTAACAATATGGGCACTACATGGGTACATCAATATAATAAGTGGGTTATACTAATAACAATAAGGGGTTACACTAGTAGTATAGGGGCCTAACAACCAACCTACCAGCCAAATTTAAAGATCTTATAGTCCATTTCCTAGTTTTGTCTTGCAGCTTACTGATAATCAGCTCCCAAATAATTTTGTGAAGTGGTTTTTCAGTTAAAGGCACCCCCAGGTATTTCGAGGGGAGAGAGTCTCTTTGGAATCCCATAATTCTGGATATTTTCCTCTGAATAGCAATATGAGTATTAAAGAAAAAGATCTTAGATTTGGAAGGATTAGCTTCCAAGCCAGAGGCCTTGGCAAAGTCCTTAAGGATTTGTTTGTAGGCAAGAGCTTCTTTGACTATGGGTGTTCCTTGCAACATGGTATCATCAACAAATTGTTGATGGGTTAAGGTGTGACCATTGTCAGTGAGTTGTAAGCCCCTAACCTTACCAGCAGCATTTGCATACTTAATAGCTCTGCCTAGACCTTCCATCATGAGAATGAAAAGAAAGGGAGAAAGAGGATCACCCTGCCTGAGGCCCCTGGTCGAGGTAAAGGTCTCCGAGGGAGAGCCATTGACAAGAATTGAAAAACTAGAAGAAGTGATCAAAGCCAGGATCCATCTAACCCAATTGTGATCAAACCCAAAAGCAATAAGAACCTTCCTGATATAGTTCCAATTCAGTTTATCATAAGCTTTGGCTATATCAAGTTGCATGATCATACCAGCTTTTTTCGTACTAGTCAGAGAATGCACCACTTCATGTGCCTGGATGATATTATTAAGAATTTGCCTTCCTTCCACATATCCTGACTGTTCCCCCGAAACTAAAGAAGGTAAGAGGGGTTTGAGCCTATTTGCAACCACCTTTGATATTATCTTGAAAACCACATTGCATAGAGCTATAGGTCTGAATCTATCTGGGGCTTGAGCCTACTCCTGTTTAGGGATCAGGGCTATGAAGGACAAATTAAGAGCTTTCAAAATGGTTATGTGTTTCTTGGAATCTTCCACTACCTACAGAATGTTATGTTTGACTATATTCCAGCACGCTTTAAAGAAATCCACATTGAAACCATCTGGGCTTGGCGCCTTACCATTCTGCATTTCTTTGAGAACCCCACTAACCTCCTCTTCCGTCACAGGCCTGTAAAGGTTAACATTGTCCTCTCTAGAGACTATCATGGGGATGTTCTTGGTGATTTCTTGGATGTAATAATCTCTGTCATAACAAGTTTCCTGAGCTATGTTTCTAAAGTGCTTGACTAGCACTGTCTCTATTTCTTCATGAGAATTGAGATTATTTCCTCTTTCATCCTTAATCAGAGCAATTCTATTATGTGTTCTATTTGCCATGGTGGATTTGTGAAAAAATCTGGTATTGCGTTCACCTTCTTTTAGCCATTGGATTCTAGATTTTTGTTTCCAAAAAATTTCCTCTTAACTGCATAAATTCTCCCATTGCTGTTGATATCTGGTGGCTTGATCATGACGATATTTGTCATGGCGTTCTTTAATGAGGCCTTGGTTAAGTTCCTACAGTTTTCTTTCAATCATCTTTTTCTCTTCAAAGATATTGCCAAATTCAGTCTTGTTCCAGTCCTTGAGCCGTAGCTTGATATGTTTTAATCTTTTCTAAAGGATAAACATTTTGGAACCTTGAATATTTAAATCCTCTGCCCACCACTTGGTTACATTGCTGATGAAATCTGGGTGGGATAGCCAGATATTTTCAAATCTAAAAGGTTTGTTCCTGGGTTTACCAATGCCCTGCACCTCCAGTTGTATCGGCCAGTGATCAGAACCCCCAAAGGGTAGTACTCCTACTACCATTTCCTTGTAATTGAGCATAAGATCCTATGAGATTATGAACCTGTCTAATTTGGAAGCTACTTGAGACTCTCCTCCTCTTTTATTGTTCCATGTGAAGTTGCCGTTGTGCATTTCAATGTCCACCAGCTTCATTTCCTCAATAAAGGTTTGAAAAGCCACAAAGTCTTTGCCTAGAACTCTGGTTCCCCCTTTTTTTTCCGTTAGTGACTTAATCATGTTGAAATCACCTCCTAAGATCCACGATATTCCTGCATATCTGTTTCTGAGTGTCTCCAGCGAATTTAGAAGCCTAAGTTTAGCCTCTATTATTTTTGGGCCATAGACATTTGTAACCAGATAGGTTTCCTTATCTCCTACTGGTTGAAAAACTGTAGATAAATAATCTCTAGACACCTCCGCATCTATTAAGTCAATCTTTTGCGGATTCCACAGAGTGAGAATACCTCCTACTATGTTCTCTGCTTTGACTTCTAGAAACTCAAATCTATTGAGCCAATTACTATGAATATCTCTTATCTTTTTAATGGAGCACTTGGTCTCCTGTATGAAAATCACATCCAGAGATGCTTGTTTCATTCTATTACTCAGTAATCTTTGTTTTCTTTTACTGCCTAGACCTGTGATATTCCAAGAAGTGAGATTCATAATTAAAGATTAGTAAAGGAGTAACTGGATAGGTCTTTCATCTTACATGAATCTATCATTAGCTTTCCACACTCCATCAACAACTCATTCTGCTTTCTTCTACCCCTCTTCTTTCCTGGGATTCTGGGTGCTAATCCTACCATATTTTTCATTGTCTTCACTCCTTCGTTGCCTTGTCTTTCTTTGTGATTGAATCTTCCCAATCCTTTCGTTTGGGTCCTCCATAAGAACAGTTGCTAAACCCTATTGAATTCCTCTGCAGGTAATGAGTCTAGCCCTTCTTTGGTTCCTTGATTCAAAAAACCTTCTAAATCTAGGTTTTCTTTCTCAAGAATTTCCTGGAGTTCATGGTCCTCCATGTCTGTCTCACTTTGGGTCATGTCAAGATCCATTGCCTGTTCAACATTACTCATCATAAATTCTTTCATATTGTCATTCTCTTGTCTTTTCTCCTTTTCTTCTTCTTTCTCCTCCTCGCCTGTGTTTCCTCCTTCTCCTTTATCAGTATCTGTAGGATTTGCGTCTGCTTCGAGGGTTTGGAACCTGTTCTGGTTAACATGCTACTCTTTGGCTTTGCTTGTCCTTAGTCCTCTTTTGCTCCCTTTTCCTTTGTGTAATACCTTGAAGAACCTTTTTGGATCCTTCATTATATCAGCTTTACTTTTATCCTCTATCTTATTGAGAGGGCAGTCTCTGACTAGATGTCCATGCTTGTGACATTTGCGACATCTGAAAGGAATGTGTTCATAATCTACTGTTTGTGTCCATTCCTCATCAAACACTTCTAGAATAACCTCATCCGGTAACGCTCTAGAGAGATCCATCTCCACACATATTCTAGCGAAGGAAGTATACTTTCCCCTTCTAGTGGCCTCAGAAACTTTGACAAGCCACCCTAGCTTGTTTCCTATGGCTGATAAAGATTCAGTTGCCAGTAATCAAGGGGTAGAGAGTAGAGTCTTACCTAGACTGGGACTGAGGTGAAAGTTTCGCGTTCCGGAACAAAGTTCATGATCCATGACCTCATATATAGGCCTGCAGCAGCAAAGAAGTAAGGCCCTCCTTCAAACACTCTGTCTTTGTCTTCAATATTAGCAAAAACTACAGTGAAAAAACCCTTGGATCCAAGATGTAGGTCAATGCTGCCTTTTGGTTTCCAGTGGTATTTAATCCACGTTTGTAAAGCTTTTTCAGTGGGCCATAACCCCATGAATTTACAAATGATTGCATATGTTTGCATGTGATCCCTATGCGCCTACAACACTGGGTCATTTAAAATGATTCTGGGAATTACCGCTGTTTTGGGTTTGCATGGTCCCATGTGTGCTTTGTCTTTAGTGCTTTGCTCCCTGATATCTTCCACAGTTTCCAATACTTCATTATGCTCCCTTGCCTTGTTTCCCTCTTACTCTTCTTCTTTGCTTCTCTCTTTTCCTTCTGAAGACGTTCTATCATTTTCCATGGGTTTTTTCTCCCTGCTAACCACCACTTGTTTGAAGGAGGGAGTGGATCACCCTCCTGTGCATCCTTTCATGGCGGACTGCCTCTATGATTGACTGATACCCTGGTTTTTCCTCCACACCCTCCCGTTCCCGCGTTTTTCCCCCGAGTTTGCAATATACCATCCTTGGATCCAATATAATATCATAAAACATTTATACTGTAAATTTTTTTATCTTTGCAACATAATTTTTTTTCAATATATTTACTAGCACAACCACATTAATAAAGGTGGTTGATAAACATCGATAGGCCCATATCAAGCACATATATCAATTATTAATAATATTAAGAATTAATGTTATTATTAATAATGTTAATATAAATATAAGAACCATATTAATAATAATTAATATTATATTATTACTATTATATTAATAATCATTTAATAAATTATATTAATAACCACTTAAAAAATAATAATTACTTATAATAAAGTAATTATGAAATAAACATTTAATAAAAATCAAACAACAATTTAAATGTGGTTGATAGGAAATCCAACTTTAAACACTCCACTAAAACACAAATATTAAATGCTAGCCTCTTCCAAAACACACTGAGACTGATGACAAAAGTTGCACCAATTCAAATCATCAAGATAATGATCAAGACCATTCACACTTTCCAACCAATCCCTTCTCGTATTGCCTTGCATTTTCGCATAATGTTGAAAAGAAAAAGGCAGTGAAATCTCCAACTATGTATTTATTTCACTCTTGATATAGTTGTAAATGTCAGAGGAATAATATTAAACACAAAGGATATATATTATAAACCCAAGGTATAAAAATCCTAAGCTAAATATTATAAACTCTAAAATAAACATGCTTGACCATGATTTACCGTCATTGATTTGCATACTGAGATGATGTTTGTCACAATGTGACGTTGGACAATAGTTGGCCACGGTTTATTTTAATATTGAGCCAATCTTTGGGGCACATTTTGACATTGGAACATCGTTGACCATGGATGACCATGATTGTAAACCCAAACGATTTATATTAAACCCTAAGATTAATATGATAAAGGTATGAATAATATTATACCCTATGAATATGAACCAACTAAACCTAATGGATTAATATTATAAACCGAAGGGAATAATAAACTCAAGGGATTAATTCTAAAACCCAAAGGTATTATAAACCCAAGGGAATAATATTAAACCCAAGACATTAATATTATAAACCCAAGTTATATAAACCCTAAGATAAATATTATAAAGCCAATGGAATAATATTAAAACCAAAGGATAAATATTATAAACCTAAGGAATGCAAACCCTGAGATAAATATTAGAAACCCTAAGATTATAATTTGTCACAATGCGACGTTGGAATATGGTTGACCATGATTCAATTTCATATTGAGACAACGTTTGTCACAATGTGACGTTGGACAATGGTTGACCATCGTTGACCATGGTTGATCTCCATATTGAGACAATCTTTGTCATAATGCAATGTTGGACCATGGTTGACCATGGATGACCATTGTTGTGATAATGTGACGTTGGACCAAGAGATAGTCTTTGTCACAATGTGACCATGGTTAACCATTATTGAATCCAAAGGTATTATAAACCCAAGGGAATAATATTAAACACAATGGATTAATCTTATAAATGCAAGGTATATAAACCCTAAAGGGATTGCTATTATAAAACCAAGCAAATAATAAACCCAAGGGATTAATACTAAAAACCCAAAGGATTAAAAACCCAACGGATTGGTAATATAAAAACAAGAGAATAGTATTAAACCCAAGGGAATAATATAATAAACACAAGGTATATAAACCCTAAGATACATATTATAAACCCAAGGGAATAATATCAAACCCAAGGGATAAATATTATAAACCCAAGAAATATAAACGCTAAGATAAATATTATAAACCCTAACATAAGTATTTGTCACAATGCAGTGTTTGAATATGATTGACCATGATTCATTTTCATATTAAGACAAATAAACCCTAAAATAAACATGGTTGACCATGATTTACCATCATTGATTTTCATACTGAGACAATGTTTGTCACAATCTGACATTGGACCATGCATTAGGATAATTTTGAGGTTAAAATTGGCCTCCTAAGGAAATTATAGAATAATAGTGGAAATAATAAGATAAGATTAGATTAGATCATCAAATTTTAAAGGGGAAAAAAGAAAAAAAACTATTTTTTAACTCGTATTTTCAATTTATCTCCTTATGGGTTTACTCAATTTTTTAGCACAAATACGCATTGGATGCAGAATTTGACTCATCATCCAAGGAGTACCCATGTTGCATACTTTTGATGGACCCTACTACATGAAAAATGAGAAATACATGAAAAAATTGATTGCAATCATGTGTTTTCTTTTATTTGTCATCTTTTGTGTAGCAGGATCCATCAAAAGTATGCAACATGGGTA
This sequence comes from Pinus tabuliformis, assembly GCA_031772625.1. Lineage (NCBI taxonomy): Eukaryota > Viridiplantae > Streptophyta > Pinopsida > Pinales > Pinaceae > Pinus > Pinus tabuliformis. The sequence goes on from CM062809.1 coordinate 1,240,798,461, forward strand.
CTCCTTGGATGAGGAATTAAATTATATATCAAAGGAGTACTCCCTCTCAAAATTTGAGTAAAACCTTAGGGATATAAGTTGAAAAATTAGTTTTATTATTTTATTATTTTTTAATCTTTTTACTTTTTTATTCCAAAAAAGGTGAATCATCCCTCATGGTTGACATCATCATCTTCAATCCTATTGGTTCTTATAAATTTTATTTTGGTTTTACATTTTTTTAGGAGGCCCATTTTAGACCTCAAAATTCCCCTAATGGTTGACCATGGTTGATTTTCATATTGAGACAATCTTTGGCACATTGTGACATTGGAACTTCATTGACCATGGATGACCATGATTGTAAACCCAAGAGATGCATATTAAACCCTAGGATTAGTATTGTAAACCTTATGAATAATATTACACCCTAAGAGTATGAACCAAATAAGCCCAAGAGATTGAAATTATAAACCGAAGGGAATAATAAACCCAAGGAATTAATTCTCAAACCGAAAGGTATTATAAACCTAGGGGAATAATATTAAACCGAAGGAATTAATATTATAAATGCAATGTATATAAACCCTAAAGGGACTGATATTATACACCAAAGGTAATAATAAACCCAAGGGATTATAAACCCAAGGGAATAATATTAAACCCAAGGGATAAATATTACAACCCCAAGGAATATAAACCCTAAGATAAATATTTGTCACAATGTGATGCTGGAATATGGTTGACCATGATTCATTTTAATATTGAGACAATGTTTGTCGCAATGCAACATTGGATAATGGCTGACCATCGTTGACCATGGTTGATCTCCATATTGAGACAATTTTTGTCATAATGCAATGTTGGACCATGGTTGACCATGGTTGTGACAATGTGATGTTGGACCAAGAGATAGTCTTTGTCACAATGTGACCATGGTTGACCATGATTGAACCCAAAGGTATTATAAACCCAAGAGAATAATATTAAACCCAAGGGATTAATATTATAAATGCAAGGTATATAAACCTTAAAGGGATCGATATTATAAACCCAACGGAATAATAAACCCAAGGGATTAATACTAAAAACCCAGGGGATTAAAAACCCAATTGATTGATAATATAAACCCAAGGGAATAATATTATAAGCCCTAGGGGTTAATATTATAAACTCAATGTATATAAACCCTAAGATAAATATCATAAAACCAAGGGAATAATATTAAACCCAAGGGATAAATATTATAAACCCAAGGAATATAAACGCTAAGATAAATATTATAAACCCTAAGATAAATATTTGTCACAACACGATATTGTAATATGGTTGACCATGATTGATTTTCATATTGAGGAAACGTTTGCCGCAATGTGATGTTGAACAATGGATGACCATCATTGACCATGGTTGATCTCCATATTGAGACAATATGTGTCACAATGCGATGTTGGACCATGGTTGACCATGGATGACCATGGTTGTGACAATGTGACATTGGACCAAGAGACAGTCTTTGTCACAATGTGACCATGGTTGACCATGATTGACCATGTTTGACCATGGTTGAGACAACCTTTGTCACAATGTGACGTTGGAACATGGTTGACCATGGTTGATTTTCATATTGAGACAATGCTTGTCACAATGTGACATTTGTTGATTTTCATATTGAGAAAATATTTATCGCAATGTGATGTTGGACCATGGTTGACCATGATTATAAACCCAATGGATTTATATTAAACCTAAAGATTAATATTATAAACCCTATGAATAATATTATACCCTAGGAATATGAAGCCTTAGATTAATAAACCTTATAAATTATTATTTTATAGACTTTTTAATGAAAAAAATTCAAAATATAGTGCAAAATCTTAAAAACAAATGAATAATAGATAATGATTTTTTCAAAAATAATTTTATACAAAATAAAATAAAATGAAATTAGCATTTGTAAATTCATAAATTCATTTACTATAATCTCATTTGAATATATTAAATTTAAAAAAAATATATCATGTGAAACATTATTGATGGAATTTTAAATTAATAAATTTACAATTTTTTAATGTGTGATATATTTCAAAAATTGATAATTAAATTAAAAAAAAAAAAAACCAATTTTATATTTTTACTTCATCTATTTTACTTATAATCAATTTACAGTATAATGCATTTCAAATTTTAAAAACATTTCAAAACATCAACCATAATTTATTAATCATGGAGGAAATTATCATAGAACTTATTAATATAAACAATGTACTTTATAAGTAAAATATTTCAATGTCATATTAAGTAAAATATTTCAATTCCAACTAATATGTACAATGAAAAGAAATAAAATTTCAGGTTAAAACATTTTTAAGTATTTCAAGTAATGTTATTATTTTATATTTGGGCTATATTTGTTTTCCAATTTTATATTTGAGATGTAAAGATTTATTTATTTATTTTGCATTTAAAAAAATAATTACACAATAAGAAATTATATCACTCTAAACACTTATTATATTTGTGATTAAAATAAATCAATACTGATATTTAAAGAAAAATAATAATAACATCAGCTTCCAATTTAAAAATTTGTTATTAAATGGTTGCTAATTAACTTTAGAGCACAAATTCATTCATGTTACTTTACCTAATTCTACACTAATCCTACACTGAAAACCTAAGATTCGCCAAATTCATAGTTGGGCTACTTTTATAGATTTTTATTTGAAAAACAAAGAAATCTTTCATAGAACACTCATACAAATCATTAACATCTAAACCACACTCAATTACAAAATTTATAGCAGACACATAATCTCATGGAGATTCGTGGCATAAGTTGGTCAAATGTTGTACTCCTCATTTGCGCAGCGACACACATTCCTCTCAAGAGTCAAGGTCCTGTAAGTTATCCTTGTGATCCAATATCAAATGCCCAAACTTTTCATAGAGGTTGTCCACATTAAATTTGCCACTATCAGACACCTGTGGCATTGTACAAATATATGTATGCTCAAATGTTGGTAAAGCAGAAAGGGAAGTAAGTTGTTGCCACGATTATAGGAAAATACCTTGTTATATATGGTATGGAAAAATTTGTTATTAATTGAAGAAGATGTAGAATTCACAACTTGTAGCCCACATTTTTCTACTGTGAGCACAAGTTTGAAGTAGACAATATGATCTTCAAACTCGTTGAAGGACATCTTAACGCTAGAATGGATGGAATTTATTTGCACCATAGTGAAAACATAGGAAAATGCCTTGTTATATATATTTCATATATATAAATGAATGTTATAAATAATAATGAGGAGCTTATCATGGAGGAACTTATTAGAATTGGAATAAACTCAAATCACTAGGAAATTGGTGGCTGGGGAGCCACGCGAGAATGGATGAAATTTATTTGCACCATAGTGAAGACATAGGAAAATACCTTGTTACATATTTTTATATATATATTTTGCTGAAGCAAGAGTAGTACCTTCTATATCATTAAGCCAACCAAAAATTTACATAGTATACAAAAGTCCAACCAAGACCGTGGACCCCGGCAAAAAGCTAACCGCCTAAGGCATGACCATCAACCTAACAGAGGTTGCCTCCGAACCCATGAAAATATAAACAAAGTTTGCACCAAGTGGACAGAAAAACAAAGGAAAACCACGGAGTCATCCGAACACTGACTCCCCTAACTTGCATTTTGATCTTGACCATCCAAAACACTCCGATCAATCCACCGGCAGAGAGAGAAATTGCCCGACGAAGTCGAACAAAGTTTAACGGTCCAACCCACCAAACAACACAATCGTTCTCGATCGTCGATCTGCCCCGCGAAATCCAATGGTAGGGAAACATATCACACGAAACAAGATGTCCGAACAATAGTGCCCGGGGAGGGCGGTATTTCTTTCCACCCCCCTGCCACGTGTAGGAAGCCCTATGGAATCGCTCCCAAAACACAAAAACCATTTCCCACTTAGGGGCTATGCGATCACCTGAAAACCATTTCCCGCTTAGGGGCAGCGGTTTTCCGTCACGAAAAAGAAAATTGTGGAACTTGCGGTTGCCGGAAAAGCCGAGCTTCCCGTCTCTCGCATTCTCTCATCTATGCCTATCATGAAACCCTGGAATGTTGTGAACCTTACTTCGATGCACCCACCCGGGAAACTGAGAAAACCCGTTAACAGATACCATGGTTTTCTGAGGCCAACCTCTGAAGAACAATCTGAAGAACAAAGGTAAAACATTCTGCGATATAGTCATTTCATACTCGCCTCCTTGGCTTTGTTACGATATACATCCATATCCTCTTTCGCTTGCTCATTACAGAGAGCCTTTAGTCTGCTCCGAGGCAACTCCTGCCACTTCCTCAAAACCTTGCCTTCTGTACAGCACACTCCTTGATTAGCTAGAATATCCGCTAGCTTATTGGCATTTCTTCGAACATGGTTGAAACTAACTGTGCGAAGACCAATGATGGGACCAGCCCAACACTTTACAGCCTGTCATAATTAAAATGTTTATGTGATGTTTATATGTTTGATTGAAAAATTCGGTTGTGATTACACGTGGAAGGAATGCGCCATTGGATATTTTGGGTTTGTATTATGTGGCATTCAATTACACAATAATGAATGGGCACTTACCTCGGATTTCGTATTCCTGCTAATTCCTATGCCTGAACCCTTTGTTCGTCGTTCATTTTGGTCATTTGTTGTTGGCTTGTCGAGGGTTTGCTCCATTGTGCTCTGAAAGTTTTGGTGGGCAACTTTGCTGTGAGTCTTAGGCATGCCTCTGGTTGTTTCCAGTACTGGCTCCTTGTTGTGTGCGTGGTTGCTCTTAAACCTTGGTTCGTTGGCAGTTGTGGTTTGCCCTGTAGCCGCCTGGGTAAGTGATACTTCTATTGTGGTTTGTTTTCCTTCTACTGTTGGTTCAACAGGCCACCGTATTTCAAGTTTTGTGCTGGTATTTCTCGTTCTGGTTGGCAACTTAGTGATTGGCTTGTCTCCAGGCTCAATTTGATGGCATTCTTTCGTCCTCGGCTTAAAACGCAGGTAGTCTTCCTTCTCTGTTTCAATTTGTGATTCTCTTTCCACAGCTTCTGACTTGGTTTTCTCCTTCATCGTTGCAGTTAGTCAGAACTTTGGGTGGAATGTCTGTCTTCGGCTCTCACTGCAAATTCTCAGGTAAAGTGGATGCAATTTCCATTGGTTGTTCTCTCCAGGCTCTGTACTTTCACTTCGGCAACATTACATTTGCTAACACCTGTGTGTCATTTGTTGTACAGGTGTTGAGGGTTTGCGGTTGGAGGTCTCGACACTGTATGCCTCGGTCTGGTCTAGTAGGCTCTGCTTCTTTGTATTTTCTTCAGTCCTCGGTCTGGTTTCAATTTAGGCTGTCTAGTCGTATGACTCAATGCTTGTCATTTGACTCACGTTGTGAGTGATGCTCTATCGTTTTGAGGTTTGGACGTCCACTGTTTCGTTGATTGCCATCTTCTGTATGTGGATGCAATTTTCTCTCGAAACCCTCACCTAGGGTTTTTCATTCAAGGGTCTGCGTGTCTATAGGTGTGTATGAGTAGGTGTTTGAAGCCCTCATTTAGGGTTTGTCGTTCATGGTTTGAACATTTACGGCTTTGTTTTTATAGTACCACTATGTAACTATTATACACTAGAGTTTGTAATTTTGAAAGAGAAAATCCTTCAGGACAATATAATGGGATTTGGTTTTGATTTATCTGAATGACATTTTCTTTTGGTTTACTCCGAATGCTTGGCCTGAACTACAGTTATGATTCTTCAGTTTTGCTTGTGATTATATGAACGTGCATGAACGCTGTAGATACGCTGGTAATTTTGTATGACTGTCAATTTATATGTATGGTGGAAGTTTTCGTTCGGCCCTGTGTGCTTGGCCTGTACCGAAACTGTTTGTATCACTCTTGGTCTATCTTCATTGTTTGCTACAAATGAATTATAAACCCTCGTATTGTATCTGTTCTTCTGTCTCGTTATGAGAACTGGTTCTTTCTCTCAGGAAACAAAAAAAAGGAATTAAACTCAATAATCTGTATACAGTAGGTTTTTTGTTAAGATGTTTTTCAATTGGAAAACACAATTAAGTACAGTAGAACATATAGATGGACAAAACTTAGTTTCTCTGTTATTGTTATTATTCAAGTGTGAGAGGTACTGAACCCCTTACATGATTTGTCCTGTTACATTTATATGTTTCTTGTTCCAGTTAATGAAACTGTACAGTTGCTTTTCAGTTATATACTTTACAGTTACATGGTTATTAGTCATTTGTTCTATCCTTATGACAAGATTTTCCTTTTAGACACATTTGTATTTTTCTTTTTAAAATAATAGGACAATTATTAATCCATGACTTATTAGCAACAGACAAACAAATAACCCTAACTGATCAAACTACCCTTGACTAATTTAGAAATTAAGATAAAAATAAAAATCCTACCTCCTATTCTGTCAACTAACATAAAGACAAATAAAAAGTTAACTCAACTCTTCGACCTGGTAGAGACCGACACCTGGTCATGGTGCCTGAGCTGGATGCTCCTGCATCAGGCTCCCGGGCAAAAGAAAATCATGACTCCGGTCCATGAGCTCCTCAACTGAAGAACCTGTCTGCTCAATCTGCCTGGCATCAAGCCACGAACTGTCCTCAATAGGACGGTTCTTCCACTTGACTAGGTATTGCAGATACTCCTTCCACTGAGTTCGTTTGGCCACCTGAGTGTCGAGAATGTGCTCAATCTCGGGAGGCTGAACGTAAGGCATCTGTCTCATCCAAGCTTCTCCTCCATCCTGGGTATTCCATGTAGGCCACATGGTTCCGTCTTCTTCCTTCTCTTCTGGGTCAGCCGTGTAGGGAAACAGATCTGCTACATTAAAGATAGGTGAAATGCCTATTCCGGGTGGCAATTGTATCTCATAGGCATTTTCCGAAAATTTCCGAAGGACTTTGCAGGGTCCTATCTTTTTATACTTTAACTTATTGTATGTACCCCTAGGGAAGCGTTCCTTGCGCAAATGTACGAGGACTTCATCTCCCACATTAAACTATACTTCCCTTCTCTTCAAATCTGCTTGTTGTTTATACTTTAGGCTGTTGTCCTGTAATTTGATTTTTACCTGCTCATGCAAATCTCTCATTGCGTTAGCAAAATCTTCTCCATCTGTGCTTCGCCTTTCTTGCAGTCCAAGATCCCGCAACTCATGCACTCTGCGAGGATGCATGTCGTACATGATTTGAAATGGACTGAAGCCTGTGTTGTGGTTAGGTGAGTTGTTATAAGCGAACTTTGCCTATGTCAGCACTTGATCCCACATCCGTGAATTCTATCCAACCAGGCTTCGTAGCAGGTTTCCTAGACTCTTGTTTACAACTTCTGTTTATCCATCAGTTTGCGGATGATAAGCAAAACTGTAACTCAACTATGTATCCATTTTCTTCCACAGGGTACGCCAAAAGTGTCCTGTGAACTTCACATCCCTGTCCGATAGAATAGACTTAGGCAACCCATGTAACCTGACAATCTTTGTGAAAAACAAGTGGGCCACGTGAGTGGCATCACTGGTTTTTCTGCAAGGGATGAAATGCACCATTTTTGAGAATCTTTCCACTACTACCATCACTGAGTCGTAACCTCGTTGTGCCTTAGGTAGACCTAAGACAAAGTCCAAGTTGAACGAGTCCCATGGTCTGCCTGGAACAGGTAACGGTGTGTACAGTCCTGTGTTTTAACTATGACGCTTCGCCAACTGGCACACTCTACATCTGGCCACAAATCATTGCACATCCCTTTGCATCTTTGGCTAAAAGTAGAAATGAATGAGCTACTCGCGTGTCTTGTCCATGCCAAAATGTCCAGCCAGACCTCCACTATGCTTCTCCCGAATAATATTCTCCCTCATCGAGCAGTCAGGTATGCATAGCTGTTCTCCCTTAAACAGTAGTTTCTCCTGTAGGTTGTAATCCAACCATGGACTGTTATCTCTCACCAAGGGATTCTGACATGCCTCATAGGCCTCCTTAAAATCTGTATCAGTCTGGTATAAGTCTTTTAAGTGCTCAAAACCCAGCACTTGTACAGTGCTTTCCTACAAAAGTAGAGCTCTCCTACTTAGTGAATCCGCCACCTTGTTGGCCTACTCGCTAATATGCTTCAATACGAAGTTGCAACTCTGAAAATACTCCACCCATTTGGCGTGTTTGTGGTTCAACTTGTGCTATTGCATTACATACTGTAATACAAAATTATCTGAAAACAACACAAATTCGTTTCCCAACAGATAATGCCTCCAGTGTTTTAATGCCTGTATAACAACACAGAACTCCTTATCATACGATGAATATTTCTGTCAACTTTCATTTAGCTTCTTGCTGAAAAATGCTATGGGCTTACGCTCCTGGCTGAGTACAGCTCCAATAGCCATACCGCTAGCATCACTGTGAACCTAAAAAAGCTTCTTGAAATCTAGCAATCTCAGGATCGGCCTCTCAGTGATCTTTCTCTTTAATAATTGGAAACTTCTCTCCACTGCATTTGTCCATCGAAAAGGCTGACTCACCTTTTTAATGGTGTCCAACATAGGTGGACAAATTTCACTAAAGTTCCTTATGAATTTCCGGTAAAAACTCGCTAGTCCATGAAAGCTACGTACCTCGAATAAATTTTTTGGAGATAGCCAATTAACTATTGCCGCAACCTTCTTCGGATCCATCTTCAGTTCATTTTATGCTATTACAAAGCCCAAATAAATCAATTCCTTCTACAGAAAGGTACATATCTTCAAGTTTATTAGCAGTTTATTCTGCTGTAATTTTTCCAGCACCTTCTGTACATGTTGAAGGTGTTCTTCCCTTGTCCTGCTGAAAATTAGTATGTCATCCAGGTACACTATCACAAATTTCCCAATGTACTCCTTCAGCATCTCATTCATCAACCTCATAAATGTACTGGGCGCATTGCTTAGTCCAAATGGCATGACCAGCCATTCGTACAGTCCCTCATTCGTCTTAAAGGCTGTCTTCCATTCATCCCCCTCTCGTATCCAAATCTGATGGTACTCACTCTTCAAGTCTATCTTAGAGAAATATGCTGCCCTGCTTAAACAATCCATCATGTCATCCATCTGTGGCAGTGGGAACCTGTACCGAATGGTGATTTTGTTGATGGCCCTTGAGTCTATGCACATCTGCCACTCTCCTCCCTTCTTGGGGGCGAGAACCGTTGGGACTGCGCAAGGGCTCAAACTTTCCCTTATCAATCCCTTGTCTAGCAATTCTTGTACCTGCTTCCTAATCTCTTCATTTTCCTTAGGGCTCATTCGGTATGCCACTTTGTTTGGAAAACTGGCTCCGGGTATGAAGTCAATATGATGACTTATACTCCTTTTGGGGGGTAATTTGTCTGGCAAGTCATCCACCACTATATCCGTGAATTCCTGCAACATCTGCTGGATTTCTGTAGGTAAATCTGATACCTCTGTATGCAAAAACACTATCCTCAACTTGTTTTAGAAACTGTTTTCCACTAACCAACAATGATCTTGGTTCACTTGTCCCTGTTGTCCCTTCTTCTTTGATGGGCACAAGCATATGCTTGATTTCATCCTTGAAAAACTTATAACAGTTCGTCAATCCATCGTGTACCACTTTCCTGTCGTACTGCCAAGTTCTGCCTAGTAGTATGTGACATACATCCATCGACATGATGTCACAAATGACTTTATCCTTATATCTGCCTATTTGAAACTCCACCTCGCACTGTTCATCCACCAGCAACTGATGGCCTTTTTGCAGCCATGAGACTCTCTAAGGGTTGGGATGTTTCAAGTGCTTCAATTCCAACTTTTCTACCATCTCTGTGGACACTAAGTTATTAGTACTACCACTGTTAATAATTAACTTACAACACTTACCTTATGACTTACAAACTGTTCTAAACAAAGCCTTCCGCTGTGTCTGTTCAGTGACCTCCTTGACTGGTTTTAACAACACCTTGTGCAGCACCAGGGCTTCCCCTGTCTCTGGAGCATTTTTTGCTTCTTGGGGAGGTGCCGCTGCTTCCTCTGGTTGTGCAACGTATGTGCCCCACTGTCCAACTTGATCTTCCTCTGGACATTCAAACGATCTATGTCCCCATTTATGACACCTGTAACATTGATAACCAGCCCCTCTTCCTCGGCCATTTCCCCTGCCTCGCTGGGATGACCTACTGCCTCTCGCATTATCACCTCTGTCTGCTAATCCAGAAGTTCTACAACTGCTACCTTCCTCATTACTACTAGTAGTCCGCCCTCTGCCATATGATTGGCCTTTTCCCCTGCATGCTCCTCATCCTCTTCAGGCATTCTGCCTTCTAGTAATTTTCTCTTCAGCTTTCATCACACTCTGATACGCTTCTTTAGTGTTCTTTGGAGATAAAATACTGATTTCATCTAAAATTTCTAATCTTAACCCATTTACATACCTGGTTGTTCTTTCCGCGGTATCCTCTATATATCCGGCTTGCAAGTTCACTCGATAGAACTCCTTCATGTACTCCCTTACCGTCATTCCTTTCTGTCTCAGATTTTGCACTTTCCTGTGTAGTGCAATCTGATAATCTTTCGGCAGAAATCTACCCTTCAACTTGGCCACCATCCTTGACCAGGTTTTAATAAGCATCTTGTTCAATCTCTTTCTCTTTGTCTGGACACTATCCCACCACAGGGTTGCGTGTCCCTTCAATTTCGTTGCAACGAACCTAACTTTGCAGTCTTCGCTGACTTCCTCACACTCGAAATACTTATACATCTCGCTGATCCAATCCAATAAAACCTCTATGGATAGGCTGCCATCATAGGTTGGAAGTTTTGGTTTGGGTTTACTGCTTGCCACTAAAACAGACCTCAACAATCTCACTTCTGGGGTCTCACCTTCTGGTCCATCTGTTGCTGCTTCAGTTTCCTCTTCGCTGTCATCACCTACCTCCGGGTCTCTTCTTCTCCCTGCCTCCACTACCTCCAAACGGGCAGCAAGAATTCTGATCTCCTCTCTCAGTCCTTCCTTTGCTATCCTTCAAACACCTCTGCCATGACCTCGCCTTCCTCTTTCCATGTCTTCAATCAATTTAACCTGCTCTAATACCACTTTGATGGGACCAGCCCAACACTTTACAGTCTGTCGTAATTAAAATGATTATGTGATGTTTATATGTTTGATTGAATAATTCGGTTGTGATTACACGTGGAAGGAATGCACCATCGGATATTTTGGGTTTGTATTATGTGGCATTCAATTACACAATAATGAATGGGTACTTGCCTCGGATTTTGTATTCCCACTCATTCCTATGCCTGAACCCTTTGTTCATCATTCATTTTGGTCATTTTCTATTGGCTTGTCGAGGGTTTGCTCCGCTGTGCTCTGCAAGTTTTGGTGGGTAGCTTTGCTATGAGTCTTGGGCGTGCCTCTGGTTGTTTCTAGTACTAGCTCCTTGTTGTGTGCATGGTTGCTCTTAAACCTTGGTTCGTTGGCAGTTGTGGTTTGCCCTGTAGCCGCCTGGGTAAGTGATACTTCTATTGTGGTTTGTTTTCCTTCTGCTGTTGGTTCAACAGGCTGTCGTATTTCAAGTTTTGTGCTGGTATTTCTCGTTCTGGTTGGCAACTTAGCGATTGGCTTGTCTCCAGGCTCAATTCGATGGCATTCTTTCGTCCTCGACTTAAAACACAGGTAGTCTTCCTTCTCTGTTTCAATTTGTGATTCTCTTTCCATAGCTTCTGACCTGGCTTGCTCCTTCGTCATTGCAGTTAGTTGGAAATTTGGGTGGAATGTCTATCTTCGGCTCTGAATACAAATTCTCAGGTAAAGTGGATGAAATTTCCATTGGTTGTTCTCTCCAGGTTTTGTACTTTCACTTCGGCAACATTACATTTTCTAAAACCTGTGTGTCATTTGTTGTACAGGTGTTGAGGGTTTGCAGTTGGAGGTCTCGGCACTGTATGCCTCGGTCTGGTCCAGTAGGTTCTGCTTCTTTGTATTTTCTTCAATCCTCAGTCTGGTTTCAATTTAGGATTTCTGGTCGTATGGCTCAATGCTTGTTGTTTGACTCACACTGTGAGTGATGCTCTATCGTTTTGAGGTCTAGACTTCCACTGTTTCGTTGACTGCCATTTTTTGTATGTGGATGCAATTTTCTCTCGAAACCCTCACCTAGAGTTTGTCATTCAAGGGTCTACATGTCTATAGCTGTGTATGAGTAGGTGTTTGAAACCCTCACCTAGGGTTTGTCGTTCATGGTTTGAACATTTACGGCTTTGTTTTTACAGTACCGCTATGTAACTATTATACACTGGAATTTGCAATTTTGAAAGAGAAATCCTTCAAGAAAATATAATGGGATTTGGTTTTGATTGACCTGAATGACATTTTCTTTTGGTTTACTCTGAATGCCTGGCCTGAACTATAGCTATGATTCTTCAGTTTTCTTGTGATTATATGAACATGCACGAACACTGGTAATTTTGTATGACTGTCAATTTATATGTATGGTGGAAGTTTTCATCTAGCCGTGTGTGCTTGGCCTGTATCAAAACTGTTTGTATCACTCTTGGTCTATCTTCACTGTTTGCTACAAATGAATTATAAACCCTCGTATTGTATCTGTTCTTTTGTCTCGTTATGAGAACTGGTTCTTTCTCTCAGGAAACAAGAAAAAGGAATTGAACTCAATAATCTGTATACAGTAGGTTGTATGTTAAGATATTTTCAATTGGAAAACACAATAAAGTACAGTAGAACATACAGATGGACAGAACTTAGTTTCTTTATTATTTTTATTATTCAAGTGCGAAAGGTGTTGAACCCCTTACATGATTTGTCCTGTTACATTTATATGTTTCTTGTTCCAGTTAATGAAACTGTATAGTTGCTTTTCAGTTACAGACTTTACAGTTACATGGTTATTAGTCATTTGTTCTATCCTTATGACAAGATTTTCCTTTTAGACACATTTGTCTTTTTCTTTTTAAAATAATAGGACAATTATTAATCCATGACTTATTAGCAACAGACAAACAAATAACCCTAACTAATCAAACTACCCTTGACTAATTTAGAAATTAAGATAAAAATAAAAATCCTACCTCCTATTCTGTTAACTAACATAAAGACAAATAAAAAGTTAACTCAACTCTTCAACCTGGCAGAGACCGACACCCGATCATGGTGCCTGAGCCGGATGCTCCTGCATCAACCAAGGAGGTGACTTTGGATTCTTTGGAAATCCCGGATTAGCCTGCAGTGTTTTGAAATTTTCTCTGGTACAAAGCCTAAATGAATGTTATAAATAATAATGAGGAACTTATTAGAACTAGAATAATCTCAAATTGGTGGGTGGGGAGCCACGTGGTACGAATCTAATTTTTTAAATTTATTAAAAGTAATGGACCATTTTGATAAATAAAATTTTCTTATATATAAATGAATGTTATAAATAATATTGAAGAACTTGTTAGAATTGGAATAATCTCAACATGGAGGAACTTATTAGAATTGGAATAATCTCAAATCCCTAGGAAATTGGTGGGTGTGGAGCCACGTGGCACAAATCTAATTTTTTTAATTTATTAAAAGTAATTGACCATTTTGATAAATAAACTTGCTAATATATAAATGAATGTTATAAATAATAACAAGGAATCTATTGGAATTGGAATAATCTCAAATCCCTAGGAAATTGGTGAGTGGGGAGCCACTGACACGAATATAATTTTTTAAATTTATTAAAATTAATGGACCATTTTGCTAAAAAAAAATTCTTATATATAAATGAATGTTATAAATAATAACGAGGAACTTATTAGAATTGGAATAATCTCAACAAGGAGGAATTTATTAGAATTGGAATAGTCTCAAATCCCTAGGAATTTGGTGGGTCCACGAATTTAATTTTTTAAATTTAATACAACGTAATGGACCATTTTGCTAAATAAAATTTTCTTATTAATGAATGTTATAAATAATAATGAGGAACTTATTAAAATTGGAATAATCTCAGCATGGAGGAACTTATTAGAATTGGAATAATCTCAGGTCCCTAAGAAATTGGTGGGTGGGGAGCCACTTGGCACGAATATAAATAATAATGATGAACTTATTAGAATTGGCATAATATCAACATGGAGGAACTTATTAGAATTGAAATAATCTCAATTCCCTAGGAAATTGTTGGGTGGGGAGCCACCTTGCATGAATATAATTTTAAAATTTATTAAAAGTCAATACAACCTACCAAATTCTATAATACACTACAATCTTTGATAAACATTAAGAAGAAGCATATGATGAGCATAATTCCTTGATAATCAATTTAAGCCCTCAACTAAAAAAAATTAATATATATGCCCATCACTGAAATATATAATCAAATATTTTCAATAAATATATAAAAATTTATATAAAATTTATATTTACACCATATAACAATTCTCAATAAATATATAAAAAAATAGTATTTAAGCATAAAAATATTTATTGTAATGTAAGAAGAACATCCAAATTAATATCTATATGAGAGATATGCGATGCACCTTTTCTCTTTATTTGTTAAAATATGCATATTTAAAGAAAAAATTAAACTTAAACCATTTTTTATTATTATTTAAAGTTTATTTTCATTTTTGTTCCTATCATTAGTTAAGATGTTGTTTTTACTTATGTATATTGTAATTTAAATCTATTATAATTTTTTTTATCTACTTAGAATAACTAAAAATTAATTTTTTTTAAATTTAAGTTAATAATTATTTTAAATAGATGAAGTATTAAATATTAATAATATTACAATATTCAATTATAATAAAAGTATGAAAACGATGGTTTCACCATATTTTAGAACAATTAAATATTTATTTTATATTTTTGTGATAATTTTGGTTAATATTCCTGAGTGAAAATCAATGTAATCATGTTATTTTTAATGAAAAACAAGCTTGAAAATTGGGACATAGATTCCAGAGTTTGAGAAAGGAGAATGCTTTGGATTAGAAGGAAGTTGATTTGTTTTATAAAAACTAAAGGGAGGCTCGTAGGCATCTCTTAAATGGGTTAGTTAAATCAAATTAATTCAGGAGAAGAAGAGGACAGAGAGTCCACACTCTCTTCAAGTGAAATTACAAAGTAGAAGAGGAAAAAAATTAAAGAAAATGATCGGTTGTGTTGGTAGCACTGACAAGCCAAGTTAACTGACATGAAAATGGATGAGGAAGTTGGCACAATGACATTCACACGATCACTAGAATGGAGAACCACTGCAATTGAGTGAAAATAAAGAGAAAATTCAATCTTAAGGGAATAGTGGGAACGGGAGCAATGCGAAGAGCTCTGCAAATGGACAATATACTCTGCCATAGAAGAAGAAAAAGGAAAAATCCAAGTGCAACAGAGAAGGGAAACTACAAGCTCGAGTGTTGCAACAGGAATTGAAGAGAAAACTAAGCCATTGGTTGAGCATTGGAAGACTAGAAGAGCATCTCTTAGTTGAGAGTAGTAGTCTCTGGATTCCCTAATTGGCTGGAAGGTGGAGATGGTTTAATCTATGGATTCCCTTGACAGTTGGGGTGGAGGCCTATCTCTTGGATTCTTAGTAGGAAGAGTTTTGAAGCTTCCTTGCTTGTTTCATGGTTTATTTACAGTGTATTCTGGATTCCAAGGCTTGGGTGGAACCATTGTGTATAGTTATTGAGGGTGGAGGTGCTTTACCTCTGGATTCCCTATTTTGGTTGGTGGGTGGAGACTAGGAGGTCTCTAGATTCCCTATTTCAACTTTTGGAAAGAATAGTTGGTGGGCGGAGGTGGTTTACCTTTGGATTCCCTTATTTGGCTGGTGGGTGGACACTGGGAGGTCTTTGGATACCTTGTTTCAGTCCATGGAAAGAATAACTACTGGGTGGTTGGGGTTTATCTTTAGATTCCCTCTCTCATTTGATTATATTGAGTAGTTGGTGGGTGGAGGTGTTTGGGCCTATGGAATCCCTATTTCAACTAACAACATTGGTTATATCCCTTGTGAAATCCTCCTCAAGATATGAAATCTAGTGCAGGGATGATTGACTACAATAAAGGCCACAATACAAACCAATCTAAGGTTAGGTGGAGAGTCATTGTCCCAATCTCAATTGCCAAGCTTATTTTATAAGATAAGTATTTCCTAAATCTCTTATATATATCGATGTTATGCATATGGTTAAGGTGCTGATGCAATGCCTTGTTGATGCTAATTCTTGTGTGAATGGATAATTCCAAATCCTGTGCAATTCCTAAATAAGGTTCAAGTCCTAAATGGTGAAAATTTCAATTCCGCTCCTTGAACTTGAATATCATAGTCTAGCTATAGTGGTAATGAGTTATTTACCTCACAATCAAGGAATTATGTTTTCCTTTGTGTTTTTGTGGATGAATGGGTGAATTCTGGAATATGATACTGAGATTATTTATGCTAATTTAAAGTTCATAATGACATATGAACTACTGAGTTGATATGTGATGGTAGATGGAATTAATGGCCCGAGTTGACGAAAATGACTAAATCCTTGTTTTAAATAAATGTTATCTAAATATTATATGAAATTAATTTGTGTACCAAGCCTTGGTATCATTGTACATCCCTTGGTATCATCTTATTTAGCTTAGGAAGGATATCTTAAGGCCAAGCTACAAGCATGTTTACTTAATTTACACATCTAAGCCTGATCTGTTATGTAAACTTGAAGGTGATGGAAAAATTTGCAAGTAAACTTTTATGTATTTTTGGCAATGGATCAGTTTTCAAAACACATAAAATAAAGGTTTTAAAACTTAGTTAACAACATAAACAGAGACAAATATACCATATCAGAAACACATAACAAAAAAAATGATAAAGGAGTTCACTCCTCCCCTGGGCTACATCTCCTGGTCCAGCTTCCAATGTTGGGCCTCTTTCATTAAGTGCTCAAATTTGTGTTTACATGGATTTACAGTGCTCAAAATGTAAAAATTATGTCTCCAATGGCTTCATAATAGTCAAAAACCCCCATCTGGGCTCTTGTTGGGCTCAATTTGGCAAAAAACAGAAGAAGTTTTGCTCTCCACAAGTTTTTATGCTAACTGCTTTACAAAGTGGACTGTATTGCTAATGGTTCTATGAATTCCACATTTCCAAGGCACGTTGAGTGCCAATTTCTCCTAGCACTGGAAATATTCCTACTGGTTTGGGTGCATTTTGTTGCACCATTTAAATGTCCAATAAGGCCTGTAGGTGGAAAATATTGGCCACATGGGGCCATACGCCTAGGCACTGGGACTAATCACCCGCCCCTCTCAACATAGCCCCCACCTCTTTGCTTTCGGTTCTATGTGATTCCATAAAAGCAGGGAAGTTCCCCCAAACTTCCCGCCTATCTGCCAAAAACTTTCATGTGACGACATGTGGTTCCATGGCACCGTGGTGACCGTGGGCTAGGCTTAAATTGTTAGCCTGCCATGATTGTTGCCGCTTCAACATATTGTTGTTGTCTAGTGGGTATTTCATATGGATCCCTGAACCTTGGGTCTGGGCTAAGCTTGATCCCTTGGCTCTTGTTTCCTACAGTCCCATGGTGGTAAGGTGATCGAGGGCCAAGGATTAGCCTCGACCTCGTCCCCCAACATCGAACTATATAAACTTTAAATAGAGTTTTGCGACTACGTATTAATAAGTAACATTTGCGATGTTATGGTAGAGAGTTGTGTTTCCACTCCATAGATCTCACATTCGAATCTCCCGGAGACCCGTTTGGCCATAACAAAAAAATTTTGACCCCCGAGGTGCCACGTGACAGCCCATGACAAGGCCACATGGCATCGCACTATTGGCCCAAATAAAATCTCAAACACCAATCAAATGCACCCAAAATGAACCAATCACATGAGGCTACTTGGAAGCCTATCATTGGCCAACGATGTCGAATCATTATGCCCAATCAACAATACTGCAACCAACCTACAATTTTTTTCATGTCTGCGAAAACAATCAAAACGTGATATCGCAAGCATATGATATTAGTTTTGAGCGATTCAAGTTACGTTGGATTCAAGTCATCGGGATATACGCTTTGGTGTAGGTTTTAATAAATTTTGAACAATTTGAATTTTGAGCAATTTACTGATCCTTCAGATCAAAGCCAGTGTGGGTTGAGGCTTAGAAGAGATACTTTATTATTCATATACATGCATAGGCATGTATATGAACACATACACACACACAGTTGATAAGGGTTAGAATTGAGCCTTTACAAATTTCATGAGGGGTAGCTTCAGTGCCACACACAGACATATGCATAGGTCTATATATACTCATAGATTTGAAGGGGTTTTCCATTTTTTAAGCATAGGAGGAAGAAACAAAGGCTTGGGAACAACTAGTGGTGTTTATATGTATACATATATACATTTTGTGTGGGGATGGAAACTTGAATTTTGGAGGATTGGGCATAAGCCCTTAAATCCATATGATTAAGCATTAAGATCGAGCACCAAGAGCAAAGGTCAACCAATTATAACCATAATCATATATGAATATATATAAGTATAAGAACGAAGGATATGGCAGAAATGTGCTACACAACCACCCTCCCCTCTTGATGTCATGAGGGAAGGGGGGCTCACTCAATTTAATAGCTATTGTTAGATCAGAGGAATTTGTGAGGGTAATTAGATGAGGGCCATGGAACCATGATGGTGGAATAGTATTACATGAACCCGTAACACCTTGTGGAATCATGAGGAGTGAGGAGGTTGCACATCTCAATTTACACAATTGATTTCCCGCATCCTCTTCGCCATTGGATGGAACTTGGTGAGCTAGTCGAGGTTGGGTGAGTTGGCCAAGTCCCAAAATTGTTTATAATGAGAAATTGTCATTTCTAAGGGACAAAATTAAAGGGGGATAATTTTCACGTGGCGCATAATGTGTGTGAAGTGGCAATATGGTGCCATGCTGGTGTGCCATGAGGAACACAAAAAAAATTGTTATGAAATCCAAAGTGGGCCTTTTCCGGGTGACACGTAACACTCCTAGAGGTGGTCACATGGTTTGGTGACATCATGCAGACATTAGTCCTAGTCAAAGGTTTTACTGCAGAACAAAATTATGATTTCACCCAACTAGGCCTACACTCACCACCAAGGAAGTCGAGAGGGGATTGCCAGTCGGGGGTCGGGCCATTTGGGCCTAGCGAGTGAGTCAAGTAGTCAGGCTAGTCAGGGATGGAACTGTGATTATAAATCATATGTTTGTATTTTCCACCGAGTATTCGACTTCCAACTAAAAGGTGGAATGCATCATTCCACATGGCCAACTACAAGGTGGAATGCATCATTCCACATGGATTTGTCCATGGTGGCAGAACAACCACATCAGTGCCTTACAGGGAGCCATGAGGGAGACACATGGGGTTCATTATTGATGTGGTAATGCTTTTAAATGGTTTAGCTTAAAATGGACATATTTCTCAATTTGTAAGTCATATTGGGATGAAATTTATATCACGGGAAACATATCGACAAGATGAATGTTGAGGCGATGTTTACTTTGTGTTTTAAGAAGTTTGAGAAAGGTCAAAATTTTGTGACCCCGTTTCTATGACTAGACTATAGAGGTCGGTTCAACATAATAAATTTCTCCTTCCACCCTTAGTGTGGGCTATGGGTGGTAAGGGGGTGTGTTAATTTTTTTATCTATAAATATGTATATAAATTTATGTTTTTCAATATTTCCTTTATTTAAAAATATGTATAATCAACATTTAACATCTTAACCCTCTGACCCGCCCAAAAGTCTCATTTGAAACACATAAATGTGTAAAATAGATGAAGTTTTATATGTCATTAATATGGTAAAGATAAGAAATTCTAAGGAAGTTATATTTCTTCAATGTGCTCAAGCTATAAGAGTGATAAACTTTTGTTTCTTCAATATATTCTAACATATGAGGGTCTGAAGTCTCGCTCCAAGCTTCAACGCACGCCTCTTTCTAGGGTAAAATGCATTCCATTTTCTCTTACCCCAATCCCTCATTGAATTATTTCATTAATAATTCAAATTATTTTAATGGTTAAATATCAATTTTGTTGTTATTGACTAAATTCCTATCCCTACTTGCATTAATTCATTTCTTTCCTCACAAAACCTCTTCTTACTCTCACCTTCTTCTAGTACCAATTTTACTCTTGTTCAATTGTAATAAACTTGATTTTTCTAAGTTTATACCTTCTTACTATTTATTTTGAGAAAGGTGTTGAATTTACCATGGTATTCGAATATACTTTATATAAGATTTTCATTATTTTATTTATTATGAACCATATGCCCACACATAAGGTTGAAGAGATTTAGCAAGAGTATGGTAGAATTCCTTGTCATGCAAATCTTCCTAAATCAAACTTTTGAAAAAAAATACTTTCAAATTAACAAGCATCTTAATGATAAACTTGATGTTGTTATTTTACAGTGGTTATGGATACTTATAATTATGAATTTCATCTTCTCATATTTCTTTTATGTTCTTCATATAAACATATATCTAAGAATATGATTAATGCCATCACTAACTTATTAACCAAAGGCATTAACACTTCATATTTAGACCCATTCACAAAAAAAAAATAACTTATTCATGATAACCCTCAAACTTTGAAGATTTATGGGCAATCAAAACTTCATAAAAAACACATCCCTTTATATGTATAGTAATTTTTATTAGAGCCACCATTTATGCCTTAGCTCATTTGCTAACTAATAAAATTCAAGCTTTCATTGGTAAAACTCCCTTGTTTACCAAAGATTCTTCTATATTCATTCAATCAACTAGTACTCATCACCTTGATAAATAATACATCATGGTTAGTTTTGATGTCACATCTTTATTCACCAAAATTCTAATTCTGAAATCCCTTGACCTTGTTTCCAAATTTTTACACTGTGAAACCCTTCCGCTTTCTCACCACATTAAATTCATTATTGAAGTCCAAAAGGAATAATGTATTCCCTTTCTATATTTCCTCATCAATCATCAACCTAATTTTCCCCTTATCGATCGAGTCTACTAAAAATAGATCCATGTTGATTGATACCTTCACGGTTATTTTTACCACTATATAACTAAAAAATATATCATTCTAATGGATCTAATTACTTGAGCCATACAAATCTCTACCCTTCATCTACTTGCAAAATAAGATTCCCAACTTAATAACTCCCTTAAATATAATGGTTTCTTTACCTCCCAAATCAACAAATTGTTTCACTCATCCATTCACTTTGGACCTAAAAGTATCCCTTCCTCTAACCATCATCATCAATAATAATTTGTGTCGAGAGGCACTCTACAACCCAGTATAGGAATTTGTAGTGGACTGAGCTGTAGATTATGATCTAGGTATACAAATAAATACTATAGAGAGGAAAGACAAATTACGAACAATTACAACCCAACGACAATTTATTGATAAAATATCAATATCTATTAAATTTCTATAATGACTAATATAAATATATTAAATTTATATGCATTATAAATAAAATTAAAAGAACCAACATAGATCCATCTTAACTTTGTATCTACCAAGTGTCAAGAAGGATTAAATATCTTGAGGTGCAAACATTTCATCAATTTTTTCACTTAGAGATAGGTTTGCATCTTGAGACATTTGATCCTTCTCCATGCTTGGTAGATCTAAGGTTAAGATCGATCTATGATATTTCTAAAATATTAGCTAAAAATAATATAAAAATTAGTTTTAAACCTCATAAAAGTCTCAAGTATATTTTTAAATCCACTAAGGATTTAATTCTAACCCTATTTGAAGTTAAGGGGTTTATTAAATTCCCTACTCTTGCGGGAAATTCTACATTCGCTAAACAAGTAGTTCTATCAAAAAACCATATTAAAGAACATATCATTAACACTATTCATGGCCACACACATGATTATATCATCACAAAACACTCCCATAATTCAAAATATTTATGTTTTTAATACATTTGTGGTTAGGGTTGGTAGAGTGAGAGATATATTATCCATATGTTCTATCTAGAATGTTACTAAATTTATGAGGAACTCAAATAGAACAACAACATTCCTTTCTTTGATTTTTTAATCACCAAGAGAGAAGATGGAACCTTAGGACACCAAGTTTTTAGAAATAAATACACATTGAAAGGTACCTTTACACTAACCCTCATCGCCACCCCTCTCATAAAACCAGGATCCTGAATAGATTAGCTATGAGAGCTCTAAGGATATTAGATAATGAAAACATTTATAAGTAAATAAAAATTTGATCAAGGTATCTATGAATATTGGATACAAGGAGAAGGTCTTCAAGAAATCCATCAGAAATGCAAAAATAAGAGGATCCCACTCACTAGACTCTCAGCCCCCGAGCAAGAGAACTTATCTAATTTATATCTAGGGGGTTACTGATAGAATTGTAAGTGTGCTTAAGAAGAAATAAATTATTATTGCATTCAAACTTATGGAACCATTGGTCATAAAATGAAGTTTTTAAAAGATGACATTGACCCACATCGACTCAAAGGAATCTATGGATTTAAGTGCTCATGTGTAAAGTGTTGCATTTGAGAAACTACAATAACATTCCAGGTAAGAATGAAAGAACATGAAATGGACATCAAACACATACACATATTCATAACATCCCTTGTTGAACAATCCATCAAGATCAAGCGCCATGTCTTCCTTGAGAACACAAAGATTATTGCAAAAAAGATCACTATTTCAAAAGTCATTTCAAGGAAGCCATTGAGATTATCAATAACCCTCACAATCTAAGCAGGGATGATGTTCTTGAAGTGAGTAGAAGTTGAATTCCTTTTATCAATCTACTTACAGACACATGAGATCAATGCTTGACTCATATAACCTTTCATACTCTTCTCCTTTTCCTCCCTCTTGTGCATCCCATTCCTTCATTTTTTATTTTCCTCGCGTTAGCCCCTCCCATATTATCACTTGTTCCCTTTCCTTTCTCCTTATATTTAGACTTATCACTTCTCCTTCTCCTTCCCTTACCCTACTCGTTGTCACATTCTCTTTAAACTCATTGATCTTTGATCCCAACACTATTAATATCTTATTAGTCTTATACTTATATCTACATTGTTACATTAAGTTAACAATATAGCATTATAATTTAATATGATTTTTATTTCACTTTTTGAATTTGATCCCTTATATCACCCTTGTTTAGACTATAATATTAATAATAATATCAATACTAATAATCATGTTTTATTAATATAGTTTTATTTGTTTATTATTAATTATACTTCTAAACTAATATTAATAATTGTATTTCTAGGTGTTGTAGGTATCTTTCCTTAGTTTTCTGTGTTGCAGTCATCAACAAACACTATTGTAACAACCTTGGTTCATTTTCCATGTAAAAAAATAAATAATACCAAGGTCATGGGACATGTATTCCAAGCTAAATTTTGGGCAAAACATTCTAGTGTGGTGATCATTTGGTTATTATGGCTAAGGGGAAATTGGCAAAGCCAATGGAAAAGGATTTGAACAAGAAAGAGACGTTAATTCACATTTTATTTATGAAACTAATGGATATTAGGAGAAAAGGAAGGTGAAAGGTTACATGTTGCATGTGATGAGTAAAATGAAGGAAAAATAATGGAAATTGAATAAAATACAGGCCTCATTAATAAAAAGGCTTTTGAGGATCAATTCATGGCTTTGGTTAGTGGAGACTTTTATCATTTTTTGCATGGAGCTCTCTCTCTATTCTTTCTCTCTCATAATTTTGCACACGTAGAGCATTCTTGGATCACTCTAGTATTGGAGGAAAGAAAGGCAATGGAAGGACAAGGAATCAAAAGGGAAGAAAAGATCAAGAAAGGAATAGTTGGATCAAGCAGATACAATGGGATTACTTGTAGGTATCAAGTTGCATGTATAATTTCCTTGCTAGTTTTTGCATGCATGGTACATGCATGTGTGTATTTGGTTCTCATGCTACCCTTGGCATGGGCTTTGCCAGGTGTGATAGTGGCTTTCAGCCTGGCCGCTCTATTTCTAGATATCCATGGTGTGATGAGATTCTCTTACTTGGTTGAGTTGGATTACTGGATGGTTTCGAAACTGAGTGTGGTGGTCTTAGGAAAAATTACAAGGCCTAGGAATCATAGGACCGCTAAAGGTGGGATTGCGGTAAAGCATGGTTGTGTCTACCCTCGTTGGGCCTAAGAATCCTCAATTGGTAAATGACAGGATATACGATAAAACCTAGAGGGTTGAGATGGAAAACTTCCTCACAATTTAGGTGGATAAATTTGAAGGCATCCATGCTTGTATAGGCCTAGTGATTCCTAGACTCATATGTGGTGGGATTGTGGTAAATCTTGGTAGTGTATGCTTCTTGTTTGGGTCTAGGAATCCCTTGGTGGGATATTCAATAAATCTTGGTTGTATTGTTACTTGCTTCAAGCCTAGAAATCCTTGATGGGTTATGGCGGAATATGCAGTAAAGCCTGAGAATCATGGTCAGTTTTGTTGTAAGTCCCACATTCATGCCTGGAATATGGCACGAGGGTGATTGGATGAAACAAAGATTTGGTTTAGCCTAATCCATGGTTGGGTGGTATGTGGAAGTCCCTAACTTGGTTGGATTTTGCCCATGTTAATAAGACATTTTTTCGTCTTTTATTTTATGAGTAAATGTACTTGTTATTATGTGGCTTTAATGGTTGATCTATCACTGATATTATTCTAGTTATATGTTGGTTAGAAGCATGGTTTCATGACATATTTTAGTTATGGATCTTAACCTATTTTAATTAGTAAATGAATGACAATTGAATGCATGATCTAATAGATGTTATTATGACTATTATGAGAAGGCACTACAATTTCTTGGTGATTTTTAGATAAGTATCAGACCCTTATCTTCATATATGTATTTATAGCCTATAGATTACATGTTCACAATGTGTTCGATGAAATTTCTGTCATGGTTGGGCTTGTTTAGGTCAATTATTTGATCAAGTTTTGTGTTAGAGGCTTTGTGCTTGTGTCATTTATTGTTTTGGAAAGTTTCATCAAGTTTTGGGCATTGAACTATAGTCTAGACCTGGAAAAGTGGCTAAAATATTGTGGTAGGATGCGCAAAACTGGCTGAAAAAGACTATAGTCTCTCCCTTATAGGATTATGAGAGAAAATGGAGGCCTACAGTTGCATGGATGCAGGCTTGTGCATTCAAATAGGAGTTTTCTTAGAGAAAGAACAATCTGACTCAGGGTTTGGGCACCTAGAGGGGTGGTTTAGCTCCTGTGGGACACGTAGCTTCTGAAGAAGGTTAGTAAGGTTTTGGTTTTGTCGATTCCACTTCCTTAAAGTTATCTAGGATTTTGAGTCATGTCATAGTAACTCTTCATCAAATATTTACCCCGGTGGACCGATTAGCTTGGTTAAGTGTGGGAGGAGGGTGTTAGAGAGTGTTATCAGAGCATGGTTCAACACTTGGACTAGATGGGAAGAATCTGTTTTTCATGCATGTATGTAGGTTTTGCAATGGTGTTGACATGTATAAGTTGATGATGTTGTTGTTGGGATGTGTTTTTCATGAATGCATGTCAGTTTTATATGCATTTGTTATGCATGTGAGTGTCTATATGTTATTATGCATGCATTATCATGGTGAAGGTTGTCGTGCATGAGGTCGTTGTATGTAGTTTGTGTCATCATGATGTTGTTGGTATGTTATGAGGTTGATAGGTTTCCCAAGATAGAGCAGGAAATGCATATTATCGAAACAAGATTGCAGCATTGGACTTCAGGGTAAGAGCAAATCGTCATGCAGGTTCTTATGTTGGGTATAAAAGTTTCATGGTTGATGGTTGTTATATTCCTTGTGTCTATATGCATGTCTATCATCTATTTTTGTTGTGGTTACATGAACGATAGATCCTAGTTGATTAGTGTGGTCATGTGCATATGTGTCAGATAATCATGAAGGTTAGTAACTTATTGTTGTATGCATTGTAGTCATACACCTGATGATTATGGTTATTGCATTTAATATATTGATGTTATATGTATCGTGATAATATGGATTGTCTTGTGTAGGTGGTTGTGGTTATGGTATTTAGGTACGAATCAATATATTTGTGATATTGTGTCATACTAATCTGGATTGACTTGTGCAAATGTGATAGCCTCCCTTGCAATACATTGAGATATGATTTTGATTATGTCATCTATTTGGCTTATCTGACATGGTATGTTTACACCTTGTTTGAATGTTTTCTTTATTGCATGATATGAGTATGTGTTTATGAAACTTCTTGAAGGAATGATCTTGCTTTAAGATGGTTTCACTAACACAATATGTGTTGACACAACTGATATGTACTTGAGTGTAAGTGGGTGCTAGTTGTAGTATTGTGATTAATGACCGTGAGTTGACTGTTGAATAGGACATTGTTGTTAGTCTTGGTAAAGATTGATTTAAAATTAATAGACACAATGTCTTGATCTTTGGAACATATGATTGACATGTGTGAATAGTTTGAGGGACACATGCTTGGTATTAGCATGATAATGTAACCAATGATTTGTTTATATAACTAGTCGTTGGGTGATTTGATAGTACATAGTAAGACTCAATTGCAGCAAGGAAGAAGATAAAAGAAAGGAATTGGGAGAGAATCCCTTTGTCTATGTTTGGAAACCACAATTTCAAATGAATGAGTGCTTTGCATGAATACAATAAGTATTCTTAACCTTGATATCGTCTAACATTGTGTGCATATGTGCTATATTCTTGAACATGTATTTGATAGGTATAACAGTTGGTGTCTAGTTATAGCTAGATATGTCAAGGGAATTGGAGTCCCTTGAGAGATGATATATGTACGCGTTTAGTTACAAGGCAACATGCTTAACACAATAGGGTAAGGTAACTGGTATACTGTATATTTATTTATGCACTAACAATTATGTGTTTATGGCATTATGATGCAAGGATTGCATGGAAAAGGAGACTGCCATGAAATCTTGAAGAAGGCTCAGGTTTAACTTTCCCTTGGAATATTTGGGAACCCATGGGGATGGAATCATGGTTTTTGTTGCTAGTTTTGTGCCTTTCGTATTTTGTGATTTGTTTTAGCATGATTATGGGTTTTGATTGCCTCTGGTGCAAGGCCTTGCCACTTTGTTTGTGATTTCATATTACTATTGGTTTTCAAGATTTTTTTTCTTATTTGTTTCTTGTTCTTCCATTTTATGTTTTGAGGGTCATGGGAACTGGTTTGGGACAGAGGAAAGTTAATGGATCTTGGGGAGAGCTTAATGGAACCTAACAAGCAATGTAAGACCCGAACGAAGATTTGTGCATGAGTAAATGGAAATTGAAGGACATAGTATTATATTGGGTCCATTGGGATAAATAAATGGTGGTAGTCATCAAAAAGGTAACAGGAAAGGTAAATTAAATGCACTTGAGGCGTAAGATTCCATGGCTATGTTGGGAACTGTTGTTTTCAATATGTTTCATGTTGTGCATGGATAAAGGGAGTTCTCTTAACTTTGACCTTATGATATCTGGTAATTATGTTGTGATCATGATTATGTTGATATATATATATATATATATATATATATATATATATATATATATATATATATATATATATATATATATATATATATATATATATATATATATATATATATATATATAGATATGTCGTCATTTGTTAAGGTCATTAGGGATCATGATTGTTTTATACTAATGTTTGAATGTATGTATGTATGTTGTCATGTGACAAGGTTGTTAGGGATCATTCTTGTGGAGGAATGATGTCTTATGCAGGTGTTGGGGAAATTATATGTGTTATAATTCCAAAATTAAATTATCAATCTGGGACTTGTAAGCATCGAGGCACAAGTGTAGGTAACGCGGGATCAGAGCATCTAACCTAAACTAACATCATGAAATCTAAAACCTATTCCTAAATTAAGTATGGAATTTCTATTCCTAGTTTGAAACTAATCTATTGATAAAAACATTCTCAAACAAAGGAATAACTCTAATCAAATGATGCACTAATTAAAGCTTACTGAGAACTAATGCACGATATATTTAAATGAGTGCTACTTGATTCAAAATAACTCAACATGTAAAAGCCTAAAGCTAATTGCTCACACAACACAATTTATTAACAATCTGTCTTTAATTTCATAAACTACAAAATCAACAAATGCTTAACTATGATAATCACTCTATTCAACTTAAGAAATCATGACAGGCTTAATTGAAATCACACAACTCACGCTTCCAAAATAAATTCTACCAATCAACTAAAACAGAGAAATTTTGAGTACAGAACGCAACTACAGGAATCCTGAGTACAAAATGCGGCTACAAGAATCTTGAGTACAAAATGCAGCATGAGTACAGAATGCGACGTGAGTACAGAATGCAGCCTTGCGTGTACTCCACATCATAATCTATATTAACCTTGCAAACACAATGGGTTCAGGTGGCCTTTCATGTCCATGTGCTGCGGGTCTAAGCTCAATTCATAAAATGGGCACCAAGGCTACAACAATCTCTTCACCTTTTATTAATTCATTCAAAAACAGAGTTCAATGTATAACAATTGTGCTTCCTCTCCTACATAACTCCTCTATGTGTAACTTATAACTCTCTATCTAGTACTAAGCGACTGAAATATATACCATGATTTTACAGTTTGAGATCCTAAACTCAAGGATTTGATCTTAGCCATATGCCAACAAAATCAAAAAAATATATTTGAATTGATTTTTTCTAGAATTTGGTTATGTCAAATTTGTCTTAGGAAATCTCATGATCCATGCATAGCTTGATTGAGATCTCGAATATCTAACTATAGCTCCATATAGCTTGAAAAAGAAATGAATAAGTATTCAACCCAAAATATCAAAAACCGTGGCTGATCTGAAACTGTCAAACCCATAATTTATGTACTTAACCCGAAAACTATGTACCTGATTATGTACTTAAGATTCTGCTGACCATAACTTCTTCATGGTGACAAATTTTGACAAATGGTTTCTAAGTTACTTGAATGAGGGTACTTTAAACAAGCCCCATGTCTCAGACTCTTGAGATTCTTCTTCATTTTCTCACAAAATGATATTTTAATCTACGAGAATTATGTACTTAACCTGTAGCAACCAGTTTAATTGAATTATGAAGAATTTTAGCAATGGATCCCTCCAGAAAATGAACTTGGAAAAACCATCAATATAAAATCATAACATAGTCATCTCTAATCATTGAAAAGCTAATAAAACTGATGCTAATCAACCATGAAGTGTACGATATGAATTGGCTGCAAGTTGTGGAATTATGGTATGAAATGAGTTAAAAATATAGGAATTTAGGTCATGAATAGTGATATTGTATGGTGGCAAAAAATGGGCATATTTGAGGCCCAACATCTCCTGATGCCTATGGATTTGCATGTCCTCATGCAAACAAATCCCTTGCTCATTTACATATTCTTGACATTGTTTTGTAGATGTTGGTTCTTTGTGGAACAACATTGCTTAAATATTTAGAGGTGTTGGTTCTTGTGGAGCAACACTACTTGAATATTTGGAGGTGTTGGTTCTTGTGGAGTAGCACTCTTCACATTAACATATCATACTAATTTATAGAGAAATACAAATTGAGGACAAGAAAGGGATGGATGAGGAAGAGATGATGGATGAAATGAGGTGGTGATGGAGATGGTAAGTATGTGAATGGGTGCTTGCATACTCTGTCATCACGAGGCCAATGCTTATAGGTGGTTTTCCTTTATCATTTCATGGAAGTAATGAATTCATCCTCTAAATAGAATTCTAGGAGAAGACACTATAGAGACTTCATTTATTAATATACCATAAGGATTTTCTTTTAACATGGTCTTGTAATCAGAGTATAAGTATTTTTATTATGAGTGACGAATGGAAGGAAAACAGAAGGATAATTATTTATGAAAGATGAAATGCATGGAATGAGAAGTGGTTAATCATTAAGTTTCTTAAACCTTCTAATGAATTAGAGAATCTTAAGCCAAATTTTACCTCAAGTTTTACCTTTATTGTTGATGTGCTTGGTGTTGCAGGATGAATTGGAGGATGGAATGGCTGGAGCTGATTTGAATATTGATATGGTCTACTAAAGAAGGATGAAGAATGAACTAAAGGGCTGAAGGATGAACTAAAGGTCCCCTTCTCCCCCATGCCCGAGGAGTTGTATGTCCCCAAACAACTGAGGAAAGGTGACTGTTGTTGCAAATGATGGTCATATTTCTATATGGAAACCTTTACTGAAATAAATATATTGTTGCAAATGGAAATGGAAATGCTGATACAAAGATCCAAATTTCTTCAAATCTGTGTTGAGGTCACTAAACCATATAGGCTTCAACCGCTACACAACCATGTTCAATGTTGCATATGTGAATAAATGGTCTCGATGTCGAACATAAGAAAGAATCATTGGATTACTGACCATTGAAGAGTTCGTTAACCAATGCAAGATATCCCACCTTTGATGTTAATGGGAATCAAGACACTAGGTACATTCTACTAGCCATGAATGGATTTGTTTAAGTCAAATGGACTACAAAATTCATCCACCAATAAAAATTGATGTATTTCCTTAGTAGATGACAAGGACACCTCTCATTAAGACATGTGGGCTCCCAGGTACCTTATCTAACCCTAATCTTGATCCCAGATAATATGTTGTTGTTGATGGGATAAGGCTTGTTGGCAAGTGGGATTCAAGGGATCTCACAACAACCAAATTGATTATAAACATAATGACTTGAAATATACTTGGTTTTAAGAACTCATACAAATTTACAAACTTATTGGTAACGTTTCCCACCAGTTACCTGGTTTTCAAGCAAAGTACCTGTCTAGTTGCGCCACACAATATGGTTTTCACAAAAGGACTTATTTTTCTCTTTACTATTTTCATTTATTTATTTATTACAATATTAACTTTCCTACTCTACTGGAGAAAAGACGTCCTCCTTCAAGTGAATGAGAACTTCCAATGAAGCCATGTGTAGATCAGTTACAAACATATATTCATGGCCAGATTTAACGTATAAACTTTAGAAGGTACATGAGCATGAAAAATCATTCATTTTGAAAGATGTGATATAAAGAATATTTGAAGATGAAAGTGGTACTTTGACTGGATTATGATTTGGAACCAATTCTCGATGTAATCCTGATGGTATTGGCCCATTTCTTCATTTGGACCACTCTAAAGTCCTCCTCGGTCATGACAAGCAAACTTGGATAATTGGTGTCAGGAATGCATACAAGGCTTGCTGCTATGCATGGTGAAAGTTCTTCGATCTTAAGTTCAGCTGGATCCTTTCGTCAGATTTGGTACATGAGTTCTCGATCTCCTTGATAGATAGGAAAGAGGACTCAAGGGAGGACTTCCAAATCCTTTTGTGGTTGTGGAGAGATAGATAATTTCCTGAATGTGGTCAAGATGAACTCTTCCTGAGAGGCATATATTCCAGCTACTGTTAGGATTTGAGAAAGTGCTTCGAGGGAAATTCTTCAAGCTCTCAATCGTTCTTCAAATTTCTCCTGCTAGTTGATGAATTCTATCTCGTAACATGGATTAGTACTCGGGGGTTCTTACAACACCCCAAAATTCTTTTACCTTTAAAGAGCTGGAATTTTTAATCTAAATGAATTAAAACTAATTACAATAAAACTCACCGAACTTGCTTACTTGGACAACCAAACTTTGGAGCAACCCCACCATAGTCCATGCGTGACTCTTCACTCACATCTTATTGTACACTCTATGCCCTCTAGTTTCCTTGCAACTAAGATCACACCAAACACTTGTGAAAGAAACTATGCTCTAATCCCTTTAGCACCTCCCCGGGAACGACGCCAAAAATGTTGGGGAAATTATATGTGTTATAATTCCAACATTAAATTATCAATCCGAGACTCGTAAGCTTCGATTCACAAGTGAAGGTAATGCAAGATCAGAGCGTCTAACCTAAAATAACATCATGAAATATGAAATATATTCCTAAATTAAGTATGGAATTTCTATTTGTAGTTTGAAACTAATCTATTGATAAAAACATGCTCAAACAAAGGAATAACTCTAATCAAATGATGAACTAATTAAAACTTACTGAGAAAAAATGAGCAATCTATTTAAATGAGTGCTAAAATAGCTCAACATGTAAAATCCTAAAGCTAATTGCTCACACAACACAATTTATTAACAAACTATATTTAATTCCATAAACTGTAAAATCAACAAATGATTAACTATGATAATTACTCTATTCAACTTAAGAAATCATGACAGGCTTAATTGAAATCACACAACTCACGCTTCCAAACTAAATTCTACCAATAAAAAAAAAAACAGAGCAATTATGAGTATAGAATGGAGCTACAGGAATCCTGAATACATAATGTGGCTACAAGAATCCTGAGTACAGAATGCGTCTTGAGTACAGAATGTGGCCTGAGTACATATTTTGACCTTGCACGTACTCCACATCATAATTTATATCAAACCTGCAAACACAATGGGTTTAGGTAGCCTTTCCTGTCCATGTTCTGCATGCTAAGCTCAATTCATAAAATGTGCACCAAGGCTATGTCAATTTCATCACCTTTTATTAATTCATCCAAAAATAGAGTTCAATGTACATCTGTTGTGCTTCCTCTCCTACATAACTCCTCTATGTGTAACCCGTAACTCTCTCTCTAGTACTAAGTGACTGACATATATACTATTATTTTACAGTTTGAGATCCCAAACTCAAGGATTTGATCTTCCCCATATGCCAGCAAAATTACAAAAATACATTTCAATTCTTTTTTTCTAGAATTTGGTTATGTCAAATTTGTCTTGGGAAATCACATGATCCATGCATAGCTTGATTGAGATATAGAATATCTGATTGTAACTCCATATAGCTTGAAAAATAAATGAATAAGTCCTCAACCCGAAATATCCAAAACCATGGATGATCTGAAACCGTCAAACCCATAATTTTTGTAGTTAACCTGAAAATTTTATACTTGATTATGTACTTAACATTTCGCTAACCATAACTTCTTCACGGTGATGAATTTTCACTAACGCTTTTTGGGTTACCTGAATGAAGGTACTTTGAACAAACCCCATATCTTAGAATCCTAATATTCTTCTTCATTTGATCAAAAAATGAGATTTTAATCTACGGGAATTCTGTACTTAGCCTGTAGCAGCTAGTTTAATTGAATTATGAAAAATTTCGGCAATGGATCCCTATAGTAAATGAACTTGGCAAAACCATCATTATAAAATCATAGAAAAGTAATATCTAATCCTTTAAAAGTTATTAAAACTAATTATAATCAACCACGAAGTGTAAGATATGAATTGGCGGAAAGTTGTGGAATTATGGTATGAAATGAGTTAAAAATATAGGAATTTAGGTTATGAATAGTGGTATTGTACAGTGGAAAAAATGGGCATATTTGAGACCCAACAAAAAGTGAATGGCATGAAGAGGTTCTTGGTCTTCTGAAGAACTAAGTGGGAAGAGTAGCCTTGACAAATCTATGAGGTCAGTATCATGTGGATATGATTTGATATTATGTGATTATACTGTGTCCATGTTTATGTTATGGCGGATAATGCTAAGGGATAAACCAACTGAATGAAAGTAGTGTGATATGCAACATACTAGGACAAGCATGTACAATGGAGAGATACTAGAAGAAAGGTTTCTTGGTAGAGAAAGTGTGGTCTCCGGATGTGAAGTACTACTATTGTGTATCTGATGTACATGATGTACCTATGGTGTTGTGTGCATGTTGCATATATAGTGTTGTGCGTCTATTGCATATTCGGTATTGTTTACATTTGGTGTTGTGTACATGTTGTATATGCAGTGTTGTGTACATGTGGTGAGGTGTAAACATTGTACATAAGGTGTTGTGTATATATGGTCATGAGTACATGTTGTACATGTGGTGTTATGTTAATGTCGTACATGAGGTATTGTGTGAGTGTGGTGCTATGTACATGTTGTACATTTGGCATTGTGTACACGCTGTGCAGGTGGTTTTGTGTACATGTTGTGTACATGTGGTTTTTTTGTACACGTTATCTAGGTGGTTCCGTGTACATGTGGTGTTGTGTACACATTGTGTAGGTGGTATTGTATACAAGTGGTACCGTGTGCATGTCGTACATGTTGTCCTGTGCACATGTGGTATTGTGTGCATGTCATACATGTTGTGTTATGGGCATTGTGTAATCACTGCATTCTGACATGTATGTTTGTTGTGTTTTAATTTGTGTACATATATGTCTTGTGTTGTACACCAGGTGTAGGTGTATGTGTTGTGTTGTACATTGGGTGTAGGTGTATGTGTTGTGATGTATACTAGGTGTAGGTGTATGTATGGTGTGGTTTTGTACACTGCGTGTGAATGTATGTATTGTGATGTGCATTGTGTATGTTTATGTTATTGAAGAGAAAGAGAAGCCTTGGGCGTTTTTCAGGTTTGGTAACCCATCCAGTGTGTGAAAGGAAAGTACAAAGGACAAAGGTAGAAGTAAAGGACCAATTAAAGGATAAGTATCAATATTTTATTTCAGTTTTATTATACATGTGATCTATGATTCTGATTTATGATGGTTACATGTGATCTACGATTCTGGTTTATGATGATTACATGTGATTCATGATTTTGATCTACGATGGTTGTGTTTTTAGATAACCAAATGTGACAAGTCTATACATGATGCTTTGGTCAAGAGTTGGTTTGGATTGTTGTGATAGGAAGTGGACATAAGTGTAAGTGTACCTTATTGATGAGCTACCAATGAGTTATGATTTGAATTTATTTCAATTCATTTTGAATCTAATGGAAATTATGTGCTTGGTACAAGAAAGCATGGAAAATGCCCAGTTTGTTGGTTGAAACTGACTGTAAGAATTAGCAATGTCAATGAAAGGAATTGAAACAGGAAGTAGTATGATGGTAAAGCTCTTCAGGGGTAGGGCCATTGTGGAACACTGGTACCCAATAGTGTCCATTGATCTCCATGAGCATGCTATGACTAGTATGATGGTTTAGAGGCAAGGATACGCCTTTTTGGACCTTCCAATGCGAGGAAACCTTACTAAGGGAGGGGTCACCCAAGGGACTGTGTAGCAGAGAAGGGGATGCCTATGGAACTTGGAATATGTGTGACTACATGGAAGGGGGTGACCATATTTCCCGAGGGATTGTGTAACAAAGAAGGGAAGGTTGACGATGGATTTTTTTTGGTCATTAACATTTTCAGATGGAATCAGATACACATTAGGAGTGTACACTAGAACAATGAGTCGGTAGCGTACGATTGTAGTGCTGAACGTTAGATGCAACTTTGACTTTGGCAATGGATTGTGGACTTCCTGGGAAGGAGGTTAATCCTGGTATTTCTTTGAGGGTGGAGGTGTGAGCCTCTGGATTCACTTGTTGCTATTACGGGCATAATATCCTTTATTTTTTGGTTGATCAAATGTGGATATGTGTATATTATTATAAATATTGTATCAAGTTGTGTTTATCAAGCTCCATAGACAGTTTGTTTATTTACTAGCTGAAGAAAATGTGCATGAGAGTATATGTAGTTGTTATTGTAAATATCGTAATGGGTTGTGTTATAAAGCTCTAGTAAACAATATGTTTGTCATGTTTTCAGAAATGGTCATTTTAAATACTGCAATGAGCTATGTTATAAAGCTCCATATTTAGTATGTTTTATTTTCAGTGATTTCCTAGTTTATAGGTGTCATTGAACACCGAGGACAGTGTTCCCCCAAGGGGGAGGGTTCTGTAACAGTCCTGGTTTATTTTCTGTGTAAACAATTAAACAATACCAAGGTCATGGGACACGTATTCCAAGCTGGATGTTGGGAAAAACATCCTAGTGCAGGTTTTCATTTGGTTATTATGGCTAAGGGGAAATTAGAAAAGGAAATGGAAAAGGCATTGAAAAGGAAAGAGGCATTAATTGGATTTTTATTTATGAAAATAATGGAAATTAAGAGAAAACGAAGGTGAAAGGTCATAGGTTGCATGTGAGGGGGAAAATGAAGGAAAAATAATGGAAATTTAAGAAAATAGACACCTCATCAATAAAAAGGACTTTGAGGATCAATTCATGGCTTTGGTCAGTGGAGAATTCTATGAGTTTTTGCATGGATCTCTCTATATTCTCTCTCTCTCGTACTTTTGCACACTTAGCTTCTTGGAGCACTCTAATATTAGGGGAAAGAAAGGCAAAGTAAGGACAAGAAAGAAAAAGGGAAGCAAAGATCAATCAAGGAAGAGTTGGATCAAGAAACTACAACGTGATTACTTGCAGGTATCGAGTTGCATGTATGATTTCCTTGCTATTTTTGGCATGCATGGTACATGCGTGTGTGTATTTGATTCTCTTGTTGTCCTTGGCATGGGTTTTGCTAGTTGTGACAAGGGTTCTCAACCTTTCCTTTCCATTTCTAGATAGCCATGGTGTGATGGGGTTCTCTTACTTGGTTGAGTTGGATTGTTGGATAGTATTGAAACTGAGCGGGGTGGTCTCAAGAAAAATCACAAGGCCTAGGAATCTATGGACTGATAAAGCTGGGATTATGGTAAAGCCTCATTGTGTATACCCTCGTCAGGCCTAGGAATCCTCGACCAATAAATGGTAGGATATATGGTAAATCCTAGAGGGTGGAGATGAACAAGTTCCTCATGGTTTAGCTGGAGATATATGGAGGCGTCCATGCTTGTATATGACTAGTGATCCCTGGAACGATATGTGGTGGGATTGCGGTACATCCTGATAGTGTATGTTTCTTGTTTTGGCTGAGGAATCCCTTAGCATGATATACAGTAAAACCTAGTTGTATTGGTGCTTGCTTCGGGCCTAGAAATCCTTGACCAATTCTGGCAGGATATGCGGTAAAGCCTGAGAAGCATGGTCAATTTTGTTGTAAATCCCACATTCATACTTGGGATATAGCACAGAGGTCATTGGATGAAACAAATATTTGGTTTAGCCCAATCTATGGTCGAGTGGTATGTGGAAGTCCCTGACTTGGTTGGTTTTTTCATATGTTAATAAGAGATCTTTGGCTCGTATATTTTATGATTAAATGTACTTGTTATTATGTGGCTTTAATGGTTGATCTATCATTGATATTATTATGGTTATATG
The DNA here is from genome assembly GCA_031772625.1 of Pinus tabuliformis. Classification (NCBI taxonomy): domain Eukaryota; kingdom Viridiplantae; phylum Streptophyta; class Pinopsida; order Pinales; family Pinaceae; genus Pinus; species Pinus tabuliformis. The sequence goes on from CM062809.1 coordinate 1,240,835,815, forward strand.
TTGGTTATAAGCATGGTTTTATGAAATATTTTAGTTATGGACCTTAACATGTTTTAATTATTAAATGAGTGAATATTGAATGCTTGATTTGATAGATGTTACTAGAGATATTATGAGAAGGCACTAGACCTTCTTGGTTATTTTTAGATAAGTGTCAGACTCTTATGTTTTGATATGCATTTATAGCCTGTAGATTACATGTTCACAATGTGTTCGTTGAAATGTATATCAAGGTTGGGGTTAGTTAGGTCAAGTCCTTGATCAAGCTTTATGTTAAAGGCTTTTTCCTTGTGTCATTTACTTTTTGGGAAAGTTTCATCAAGTTCTGGGCATTGACTTGGAGTCTAGCCTTTAAAAGGTGGCTCAAATCTTGCAGTAGCAGGAACAAAACTAGCTGAAAGAGACTGCAGTCTCTCCCTGGAAGCTTAGGGAAGAAACTAGAGGCCTACAATCTCATGGATGCAGGCTTGTACATGCAACTAGGAGTTTTTTAGTGAAAAAACATTATGACTCTGGGTTTGGGCACCTGTAGGGGTGGTTTAACTCTTGTGGGTCATGTAGCTCCTGAAGAAGGTCAGTAAGGTTTTGGTTTTGTCAACTCCACTTCCTTAATGTGATCTAGGAGGTTGAGTCATATCATAGTAACTCTTCATCACATATTTACCCCAATGGACCGGTTAGCTTTGGTAAGAGTGGGAGGATGGCATTACAACTACCCTATGTTTCAACTCTTGAGGGATTGCTTAGACTCATAAAAAAAGTTAAAATTCATTACAATAAACATTAGAGAAATATTGAGGTCTAGAATGGACCTCCTAAGGAATATTATAAAATAATAATGGAAATAATAAAATAAGAATAGATTACATCATCAAATTTTAGAGGGGAAAAAGAAAAAACTACTTTTTCAACTCATATGTTCAACTTATCTCCCTCTAGTTTTACTCAAATTTCAAGTGGGAGCACTCATTGGATGTAGAAATTAATTGCTCATCTAAGGAGTACCCATGTTCCATACTTTTGGTCAACCCTACTACACAAAAAAAGGAAAATATATATGAAAAAAATGTTATTGTAATCATGTTTTTCATGTATTTCTCATTTTTCGTGTAGTTGGGTCCATCGAAAGTACGAAACATGGATTCTTTTTGGATGATGAATTAAATTATGCATCCAACAAGTGCTCTTGCTTGAAATTTGAGTAAAGTCGTAGGGAGGTAAGTTGAAAAAGCATATTTTTTAATTTTTAATTTTATTTTTATTCCTTTTACTTTTTTACTCTAAAAATGGTGAATCATCCCCCATGGTTGACATTATCATCTTGAATCCTATTGGTTCTTATAATTTTTCTTTTGGTTGTACATTTTTGTTTTGAGACCCATTTTTTATGTAACAACCCTAGGTTAAAAATTTATGTAATAAAGTTAATAAAGGCAAAATCAGACCAAGGTCATGGGACACGTATTCCAAGTTGAATGTCGGGAAAAACATCCTAGTGGCTGTTAATTTGGTTTATTATGGCTAAAGGGAATTGGAAAAGGCTTCAAAACAACAAAGATGCATTAATTGGCATTTTATTTATGAAAATAATGGAAAGTAGGAGAAAAGGAAGGTGAAAGGTTAAAAGTTTCATGTGAGAAGGAAATTGAAGGAAATCGGGGAAAAAGAAGAAAATAGAGACCTCAATGATAAAAAGGCTTCTGAGGATCAGTTCAAAAGCTTTTTGTCAGTTCAGTTTTTTGGAGCTCTCTTTACTCTCTCATACTATTACACACTTAGATCATTCTTAGAAAAAGGAAGGATAAGGAATAAAAGGGAAGTTAGGATCAAGCAAGAAATAGGTGGATCAACGGCTACAACTGGATTGATTTACAGGTATCGAGTTGCATGTATGATTTACATACTAGTTCTTTCATGCATGGTACATGCATGTGTGCATTTTGTTCTCTTGCTATCACTAGCATGAGTTTTTTCAGGTGTGACAGTGGTTTCAACTTTGCCTTTCCATTTCTGGATAACAATGGTATGTTGGGGTTCTTTGATTTGGTTGAGCTTTGGATTACCTGATGGTTTTAGAACTAGGTGAGGTGGTCTCAGGAAATTTCTCAAGGGCATAGGAATCCCTTGATCAGTTTTGGTGAGATTGCAATAAAGCCTCAGGGTCGAGATGAGAAAATTACTCAAGGTATTGGTGAATAAATATGGAGGCATCCAAGATTGTTTGGCCTAGGAATCCCTTTATTGATGTTGGTGGGATTGTTGTAAAGCCTGGTATTATATGTTCTTGTTTTGGGCCTAGCGACCCCTTGACCAGTTTTGGCAGGATTGTGGAAAAGCCTCGTTGTGTAGGTGCTTGTTTCGGGCCTGGGAGTCCCTTTACTAGTTTTGGTGGGACTGTGGTAAATCTTGAGGAAGCCCTAGTTGTTTTGTTGTGAGTCCCATATTTGTGCTTGGAATATGGAAAGGGGGTGATTGCTGAAATAAATATTTTTTTTAGCCCAATCTATGGTCGGGTGGTACATGGAAGTCCCTGAATTGGTTAGATTTTGCACACATTAATAAGAGATTTTTTTCCTCTTATATTTCATAGGTAGTTATACTTGTTATTATGTGGCTTTGATGTTTGTTCTATCATTGTTATTATTCTAGTTATATGCTGGTTATAAGCATGGTTTCATGACAGATTCTAGTTTTGGCTCTTATCATGTTTTGATTGGTAAATGAATGGTTAATGAATGCATGAGCTAATAAATGTTATTGTAGATATTGTGAGAGGGTATTGGATCTTCTTGATGATTTTCATATAAGTATGAGACCCCTATGTTTAGATATGCATTCATGACCTATAGATTACATGTTCTCAATATATTTGATGAAATGATTGTCATGGTTAGGTCGGGTAAGGTCAGGTCCTTGATCAAGTTTTGTAGGTGAGTTGATTATGACATGGATTTTAGTCTTGGTAAAGGTTGATTTCATATTAATAGATGCGATGTATTGATATTTGGAACATGTGACTGACATGTGTGAACACTTGCAGGGAAACATGCTTGGTATTAACATGTAACAATAATAGTTGATTTGTTTATATAACTAACAGTTCGGTGATGTGATAGTATATAGTAAGACTCGATTGCAACAATCTAAAAGTTAAAAGAAAGGAATTGGGTGATAATTCCTTTGGTTATGTTTGGAAACCACAATTCCAAATGAATGAGTGCTTTGCATGAATACATGAATTCTTCTTAACCTTGATTTTTTTTTTACACTATGTGGATATGCATTATATTCATAAACATGTATTTGACAGGGATAAAAACTATTTTTCAATTATGATTGGATTCGTCAAAGAATTGGAGTATCTAGAGAGATGATATATGTATGTTTTCAATTACAAGTCAACGGGTTGCATACAACAAGGTAAGGTAACCAATATATTGTTATGTTTATTTATGCACTAATAGTTATGTGTTTATGGCGGTATGATGCAAGGGATTGCATGGAAAAAGAGGCTGCCATGAAATCTTGAAGAAGGATCGAGTTGAGATTTCCGTTGGAGGAATTGGGAACGCACGGGGATTGAGTTATGATGTTTGTTGGGAGTTTGTGCTTTTAGTCTTTTGTGATTTGTTTGCACCTGATTTGCAGGTTCATTTATGTCTAGTGCATGGTGTTGAGCTTTGAAATTACGCCTCTCCTACACATTTTCCCAGACTTTTTCCCCTCACCAGTACTCCATAAGCTATCAGAAATCATTGCATATTGATTCTAAAAGACAATTTAAGTGGTTTTTTAACTATGTTTTTGTGTTTGCTGTTTGACTTAGATTTTGCTCATTAGCTGCGGAATGCAGCCACTTTCCACGACTGATTCAACTTTCCATAGTTGTTTTTGTTAAACTCCAGGTTGCAGGTGTCATTAAGAAAAACAGTACACGTGGGCAGATCAGGAATGACCTGGACATGGATCAGGTCCTATTAGTTCAGCCGGATTCATCAAGGAAAGTCGTGGTCAACAGTGGTCAAGTGGTGGTCAAATAGAGGAATCCTACAGCAACAAGACTCCATCTTCAAGCACATGAAGGATTCATGGCCGTTCCTAGATCCCTGGGGTCATGTTGACAGCTGTAGACTGCCCCATGATGCGAATCCAACAGCCACTTTTGATAGATTGAATTTTCTCGGCAACCATTATGCTAAATTCATGGACACTATCTTTTACGTGTCCTCTGTTGACATAGTTTCACAGGAAAATAGTTATAAAGCTTTTGTTATAAATAACGTGTTTCCAAATGCATATAGTTAGTGTTTTGTTGACGTAATTTCACTGTTAAAGTTTATTGTGCCGTGACATTAGTCCCACTGTGGTAACGAGAGGATAATTTCTCTGTTTTGAATTATAAAGAAGACTCTGTTTTTATATGATTGCGTGAGCACAATTACTAATAGCCTGTTGACCAAGGCCGTGCAGAGGGCCCCTGCACACTAAGGTTTTGTTTCCTTTTTGCTGTATAGTTTTTATGTATCATTTCCTTATTTCCACTACACATATTTCATAGTTATCCACATGTGTATATATTTCATCTGTTATGATATTAACATTTCATTTATGTTAATGATTTTACAAGCTTTGTATACTGTTGTTAACGCTAATCAGTGTGTGTATGTTTCAGGATAGAGTAGGCCCAGGCATTTTCATATAATTTTTACAATAACTAGTGACATGGGATTAGCCTCTCTGCTGACTTTGCTTTTCTTAGTTTTTTTTTTTAATTCCAGTTCTGTTTTGTTGATTTCAGTCTTATCCACTTGCTTTGTTAGTTAGTTTAGATATCAACTTGCTCATATCATTGACCATTATCTCCAAACGCCATAGCTTAGACTACCTGGTGAGGTATCAGACTATGAATGATGTGATTTGATTTTAGTTTTACTTTTCTGCAATTAGACATCAACTTGCTCATATCATTGACGTTATCTCTGAAAGCCATAGCTTAGACTACATGGCGAGGTATCAGACTATGAATGATGTGATTTGATTTTAGTTTTACTTTTCTGCAATTAGACATCAACTTGCTCATATCATTGACGTTATCTCCGAAAGCCATAGCTTAGACTACATGGCGAGGTATCGGACTACGAATGATGTGATTTGATTTTAGTTTTACTTTTCTGCAATTAGACATCAACTTACTCATATCATTGACGTTATCTTCGAAAGCCATAGCTTAGACTACATGGCGAGGTATCAGACTATGAATGATGTGATTTGATTTTAGTTTTACTTTTTTGCAATTAGACATCAACTTGCTCATATCATTGACGTTATCTCCGAAAGCCATAGCTTAGACTACATGGCGAGGTATCAGACTATGAATGATGTGATTTGATTTTAGTTTTACTTTTCTACAATTAGACATCAACTTGCTCATATCATTGACATTATCTCTGAAAGCCATAGCTTAGACTACCTGACGAGGTATTGGACTATGAATGATGTGAATTGATTTTATTTTTACTAGATTTTATTTTTTATTTATTTGAGTGCAGTAGTTTAATTCATTTTTATGTATTTAGACAGCAACAGAGATAATGGTTTCATGATCATTAGTTCATTATTTGCTTGATTTGAATAGCAGCACATTTTTATTCTTGTTCAAGTATTAATTTCATCACTAGTATGTTCTAAGACCCTCTAAGGTGTTAAGTTCTGAAATCATTATAGAGGACATAATTGCCTTAAAATCTATATCCATACTTGCCTTCTAGAGTATTCTTAAAACTCGGGAATAGGATTTCCATTCATATTAGGAAATAAACGAAAATAAAAACCCCCAAAACAAAATAAAAATTGAAAACGAAAAAAAGGTAAGAAAGAGGTTGTCTTGCACATATAGTGTGCCACACTTGATCAGTCTACGAATCCCAGATTGATAATTAATGCAGCAATTTAGGACACACTAAAATGACTAAACATTTTGGCATCGTTGCTGGGGAAGTGTAACTAGGTAGCCAATCTCTTAAAAAAAAGAAGAAGGGAAAAATTGATAACTTCTTGAAGTATGCTCTCCTCTTGCACCTAGTGTGATTTGGAGGATCAAAAAAGAGATTTGTTAGTTCAATAATTTATTGATTATGCTCTCTTCTTGCACCTAGTGTGACCTAGAAGATCAGAAAGAGAATTAGCAGCCCGACTTGAAAAAATAAAAAATAAAAAATGACATGCATAGAGCAAGAGATTCTAGGGGAAGGTTTACAACTAGGGCTAAAAGTTTGATTTTCACAACTCCAGCTACTTCAAGGCATAGACAAGATACACCTCCATCATCTCCGACTCACACTCCCAGCCTTAGGATTCCTGGAATTCAAGGGGTAGCAGCTGAATTAGGAGACTCTCCCACACTATCCATTAAATCTGACCTAGGAGAAGAACCTTTCTTCACTTCTACAGGGGAACATATTGTAATCAAAGAAGTAGAATCACCTGAAGAAGAGGAGGGAGAAATTCTTCCTCGTTCACCATTAATAGAAGAACCAGAGGACTCTGAGAACTCTGAGGAAACTATCATGACAGAGGAAGTAGTGAATGGATTTGGAGGAGGGGGTAGAGGTAGAGGTAGAGGAGGAGGAAACAATGGAGGAGGTAGAGGTAACAATGGGGGAAATAGGGATGGAGATAACTCATTTGGATTCCCTATAGCTGATGAGGAAACCCATACAACAATGAAAAACATTTCACCATCTGTCCTCCCAAACTTTTACGAGTTGCAAAGTGAGGATCCAGAAACATTTCTATTTGAGTTTGAAGTCTTGTGCCGAACCTATGATTATATGGAAGACTCTCAAAAACTCAAACTGTTTCCTTCAACATTGAAAGGAGCGGCTTTGAAATGGTTCATGGGATTAGTCACTCAATCTATTAGGACTTGGAATGATATGAAACAAACATTTTTGGATAGATACTTGGATTATTGTATGCCCACCAATCATAAGGATGAGGTATTCAAGATGATGCAAAAAGAAGATGAAAACTTGGAGGATTTACTTGAAAGATTTCAATACAACTTAAAGAGAGCAAAAATGAGTAATTTAGATGAGGAAACCTTGAAAGCCCTTCTATTGAAATCCATTAGAGATGAATGGATAGATATTTTAAACATGATGGGGAAGGGAGATATTTCTCAACTTCCACTCCATGACATAGCAGAACTATGTGTCCATCTCTCAAGGGGAAAATATAAAACTGGAAAAGGGCCTAGAGATCCTTCTCTTCTTAGAGCAAACAAATCTGCAACTGGATCAGTAAGTAGGGCAGAGATTGGCAATATGCTTGATGAGTTCAAAACTGATATTCTAGGGAGCCTTAGTGAACAACTAGACACCCTTAAAATACAAAACAAACAGAAAGCATAAGCCGAAGCCTTAGCCATCTTTTGTCCAAAATGTAGAAAGAAACATGCTTTAAGGGAATGTCCCTTGGATGCAAAAGTTGTAGAAACATGTGTGATTTGCTCAGAAAGCCATGAAACCAAGGATTGTCCTTCAATTCCTGGGCTCAAAGCTGTCTTTCAGGAAGATCCAAATTCAGTAGAGTCCCTTTGTTTTGTTTCAAGAAGACCATGGCAGGGGCCACAAAATCAAGGATTTAACAATTCTATGAACTTTTAGCTCCCACCAAATTGGAATTCTTGGCAACAACCTTGGCCCCAATCTCAAAATCCATACCAATCATGGGCATAAGGGATGCAAAATCCTTATGGGAGATTTGCTCAATTTTATCAATATCCTCCATCTTTTCAAAATCAACAAAAACCACAAATTCCAAATCAAAACCCACAACTTTCATTACCATTTCCACAACAACAACCTTCTCAACAAAATCCAAATTCTCAACTCTTGCTTCCATTTCAACAAAAGACAAATCAACTACCAGCCCAACCATTGCCAAATCCCTACAACAAAAATCCTCAGAATGCTTACATGGTAGAACGACAACAATTTCTTACCTATATGATTGTTCCTCTCAACGATGTACAACTCAGGTCTAGTAGAGTTTTAGAAAAACCTTCTATAGATGTTCAAGAGCAAGATACCTCTGAGGAGGATTCTCTTAAAGTCAATAAAGGTTCTGAGGAAGCATCTCTTCAAAAACCAAACATTCAAAAAGAAAAAGAAACCCCCACAACTCCTGTAGTTGAGCAACCTGCATCTTCATCCACACCTCCTTTCCCTGAAAGATTACAAATTGACAGAGGGGTGGAAAAACAAATCTTGTTCCCCAACTATGATTTTCTAGATGAATTAAAGAATGTCTGTATCAAGATTCCCTTGCTACAAGCCATTAGAGATATTCCTATTCTAGAAAAAACAATAAAGGAGTTGAGTCTCAAATGACCAGGAAGGAAACCAAGAGATACAAGAAGAATCCACCTGGTAGGAAAAATTGCAGATATCATGATGGGAAAAATTACCATGCAGAAATATGTAGATCCAGGTAGTCCAATTGTCAAGACACATATAAATGGGATAGAAATTCCAAATACTTTGATTGGCTTAGAGGCTGCTATCAACATTATGAGTAGACAGACTATGGAACATCTTAAACTTCCTAATCTTGTTTTTACACCCACCTTACTGCAACTTGTAGATAGATCAATAATCAAACCAGATGGTGTATTAGAAGATATTTCAGTCTCCTTAGATTCTTGGGAATATCCAGTAGATTTCATGATTTTGAATCCCAAGAGTAATTTAGGAGGGCATCCACTTATCTTAGGAAGACCTTGGCTAGCCACAGCTGATGCTTTCATTAGTTGTAGATCTGGAGATATGTACATTTCTGATGGTAGTTTGACAAAGAAATTCAATCTATATCCTCCAGCAAAAGCAATTACAGAAGTAGGAGACAATGAATGGGTCGATGATGAGGATAGTATACAACCTGTCTTTACCATTTCTGAAATCAGTGAAGATAGTCAAATTCTGAACACATTAGAAAATTTTGAAACATCTTCAGAACATGACCACACACAATTTTAGTTAGATTCTGATATTGAGTACTAATCATCAAGACAAATGTCTCTTTACTCTATGGAAGAGTTCAGTAGTTCTACCATTGAGATTCTTCTAGGTAAAACATTGAATATCAACAAAAATTTGGAAAAATCACAACAGGAAGAGCTGACCAAAATCTTGCAAAAACATTCTACTGCATTTGCATGGGAGTATAATGATATAAAAGGTATTGACCCTAAGACTTGCATCCATCATATCTATATTGAGGAAAGCAGTAGACCAATCAGACAACCTCAGAGAAGGATGAATCCAAATCTTAGGGAGATAGTGAAAGAAGAGCTCCAAAAACTACTCAATGTAAACTTCATTTATCCAATTTCAGATAACCGATGGGTTTCCCCTTTGGTTATAGTACCCAAAAAGAATGGTAAATGGAGGATATGCATTGATTACAGGGAATTGAACAAAGCAACTTTGAAGGATCACTTTCCTTTGCCCTTTATCGATCAAGTGTTAGATACATTAGCAGGCAAAAAGTACTTTTCATTTCTGGATGGTTTTAGTGGTTATAATCAAATTCAGGTAGCACCTGAAGATCAGGATACCTATCCATGGGGAACTTTTTCTTATCAAGTGCTTCCTTTTGGATTATGTAATGCACCCGAAACATTCCAAAGAGTAGTACTAAGAATTTTTTCTGATCTAATCGATGATTGTGTAGAGGTTTATATGGATGATTTTACAGTTTATGGTGATTCGTTTGAAGAGGCATTAGAAAATTTGGAAAAAGTCCTTATAAGATGTATAGAAACAAACCTTTCACTAAGCCATGAAAAATGTTTTATGATGTTTACTGAAGGTATTGTTTTAGGACATCATATTTCAGGGGATGGGATTAAAGTTGATATATCAAAAGTTGAAGTCATCTCCAAATTGCCTATTCCAAATTGTCAAAAAGATGTTAGAAGTTTTCTAGGATTTACTAGATATTATAGAAGATTTATAGAAAACTTCACTAAAATAGCATCTCCACTCTTCAAACTGCTTACAAAAGACTGTGAATTCAAATGGGATCCTAAGTGTCAATTAGCATTTGAAACTTTGAAAACAAGAATATCTGAAGCACCTATCTTGAGAGGACCAAATTGGAAACATCCTTTCCATATTTCTACAGATGCTTCAGATACAGCTTTAGGAGCTGTGTTGGGTCAAAAAGATTTAGTTCCTTATGCCATTTACTATACCAGTAAAAATTTAACTCCCACCGAGTTGAACTATACTGTGACTGAAAAAGATTTCTTAGTTGTTGTTCATGCAATCAATAAGTTCAGACATTATATAATAGGCTATGAAACTTTTATTCATACTGATCATTCTGCAATTAGATATCTAATGAACAAACCTATTACTAATGGCAAAGTTACAAGGTGGCTCCTACTTTTACAGGAATTCAATATTACTGTGTTGGATAGACCAGAGAAACAAAATACAGTAGCTGATTTCTTGTCTAGGATTCAGAATACTAAAGAAGACTCTCCTGTAGAGGATAAGTTTCCTGATGAATATTGATTTGTAGTAACTACTAAGACCCCTTGGTATGTAGATGTAGCTAACTATTTGGTTATAGGGAAACTACCTCCACATTTATTTCTTGGTGAAAGAAGAAAGATTATTCAGGGGAGTTCAAAATATTCATGGATTTCTAACAAATTGTTTAAAACAGGGCCAGATCTTGTGATCAGAAGATGTGTTAGGGAAGATGAAATGCCTGATATCCTCAAAGCATGTCATGATGAACCATGTGGCAGACACTTTTCTGACAAAAGGACAGCCTATAAAATCCTCTCTTTAGGATATTATTGGCCATCCCTCTTCAAAGATGCAAAACAATATGTCAAAAGGTGTGACAGCTGCCAAAGAGTAGGGAAACCTACCCTTTCAAATGAAATGCCATTGTAGCCACAGGTACTCATCAAACCCTTTGAAAAATGGGCTTTAGATTTCATTGGACCTATTAACCCACCATCTAAACAAAGAAAGCATATATTGGTATGTACTGATTATGTCACTAAATGGGTAGAAGCCAAAGCATTATTTTGTGCTATTGAGCATTCAGTTGTTAGTTTTCTTTATGAGGATATTTTTACTCGCTTTGGTGTTCCATGAGAAATTATGACAGATCAGGGAAGTCAATTCACATCCAACCTGGTGAAGAAGCTGATGGAAGAATACAAAGTCAAGCACAGAAAATCTACTCCTTACCATCCGCAAGCAAATGGTCAAGTGGAGTCTACAAACAAAGTTGTTGAAGGCATCATCACCACGACTGTTCCTCTACACAGAAGAGATTAGGCAGAAAGGCTCCCTGAAGCCTTGTGGGCCTATAGAACTACATGGAGAAATACAACAGGACATTCTCCCTATGAACTTGTTTATGGGAAAGAAGTCCTGCTCCCCATTGAGTTCCAAGTCAAAACTTTGATGGCAGTTCAGTTGGGAATGGATCTATCAGAAGCCCAAAGGCATAGAATGGAGTAGTTGAATGAGCTAGATGAGATCAGACAAGAGGCAATCCTAAGAACTAATCTAGTTCAATATCAAAGAGCTAAGTGGCATGACAAATACATCAAGAAGAAAAAGTTTCAAGAAGGAGATTGGGCATTGCTATTTGATTCCAAGTTTAAAAATTTTAAAGGAAAACTTTAGACTCATTGGCTTGGGCCATATGAGATTGACAAAATCTTTAGCAATGAAGCGGTAAGAATCAAAACCATTGATGAACATCAAACTCCTCTTAGTGTGAATGGCCACAGATTAAAGATCTATCATAAGCCACTCTCAAAAGAGGAATTTGTCAAAATATTTCAAGATAGTTCTGCAATAAGGCTGGTGAAGAAGAATCCTTCTTCTCCACTAGCCTGGCCTTTATTCTTTTCTGTTTTTATTAAAAAAATAATAATAATAAATAAATCAAATATGTGTGTGTGTGTGTGTGTGTGTGTAAGCCTGAAAACCAATCACTGATTGGCAGTCTTATACAGAAAATATAGGGCAAAAATCAGGAACTCCTGATGTCCTATATTTTCCAAAAAAAAAAAAATCTTCTCTCATTGTATTCATAGTTTCATGACATCTCACTTCACTTCATTTCACCACATTTCACTTCACTTCATTTCATCATCTCATTCCACCAATAAAATTCCTTTTATGACCATTTTCATTCACTCAGTCATCATTTATCCATCTCCATTCAGTCATATTATCACTGTGTCAGTTTCTGCAGCTGAACCCAGTTTCCACAGCCAGAAGCTGATTTTGCAGCGACCACTCTGTTTTTCAACACTAACAGTCAGATGTTAGTTAAATGATCATGAAAATCAAATGCAGGTATGACAAAAAGAAGATATTCTGAAGATATAAAGCACCTAAAAGCATCATCAGGAAGCAGCCAATCAAAGGTCAGTGGACAGAAGTGGTAAGTTCCAAGGTACGAGCAAAGTTCATTTCAAATAGTGTTTTAAAACACATTTTACATAGTTATGAAAGAACGAGCTCCATTATATGTAATGATTCGCCTTGATAGCTTCCATAACCGCTCCATAGCCCTTACATAATTCCACCATGAACCTTGCATTAATTTCTAACGACTTTATGATCCATCTTCGAACTTAACTCGTGTTCAATCGTACTTTGACACTCCATCTGTTAAATCGGGTAATTATGAGGACGTGATCGATGTGGTCACGGCTCTTTCCTACCGCACAAATTCCGCAGCCATTTTGTAAGCATGCTAACGTCTATTCCGCAGCTGTCTAGTTCAAGACTTTGCCGAGTTCAATCTATTTCCATACTACCCCATCGAAGTTGCATTTGTATTGTTGGTCTGCTCACATAAGCCTTCGTTCTATAAACCCATTCTAGCCTTCGTTTTGTGAACTCATTTTTGCTACCTATTCTCTGTTCCTCCATTTACGACTACTGGTTTTTCTCCAACAGTCCTTCTTCATTCCCTGCAAGCACAACCATCTCACTTCTGTCAGTCTATCATTCACGCAGACGTATTTTAAAGCAGGGGAAGGAATGGGTCCTCTATTGAGAGCAGAACCGGAAGGGCCCAAATTTATGGAAGGGTATCCGCAATCGAAAAGCATGCTAAGGAAGGCACGATGGCTACAATTTATTCAGAAATTCAGAGGCTACAACAAGGAAGTTACGAAGACTTTTGCGAGGTCTTTTGATGGCGTAGAAGCTGAAGTAGGAGACCTTAAATTTTCAGTCATAGAGGCATCCATAGCAGCCACAACAGAACTCCCATAGGAGGGAGAACGGTGGTTCAAAAATAAAATCTTTGACGAGAGAGCATGGAGGGTTATCCTACGAAATCCAGGTATGGTATCACCATTTTCAAACGTGGAATCCCTATCTCTGCTTTAGAAGAAAAGTGGGCTAGTATATTATTGATAATCCAGAAATTCATCACATGTGGGGGACGATTCGGATCAATGTATTTGTACCACACCAGGTTGCTGATGAATTTTCTAGAAAACCAAACTATTAATTTTCCCTACTTCTTGTTAAATATCCTGAAGAAAATTTCCATCACCGTCCAAAAGAATCTGGGGGACATAGAACCCCACTTGTATCATCACGGTCTTGTGAAAATGTTAATTGAAAGACAATTAAAAGAAAAGAAGGACACCTGGGAGCAGTTTTTGGTTAGAAATTTCTTTCAAGATCCACATGAAACCCCTGAAAGCAACTCATCAAGGAGAAGTAGAAGAAAGAAAACAAGTGTTAGAATTCAGGACACTCCTACTAACATAGTTAAAGAAACTAGTAGGGAAAAAAAACTGTCTGAAAGTAGGAAGGAAAGAACTGAGGGTAAGAAGCCAAGAAAATCGAAAGGGAAAAGAAATATTGAGGTTGTCTATTAAACCCCAAAACCTTCCTCAGAAGAGGACCACCAAATACTGTCTGAAAGACTAGTTTACCTTCAGGAACAGTCAGCTACAACAAAGAGAAAAGGGAAAGAAAAACAGAGTGTGGAGAAAGAAGACACTAGTTCACAAAATTTAAGGAGGAGCTCGAGACTTAAAGGAAAATTGAGGAAAGTACAAACGAAAGGGCCCTACTTTATTGATTTAGGAGGGGAAACACCGGAACAACCTTCATCAATCCCTCCTCGCCGTGGGCCACACTATACTCCTATTCCTTAGCCAGATTTTGAAAATAGTCCTTCTCAACCAAAGTTTGAGATCAGTCCTTCTCAACCAAATTTTGGGGACAGCCCAAGGAAGACTATGTATGATTATATTGAGACATTGGAGAAAACGGCCACAAACCAAGGCACTTCATCTGCCCAGCCTAATACAGCCCAAGAAGCTCAAATCCAATCACTAAAACAGGAAGTTTTTGAGTTGGAGGTCTTAAATAGACACATCAAAAGAGAAAATGAAACATTGAAAGAACTGGGCAGGTTAGATAAGATTATTCATGACAACACCATGTTGCATCTTGGGCTATGGTAGAAGAAAAATAGAAAATTGAAGAAAAAGAACAAGAGGTTGAGCAGGGCTCTCATCAACCTCAAATTCAGGTGTCTAATGAGGAAGCCGAGGATGACAGTGGTCCCAAGAAAAAAGAAAAGAAAGCTAGATGTATTGGCAGAGGTCTCAGAACACATGAACTGAAAGGAGGATGATCAAAGTTTTGGTTGCATGGGGACATGCAACACCTTCACAGTGGGGGTATGTTGAGCTTTGAAATTACACCTCTCCTACACAATTTCCCAGACTTTTTCCCCTCACTAGTACTCCATAAGCTATCAGAAATCATTGCATATTGATTCTAAAAGAGCATTTAAGTGGTTTTTTAACTATGTTTTTGTGTTTGCTATTTGACTTAGCTTTTGATCATTAGTTGCGGAATGCAACCACTTTTTGTAGCTGATTCAACTTTCCGCAGTTGTTTTTGTTAAACTCCAGGTTGCAGCGGTCATCAGGAAAAATAGGACACGTGGGCAGATCAGGAATGACCTGGACATGGATCAGGTCCTATTGGTTCAGCCGGATTCATCAAGGAAAGCCGTGGTCAACAGTGGTCAAGCGGTGGTCAAACAGAGGAATCCTACAGCAACAGGACTCCGTCTTCAAGCACGTGAAGGATTTGTGGCCGTTCCTAGATCCCTGGGGTCATGTTGACAGCTGTAGACTGCCCCACAATGCGAATCCAACAGCCACTTTTGATAGATTGAATAATCTCGGCAACCATTATGCTAAATTCATGGACGTTGTCTTTTACATGTCCTCTGTTGACATAATTTCACAGGAAAACAATTATAAAGCTTTTGTTATAAATAACGGATTTCCCAATGCATAGAGTTAGTCTTTTGTTGATGTAATTTCATTGTTAAAGTTTACTGTGCTGTGACATTAGTCCCACTGTGGTAACGAGAGGATTATTTCTCTGTTTTGAATTATAAAGAAGACTCTGTTTTTATATGACTGTGTGAGCACAATTTTAGACTGATAGCCTGCTGACTAAGGCCGTGCAGAGGGCCCCTGCATGCTGAGGTTTTGTTTCCTTTTTGCTATACAGTTTTTATGTATTATTTCCTTATTTCCACTGCACATATTTCATAGTCACCCACCTGTGTATATATTTCATCTGTTATGATATTAACATTTCATTCTTGTTTATGATTTTACAAGCTTTGTATACTGCTGTTAACGCTGATCAGTGTGTGTATGTTTCAGGATAGAGTAGGCCCAGGCATTTTCATATAATTTTTGCAATAACTAGTGACATGGGATTAGCCTCTCTGCTAACTTTGCTTTTCTTAGTTTTTTTTTTTTTTTTTTTAATTCCAGTTCTGTTTTGTTGATTTCAATCTTATCCACTTGCTTTGTTAGTTAGTTTAGATATCAACTTGCTCATATCATTGACGATTATTTCTGAAAGCCATAGCTTAGACTACCTGGTGAGGTATCGGACTATGAATGATGTGATTTGATTTTAGTTTTACTTTTCTACAATTAGACATCAACTTGCTCATATCATTGACGATTATTTCCGAAAGCCATAGCTTAGACTACCTGATGAGGTATCGGACTATGAATGATGTGATTTGATTTTAGTTTTACTTTTCTACAATTAGACATCAACTTGCTCATATCATTGACGTTATCTCTGAAAGCCATAGCTTAGACTACATGGCGAGGTATCGGACTATGAATGATGTGATTTGATTTTAGTTTTACTTTTCTCCGATTAGACATCAACTTGCTCATATCATTGACGTTATCTCCAAAACCCATAGCTTAGACTACATGGCGATGTATCGGACTATGAATGATGTGATTTGATTTTAGTTTTACTTTTCTGCAATTAGACATCAACTTGCTCATATCATTGACGTTATCTCCGAAGGCCATAGCTTAGACTACATGGCGATGTATCGGACTATGAATGATGTGATTTGATTTTAGTTTTACTTTTCTGCAATTAGACATCAACTCGCTCATATCATTGACGTTATCTCCGAAAGCCATAGCTTAGACTACATGGCGAGGTATCGGACTATGAATGATGTGATTTGATTTTAGTTTTACTTTTCTGCAAGTAGACATCAACTTGCTCATATCATTGACATTATCTTTGAAAGCCATAGCTTAGACTACCTGGCAAGGTATTGGACTATGAATGATGTGAATTGATTTTATTTTTACTAGATTGCACTTTTTTATTTATTTGAGTGCAGTAGTTTAATTCATTTTTCTGTATTTAGAAAGCGGCAGAGATAATGGTTTCACGATCAGTAGTTCATTATTTGTTTGATTTGAATAGCAGCACATTTTTATTCTTGTTCAAGTATTAATTTCATCACTAGTATGTTCTAAGACCCTCTAAGGTGTTAAGTTCTGGAAATCATTATAGAGGACATAATTGCCTTAAAATCTATATCCATACTTGTCTTCTAGAGTATTCTTAAAACTCAGGAATAGGATTTCCATTCATATTAGGAGATAAATGAAGATAAAAAACCCCAAAACAAAATAAAAATTGAAAACGACAAAAAGGTAAGAAAGAGGTTGTCTTGCACATATAGTGCACCACACTTCATCAGTCTACGACTCCCGGATTGATAATTAATGCAGAAATTTAGGACACACTAAATTGACTAAACACATAGTCATGCCACTTTTTTTGTGGTGTTGTATTGCTATAAGTTTCTCATGGTTTTCTTCTTGGTTGCTTTTGGTTCTTTCCTTTTATATTTTGAGGGCATTGAGAATTGGTTGGGAAGTTGGAAGATAATGAAGCTCAGGGAAAGCTATGTGGTATCCAATAGGTAATATAAGACTTAGATGAAGCCCGGTGCATGTCTAAGGGAAGTTGAAGTTAAGAATATGATATTCAGTTAGATTGGTTGGGTTAATTGGGATAAATGGGCGATGACAGGATAATCATGAGAAAGGTAATAGGTAAGGTAAAGTAAATGGATTTGAGGTGTTAGATGCCTTAGCTATGTTGAGAACTTTTGTTCTCAATGTTTTGATGTTGTGCACGGATTAAGGGATTTCTGTTGACCTATACCTTATGATATTTGTTAATTAGACTAGTTTAAAATGGCTAATTAGTTACTAAAAAAATGACTAATTTTTGCATATAAACAACTATTTTTCAGTTGGTGACCAATAGTGGCTGAGTTACAGTGTCTTATAATGCGACCAACTTTTAGTTGTATTTAGCTTAGTCATCAATTGATTGTCTCAAATTTATCATCTAGTTGTATATTTAGTCATAAATTTGGTCATTAATTTCCACAATTAATGACCAAATACACAACAAAATATACTACTATATGATTACCCAATAAAACAAATTAATGACCAAAATGTTGGTCGCATTATAAGATATTGTAAATTACCTACTAATAGTCATATATATGCAAATTTTAGGTGTCATTTGAAACCAATTAATGACCAACGAAATATGAATACATTTTGATCATGTTATAAGATACTGTAGATTAGCTACTAATAGTCATAGATATGAAAAAATTAGTCGTCATTTGTAATCACAAATTTATCATTTAGAGTATTCATTTATCTTTTTTTTGGTAGTTTCATATTCATTATATAAATGAATAATTTAGTAGTTATATTCATTTCATTTACATTCATTAATAATCATTATAAATGACTAATTTAGTCGTTCTATATTCATTTTATCTGTGCTCATCTTTAATCAATATAGACTAATAATATAGTAGTTTTAGATTGATTTCATGTGTTCGTTACTAATTAACTTAAATTAATTAGTATGATTTGCAAACTAAACTAAAAAAAATGGCATACTATGTGCATGTTCATCTACTATGAAAACACAAAGTTACATATATTAATGACAATACTAAATAATATCAAGTATAACTATAAATAATTTCAACCATATAAATTATATTATATGAAATGTCAAGTACTACAATATGAGTTTCCAACTTAATATTGGTTGGACTACAATTTACACATGAAATATTGTTTCATCACTTCAAAACATTAACATTGTGTTGTCAAGGCATTGAGATAAATTCTCCAACTCTAAAGACTTGACCATCAGTATGGATCTCATGCAGGATATTGGCTTTAAGGGTATCATGAGACCAATCATCTTCTCTCTCTTTCTTTCTACCTCTTTTGCTCTAATGTTATTTTTCTCCTCTTTCTTCAATTCCTATTTTTTATCATC
This sequence comes from Pinus tabuliformis, assembly GCA_031772625.1. Classification (NCBI taxonomy): domain Eukaryota; kingdom Viridiplantae; phylum Streptophyta; class Pinopsida; order Pinales; family Pinaceae; genus Pinus; species Pinus tabuliformis. The sequence continues at coordinate 1,240,854,579 of CM062809.1, forward strand.
AATATTGAGTTTCTTTTCTGAAAATGAAATAAGGTACAATTCAAAGTACAAAGCTAATTATTGATTAATTCCTCTCTTGTCCACCTTCTCTAATAGTAAACAATGTAGGAGTGTAAAAATTTCCTCAACTCCAACAAAATAATGTTATTACGATAGCATATAAGGTAAAAAGTTCAACCTGAATATATGGAAAGTGGATGTCTTTCAACATACACTTAAGTTTATCTTCATTCCAATAATTTGACTTTAACATGGATATATGCACCTATTAGCATTCCAAAATAGTACATTATTCATCAAAAATCAGTATATTGAAGACATATGCATAAACACCTACATATCATTGCATTTGATTATGATATTAGTAATTACCATAAGTTGCACATTCTGCTTCAATATCATCCTAGATATTTATATATTATCCTTTCTAGATTAATATGCCAATCGTTAGCAATTATGACCTAAATTTGAACTTCTAAAAGCCATCACCTTGAACAAGGATTCTACTGTAATAGTTACACATTGTATTTCAAACTCAAATATCTATTTACACTCATCATTTTCCAATGACCACAATATTAAATATGTGAAAAATGTGTTTCAAAAACCACTAATAGCATTAAACAATTCTAACATGAAAAAAACTTTCTAACAATGTTCACCTAGAAGCTGTAAATTTGTACTCAAATCTTCTTCAAAGCTTGATATTTCAACAATAATATAAGCTCATGAGATTCAATTTCTTTGACAAGAATAAAATAATACCTTGATTGCATAGAATATATCATGGTGCCTAATGAAATCACAAGTTTGCTCCATAAATTACAAACAAGAATTGTCAATAAGGTTTAGTAGCTTAGGTTATTGGCAGGAAGAATCATTATTTTCCCAATTTGGGTTTAAATCCCACTTGTGACATATTCATAATATTCCTTCTTCCTGAGCTAATTGTTGAATGAGGCTTTTCATGGTCCAAGAGGAATATCTTACTCTTTCTTAGGGCGAGAGAGTGAGGAAATTGGTTACATGTTTGAGAAAAAAAAGTACAAACAAGAATTGTTTCCACACCATCAGAAGAATTTCCAAGAAAATATATAATTTAGGTGCCCACTATACCACTAAAATTATTTAATTGAGTCATTGAAACCACTAATTACATTTACTAATCTCATACAAGTTCTTTTGAACATAATAAAAAAACTCAATGTAAATTCATTATCACTTAACATTTGGGAAATGACTCTCAATTACATCAAATCCTCATCAACATGTTTAAATAAACTAAAGGTCAAAGGGAAATTTCCTTCAAATTTTAGATAGCTTACCAAACTAACTAGGATACACTTTATAATTATTGGACTAAGGATGCCCTTGGTGTTTCACTATATCTTAGTTGTGGTCACATTTGATTCAAATGTTTCATAATTTTTATAGATCAACACACAATTTTGGCATCAATAACATTTCTCAAAACCTTTTCTTCAATCATCATTTTTTTTTTATTCGAGTACTTCAAAACGTTAGAAATGATACTATCATATATAACCACTTGGCCTATGTGAGAGTGTTTCATGGCACACCTTGAAAAATTGTGAATAAGTAAAATGAATTGCAAGTGCATTTATATATAGTAACAAATATCTTACTCTTTTTCTACGTTCTTAGTATATGATTGTAAACAAAATATTTTTCAAACATATCGACAAGTGGATCTAGAACTGATAATCAGGCTACAATTAAATCACTACAACAAAACTAAATAGTTGCATAATCAAGACAACAACCACTTCCATATAATATTACACAATAGAGCATGACTCCAAATACATATTCCTTGTATAGAATGAAACATGGAAGCCATGAAAACATTAACATACGAACACTTCAAACCACATACCTTTGTAAAACTCCAATGAGGAGACATTCCAAGTTCTTCCTGTTTGACCTCCCTTATGTCTCCTATTGTCTGTAAACAAACCATTGGTGAACATATAGTAATGTATACTTCAGTCACATTGATCTAGCCACATTCAAGCCATTTTGAAAGGGATAAATTAATACCTTTTTTGTATTTATTTGAGAAAAACATGGATATAAGGTTTTAACTTTTTTTTCATTATTGGTAGAACGAGAGATGAAAAATACACACCCTCCAGATCCGATTCTCTTTGGATTTTTGTACAAGCATGTCCTTTTCAAGTTTCAACATAACAACTTTATTTGAAATTTTTGTCATTGATGATACCATAACCAGCCTGACAAACAATTTCTTAAGAAGAATGAAACAATATTGCAACTCCAATCTTAAGTCTATAGATAATATTCATAATTTCATACAGGAAAATTACCAATTACAACAATTATAAATGTTGTAACATACCCTCTTTGATGCATGGAAGTAACAAGGCCTCCAAAACCATACATTCCAAATCATGGCTTCAAGGAAAATATTTTATTAGAGGAAATATCAAGTATAAATCCACACAGAAAAAAATAGTAAAAATAATTTTTTCAAACCAGGTAATGTATTTATAAACCAAATATACTAAGAAAACCAAAATACTTCAACCTTGGCACAAATGTCTTAATGAAAATTTCATTTACAGTGTGATCCTAAAATGTGCTCTTCAATTAGAAGTCAGGATACTCTAATTCAAAGTTCATACTAACATTCCTATGATTTTCAATTCTTCACTGAACTTCTACCTTGAAATGCCCAATAATGATAAGAACGCCTTACCAAGTAGCCCCACATAAGTTAATTGGCTCATTTTCATACATGCTAAATGATTTCATATTTCCTTAGCATGCATAGTTGTATGCACATGAAACTTTTGCATGCACCTACTCAACTATTAAATATTGTGAAGATAAAAATTTGGCTACCAAATTGACGTGATGTTGTTGAAGGCCAACAAGTGTAAGCCAAATTGGTAATAAGAGTGGAAAATAAAATTAAAAATCTAGTATAAATGTGAAAAAATTAATCTTCATTTGTTCCCAAGTATCAGTAGACACCAATGATGAAACATAGAAATTAGAAACAAAGTATTAGAAACTAAAATTTCATTTCAAGCTAAGTGGAAGACATCAAAAAGTTATGCAAATGAGATGTCAAAGAATCAAAAGAACTTAGTTTTCTCAACTATGAATGGATTCTAATATTTTACTCCATAATTCTTTCAGCTTCTAGTTTCCCTTGATGGAGGATATCTTCCCCATTTAACCAAAAATGGAGTTGAGAAGGCAATAAAATATTCCAACAAAGACCAGGTACAATTTTTAGTGATATTTCTGGTTTATCCAGTAAATTATATAGTTTATGCTTTAGTGGTCATATAATGTCTTAAACTTCGTACTGAGGACCAAAGGAGCTTAGTTTTCTCCAGTATGAATAGATTCCAACTCTTTTACTACATAGTTCTTTCAACTTCTAATTTGCCTTAATGAAGGACATGTTCCTTGTTCAACCAAATCAAGAGATCGTAAGGTTAGACAACGTTCTAACACAAGCAAGATACAATTGTTTGTGATATTTCTTGTTCAACCCTTAAATGAGAGTTAATGTTTTAAAGGTCATGTTGTGTATTATACTTGGTACTTTCTTCTTTCGTTAAGGGGAAAATACATCAAACACCAAATTGCAAATAAAGTTGAAATCCAAAGACAACCCCAAATGCCCAAGTAGTGAGAGAAAACCATGGACCCCAAGTCACGAGGAAGAGTTGTATGCCAAAGAATTTGTCCTTGAAGAAACACATAATATCAGCCTTGCACCATCTACAAGCATGATCTAGAAAAACTGTACTAGCAAATACTTAGTGTGTTTGTATTGTGAGCATTTAAATAAGTAAAGTGATTGCAACATTTAATAAAGTGACATGTCCTTTTTTCATGGTTGAATTATGCAGTATTGGTTCTATACCATACATCTCTCTCTCACAGATATATCATTCTATATGGATAAAGTACACACACTAAATAATACATTAGATGCCTCTCCTCTCTTTACAAGTGTTCTGCATATGTGCAAGTGCAAGTTTTATATGGAAATGATGCCAAGCTACATGGTTAACATCTAGGAGGTTAAAGCCCTAACTAATAATTGAGATAAAGACAAGGACCCCAAGTCACCAAGAAGAGTTTCACACTAATGAAATTATCCTTGAATAAGCACATAATTCAAGTCTAATACCAACCACCAACATCACCTAGAAAATTTGCACTAGAAGATACTGAGTACTTTTTGGAGTTACGAGCATTTATGAAGTGATTTAATCATTTAATTCACATTTCTTTTCTTTATGGTTGCATTGTCCAATGGCACTGGACTACCTTAGATATCTCTCTCTCATGGAGATATCATTGTATATTGATAATTAAACATTGAGTACTATATCAAATGTCCCTCCTCTCAATACAAGTGCTCTACATATGTGCATGTGCAACTTTAATATGTTATTGATGCCAAGCTACAAAATCAACATCAGTCACATATCTCCTTTCTCAAGTGTTGGTCATAAATTTTTAATATAAGTCTCTTTTTTCTACCACATTTGCTTAAGTGGCATTTTGTAACATTTTTTTTTACAAAAACATCCTTTAAATATTCCAAATTTAACTGGAAGTACACTTCGAAGTGCCAAAGGTGGTGGAGGCACAATTCCAATATTTGAAAGCGGCCAAATTTAGTATTAGTTCACTTAGCTTATATTGTTTTGGGCTTCCTAGAAAGAAGATTATTCTATTATATGATAAGAAAATTATTTTAGCATTTAGTAGGAATGCCAAATTAAGTCAGTTCCATGGCTTGGGATGTTGTGGGGGCTTGTTTAATTCATTTAAGGCATATTTCATTCGGGAGTCTTAATCTAAAATACTTGAACATGACTTTTGTAGCATAGCAAGACATTTTTTTCCCAGTGTTAAATGTGAAGTAGCCAGATAAGATTTCCATTGTCTGGAAAAATGTTTCGCTTCTAGTATTAAATACTAGTGTTGACTGGAAGTTTGAGTCCAAAAAAATAAAAACATATATTATAAGGCATGTTTACATTTGAGATATGGTTATCCTTAATAAATCAATGTAAAATAAAATTTCAATAAAATATCACTCCCTATCTCTGACAAACAATATGTTATTATTGCTTCATAAACAAGGAGAGTTCTTCAGAATGAGCTAGTTAGTTTTGAAAGGTATTTATACCTTCAAATTCAATGCCAACTACACAAGGACATCTAACTATCATCTCCCATGTAGCATATGCCATAAATCCAAAGGACATGGTTTCTCTTGCCTAAGAATGCTTGAGATCATTGTGGTTATTTTTTTTAAAGGAAATCCATGATAGCAGTTATAGTTATCAATGCCTTGTATAAATAGGAAATGGGTATTCATTTTTTAGTTTTACAATCTATACCCCTATCAATGGATCTGGGCAAATTACTGGTCTCTATTCACCCTTGCTAAATCTTACTGAAAGGGTTATCTTATTATAGCCTTCTAGGAATCTCTGATGTATGTATCTTGAAGGCATTATTTCAAGGGATTGAAGGAAACAACAACAACCCTATTCAAATATGTTGTTTGAAAGGAATACACGACTCTGTTTTCCCTTGTGGAAAGTAAAAGTCTAACAAATCTTTCTCCTGATCATCAAAAGGTCAGATGATTGTGCTACAATGTTGGGGTGTGCTTGGGTTCTTATAATTTGTTTTCCTATAGCAATTTCTATTCATGATTCAAACTTCCCAACTATTATAGAATAACATTTATTCATGTATGTTTCTTCACAACCATGCGAGAAGCTCACTTTTGATGTTTTCCAACATCATTATTGAAATTTAGAAGACATAGAGGTAGATTTTATGTAGACTTAAGAACTATATCTCCGAGGGTGGTGTGGGGGGGGGATAGCCAGGATGAAAATAATCCTATTCTTTTTTGTTGAGCATGACCCTCACCACTTGATATAATTTTTATTGTAGACGGGCGACTAGATTGCAAGAAAGGAGGATAGAGGGAGGGCAATGACTATGCTATTTTTCAAAATTGCATGGACCCTCATTAAACTAAAAAGCATGATAAGTTTCTCTTGTAAACTGTGAATTCACATCCTTGCCAAGGATTCACTCATGTTGGTGTCTATGTGTTGTTAACTCGATATGTATAATTTCTGTTCATTTGGGCTTCTCGTGAATTACAAGATCCCGCATCTCTTTCTGTTGTAAGTCATGTAGCAAGCAATTTTGATGGATTACAAGTTGGTGCATCTCTTAGAAACTTGTTATATTTTACCATATCATGAAGTAAAATTACCACTAATAACTTTACTTTAGATCATGTTCTAGTGTGATACAACCAATCCACTTTAGAAGGATCAAACATGATAGTTTCTCAAGAGCTCATGTGCCAACAATCAACTCACTTAGATAAGGTTTGCATTTGTAAAATGTGTTCAAAAAATATCATAGATGATGATGAAGAAAAAATGATCAGAGTTAACATTAATGACATAATAAGTTTACTCTAATTGCAAGCAAAATACTATTGCCTATGGACCTTCAAAAACACTATTGTACATGTCCATTGATACCCTTGTTAAATTTTCAGTAACACGACACAGAGGAGAGATATTCCTTTGAAAGAAAATTAAAGTTTACATAAAACTCAACAATTGCATCAAGTATTAACATAGGAAATCAGATTAACTAGATACATAGCATAAACCTTCAAAAATACAAAAAAAATTATGGGATTATGTTACTAACCATATCAACCACTGCTTGACTAGAGATAAACTCAAAGACTCCATCACTTGCAATAACAAAGAATGGATGCATAGGTGTAATTTTCATCACAAGAACTTTAGGAGCTAAAATAACCCCTATGTTTTCAACAATAGTATATCCAACACTCCTAGTAAAGGCAGTGCCAAGATACATCCCATTTTGAACCCAAAGGTGGGGAGGATCTTCATCGTCATCTTCTTCATCTCCCCAACACTATAAATTTTGGTTTTTCAACCCTTCAAGATGGTCCAAAGTTAACACCCTAGCTCCACATATTCTCACATGAGCACACTCGTCTTCTCGAAAATGTGTCTAGTCACTAAAGAGGTCCATTGTGACAAGGTCATTTCCCCTTCTCTCAATGATAACAACCCTATAATCTTTGACATTGGTAACATACTATATATCACCTCTCACTAGGAAAATTACTGCAGCCTTGCCACTCATGGAATCATCTATGTTGTGGTGATGTAGATGGGAATGGGTGGCTTCAAAATCTGAATGGTATCCCTTCACAACATCTGTACATAAATTTGGTTCCCTAAGCAAGTTTTCACATAAATATACTATTACAAACTGCGAGCATTACGCTCCAAATTATCCATGTCTGTCAAACACCATGGAAAATTGACTGTTTATGTTATTCCAAAAATTCATATGAATGTAGAAGTTATCCTAGTTTGCTTTGTCAACAGGATAAGGGATAGTATCCCCTCTGTGAAAGGTAATAATTTCAAAATTAAAGGTTGGAACCTGCGCAACTCTTGATCTGGTCGAAGGTAGAAACTAGGTCGATAGCCTAGAGAGACGGGGAACTCTAGCATCCAAGTATGTTTTTTTCTCTTATTGCTTTGCAATTTATTTTCTGTCACTGGCAATATTTTCATGTTGTGATTAACAAATTTGGATCCTTGAAACTTTAGCAAGTAAGAATGATGAGATGTCTGATCAAAATTTGTCTCGTGCTGCTGATCACATCCAACTTGAATGTAAACCAAGACCTGTCATGAGGATCTTGCGCACTATATGGCACAGTGAAGTCAATCCATTTGGGAGCCCAAATCCTCTCATAGAATTCCACTTTCTAAAAGTTGAGAGGTTCTTCCTTCCAACTCGCTTGAAAAGCTTCCATGTCACTCTGTAACTATATTTCTGTATCTCTTTAAATCCCTTCGAACAAAGGAAGCCTCTCAATGCTTCAAATATGAACCCCAATTATAAGTCTAAGGAGTCTGCCCTATCAACTCCAATACCTCCTTCAGCTTCACCCTCCGTAGGATTATCTTCAATGTGAGTGACGACATACTCGTCTCTGTCATTTTCCTTCCACTTAGCATTTTTTTAATGTATGTAACCCATTGAAGCTTTTACTCACTTCCTATCCCGTAGAAAACCCATCAAATCTTGAACTCACTTCCTACTCCCTCAACTCGCCCATGTTTAGGGTTTCACAGGCATGATCATACCCTGCCTTGGATTTTTTAACAATGATACACCTGTTGTGATTTTGAAGAATTTAATTCATTTACTGCTTACAAAAAACAAATTTCCCTATATGAAAGAGAACATATTTAAAAGAATTGAAACCCTTTCCATTCTATTCAAATATGGTTTTTACCTGTCTATCTAAATTCAATATTTTCTCAAACTACTGGCTTTTTGAGAGTCCATCCAAAGCTAAACACCCTAAAAACCCTACTTTAATAAAGTCGATTCTCAGAGTTGCGTACATCTTCGTTGTAGACTCCCGTATTAGGCAAAGAGGTATGGTGTTCATAACTGAGAGACTTAGACGAAACATGAAGCCATGTTTTATTCCAATAAATGCTGAAGCTTCGTATACATGTAGACGCAGACAATATTGCAATTTAAAATGAAAAACAGTGTGCCAAAAGTTGATCACTTTAGTCGATTGGACAACATCAATTCAGCGAGTTGAGATGGTACATCATTTCGAATCCATCTCTTATTATATGTGACCTAATTCAATACTTAATGAGATGAATATCCTGAGTTGCAGTTATCTTACAATATGTAACCAAATTTTGTGATTAAGGATTCAATGCACATTCTGTTGGAATATTAATTCCAACTGCCGTGCAGCAGCAGCGAGCCGCAATAGAGGACTTACGAAGGAGTCGGCTTATTCACGCCACCGCCATAAGTGTCTTTTCACCGTTTGCCTGTTTGTGTTCCCAAAGCAGGAAGAAGATCAAATCTGGGCTCTGCGTCATAACTGCTCACCAAACAGCATTAAAGAAGAAGCATGGCTGAGAAGGAAAGTACCAGCCTCGAGCCAGCCGCAGCATTTATCAGTCTTGGGTTTCCACATAACCGACTCAAGCAGCACAGCAGAATGTCAAAAGATCAGATCTGTTCATTATGAGCGGCAGATTGCAACAGAGTCTCTGTCAGCAAGTTGAGGCAGTTGATGGATAAGTTATGACCACCTCCTGCACTATATATGTGTAGAGCCACAACAGTGTTATTAACTCTGTAATATAGCGCAGCAGCGCTCAAATGTAATTTCTATGTTTTAAGAAAGAATGTGCAGCAGCATGAGCTCACATGAATGAAGCTCTTTTGCACAGCAGTGTAGTGATAGTTAGAAGCAGCAGCAGCAGCTGAAGAATCACACAGAGGAGAGGAAAGCACGCAGCAGCGTGAAGAGGAAGAAGAATAATTTCAGAACAGTGAAATGCACAACAGTGCAGAAATTTGAATGTAATTTGTTATTTATGTTCATCTGTGTGGAACAGAATCGTTCCTTAGTGAATTTCTGAAGTAGATGTTCAGCAATAGAAGTTTTGAAATTCCCTCTGTATGAGGAAGACAAATCTGTAACAGTTAGTTTATTTTGATAAATACAAGTTAAATTTTTCCTGTTGCTGTTACACCGTCACCGTTGCTGAAACACCTCGTAACTCAAAAATTACTTGACGTCAAAAGTTTACGTTGCTGAAACACGACGATCAGCGTTGCTGAAACACCTGTTTCAGCAACTGAAAAAAAACTGTGTTGCTGAAACACCGTTTCCAGCAAGCGAATTTTTCTGTTTTTCTGTGTAAAAACAGAGTGCGATTTTTGTCTGTCTGTTATGGAATTTATCAGAAAATTCCAACATGGTATCAGAGCTAGTCCAGGCTCTTTGAAGTGTCAAAGAAGCTGAAGGAAGATTTCTTGCAGCAGCAACTTCTCCAGCAGTGTGAAGACTCAGCCAAGAAAGAATCCAGGTATTTCTCAGATTAATTTTCTGTGTTGTTGTTGAAGAAACAGTCAGTGATTTTAAAAACACAGTCAGAGATTTTAAAGCCTAGATAAGAATGGCAAGGTCAAAGAAGAAAGCCTCCAGGGCTGTTAAAAATGTGTCTCCCCCCTCTACTAAACTAGAAGGCAACCCATTAGAATACATTCTATTTGAAGTTCCAAAGTTTGATGGAAACTTTGATGTATGGGAAATAAAGATGAGGGCTTTCCTAATGTTTGAAGGGATTGAAGTCTGGGAGTCAGTGATTGATGACAGCAATATGGATAAAGAATCCATGGAGTATGATGCACAAGCAGCAAAGACTATCTTGGATGGTCTCCCTGATTCAGTGAAGAAGAATCTTGGAAAATATTCATCAGCAAAGGATATATGGGACAGACTGCATGACCTTCATGCAAAGGGAGCACTGACCATGACAATGAGTCAAGAAGAACCCATCATAGAAGCTGAGAATGAAAAGCTTGACCTCATCAAGCTTCAAGTAAAAGAAAGGGATGAAGAGTTAGCCAAGCTCAAGAAGGAGCTTGACCAATGCAAGAGGAAACATCATGAAGAAGTCATATCCATGACAAATCAGCTGAATGAAGTAAAGAAGCAGGCAGATGTCTTGTCAAGTCAACTTGAACAAAGACACAAGAAAGTGAACAAACTTGTAGAAGAGATTGGACAGTGCAAGGCAGAGGTCTCCTCCCTTAAGTCCGAACTACAAGAAGCAAGGAAGCAGGCAAAAGGAGCTGAAAAGAAAATGGAGAGCAGTCAAGCAGAAATCTCCAAAATGAAGACAGATATTATCTCCTTCAAAATAGTAGCAGCTGAAGCTACTCGTAGCAAGGAAGAAACTGAGGGACAACTAGCAAAGAAAAATAATGAATGTGAAAAGTTAGAAGAAGAGATTGTCCTCCTCAGGAAGAAGGTTGAAGGGATGAACAAGATCATGAAGAGCTCTCAAGCCTTGGATGATATGCTCAGCTATCACAGATCTCCATATGATAAATCAGGACTTGGTTATGTAGGTGAACCCTCAAACAAGGATGAGAATGCTTTAAGCAAAGGAGATGTGAAGAAGCCAGAAAGAGATGGTGATGCTCCTAGTTCCAGCAAAGGCAAGGAGAAAAATGAAGGCTGCAATAGAAGAAATCCTGCTCCAAGCATAAAACCAGCTCCAAGAAGAAATGTAGCTGATGGCAAAGAGGCAAGATGCAATGGTCATCAACAAAGGATCTCAAGGCAGCAAGGCTTCAGAAGTACATCAAGGAAACCTCCATCTCCCAGGTACCAAAGTTCATTTTATGGTTATTGTTATGCTTGCTCAAACTTTGGTCATATGGCAAAAGACTGTAGAGCATTTCATGGAGATAGATGTTGTGGTCCCCGACAATCTCCAAGAAATAATTTCACAAGAAGAAATCATGAATTCTTATTCATGAATAAAGTTGAATGCTTCAAGTGTCATAACATTGGGCATATGGCACGTGACTGTAACTTGACATGGGCTCCTATGCAAGCTAGACCCATGCAAAAGAAGAAAGTTACACAAGTATGGAGAAGGAAGGAAAGGCAATCTGAAAACCCCTTGAACTCCCCAGTGGATCTAAATTTGTTTTGAGAAGAGTCTGCTAAAAGAAGACAAGCACACATTAAAGGGGAGCTTGTAATTTTTGTTTGCTGAATTGTATTAACAGTCATTTGTTGATGGAGGATGTATTGCAGCGCAGCAGTTGCAAATGAAATTTTTGTTAATCCCTCTAAAAGGTAATATGCAGCAGTGATGAAATCAGCAATGTTTTTGCTTTGTGTTTATGCAATATGCACAGAAATGCATAAACAAGAAAAGATGGCAGCGCTGAAATGTAAAGAGCAGCAGCGCAAGAAGAAAAGTATGCAAAGCAAGAAGAACCTCACAGCAGTGGGAAGACAGAACATAAAACAACAGTTTGGAAATTTTTGTTATGGAGCACATGCATTGAAATGCATAGCAATGGAAGGTAGTTTCCTTCTATGTAATGTGAGAGAACATACTCACAGTAGAGTGAGTACAATACACAGCAGTAAAAATTAAATGTAATGTTTTTCTTCATATGCAATGCAGCATGCAAAGAAATGCATAAAGAAAAACAGGCACAACAGATTTTTAATACACATTGGATGTATAAGAATGTGTGTGGCAGCAGAAAGCCAAAGGAATTGCACAACAGTGCATTATGAAAATAAAAAAAATGAAGATGAAGATTGTGTGAAGCAAGGGTGTAAAAAGAAAAGGCAGCACCCCGTGTTAATTTTTTTTTGTTGTGTGGAGAATGCAGCGCAAAACAGCGTGATGGCAAGAAGGAGAAGCACAGTAGTGCGAAGAAAATGAAACCAGAACTAAGAGAGAATGAAGAAATGTGTTTTTACACAGCAATGCAAACAAGAAAATGCAGCAGCATGAAATTTTTTGTTGAAGAAATGAAAGGTAATGGCACAACAGCAGTACGAGTGTAATCAATGAAGGGGAGCACGCAGTGCGTATTTTTGTTGTTAAATGTGAAAGGAATGCGCAGCAGCGCAAGAGCAATTTGAGAAGTTATTTTATGCACAACAGTGCAGTGATAGAGAGAGTGCTGAAACAACAGTGCTGAAACAACAGTGCTGAAACAGAGTGCTGAAACAGCAGTGCTGAGATAGAATTGCTGAGATAAAGTTTTGTAATGGAATATGCAGCAGCATAAATGTATTGAAAATTTTACACATAGCAGTGTAATGTTTTTCAGGAGAAGACAGAGTCTGTAATGAATAGCAGTGTAGAGCATATTGCAGCCTAAGCACTATTGTGAAGATGCTCTCGCTGTGTTTTGGAGCAGCAATGCATTCTACAGGCGTGTTTCAGCAACAGACTGTGTGACTGAAACTGTGTGTTTCAGCAACAGCCTGGCTGAAACTGTAATTTTCTGAGATAGCAGAAATTGGTTTGTGGAACAAAAGCGTTCCTTGGTGAATCCCTCTCTCAAGAGGAAGGTGCTCTTCAGCACATTGTTATGGTGAATCCCTCTGTTATGAGGAAGGTGCTCTTAAGCACAGTCTCAGGTAAATCCCTCTATTAAGAGGAAGACAATTTTAATTGGTTGTGGAACTGCATCAGAAGCAGTTGGTGAATTCCTCTATGAGAGGAAATGTTTGGGTACGACAGAATGCCCAGCAGTTGAAATTAAGGGGGAGTGTTGGAATATTAATTCCAACTGCCGTGCAGCAGCAGCGAGCCGCAATAGAGGACTTACGAAGGAGTCGGCTTATTCACGCCACCGCCATAAGTGTCTTTTCACCGTTTGCCTGTTTGTGTTCCCAAAGCAGGAAGAAGATCAAATCTGGGCTCTGCGTCATAACTGCTCACCAAACAGCATTAAAGAAGAAGCATGGCTGAGAAGGAAAGTACCAGCCTCGAGCCAGCCGCAGCATTTATCAGTCTTGGGTTTCCACATAACCGACTCAAGCAGCACAGCAGAATGTCAAAAGATCAGACCTGTTCATTATGAGCGGCAGATTGCAACAGAGTCTCTGTCAGCAAGTTGAGGCGGTTGATGGATAAGTTATGACAACCTCCTGCACTATATATGTGTAGAGCCACAGCAGTGTTATTAACTCTGTAATATAGCGCAGCAGCGCTCAAATGTAATTTCTATGTTTTAAGAAAGAATGTGCAGCAGCATGAGCTCACATGAATGAAGCTCTTTTGCACAGCAGTGCAGTGATAGTTAGAAGCAGCAGCAGCAGCTGAAGAATCACACAGAGCAGAGGAAAGCACGCAGCAGCGTGAAGAGGAAGAAGAATAATTTCAGAATAGTGAAATGCACAGCAGTGCAGAAATTTGAATGTAATTTGTTATTTATGTTCATCTGTGTGGAACAGAATCGTTCCTTAGTGAATTTCTGAAGTAGATGTTCAGCAATAGAAGTTTTGAAATTCCCTCTGTATGAGGAAGACAAATCTGTAACAGTTAGTTTATTTTGATAAATACAAGTTAAATTTTTCCTGTTGCTGTTACATCGTCACCGTTGCTGAAACACCTCGTAACTCAAAAATTACTTGACGTCAAAAGTTTACGTTGCTGAAACACGACGATCAGCGTTGCTGAAACACCTGTTTCAGCAACTGAAAAAAAACTGTGTTGCTGAAACACCATTTCCAGCAAGCGAATTTTTCTGTTTTTCTGTGTAAAAACAGAGTGCGATTTTTGTCTGTCTGTTATGGAATTTATCAGAAAATTCCAACACATTCAGGTGGAGTTGCAGAAAACCTTCCAGACTTGTCGTGACAGTAGTCGTAAATCATGTAGTTTTTGCGAACCCAATTAAGTTTACTGAGTTGTTGTTGATTTAGACTTTGAAATTCGGATTGATCCCACCAATTGTTGGCACAGGGCGAAGAAGAGTGAGATGACACGCTGCATGCATCAACTTCAAAGGGTGGTGGCTACTGGAAAACTTGTTATTAACCTGCAAACCTTGGGAAAGATAACATATTCACTTAGGAATTTGAAAGTTACTGATATAGACATCAATTTGAGCTTATAAATACCTTTGGAGTTGACATGGATAAGCCTTCCCCGTGGAGCTCTCAAATAAATACACTCATTGATAAACAGTCGAGAGCTCTTCTTCAAGACGCCTCTCCTCTTCCTTCTAGCAGAGATTTTCTTTTGTCTTCAAAGAACTTCACACAAAACACAATCCTAAATAAATAATTATTGTATGCATCACTCTGAAGCATTAAGCAGTGAAATAGCTTCAAACCTCGACAATGCATGTTAACAAAGAAATTGGAAGAATAACAAGTGTAGGGAAAAACAAATGAATCTAAGAGCAATTCTTATGATTATTGACTTCTTGCTAGGAATAGTTACAGGGGTTGCATGGAGTCAGGGCGCTGGAAGTAGACATTGACTGTCGGTTCCCTCTAATGTTTGCAATCATGTTTGTTGCTTGCAAAATCCCTTATGATTACTGGTTCCTCGGGGAAGACTAACTCAATGGAAAAAATGTGGAACCAATAGGTATATATTTTTGGCAAAACCTAGACAAAATTTATAAAGGCAGTGGGAAATGGTCTAGAAGTAGGTTTTTGGTCACATCTCCTTGTTCCACGACAACGAGAGCTAGGAATAACACAGATGCTAGTACTCTTTTACTTTTGTTTATTAAAAATAAATGTGGCCTCTTCACACTCTACGCAAGCAATAACGTTGAGACCATTGACTAAGTTGTTAATGGAAGAGAGGGAAAGGAAATTTCAATGAAAATAGCATTCATAATATTATTTTATTAGTTTTTTAATTTCTTAGGTTTTTAATTTATTGGGAGAAATTTCAATTAAAAGATAATTCTTAATATTATTTTATTAGGTTTTTTATTAGTTTTTGATTCTTAATATTATTTTATTAGGTTTTTTCGTTGGACACCTAATACTCTATGGGTTAGTGTGGATGCAGAATAGACTAAGGAAGTCCAAGAGACCTTGGGATGTGGAACCCAATGATCACACCTTGTACTATAAATGTATATCATTTGTTAATAAAAAATGTACTCTCATGTTTTATCTTTCATACTCTTTCTACCATGTGTGTGTTTAACATGGTATCAGAGCTGCGGGTGATCTCCTGCCCTGCTCCAGTATGAGCCACTTGTTTATGTGAGCTTGTTGTTTTGTGGCCTTCCTTACATGTGAGTCCTGCAGTCAGATTTTGGGAGGAAGCTGGAACTCGCCCAGGCATCGCTGAACATAAATTCAAGTTAAAGGGCATAAATAAATTAATATTTTGGGTTAATAGTGGCTATTGGCATCGGTGAGACAGAGAATGCCTGAAGGCTGAATAGTTTGTGGGTTCAACGAAACAAAGGTAATCAGTAAATCAGTTTACCTTTAGAATTTTGAACATGCTGGGAGCTCAATATACTCTTCTGAATCACAGAACTTGAATGGTAAAAATTGTGCCTCATGTACTTTACTAACGGAAAGCACTATTACATTTAAAAAAAAATTATGGGGATTAGTGAGGGGAACCTGATAGAATTCAGTTGTGTTGGAATAAGCGCGTTGAGTATGAATCTAGAGCTTTGCCAAAACTGCTAGGAAGCGATTTGAAGCTCACACATTTCCCCGCTCTTCTGGCAGTTTTTCCAAATTGTGAAAATTAATCAATCTCGGGACTTGCAAAACTCGGAGCTGCTGAATATCACTGAGAGAGATTTGACAAATAGAACAGAGGACCCTTTCTAGCTTTGCAATGATCTGTTGAAAGGCACCCTGAGCGGAATCTGGAACGTCAGGATAAGTGTTAGAGCTGGCCGGAACGGCGGGAATAAAACGGTATTGGACACCAGAGCAGAGACAAACATCAGCATTGATTTCCCATTTCAATAACCTGCCTCCGGGATGATGATCGCACCTGCAACAGGTGTATAGAAATCATACATAAGAAGATTCTTAGCTGTATATTTCCAGTTCACCAATGTGCTCTCAGGCTACCCTGAGGTACCAAAACCATTGATTATCCTAACACTTTCTTCAGCAATGCTCTGCTCTGGTTGTGATTCGGCATCATGCAAGTAGTGGTACTTCTCCCTCTTCTTGTTCATTTTGTCAATAATCTTTGAAAAACTCTCATTATCCTCACTAGTGTGGCGGTTCAAAAATGCATCTAGAGACATGGAGGTGTCGTCGGGCAACTCGTTGTCGGAATCACCAACCGACTCCAGGCTCAAAGGATGTTGACTAGGAGACCTCATCAATCTCACTGACCATGGTGCCGAAGAAGGGGCAACAAGAGATGCAGGAGTTCCAAAGGGATCCACAACCGTTGATGCTGGCGTGACAAGGGCTCAATCTTGGCTGACCCTTCCGCGCCTCCTTTCAATAACCTTCAATTGGGCATCACGGATCTGTGATGGATCGCCACTGCGGACGGCTTCAAGCCAATCCAAACAATTGTGAAGCTTAGGCAAATTGAAAAAAAAATAAAATCCCTTTCAATGATTTTTTTTCAAGAGCTGCAACGTCTGTGCCTTCATCTAATACTATTTTGGGATTTTTCCTCTTCTTGGGAGGCGGAGGCCCCATGAGCAAAGCCTTTTTTCCATCATCAGAGGATTTATTAAGACTTGAGGGCGAGGGAGACCCTCTTTGAGAATTTATCTGCAAAGATGATCTTGAAGGCATCTTTTGAGCAGGATATATAATTCTATTTTTTTTCTGTTCTTGTGATACAAATTTAAAGAGCGGCAATTTTGAGAAGCTAAGATAGTGATAGAATTGTTTGTGTTTGCATCTGTGTTAGTTTTAATAGTGTGATTTGAGGGTTTGGTTTTTTATAAAGACATCACCTCATCGCTACATATTTTGACAGTCTAGAGACTTATATTAAAGCCAGTTTATTAATGAATTGGTGTTTAATATATGTACCATGGAGAAGTTAAGAAAAGAAAAAAAAAAAACATCATTTCATAAGTTTGAGTGGTTAAGAAAATGGTTAGAATTACTGAGTTATTAGAATTGCTAAATACTTTAATCCACTCCAATGTTCATGATACAATTGAAATTGGAAAAATCACTCTCACAGATATTCAAATATGCCTACAAGATGCACATGAAAAGATTGAATTTTTGCAGTTAGAATCTCAGCTTCAGCAAGAAGAATTAAAACAGAGGAGTCATCATTCTGAACCTATTTTTTTTCAGAACAATGAAACAGACTCCCATAAGCAGAAATTCAATATTGTTGAAGTTGATTCAGATCCAGTGCCCATTAAAGCAGCAGAGTTACATACAGATGCAGAAGTTCAGCTTGCATTTCCCAAGCCCATCATTAGACCTTGGGAAGAGCTTGTCCACAACAAGCACAGAACTGGTCTTGGATATGACAAGGACGTGTCCTTTCATATTCCAAACTACTCCAAACCAATCCAATTTCAAAGTGTTGGATTTATTCAGGACGGTTCATCTTCACCTGCTCCTCATGACAGTTCACCTTCAACTGTTTCAGGTTCTGGTTCTCTTCCACAGCAGCCACAACAAATTGTGAAATGCCAACATTGTGACCGAGTTGGCCATCTGAAATATCATTGTTTTGATCTTCATCCATGTAAGCACTATCATAAAACTAATCATTCTTCAAACAGATGCTTCAGAAACAAACCTCCTGCAAGAACAAAGATTCATCTTGGATGGATCGCTTCTTGGCAATGGGCATCAACAGCCAAGAAGATATTCCAGTCATATGTCCGAACTTGTTCTAGAGTATTGAACAATCTTGCAGTTGATTTTTCTCCATCATCTCACCTTGTATCTGATAGGGGGGGAAATGATGGTCATCTACAAGCTTCAAAGCCACATCAAGCGAGCCTGAGCCACAACCTGCCATACCAGATTCAAAGTTGTAGCCAGAGACAAAGATTCCCTTGAACATGCCTTCAATTGGTAATTTGGGACACTTCCTCTAGCATAAGACTTCAGCTTCTTTCCAGTTTAGGAAGAGTTCCGGGAATAGAATTAGGGACACTTCCTCTAGCAGAAGACTTCAGCTTCGTGCTAGTTTTGGAAGTTCCAGGAATTACATTAAGCATTCCAATGTTGGTGGTCATCCTTAAACCACCACCCTTTATACTAACATTTTAGAGAGCACATTCAGCTTAACGCTGCCATGCATTTTTGCACATTTTGTATTACAGCTGTCTTCTTGGATTAATACATAACCCTTCGAATTAAGGGGGGGCAATGTTGGACACCTAATCCTCTATGGGTTAGTGTGGAAGCGGAATAGACTAAGGAAGTCCAAGAGACCTTGGGATGTGGAACCCAACGGTCACACCATGTACTATAAACGTATATCATTTGTTAATAAAAAATGTACTCTCATGTTTCATCCTTCATACTCTTTCTGCCATGTGTGTGTTTAACATTTTTATTAATTTTTAATTCTTAATATTATTTTATTATTTTTTTAATTTCTTAGGCTTTTAATTTATTGGGAGAAATTTCAATTAAAAGATAATTCTTAATATTATTTTTTTTAATTTTTAATTTACTGGGAGAAATTTTGCTCCAATTTTAATTGTGGCTAAAGGCTTTCTAACCTTTATGGTAGATATGTTGCCATGTCCAGTTCAAATTTTAATGTCTAGTTAAACATTTTGACTAGCTAAAAATAAACAAAATTAAATGTAAATATAAATAAAATCCCAACATAATAGAGATGTTGTAATGTTTTGTTAAACATTTTAACCCAATACAAATTAAATTAAATTTATAATTAATAATTAAACTACCTTAGATCCTTGTTAACTCTAGGTCTACCAAGCACCCACAGGGATCAAATATCTTGAGATGCAAATCTATTTTAGAGTGAAAATAAATTTGATCCCTCTAATTGCTTGGTAGATCTATAATTGAGATGGATCTAGGTTGCTATAAAAGTAAGTTATGATTATTTAAAGAAAAAAGATAAAAAGAAGAGAGTGGGAGAGAGGTGTCACAATGCTAAACATTTTATTTTATTTTAAAACATTCTTATATAACTATAAGAATTGTCATTATTTAAGCATTCTATATGATTATAAAAATATAGTCATTGCATAACATTGTTAGACTTTGCTAGTTAGACATAGCGATCTATGTTTAACCAACATGTTTTAATTGAACCCAAGTGTTGTGGCCACAACCACCACCCTATTAAAACATGCTCTAGTAGCAAATTTGAATGGCCCCCCTAGAAGTTTGATCTTTCACTTCTCCGAATGATCTGTTTTTATCTCAAGGATTTTAACTCTGTGTCGAGTCAAAGCTTCAATTCTTAATGGTTAAGACCCCCCTTTATTAAATCTTTCATGCATGATTCATTCACAACCCAGTCTAGCCCTTCATTCATATCCTTCATCGGCTCTTTCAATCCTCATAAACCACCATGGTGCCCTATGCCCACACATATAATCGCCCCACTCTTCACCCCTCAAAACCTTCCATCGCATCTTTATTCCCATTATAACTCTTTTTGCTTCGCAAAGCATCCTTAACTTACCCTTTCGTGCTTTTTCAATCTTTACACATTTCCCTATGCCTGCCTTATCACAATATCACAATTTCCGCAGTCACACTATGCATTCCCCTCTTGCATCTGATATGCGACGACTTTCCGGACTCCAAATACAATTAATTGCATCCATATATATATATTGGGTCCACCGTTACATCGCTTATCACAATTGGTGGAGTCCATGGCATATACATAAAGCACGATGTGATATGGCGGACCCGTTGGTGTTATTAACCGCAACACATATATTTTCAGGTCTGCTCCCCAATCGCAATCGGCGGAACCCGAGGCCCATACACAAGGCATTCCACGATATGGCGAACCCACCGATATTATTAAGTGCATCATATATATTTTCGGGTTTGGAGCCTATCGCTAATCACAATCGGTAGTTGGTGAAAGTGAAGCCCATGCGATATGCGAAGGGGTGATGAGCAGACCCAGCGATAATTATATGCCCGAGTGAATAATTTTTTAAGTTTGGCCCTATGGTCCGACCGCGGGTTTTCCTGTGTTTTCCTGTGTATTCGATAAAATGATGTGGTCTTGGTTTTCAAAGGAAAATCCCATATGGCAGACCTGCCGGAATTATTGATCATAACACATATATATGTCGGGTCCGACCTATCGCAAAGTGCAATTGGCAGAGCCCAAAGCTTAAACATAAGATGCGATCTGATTAGTAGACTCGATAGGGTATGGGTTCCCGTCTATAATATTTCAAGTCCGGATTTTGGATCTGGTTATGTGTTATGCGATGATTTTCAATGTAAATCAGATTTACGCTTGCGGGACTTAATCAATGCATGAATTAAAAACCAGGGGTTGATTCTTTCACACTTGTTCCTTTTGATGTTATAAACATTTTAATGAAGGCAAGATTTGTGTTTTTAAGCATTTTTATCATATTTTCATAAGCATAGTTGATGTTGGTTATCTCTGCAGGCAAGGACCGAGAGAAGGCAAGCAAGGTCGGAGAATGGATGCATAGGCATCAAGTATGGCTCTGCGTAAAAGAAGCATGAGCGGATTCAAAGAGTTTATATATGCGGGTGTGTGCTATTTAAAGATCCAATTTTAGGCATTGGCGGTCATGTTTCCATGTGTTACCTGTGTGTTCCGAAGGTTATGCAGTCTCAAGCCTCATCATGAAGAAATGACACGCATACCTCCTCCTTTCAATTGGTATCCATTCATTTCCCCAGGAAATGAAATGCTCCAGCAGATGTGGCCTTTACATATTAGTTGTTTCACCAATCGATTGGAGGCCTGTATATTTTAATTTGTATATTGAAAAGAGGAGGGAGGTGAAAAGTCAGGGGAGACCGAGGGTCAGTGGCTTCTGCATAAGTATTACCTCCGAAGATGAGAGGAGGACTTTTTTTTGGGGCAGAACAACTTTTGATTTATTGTGAATAAAGAACACTGTTTGGTCAAGAAAGAGCTTTTTTTAGATTCATTTGCCTCTCCTTTCATGTGTTTAGAATCAGGATGTCATTGTTGGCATCAATATAAATGTGATTTGTTTTGTGCATATTGATAATAGACAGTTCATGACTAGTCTTGGTTATTCAAATATGATTTGTTACCATGGTTAATTCATGAGCAGTTGCTAATTCGAGACCTTGTTAAACATCATATTGCAAGTTTTATTTGTATGGAAAGGAATGTGTATTCTCGTATAAGTAATTATATTGCAATTAAGATTTAATATAGCCTTGTTCATTTGTGAACTAGTAATTGATTCATTAGGACTTGGAATTTATATATGATGTTTAACTTCCTTTTGTTATGCTCCTGCGGGATAGACTAGAATAGTTAGGACTAGCATAAGTAGTTAGAATTAGTGTATATAGGATTCGATACATATAGGTTAGCTGTTTCATTTGTTAATTTAGTTAAAGTCTTCCTCCAAGAAGCAATATTTCAACAAATATAACAGTTTATGGGATCCTCTAAAACCCATCGGAACTAGCCATCCCAAACGAAAGAAGATCTGATTAGGGTCTGCAATAGGGTTAGTTCCCCTTGTTGGCATAGTGAACATTCGCCGCGTCAACAAATTGGCGCTAGAAGGAGGGCCTAAACTACCATCCACAACTTTTTATGATTTCATCTATAAATGTCACGCATGGATTTGAAAAGATTAATGCATGGATCATAAAGGTTGAAAAGATCCTTCCTCCCACCTTGAAAAGCCTCATTTCAAAGAAACAGAGATCCCTCTAAGTCCCGTGCTTGGCTCAACTGAAGAAGAGACACTGTGGGAGTATCCTAGCACTCAGGAGCAATCGGTCATAGTACTTACACGGGCTTACACTTGTTCCCTCTCTCAGCTCCCCATTTTTCACTCTTTACCTCTGACAGCTAAAAGAAAGCCAAGGATCTATTCCGTAAACGAAGAAACATCTATAGCCCCATCTCTTGAAGATATTGTGCTAGAGTCTTACAAAGTATCGACACTCCTTGGGAAGAAATTCCTGAGGATCCACTCTCTGAACGTAATCCGTGGTCCGATTTGGAAAATCCTAATAAAGAACACCTTGAAGAAACCTTCAACTATGGCTAACCTTCCTCTTCCAGGTGGGAATCAGCTTCAACCAAGTGGGAACCAACTCCCACCTCCTCCGGGAGCACTCCCTCCCTGGCTCGCTCGGTATGCTGTAGCAGTACCTAGGCAACAACATCCCTTACCCAAGAATGCAGAAAGAGTATTGCCTAAATTCGACCATGACAGTGGAGACACTGCTGATAACCATATTCACTCTTTCTTCCTTGTCGTGTGCATGTTGGGGGTAGCCGATGAAGATATATTATGTCACCTGTTCCCTTTTACTCTCATTGGTGCGGCCTCCACATGGTACTTTAGCTTCAGAACATGATCGATTACCTCGTGGGATGCCTTTCAATAGGCCTTTTTAGACAAGTATGGTGATGAAAAAACACCTGCGGCCTTAGTTTTAGAACTATCCCATTTGAAAATGGAAACCAAAGAAAAGGTCAAGGATTTTAACATCTGGTTCAACACTTTGTTCAACAGAATCCCGGATAATGCTAGACCTACTGAGGAGGTGCTCATGGAATTCTACATCACTGCTCTCCCTGTCCCTACTGCGATGTGGGTCAAAAGGAGTAACGCACAAACCTTATAGGGTGCTATCGATGAAGCAGTAAAAGTTGAGAATGAAATGATCAGTCTCACAGCATGTCATCATACAATCGGAGAAAAGAAAGCCTCTCAAGCATCCAAGAAGAATAATGGGAGTGATAACAAAGGGGCTAAAATCAAAGAAAAGGATACCACATATGTGGAAGGTTTGCATCGGATCATTAAGAAGTTGACAAACACAGTCATCGATATGAAAAGGAATTCTGGAGAGAGTACAAGCGGAAATGGAGGAGATTATAACAAAGAAAATCTTTCAATCCTTTCTATCGTAAGAAAAGAGAAGGTGATCAGGGTCGACTTGCACTACCTACTCCACCTAATGAAGGGAATTTAAATATGGAAGAGCTGGCTCTTATCGGATTGCTCCTTAAAAACAAAGAACCTATAGCGAAGCTGGAGGCAAAACAAGAAAATGAGGAAGAATACCAAGTAGAAGAGCCCTTGGACAAAGAATCTCAAATCAATGTACTGTGGGATTTCTATAAAAATGAGAACGATGACGACGAAGGAGATAATACAACAGAAATCCACACTAATGAAATCCACACACGAAGTAAGGGGCCACTTGCGGGCGTGATGAAGCCTGTAGACCAGACAAAGAAAGATGTTCGCCCTTTGAAGGCATCCGCTCCCAAAGTTCCCGTTAAGAAGGGTAGACCTGGTGGTGATTCCAAGAGTACTCCAATTGTGAATTGTCCAAAAAAAGATAATACATCTCTGACTGCAACGAAGGCAACTCAAAATGGTAAACTCCCACCTAAGAATGGAAAAACAGGTATGTTTACTTTGCCCTACCCTATTTATAACATTGATTACAATATTGTGGATGATCTTAAGAAATCCCGAGCTAATATCACATACTTCGATTTGCTAAAATTAATGCAGCAAAGAGATCTTATCCTAAAAGCTATGAATCAATGGAATTGCAAATCTCCCACCAATCCATGTAGTCAAACCAAAACTTTGGTGTCCAGACCTATTAGTACCTCCAGTACATCCCAAAAGTCACCAGCCATGGAAGCCACTCTGTCAAAAATAAATTGAACGCCCCAAGATGTCAGTGCAGCCATGATAGAAAGGAAATCAAAATCCATGACCCCACCTTTCCTTATCACATTTGAAATCTTCAACATGAACGTACACAATTTCTTGGTAGATTCAGGTGCCTCGTCCACTGTTAGGCCTTGCATTGTTGCTAAAATACTTTGTGCAATACCCAAGAAAACTGGAACTCGAATTATGCAATTGGACAGAACAAATGTGAAAGTAATTGGCGAATTGAAAGATGTGTTGGTTTGGATGGCTACCAAAAACCAGTACACATAAGTCATTGACATAGTGGTAGTCAACATACCCGAGGCTTATGGAATGCTGCTTAGTAGGGACTGGTCAACAAAACTGAATGGATATTTCTCAACTGATTGGTCCCATTGCTTGCTACCTCAGAAGGGAAAAGGTGATATGCTAAGGGTTGATCGAGAAAGATACATGAAGTATGTGGTGACGGAACTAAATGTCCCCAATGAACCTGTAATGTTTACCAACTCTATCCTTGGGAATTATAGTTTTCTTGTTTGTGCCATGGAAACTTGTTTTGGAGAATTCCATGCAGAGACAGTTGAAGAAATTGTGACAAACACACAGTTGGAAGCTCTCCCCTACAATCCAACTGATGAATTATCCTGTATTCTAGTAGATGATAGGAACAATTTCGTAGAAAGCAGTTCAATTGATGTAACATTAGATTCTATATTTTGGACACTCTATTTTGATGGCTCTAACTGCCTTGAAGGTGTGGGTGCCAGGAGCATTCTCATTGACCCACAAGGGAACCAACATTTGATGGCCAGCCGGTTGGAGTTCGCATGCACCAACAACATGATAGAATATGAAGGCTTGCTACAGGGTCTCAAAAAAGCCATTGATATGAAGGTGAAAAATCTTAAAGTTTTTGGTGACTCACAGACAATTATAGACTAGGTAAGGAAAAGGATAGATTATAATTCGCCACACCTAGTAAGATGCCAACATGAGGTATGGAGCTTAATTGACAATTTTGATTCTTTTAATATCACAAACATACCTCGAGGGAAAAACCGAGATGCCGATATGATGGCTAGTATGGCTTCAAAACTTTTGCCTGATCTTAGATTAAACAAGAATAAATATTATGTTGAATTAATTTTCAGACCATCCGTGCCTAATAACATCTCAAATTGGCAGGTGTTTGAAGATGATGAGCAAATCCTTGAGTTCTTGCACTGCAAGAAGACATTCAAAAATGCAGTCATTGATGAAAACAAGCATGACAGGCTTATGAATGAGAGGGAAGATTAGGAAAAATATCAATCCAATATAATTCTCAAGTCAGTTGTCAAGATGGAGCACTTGTATGACCTGCATGATAAATTCAAGAAGCCGACTAACTACAAAACACATAGCTCATCCATGAAGTATGAATCGGTCAACCTTGGAACCAAAGAAGACCCAAAAATTGTTAATTTGGGCTTAGGATGCTCTCCACAAGAAAGGGCTGCGTTTGTTAAGTTGTTTAAAGAGTACAAGGATGTCTTTGCATGGACATATGGCGACTTAAAAACCTTTGATACCAGTGTTATGCAGCATGTGATTCCGTTGGAGAAGGATGTTAGGCCATACCAACAAAAGCTTTGCAAGATACATCCAAGCCTGGAACCATTGGTGAAGAAAGAATTAAACAAAATGCTGGATGCCAAAATCATTTTTCCTATTAGGCACACCCACTAGGTAGCCAATCTCGTGCCAGTAAGAAAGAAAAATGGAGACATCAGGTTATGTATCGATTTCAGAAACCTGAACAAAGCATCGCAGAAAGATAACTATCCTGTCCCTTCTATGGAACACATTCTTCAGTGCATTTCTGGGTCTGAAATGTTGTCCCTATTGGATGGTTTTTCGGGATATAATCAAGTGTTGGTATCTAATGAAGATCAGCTTAAGACAACCTTCAACACTAAATGGGGCACTTACGCATATCGTAAAATGCCTTTTGGACTTATTAATGCGGGTGCCACATTCCAGAGAGCTATGGACATAGCTTTTTGAGGATTGATTAACAGATCAGTAGTAGTGTACATGGATGACATTACTGTGTATTCGTATCACAAAAGGGATCATATCTATCACCTGAAACAAATTTTCGAAAGATGTCGAAGGTATGGAATATCGTTGAATCCCAAGAAGAGCGTTTTCGCAGTTACAGAAGGGAAACTACTGGGTCACATCCTCTCTAAAGAAGGGATTGTTATCGATCCCAAAAGAATAGAGACCATCATGAGAATACAACCCCCTGCAAATAAAAGGGCAATGCAATCTTTCTTCAGAAAAATTAATTTCGTTAGGAAATTTGTTTCAGGTTTCGCAGAAATAGTGCATCTCATGCAACTAATGATGAAGAAAGACGTTGTGTATAGGTGGAGCGATGAAGCCAAGAAATCATTCCAGCAAATTAAGGAGGCCATTGCAGAAGCTCCTATGTTGGTCAACCCCAATTTCGACAAGGAATTCTTATTGTACACTTTCACCTCTGATGTTTCATATGCCGCAATCCTCACCAAAATAAATGATGATGGCAATGAAGTCCCTATCTCTTATATGAGCTCTAATCTTCAGGAAGTATAACTAAACTACCCAGACGTGGAGAAACAAGGCTTTGCGGTTTTTAAAGCCATAAAACACTTCTACCCTTATTTATTAAAGGCTAGGACTAAAGTAATTGTTCCCCATCCTACCGTAAGAACCCTCTTCGTGCAAAAAGAAATGGGTGAACGGAGAGGGAATTGGATAACCACACTTCAAGAATTCAACCTCGAGATTAAGCCGGCGAAGATAGTTCGAGGGCAGGGATTGTGTAGGCTAGCAGCAGAAGCCTTAGCAGATAAAGAATGAGCGTCCGAAGAACCAGAAGCACAAAGCATGCAAATTCAAAAGTAGAATTCAGGGAGGAGCCCCTATGGATTAATGAGACGCTAATGTATGAGCGCAAAATGTCAGAAGCCCTTTTGGATCTTGAGTCATGGTATTATGACATACTCTTTTATCTAACACGATGAGCATGTCCTGAACACATGGATGCATCATGAAGGAGAGCTCTCAGATTGAAATCTAATCAGTATCACTTGGCCAATGACACATTATACAAAAAACAATTATGATGGAATTTGGCTGAGGTGTTTGGAAAAGGATGATGTTGATCATGTCTTGAAAGAAATGCACAATGACCCAACAGGTGGTAACTATGGTGGAGATACCACCACTTACAAAATATTAAGAGTTGGATATTATTGGCCCACAGTGTTCAGAGACTCACATTCCTACGCTCAAAAATGCAAGTTATGTCAAACTGCTGCAGGATGAGAAAGAAAGCCAGTCATTCCCCTCAAGCCCGTTATGATTTATCATCTGTTCCAGCAATGGGGCCTAGATGTCATAGGTGAGATCAATCTAAATTCTTCACAGTAGCATAAGTATATACTCATGGCAACCAACTACTTCACCAGATGGACTGAAGCCATCCCGCTTTGAAAGGTAAATGAAGACGAGGTAATATCATTTATTGAGAAGTTTATTATCAACAAGTTTAGCATCCCTGACGCTCTCATATTTTACAATGCTTCTTACTTTTCATCACTGAAATTAACTAAATTTGCTATTGATAAATCAATTCACATAAGGTATGCATCAAACTATTACCCCCAGGGAAATATAGTTGCATAGTCCTCAAATAAATACCTCATCTGCATAATCCATAAATCTATCGCCGACAACTAGAGGAATTGGCACAACGCCCTCAAAAATTCCCTTTGGGCCGATAGAGTCACCCCAAAAGTGGAATTAGGAAACTCCCCATACTTCCTCATCTATGGACGCCATCCTGTCTCCCAACGTAACCCTTCCCTCCTTACAACTCTCCCAAGCTTCAAGAGGTACTCCTTCAGCCTTACTTCAAAAAAGGATCAACCAACTAGCGAGGTTGGAGGAATTGAGAGATAAAGCCAGAAATAAATTCAGAAATCACCAAATGATTGTGAAGAGATGGTTTGATCACCATCTGGTAGGAGATAAAGACTACCAGGTAGGAGATATAGTCCTGAAATGGGACAAGTTGAATGAGCCAAAAGGTAAACACACGAAATTCCAACACTTATGGCTGGGCCCGTTCCAAATTGAGGAGAAAATTGGTCAGGGGACTTACAGATTGAAAACTTTACAGGGAGAAACTGAAAAACTCCCTATTAATGGCCAACATCTTAAGAGATACTTCCAGTAACCACCACATGGTGGTTACCTCCTGAGTAGGTTAGGATTCATTTTTATTTTCTGTTAGCTTAGTTATATTTTCGTCCCCTCCATTCTTGTTATTTCCACAAAGTTTATTTTCCCTTTGTTTTGAATTTTAGTCACTTTCAGCGAGTAGATTTTGGTCCTCCACTCTTGTTTTCACCTTTATAAACTCTCTTCAGATTACCCTCATTCACCACCTTCAGCTTTTGCCTCCCTCATTAACCTGCTAATGAGTCTGCCGATCCTAGATTCATCGTTACCTTGCAAATAAAACAAACTTTCAATGATCCTATGAGAACTTGAAAATCAGCTGGGGAATTCAAATCAAAGCTACTCATTATCATCTATTGGGAACTAGGTAAGATGTATTGATAACCTAGATACTTGGAGCATGTACGGGCATCTTTATAAAACGAAACAATGTGTAACCACAACTGGACTGGCATGGCGGAATGTTGCATTTTTAAAAAATCCCACTCAGACCTAGCCTATACTTGCCTGTAAGGTTTGTAGTTATTCTCCATTGGTCCCATCCACCACACTAAGTTTTCCAATACCTGTCATCTACAAGTAAACCTCCTTTCATGGGCTAAGCTCATTGTTATATACCCTCTAGCAAATCCAATTATGCTCTAGTCCTTGTGCCTGAAACTGGAAGGACTTATTTAAAAGAAAATGAAATGTCGAGTCCTTGTGCCAATCTGGAAGGACAGGTTGTTTGGGAAGCCAGTTAGAGTAGGGACTATTGCTGGACTCAGAGTACCAGCTGACACAGCAAACCCAACCTTGCTTAAGCGGTTTAAAAATATGGCATGATCCATGACTGCGCCCCATTCAATCACACAAAAGTATAGCACTAAAATTCTCACATAAAGTGCAGATAACATATCTACATCAAGATTGATGAGAAATAAAGAGCTGAGGTACACACCTAAACAGGTATTGGCAGACCGGTGATGGCCCTAAAAGGATTTTGAAAGTAGAAAACAGGTAAAGGAAGGTCAATAAATCCCCACAATACGACCATTGGAGAATGCCTATCAAAACCTTATCAGTAAGTAGAAGCTATTTGTCTTTATCCCACCTGAAGCAATTAATGTTGAAGTGGAACCCATGCCTGTCCATCTATATAGTTTGCATTTCAAGTTTATCTTAACACCTTGATGTTCTATTGATCCAGGTTTATTTGGAAACAAAGATAACTGGTTCGCCCAGCGGTTCGCCATTTGTTGTGGCCACAACCACCACCCTATTAAAATATGCTCTCGTAGCAAATTTGAATGGCCCCCCTAGAAGTTTGATCTTTCACTTATCCGAATGATCTGTTTTTATCCCAAGGATTTTAACTCTGTGTTGAGTCAAAGCTTCAATTCTTAATGGTCAAGAGCCCCCTTTAATAAATCTTTGCTGCATGATTCATTCAAAACCCAGTCTAGCCCTTCATTCATATCCTTCATTGGGACTCTTTCAATCCTCATAAATGACCATGGTGCCCTAGGCCCACACATATAATCGCCCCACTCTTCACCCCTCAAAACCTTCCATCACATCTTTATTCCCATTATAACTCTTATCGCCTTGCAAAACATCTTTAACTTACCCTTTTGCACTTTTTCAGTCTTTACACATTTCCCTATGCCTGCCTTATCATAATATCGTAATTTCCACAGTCACACTATGCATTCCCCTCTTGCATCCAATATGTGACGACTTTTTGGACTCCAAATACAATTAATCGCATCCATATATATATCAGGACTTAATCAATGCATGAATTAAAAACCAGGGGCAAATTCTTTCACACGTGTTCCTTTTGATGTTATAAACGCTTTAATGAAGGCAAGATTTGTGTTTTTAAGAATTCTTATCATATTTTCATAAGCATAGATGATGCTGGTTATCTCTACAGGCGAGGACCGAGAGAAGGAAAGCGAGGTCGGAGAACGGATGCATAAGCATCAAGTATGGCTCTGGGTAAAAGAGGCATGAGCGGATCCAAAGAGTTTATATATTTGGGTGTGCTCTATTTAAAGATCCGGATTTAGGCGTTGGCGGTCATGTTTCCATATGTTACCTGTGTGTTTCAAAGGTTATGCGGTCTCGAGCCTCATCATTAGGAAATGACATGCATACCTCCCCCTTTCAATCGAAACCCATTCATTTCCCCAGGAAATGAAACGCTCCAGCAGATGTGGCCTTTACGTATCAGTCATTTCAACGATCGATTGTAGGCCTGTATATTTTAATTTGTATATTGAAAAGAGGAGGGTGGTGAAAAGTCAGGGGAGACCGAGGGTCAGTGGCTTCTGCATAAGTATTACCTCCGAAGATGAGAGCAGGACTTTTTTTTGGGGTAGAATAGCTTTTGATTTATTGTGAATAAAGAAGATTGTTTGGTCGAGAAAGAGATTTTTTTTAGATTCATTTGCCTCTCCTTTCATGTGTTTAGAATCAGGATGTCATTGTTGGCATAAATATAAATGTGATTTGTTTTGTGCATATTGATAACAGACAGTTCGTGACTAGTCTTGGTTATTCAAATATGATTTGTTACCATGGTTAATTCATGAGCGATTGCTGATTCGAGACCTTGTTAAACATCAGTTGCAAGTTTTATTTGTATGGAAAGGAATGTGTATTCCTGTATAAGTAATTAGATTGAAATTAAGATTTAATATAGCCTTGTTCATCTATGAACCAGTAATTGATTCATTAGGACTTGGAATTTATATATGATGTTTAACTTCCTTTTGTTATGCTCCTGCAGGATAGACTAGAATAGTTAGGACTAGCATAAGTAGTTAGAATTAGTGTAGATAGGATTTGATACATATAGGTTAGCTATTTCATTTGTTGATTTAGTTGAATTATTCCTCCAAGAAGCAATCTTTCAACACATATAACAGTTTACAGGATCCTCTAAAACCTTTCGGAACTAGCCATCCCAAACGAAAGCAGATCTGACTGGGGTTTACAATCGGGTTAGTTCCCCTTGTTGGCATAGCGAACATTCACCATGTCAACACCAAGGGAAGTACCTTAAATTAAAAAAAAAATTGAAATGTCAATTTAGTGGTAAGTAATGCTACATCATCACCATCCAACCATATACAAGACTCTAACATCTCCTCTAATCCAAGCACTATTGAAAAACTAACCACCAAATATAGAATTGTGTTATCTCCATCAAGGCCAACCCGTTGTAGTCCTCCATGATCATTTACCTAATGGAAACAATATTTCACTTACATTTCACTCATCAATAATTTTTCCTTTCCATGGCTAACACATTGTCAATTTGCATCATCCTCCCCTAAGCCTATGTTACAATACTTTGTCAATGATCAACCCTTGTTAAGGGGATCTCCTAGTCCACACCAAACTATTACACCATCCTAACTGTGTCATGAAACAACCTAAGTCACTCACAAAGTATACCAAAAATATAAACTCATTGTCCACTCTTATTCATGTTTACTCGACATATCATCCATTGTGCCATTGATAATGGCTCCTCAAGTAAGATCCTTGCATTCTCCCCCCACTTTAATTGTTGGCATCTTCATCAACATTGCTCCATTGGATTCTCTAATGGACACGACATTGATGGTTAAGAGACATTTTGTAATTTTTTCATTTAAACATGGCGTTGATACCATTTTTCATGAGGGTAATCTTTTCAATCCACGTAAGCATATAATACCACTCAAGTAGCCTAGTTGTTTTATGGCATTGACGTGACATTATTAGTTTTGCATGACCATCAACCTCTTGTATCACTCAAAATATGCCTAGCCAACATGTCCTAACCAAACCCAAGTTAGGAACCTTAAACTATAGGAAACATTGTAGTTCTTGTTTCATTATAGGCGATGTTGTGTCATCACCACCCACACATAAACAACCTTTCACTGCCTCCCTCAAGCCAACACACTTGAATAACTAACCACCTAGTGTAAGACTATGTTGTCTCCATCTAGACAAACTTATTTTAATTCTCTAAAGGTCATGTACCAAGTGGAAACAAGCTTCCACTTACCTTCAATACACTCGTCAACAATGTTTCCTTGCCATGGCTAACACACTATCAAACACATTGCCATATTGTGTTATCCTTTGGTAAATTTTTATTGCAACACTTCATTGATCATGCATCCTTGTTAGGCTAGACATCCTTCATCCTCCTAGTCCACACCAAACTAGTACATCATCCTAAATGTCTCAGGGATCATTTTGAGTCAGTCATGAGGGTTATGAAACATATAAACTAGTCATGCACCCTTTATCATGTTTTCTTAGCATGTTATATAGGATAACGTTTCCAGTGGAACCTTGAGGAAGGTCCTTACATTCTTCCCAACTTGAATTGTTAATATCCTCATCAATACAACCCCATCAACTTCTCCAATGAAATGGGTGTGGATAGTGAAGAACAATTCCACAATTTTGCATTCAAACATAGATTTAATACCATTTGTCATGGGGATGGAATTTTTATTGCACTTAAGTGTTCAATACCACTCAAGAAACATTCTCACCAAGCATATTCAACATTACCTTACTAGTTAAGCATGACCACCAACCACTTATATCGTATGTGTTTCACTTAACTGCCATGTCCTAACCAAAACAAGGCTAGGTACCTCAAACTATGTTAAACGTTGTAGTTCTCATCTAACTCTAGGTACCTCAAACATGAAGTAACCCTAAAACAACCACATATATACTCTTTAAGGGATATTTATATTTCAACTTGGATATGTGAGCTATGGCATGTTATTCTACATAAAGAGCCACAAGAATTTTTATTATGTATGGTTTTCTAATAATAATGTGTGCACATTCTAAGAATGTGAATGCACTATTAGAATTTGTGCATATTTTGTAATGCATGTATCTGTAGAATTATTTATAGAATAATATGGCTTTAGAATATTAATCTAGATTTATATTAATTGACCAAGTTTAAATCAACATACTTTGAATTCAAATTAATAAAATCATTGTCTCTATGAATTTAGTGCAATAATCAACCATGGTATGTAACAACACCACAAAAACCCCACAACAAATAGTGTGTCATCTCTCTAAGATGTGAGGAACAAATTATTATTAACCCTTAAAACCCTTCTATAGTAGTTTCAAACTCTCTTCTTGTTCCTCCTTCCAAAGGGTAAATAAAACTATTATATATTGTAAAATTATACTGTATATTGTATAAAATTGTTATAATTTTAGAATTATAGATGGATTCATAGACCCCTTTAAGGGGGTTGTTGAATCCATCTACCTAAATTTTAACATTGCAAACGGATTTATAGACCCCCTTAAAGGGGTCTCTAAATTTTAACACTGTAGATGGATTCAAAGGCCCCTTAAAGGGGGGTTCTCTGAATCCATCTACAGTGTTAAAATTTAGTGAAATGTAACACTTCAGTATCAAAATTACAATTTTCCATTTCCGAAGTGACACAATTATAAATGACTAGCATAAATGACTAATTCATATACTTATTGTACTTGTTAGTTGGTCATATTTTTATTCTTGGAATATAGTAGTCATTTATGTTAATCATTTTTAATTTTGTCACTTATTATTTAGTCATATATTTTAGTCCTAGACTAAATTAGTCATTTAAGTTAGTTTCTTTTAATTGGGTCACCTATTATCTAGTCATATATTTTATCCCTAAACTAAATTAGTAATTTAAGTTAGTTGTTTTTAGTTGGGTCACTTAAAATTTCTCAAATTTCGTAGTAATTCACTTGAAATAATTGTGGTGACTAACCTTTTCAGTCACGTAGTCACTAATATCTCATTTTGTACTAGTGTTATGTCGTGATTATGATTATGATGATGCTTATATATGTATACATGTATGTATGTATGTCATTGTCTGACATGGTCGTCAGGGATCATGATTTCTTTATTCTAGTTTATATATGTATGTATGTATGTATGTATGTTTGTTGTTGGCTCACAGGGTCGTCCGGGATCATTCTTGTGGATGAGTGATTGCTTATGCAGGTGAATGGCATGAAGAGGTTCCTGGTTTTACAAGAAATCAATTGGCATAATAGCCGTGACGGATCTACAAGGTTAGTATCATGTGGATATGTTTTGATATTAATTCCTTATGCCTATGTTTATGTTATGGACATGTAATGCTGAGGGATACATTAGCAGAATGAAAGCAGTGTGCTCTGAAAAATGTTGAGACAAGCATGGATAGTAGAAAGACACTAGAAGCAAGGTTGCTTGGTAGAAATATTGTGTTCTTTGGATGTGTATTATTGTTGTTGTGTACACGTTGTACATGTTGTGTTATGTATATATGGTGTTGTGTACATGTCGTATATGCAGTGTTGTGTACATGTTGTATATGTGGCGTTGTTGTTGTGTACATGTTGTATATGCAATGTTGTGTACACGTGGTGTGGTGTACACGTTATACATATGGTTTTGTGTACATGTTGTACATGCGGTGTTATGTACATGTTCTACATGTGGTGTTGTGTGCATGTGGTGCTGTGTACATGTTGTACGTGTGGTGTTGTGTGCACGTGGTGTTGCGTACATGTTGTTGTTGGTTTCTAAATTTGCCTACTTTTTACCCACCATTTTATCTCTTTCCTTCACCTATTTCATGTCTTTCCGAGGTTATTTGTATCTCGAGCAACAAAGGTATATCTACTTTTTAGTCTTTGTGAAATATTAATCAATGAAGCATAGTCCTAGGGGAACATTGCTTATGAGACTTGCTAACCAAGGTTTCTTTAAATATTCACAAGGATCATGATCAGCATGCTACAATTCAGTGTATGGTTATCGATGAGTTTGGAAGCACTAATCTCAGGATGATGATTGTAACAATGTTCAACCGATGAGAGTCTATTGGACCAATACATTTGCTATCTTCATATTATGTTTCTGTCTCAAATGATCATTGTGTATTTCTAGGAAAACAGTTGTCATAATCTCTGGAAATCCTTGATACCATTCTTGTAATATTGAAATGT
Source organism: Pinus tabuliformis (assembly GCA_031772625.1). NCBI lineage: Eukaryota > Viridiplantae > Streptophyta > Pinopsida > Pinales > Pinaceae > Pinus > Pinus tabuliformis. The sequence continues at coordinate 1,240,890,207 of CM062809.1, forward strand.
ATAAGTAAGGTTACAGAGGCAGAAAAAGGATAACTAGAGACACTGGAGTTCTGAGAATGTAACAACAGACTTTTGTATTTTCCTTTTGATTAATGCAATCATGATATTCTGAGTATTAACTAGTCTTTGATATTTCACCACAACCCTGATCGGAGAGTTGGGCCCACTCTCCTGATTAGGTGTTGTTGGATTAGTGGTGTGTGTATATTTAGTTATGTTATGATTATTTCTTTATCAATGTAATGGTTCATTACTTTTGTATTATTGTGAATCCTAATTTGTTGTTACTCTGATTTATGTTTATGTTATTGCTTGTTGTTACACATTGCTATATTGTTGATTGAATGCTCAATGCTGGGTAGGGAAACTATGGCCTACATAGACTTTGCACAGTAACCTTGGAATAACCAGATGAACCTCGGATTGACAATTAATGTGGGGAAGGGTGAATTCTATAATTAATATCTGAACACCAACATTTTAACATCGTTTTCAAGGAGGCTATCAAAGGCACGAAAGTATGACCAATATTAACCATAGGACCACTCTCTCGTCCTGGTTAAGTGTGGTTTTACACCTTCTTCTTCCAGATCTTGAGCATCATATTTACTGTGATTGTCTTTTGTTGTTTTTGATTTCCTTCCTTTTTATAGGAACCACTCTGTTGTCCTGGGAAGGGAAGTTTTCACCCTCTTCCAGGTCTTGAGCATTATATTGCTTTGGTTGTTTCAATTTCTTGATTTTTTTTTATTGATTATAGGAACCACTCTCTCGTCCTTGGAAGGGAATTTTTGACCCTATTTCAAGTCCCGAGCTTAGATTTTGTGGTTGGTTTGTTTCTCTTTCCTTTTTCTTCCTGATTTTAGGGGCCACTCTCTCATCCTTGGAAGGGAAGTTTCCACCCTGTTCCAGGTCTTGAGCTTCAGATTTGTTTGAATGTTTTTCTTTTGCTTTTTGATTGCATGAATAGAGATCCAAATAAAATGGGTAGAGGAAGACCCCCAAAAAGAGGAAGGAGATATCTAGGCAGAGTTACCTATATCCAAGAAATCATTTCAAGATCTGAGTCTGAAGCATCATCACAATTTCTTGTTATGGTTAGATATCATACAAGATCTGATATGAGATATGTAGGACACTCAGTTTCGTAACTAGAACCTCCCCCAATAACAGAAGCAAAATTCAAGGGAGAAGAAATAGGAAGTAGAGGACCAGAGGAAATGAGCATTGCAAGTTCAAAAGAAGAAGAAAAAGACTTAAGGGAATTAATTCCAAAATTTTATTGAGGAAGTGATGTTAGACAAACTCAACCTCACGATATAGAACATCCAGAACTTGTTGAGATTCCAAGTGAATATTGGAACATATTCATGGCCCATACAAATTCCATGATCGGGTTCACAATTGGAGATATTACAGGTGATTCACCTATGAAGTCTATTCCTTTGAAAAATTACGTAATTTCCATGGTCTCTCTTCTAAATATCCAAACACATTTCTGTTCGAATTCAACGTTGTCTATCAGGGATATGATTATATTTCTGATGCTCTAAAATTGAATATATTCCCTACTACTCTCAAAGGAACAACTCTGATATGGTTTATGGGTTTAGGGAGGAAATATATTATAACATGGGATGACATGAAGACAATTTTCTTTGAAAAATATCAAGAATACTCCAAATCTCGAGATATTGAAGAGGAAATCTTTAAGATTGTGTAGAAAGAGGATGGAAACATGGAGGATTTTCTTGAACTTTTAAAGTATAGTCTACAAAGATCGGGCCATAGTGATTTGGATAAGGATATCTTAAAGATAGTCTTTCTCTGAGAACTAAGGGAGGAATCTTTGAAACTCCTGAACATGGTAGGAAAAGGGGATATCTCAAAGGAAGAATTCGACACCATCTGTGAGTTGGGCATCAAATGTTCACCCAAAGCTGCAAGGCATAACAAGGAGTACAAGCTCTCAAGACATCCAACAGTGGGGTTACAAAAGAAGAAATTGGAAACTGATGCAGGAGCATCCAGACTTAGCTAGCAATGTGATTGTTTGTTCACATGTTGTGGCTAAATGAGTTGAATTTCATTGACTTGAGTGGTCAAAAGTCAGTTTTAGTAGAGAGGGTTGGATCTCTCAAAAATGATCTTTACTTCATCATTGTAATAATTAGAGAATTGTATTATTTTTAGACTAAGGGATAAGTTGTTAGCATAGTTGTGTAACAGAGCTTAAGAATAGAGATTTAATTGTTAGATTGATTAAAATAGAGATTGAGTTGTTAATGCAGTTAGAATAGGATTTAACTCATAAAAGAGAAAAGAATGTAATGGAGCAGGATTAGTTGAGATGATAGAGATTTGAGTGAGTAAGCGATAGTTCGAGTGATAGATAGTGTTTTAGGTTGTGACAGAGGTCAAATAAAATTGTTGTAATTGAGCCAAGAGAGCCAAGGCCTTATAATTTCTATTTGATTGAATAAATTGATTAAGTGTGCAGTTGTGTGTTAATTCTGGTGTAAAAGTTCAATTGTGTCTGCATATCGTTGTTCTGGACCCTAAATGGGTATTTCCTCTGTTTTAATGTTTTAATTATAAATCTCAGCATTTATGTGTTTTATTGTTAATCATGGTCATTCAGCATTAAAGTTAATATTGGGATTAAGTGTTAAACCTTCCTTAAGCACTTTATTAAAGTTTTAATTTAAAGCACGTGGGTTGTATTTGATGAGCGGGAAGCGGTATATCACGTGCTCAAAAGGTGGTAAGTGGTAATATTCCAAGTCCGTGTGATTAGCCTTAGCGCTCAACACATAGCAGATGGAGGAGAGAGAAAATAACTTTTCTCGTGTGCCTCCGAAGTGATAACGACCATGCTAGAGTCTGTGCTAGATCGCACGACGATTGTTGGGTCAGACGAAGTAGATCGATAGTGGAAGATCGACGATCCAATGGACGATCGAGGAAAGAGATAGGTGTTAGATCTCGGGAGAGAACATCAATGGTGCAGAGTGAAGCACTTGTTAAAAGGTAAATTTCAAGTGGGTCCGATGGTGTTTAGTGAGAAAAGCGGGACCCTCAAGGGAAAAAGGTCACGTACAGAATCCAATCAAACATAGCTGATTGGTTATCAAATTAACCATTAGTCTATTTTTAGACTACTGCCTTATTTCGTCAACCTCCTACATCATTTTGGTATCAGAGCACAGAGATTGAGTTTGACTGCAGTAAACATGCCACCAAGGAGAGGAGCTGGCATAGGTCAAGGAAGACTTGAAGCAAATGCAGTTTTGTTGGAGGAGATCCAAAATCTGCGTACGAGGATGGACACAATGGAGACTGCTCAGAGGAGAGCATCTGATGAAGGAGTTGCCAATGTTGTAGAAGAATCTTCTGAGGAAGAAGAAGAGGAGGAAAAAGAGACTACCAAAGTTATCAAGATGTTGGCTAAAGTAGGTAGAAAACAAAAGGTGGAAATCCCTGTGTATGAAGGGAGTCTCAATGCAGAAGAGCTGATGGATTGGATCAGTGCATTAGACAAATATTTTGACTATGAGGAGGTTGATGATAAAAAGAAGGTGAAATTTGCAATTACTAGATTGAAGGGTCATGCAACTATTCGGTGGGATGAACTACGAACATCCAGAACAAGAAAAAGAAACTCCAAGATCAAGCAATGGGATAAAATGGTGAGTAAAATGAAAGTTAAATTTATGCCAAAAGATTATCAATTAAATATTTTCAAACAGTTACAGAATTTAAGGCAAAAATGAATGTTTGTTAAAGAATACACATAAGAGTTTTATAGGTTGAATATTAGAGTAGGACATGCAAAGGATGACATGGAGAAGGTAGCCAGATACATCAATGGCTTGAGATATGACATACAAGATGAGATAAGCTTGTTGAGTCTGAAGACAATTGAAGATGCCTATCAAGCAAGTTCGAAGGTAGAAGAGAAAATGTTGAGGAAAAAAAATCAGAGGAATAGAGGGAAAATTTTAGTAAGAGGTAGAGGAACTACCAGACCAAGGTTTCAGCAACATCAGAGTGAAGCAAGAAGTTCAAGTAGTAGAAAACCATAGGGAGGAGACTTTAATAGAGGGAGATTTGTACCCATAGGAAGAGGCCGAGGAAGAGATATTCGATGTTATACATGTGGAGAATGGGAAAATTGATCATGGGACTGTCCTCATAATAAAGCAACAAGTTAGGGGAATGTGAATGTGGCTGAGGAAAAGGAAGAGAAACCTCAAATTGTAGACAAGGAAGAATCCCCTGAAGTAGGAGAATCCTTGTTGTTGAAAAGGGTATTGCTTAAGGTAGGGAATGAGACTGGAGAACCAGCTCAGAGAAATAGTTTATTCATAACTACATGCAAATCCAAAGGCAGATGTTGTAAAGTGATAATTGACAGTGGAAGCATTAATAACCTTGTTTCTACAGAAATGGTGGACAAGCTAGGATTAGTGAAGATTGTACACCCTACTCCTTACAAAGTGTCATGGTTGAAAAAAGGACATCAGATTATTGTGACAAAACAATGCAAGGTAGAGATACAAATTGGTACTCATAAAGATGCGATATTTTGTGATGTAATGCCAATGGATGTATGCCATGTATTGCTGGGAAGACCTTCGCAGTTTGATAGGAAAGCTATTCATGATGGGAGGAGAAATACTTATACTCTGGAGAAGGATGGAAATAAACATACACTACTGCCATTGAAGGATGAAGCTGTCAAAGGAACAACTGGAAACATTGTTACGCTGATGTGTGGAAAGGAGTTGTTGCAAGAGGTTGCAAAAGGTGAAGAAATGCATTTTGTTGTCATAGGGAGACCTAAGGTAATTTTGACTTCCAAAAAATTAGATGATTTACTTGAAGAAATCAAAAATCTGTTGGATGATTTTGCTGATATTATTGTGGATGAGTTTCCAAATGCATTGCCACCAATCAAGAGTATTATTCATCATATTGACCTAATGCTAGGAGCAAGTTTGCCAAACAAAGTAGCATACAGATTAACTCCTCAAGGGAATACAGAAGCTGGAAGACAAGTGTAAGAACTGATGGATAAGGGACTAATCAGAGAAAGTCTTAGTCCATGTGTTGTACCAACAGTACTCAGTCCAAAGAAAGGAGGTGAATGGCGTATGTGTATTGATTCCAGAGCCATAAACAAGATCACTATCAGGTATAGATTTCCTTTACCACGCATGGATGATTTGATGGATTGTTTGAGTGGGTCAAAGTATTTTACTAAAATAGATCTGAAAAGTGGATATCATCAAATAAGAATTAGAGAAGGAGATGAATGGAAGATTTCATTTAAAACAAACAATGGTTTGTATGAGTGGTTAGTGATTCCTTTTGGACTCACTAATGCACCTAGCACATTCATGAGATTGATGAATGAAGTCTTGAAGGAATATGTAGGCAAGTTTGTTATTGTTTATCTTGATGATATTCTAGTTTTTAGTAGAAGAAAAGAAGAACATCTGGAGCATCTTAAGTTGGTTTTAATAACTCTGCAGAAAAAGAAACTATTGATAAATCTGAAGAAATGTAGTTTCATGAAAGAAGAATTATTTTACTTGGGATTTTTAGTTTCTAAAGAAGGTTTGAAAATGGATCCAGAGAAAGTCCAAGCAATTTGGAACTAGCCTATTCCAGGGAACATATTTGAGGTAAGAATCTTTCATGGTCTTGCAAGTTTTTATAGGAAATTTATCAGAGGTTTTAGTCAGATTCGTGCACCAATTATTGAAACAATCAAGGAGACTAATCAACCATTCAAGTGGACAAAAGTAGCAGATAGAAATTTTAAGTTGCTGAAGAAGAAAATCACAATAAACCAATTTTAGCTTTACCTGATTTTGAAAAAGTATTTCAAGTTGAAACAGATGCTAGTGGGGTTGAAATTGGAGTAGTTTTGAGTCAGGAACAGAGACCAATAGCATACTTTAGTGAGAAACTAAATGAAGCTAAGAAGAAGTATTCTTCTTATGATAAAGAATTTTATGCTATTATGCAAGCTTTAAAAAAATGGAGACATTATTTTCTACCAAAGGAGTTTATATTGTATTATGACAATCATGCATTACAATTCATAAACAACCAGCCAAAATTGAACCAGAAACATGCCAAGTGGGTAGAATTTCTACAGAGATTTACTTTTGTGATCAAACATACTAGTGGTAAGTTGAACAAGGTTGTTGATGCTTTGAGCAGGGTAAATTTCATTGTGCAAGAATTAAGAGTTGGTATTGTAGGATTTGAAGAAATGGTTGATATGTATAAAGATGATGCAAATTTCAAAGATATTTATGTAGCTGTACAAAATCCAATAGTTCATAACAGGAGTCAGTGGTTAGATTATCTTATCCAAGGAGGTTTACTATTTAAAGGTAACAAATTGTGTATTCCCAAATGTTCTATGAGGGAAAACATAATTAAGGAGAAACATAGTGGAGGACTATCTGGTCACTTTGGACAAGACAAAACCTTTGCTCAGGTAAATGCTTTTTACTATTGGCCAAAGATGCAAACTGATGTTAAGAGATTTGTTGAGAGGTGCAGGATATGTTAGCATGCTAAAGGGAGAAGCCAAAATATAGGATTGTACCAGCCATTGCCAATATCAGACTGACCACGGGATGCAATTAGTATGGATTTTGTTTTGGGGTTACCTAGAACTCAAACAGGGAATGATTCTATTTATGCTGTGGTAGATAGATTTTTCAAGATGGCACATTTCATTGCATGTAAGAAGAATAGTGCCGAAACACATATTGCGAATATGTTTTTTCAGAAGTTGTAAGGCTACATGGATTGCCTGTAAGTATTGTGTCTGATAGGGATACAAATTTTGTTGGCCATTTCTAGAGAACTCTTTGGAAGAAAATAGGCGCTAACCTTAGTTTCAGTTCAACATACCATCCCAAAACAGATGGAAAAACCGAAGTGGTAAACAGAGGATTAGGGAACATATTGAGAAGTTTAGTTTATCAAAATCCTAAGCAGTGGGATTTAGCACTTGCTAAGGAAGAGTTTGCTTATAATGACACTTCAAACCAAAGTACTGGAATGAGTCCATTTTAGATTGTTTTGGAATGAATCCAAGAGGTGTGTATGAGCTCATAAATTTAGGTAAACAGGAGATAAGAAGTGCAAAAGCTAAAGAGTTTGCAGAGCAGATGCAGAGACTACAAGAAGATGTCAAAGGCAGATTGCAGGAAAGCAGTGGAAAATACAAACAAAGAGCTAATAGGAAATGAAGAGAAAAAGAATTCCATGTGGGGGATTTAGTGATGGTATACTTGAGAAAACAAATATTTCCTACCAAGACTTACAATAAACTTGAGATGAAAAAGATAGGGCCATGTAGAATTGTAAGAAAGTTTTCAACTAATGCTTATGAAATTGAATTGCCAAAAGGAATTGGAATATCACCTATCTTCAATGTTGCAGATTTGTATCCATACAAAGAGACAGAGATAGAGCTATAGAAGGAAGCTACAGAAGATGAAGTTCAAACTTTGAACTGGGAAGAACAAATGCCAAAGACAGTCAAGAAAGAGGTGGAAGCTGTTTTGGAGAAAAGAGTATCCAAAAGAACCAGAGGACATGTTTATTTTCAGTATCTATTCAAATGGAGAGGACAACCAGTGGAGGATGCTAATTGGTTGACAGCAGCAGAGTTGCAGAAGTATGGAGTAAACCCTGAAAATCTAAAGGATGATTCTTTTCTTCCCCGGGAGTCTGATGCAGGAGCATCTGGACTTAGCCAGCAATGTGATTGTTTGTTCACATGTTGTGGCTAAATGAGTTGAATTCCATTGGCCTGAGTGGTCAAAAGTCAGTTTTAGTAGAGAGGGTTGGATCTCTTGAAAATGATCTTTACTTCATCATTGTAATAATTAGAGAATTGTATTATTTTTAGAATAAGGGATAAGTTGTTAGCATAGGTGTGTAACAGAGCTTAAGAATGTAGATTTAAGTGTTAGATTGATGAAAATCAAGATTGAGTTAATGCAGTTAGAATAGGATTTGACTCATAAAAGAGAAAAGAATGTAATGGAGAAGGATTAGCTGAGATTATAGAGATTTGAGTGAGTAAGCAAGAGTTGGAGTGATAGATAGGGTTTGAGGTTGTGACAGAGGTCAAATAAAACTGCTGTAATTGAGCCAAGAGGGCCAAGACCCTGTAATTTCTATTTGATTGAATAAATTGATTAAGTGTGTAGTTGTGTGTTAATTCTAGTGCAGAAGTTCAATTGTGTCTATGTATCACTGTTCTGGACCCTAAACGGGTATTTCCTCTATTTTAATGTTTTAATTATAAATCTTGGCGTTTATGTGTTTTATTATTAATCGCGGTCATTCAACGTTAAGGTTAATATTGGGATTAAGTGTTAAACCTTCCTTAAGCACTTTATTAAGTTTTAATTTAAAGCATGTGGGTTGTATTTGATGAGTGGGAAGCGGTATATCATGTGCTCAAAAGATGGTAAGTGGTAATATTCCAAGTCCGCGCGATTAGCCTTAGCGCTCGACACGTAGTAGGTCGAGGAGAGAGAAAACAACTTTTCTCGCATGCCTCCAAAGTGATAACAAACATGCTAGAGTCCACATGAGATTGCACGATGACCGTTGGATAAAATGGAGTAGATCGACGATGGAAGATTGACGAGCCAGTGGGTGATCAGGGAAAGCAATAGCCGTTAGATCTGGGGAGAGAAGATCAATGGTGCAAAGTGAAGCACCTGTTAAAAGGTAAATTTCAAGTGGGTTTGATGGTGTTTAGTGAGAAAAGCGGTACCCTCAAGGGAAAATGGTCACATATAGAATCTGGTCAAACGTAGCTGATTGGTTATCAACTTAACCACTGGTCTATTTTTATACTACCACCTTATTTCGTCAACCTCCTACGTCAGAAACTTGCTAGATAATTTGAGGGCCAATATTCTAAGCACATTGTCCTCACAGCTGGATGTTCTACAAAAAAAATAGAAACAAATGGAAACCAAGAAGGAAATGGCCATTTTCTTCCCTTAATGTAGGAAGAAACAACCGCTAAAGGAATGCCCACTCAATACTATTGAAACCTGTTCAATATGTGAGCAGAGTCATTCTACTAGTATGTGTCCATCTCTTCCTTAGTTGAAGGCAGTTTTCAGGGAGAAAATGAAGAAGTAGATCAACTTTACTTCAGGGGATCAATGAAACCATGGAAACCATGACCACTGAACATGAATCAAGGTATGCCTCAAGACCCTTCTCAGTATTTTAATAATTTGTATTTTGGGCCTCAGTATGTATGATTTTCACCTCCATGGCCACAATGCTATCAGTACCCAATGCCCTAGCAGTCATGGTCCCCCCAACCTAGTCCAACCCCTTAATGGTCCCAAAGCTGACGTGGACCTCCTCTTCCTACAGGTCAATTATCCCAGCCTATGCCACAACAACAGTTACAACTTCCCTCTAATGCCTCCACCAATAATCCTCCTCTTCATCAACAACTACTTGTTCAATCCAACCTGAACCTGAATAATAGGGGAGCCCAACAGGTTGAGACACTCAACCTTCCTGCATACAGTATTTCCACCACAAAATGCAATGAATTGAACCTTCAGTCCTGTCAGGTGGTAAATACTAAGAATTATTGAACATACTAATGATGAAGCCTCATAACCAGAACCTAGGAATTCCTCTAGAAGGACCGGGGATGATTCCACATAGATTACCATGGAACAACAACCCCCTGCTCAAAAAATTGTCACTCGAGGATGCCAAACTGGCCCACCGTACCCTGAGAGGCTATCCTTGAGAAAATAAATTCCCTAACCTGAATTTGATCTCTTGGGGGAATTTCAAAACTTATTTTTCAAAATCTCGTTACTACAAGCTATGAAGGATGTAATGATCTATGCTAAAACTATTAAGGAATTTTTGCTCCAAAAAGATTGGAAAAAAACTGAAAGACCCACCCATTATTCATATCACGGAAAAATTATCAGACATAATGTTGGGAAAAACTACACCCATCAATTATGGTGATCCAGGAAACCTGATTCTTGTAGTACAATTTAATGGATTTAACATCCCAAATGTGCTCGTAGACCTAGTAGCTACAGTTAATGTTCTAACTTCAACAACTGTACTTACCTTGGGCCTGCTTGATTTTAAACCAACTCCTATAGTCCTATAACTTGCAGACCGATCCACTATAAGAATAGTAGAGAAGTTGGAAGATGTAATTATTTCTATAGACTCGTGGCAATACCTTGTCGATATTTTGGTGTTGCATACTCAATCTCCAGCTAGGGAGCATCCTTTGATTTTGGTTAGTCCTTGGCTTGCTACCGCAGATGCTTACATTGTGTGTCGATCGGGAAATATGTTGATATCTAATGGGGAAAACACAAAGAACCTTGTTCTTTACCCACTGGAAGAACCAAACCCATCAATAAAACCAAGGTATACCTTAGCACAAAAACTTCCACCCTTGGATGAGCCTAAACTTGGAAATGAAGATATTAGATTGATTCTTACCATTAGTGAAGCTCTTTGTTTTAAGGGTCAAACTAAAGATGATGTTATTAGCACATTTATTAGTAGTCCCAACTCCATTTGTGGTTCAACCCGACAATTATTAGATTTTGTCATGAGCTACACTACTCATGAAACTATTAAACCAGAAACAAAAATTGAAAATGTTCTTGTCATTATACCCCATAACAATATTCCTATAGAAATCAATCCAAGGAAAACACTGAATGTTAATCCTAATCTTTCACCTTGCCCAGTTGAACAATTGTTGAAAGTCCTTTGGGACCAGAAGGAAGCATTCACTTGGGAATATACATATATGAAAGGGATCCATGTTGATCTATGTACCCATCATATATACATAAAAGGTGAATTCCGACATGTTAGACAACCACAAAGAAGGATGAATCCTCCCTTAAAGAACATTGTTAAAGAAGAATTGCATAAGCTACTAGATGATGGGTTTATTTATCTAATCTCAGACAATCAATGGGTATCCCCACTAGTCATTGTTCTGAAGAAAAATAGAAAGTGGCATATCGGTGTTGATTACAGGGAATTGAATAAAGAAACTCAAAAAGACCACTTTCCCTTAACTTTTATTGACCAGGTCCTCGACACATTAGCTGGGAAGAACTTCTTCTCCTTTATGGATGGATTTAGTGAATATAACTAGATCCAGGTAGCTCGTAAGGATCAGGATATAACTACTTTTACTTGCCCTTGGGGAACTTTCGCATGCCGAATCCTTCCATTTGGCCTCTATAATGCCCCTTCTACCTTTCAACGGGCAATATTGGGAATTTTCCTGATCTAGTTAATGACATTGTTGAAATTTACATGGATGCATTTACCCCATACGGGTATTGTTTTGAACAAGGTCCAGAGAATTTAGAAAAATTACTTCAACGATGCAAACAGACACATGTTTCTCTTAGTACAATGAAATTTCATATGATGATAGAAGAAGGGGTAGTTATGGGGCACTTACTTTCAGCTGCAGGAATACAAGTTGATCCTGCCAAGGTTGGGGTAATCTTAAATTTTCCTACACCACTGACGTCGATGAAGGTACATAGATTTATTGGTTATGCTAGCTATTATAGATCATTTATAGAAAAATATTCTAAAATAGCATTTCCTCTTTCCCAATTATTGCCTATAGATGCAGAATTTGTGTGGACTTATGTGTGTGAAGCAACGTTTTCAGAAATCATGGAACTAGTCTGTAAATCTTTGATATTATGAGGCCCTGATTGGAAACTCCCATTTCATATCTCCATAGATGCTTCTCATACAATAGTAGGGGCAGTCTTGGGACAATAGGAGGACAAGAAACTGTATGCGATTTACTATGTCAACAAGAACTTAACTCCTACTGAACTTAATTATATGGTAACTAAAAAAGAGTTTTTGGCTATTATTTATTTTATTAATAAATTTTGGCATTATATTACAGGGTATCCCACCTTTGTGCACACTGATCATTCAGCCATCAGGTATCTGATGAACAAACCCATAACTCTTGGACGAGTTAGAAAGATGGTTATTGTTGATACAAGAATTTGATATTACCATTGTAGATAAACCAAGAAAAGATAATGTGGTAGAAAATTTCCTATCTAGGCTTAATACTAATGATGAAGATACACCTATAGAGGATAGTTTTCTGGATGAACATCTTTTTGCAATTTCTACTCACACCCCGTGGTATGCAGATATTGCTAACTATCTTGCTACAGGAAAAGTACCTCATCATTTTCCATACAAGGAACAATGAAAAATCATCCATCATAGTGCCTGTTACTCATGGATAGAGGGATACCTCTTCTATACATGACCTGATCAGCAAATCTGGTGCTGTGTATGTGAGGATGATGTCTATGACGTTATGAAAGCTACCCATAATGGTCCTTGCGGAGGGAATTTTGCAGACGAGAGGACAGCTCATAAGGTGTTGTAGATGGGATATTATTAGCCCTCTATTTTTCATGATGTTAGGAAATATGTTCAAGGGGGCGATAGTTGTCAATGGATGGATCAACCTTGTCAGTCAAATGAGATGCCGCTACAACCTCGATAACATCAGAAAGTTCATATTCTTGTCTGCACATACTACGTGACAAAATGGCTAGAAGAAAAATTTATTGTGAATGCCACTGAATAGGTTGTATTAGACTTTTTATGTGAAGCAATCTTCGCATGGTATGGAGCTCCTAGAGAGATAGTTTCAGATGGAGGGGCACAGTTTACACCACATCTAATAACAAAATTCATGAAAAAGTACGAAATCAAATGATATGAATTGGATAATTATATTTTTTTTCATCCATCTCAGTGCATTTGGAGTGGAAAAGGCAGAGGAATCACCTCATGGAACTGTTTTTACTAGCGGGATCCAGTTTGGCAAAACAAGGTTTGAAACCTTCCAAGAGAATTTTGAGGCATCAAATGACCTTTTTTGGGGTACAAATTTGCCATTTATGTGTTGCACCTTTTAATGCTATTATACATAAAGAGAGCTTTCCAACGATGCAAGAATCACATCAATCAGAGTTCGTATGCAAAAGTTATGCCACTGAGAAGTTGACCTTCATGTTTTCACACCTATAGTTCGAGAGGATGTTGTGTCATCCCCCATTATTCATGGAAAAGGGGCTAGAAACGAGTTTGTGATGCAAAATACTCTAGAAGAGTTTATTTTTTAACTCTATTTAAGAGTTGACTTAGTCAAACTTAACCACTAGTAGGCTATCGGGCTGTGTTATAACAAGGCCACTAGGAGGAAGTGGAATTCCATTCTTTCAAGATAATTTGTTCCACATTTGAGAAAAGATAGCGAGGAGAGATAGGAGGTAGAGTACATAGAGAGGATATGTGCACTATAGCAGCCCACGAGACACAAACATTACTTCTTTGTATCTGTAGCCATATTTCCAGACAGAGAAAGAGAGCAAAGCAGCCTCACCTTCCAGTTGGGTTTTCTCCCGAAAGGGTTTCCCAGAGAGAAAATCATGTGTATTATGTGTGTGTGAGCTTATTTTGCATTCCCTAATTTTTTGCTTGATTCACTTTTACATGCATGCACTAATTACATTTAATTGTACAAATCTAGAAATTAAATAAAACTTTAATAGTGTAGAATCATATTTTTAATATAATATTATCAGATATGTTGTGACGATCTGTCCAGTGGAATATCCACGGTAGCTTATGGATAATTTGGTACCAGAGTAGGTTTCTTTGAGTATTTTTTGGAGATTTTAGGGATTTATATCGACAAGGATGAAAATTGTAAAACCATAATCATGGGCGATGAATCTGTAAACGAACCTCGTGATCCTACAGAGGTGAGGTTTTCGCAGCTCGAAGAAAAAGTCATGGATATAAACCACAATGTAAACCTCCTCATGGAGGCCCTAAGAAATAATATGGGGGTATTTAGAGAAGAAGGGGGTTCAAATGCAAAGGACAAATCAGAAGGGGGATTAGGAGATCCGGAAGACGTAGATAACCAACCAAAGAAAGAACCCAAAAAATATCAACCCAGTTCGAGTTTCATGAACCAATCCATGTTCAAAGTGGAAGAAAAAGTCGATATCAAGCCATACCATGGTGATACGACACTCTGATGTTGAACCACTAGTTGCAATGACTAGAAGTTTATTTCAGTGTCCATTAGATCGAGTAAGGGTAGAAGATCTCATTCACGCAGCTGAAATTGGAGGGCCATGCACTGTCTTGGTGGGAGAGACACACTCAAACCATGAGGTTGGAGGTAGAACTTCCAGTGACTAAGTGGGAGGATTTCAAAACCTTCATTAATTCATAGTTATATCCCATTGGGTACGTAGAAGACCAATGGATGCGATGACATTACTTTAGGCAAAAGTTGGGCTAAAGCATGCAGGGGTACACCACAAAATTAAGAAAGATGGCTATAATGTTGGGTATCTCTCCAAAGAACCCAGATGTACTCCTCAAGTATTTGGGGGGTTTGCACCACCATCTGGATTAGAAAGTGATGTTGTTCAAGCCCAAAATGGTGGATGAGGCTTGTGTATAGGCACAATACCTGGAGAACATAGGCTTGAAAAGAAAACAATCAAGTGGATTGAAGCAAGAGCAACAAGACGCATCTAAGGAGGGGAAGAAAAAGCAAAAAGGGGGAAAAGATAAAAAGACGGAAACCACAACAAACCAATGCAAAGATCCAATGCAAAGATCCTAGCAAACACTGCAAACACTACAACATTGATGTCCATACAGAGGAGAAGTGCTGGAAGTTGCATCCAGAGCTAAACCCAAAGAACAAGAAGAAATATAATAATAAGAAGCATCTCATGGCCACTAATTCGAGCAACCAAGTTGAAAGCAACTCAAACATGGATGAGAAGATCGTTTGTACATAATTGCATAAAGAGGTGAATTTGAGTGGACTTCAACAACAAGAGAAATAAATGACCAAACTCTTCCATGTGAGGATATAGGTCAAGAAGATGAAGATTGATGCTCTATTTGACTCAGGATCGCAGACAAATCTCATTGCAGTAGATCTGGTCAAGAAGTTGGGACTGGAAGTTCACGATCATCCAAACCCATATCCACTGGGATAGGTACACAAGGACCAACAGCTTAAGGTAACAAAACAATGCAAAATTAGATTTGCTATCAGTGTTGATTTTATTGATGAAGTAGATCTGGATGTGGTTCCCCTTGATGTATGTGGAGTCATGTTTGGGAGTCCATACATGTATATCTGTGTTGCAAAATTCATAAGGAGACCTAACCAATACTGGCTCATTAAGGATGGAAAATCATGCATCATGAACGCGCACAAAGGAAATTTGAAAATTTCACTGTTAAGTGCCACCCAAGCCAAGAAATTGATCAGTTCCAACAATAAGTATGTTTTATTTTTTTTAAGGTAAAATCAGTCTGTAAAGGAGTCAATAAGAGGCAAGGCATCCCTAAAGCGGTGGACAAAGAAACAAAAAAAAAATGGAGGAGTTGTTAGTGGCATACAAGGATGTTTTTTGAGAGCCTAAAGGGTTACCCCCTAAGAGAGAAGTGGAGCACGAGATCCAACTATTGCCAAACTCCCCATTGCCAAATATTGGGATGTATAGGCAATCTGTTATAGAAGCAAGTGAGGTGAAGAAATAGTTGTAGCAGCTACTGGAACAGGGTGTCATTTGACTGAGTACATCATCATGTGGGTCACCCATCATCATTGTGCCAAAGAAGGATGGGACTTGGCGAATGTGTATAGATTACAGGGCATTGAATAAAATCACGCTCAAGAACAGATACCCCCTGCCCAAGATAGATGATATGCTAGATCAGTTGCAGCAAGCAAAGTATTTCACCAAGTTGGACTTGAAGTTTGGATATCACTAGGTTCGATTCAAAGAAGAAGATACATGTAAGACCACCTTCAAAGCTAGGCAGGGTTTGTATGAGTGGTTAGTTATGCTAATTGGCCTATGTAATGTATCAGCTACATTTATGAGATTAATGACTGATGTACTGCGCCCTTTTATAGATTCATTTGCTATTGTCAATTTGGATGATATACTGGTATATAGTGCTACCTGGGAGGAGCATATTTCACACTTGACGCAGGTGCTGGAAACATTGAAGAAGAAACAACTGCTAGAAAAACTCAAGAAGTGCAAGTTTGTGCAACAATCCTTGGTGTATTTGGGATATGTGATTGGTGGAGGAGAATTGAATATAGATCCTTCCAAGATGGAGGCCATCATGAAATGGATGGTGCTTACTAATGTTACTAAGGTTAGGAGTTTCACTGGAGCAGCATAGTACCTGAGGAAATTCATAGCCTCGTTATTAGTGGTAGTAGCACCACTCCACGCCATAACAACAAGTGGCAAGGGTTTCCAGTGGGGAAAAGGGAAGCAGAAGTCGTTTGATGATTTAAAGAAGAAGATCAGTGAAGCACCAGTTCTAGCATTACCAAACTTGCAATGACCCTTTGAGGTGGAGATAGATGTGAGTGGGTATTTTATGGGAGTTTCCTTGATGCAAGGAGGAAGGTCCATTTTCTACCATTATGAAGTATTTCATGGGGTAGTTCTTAACTACCCTACGAACAATAAGGAGCTCTATGCCATGGTGCAAGCTACGAAGAAGTGGAATCACTATCTGATGGGAAAGGAGACAATAATCCACACATATCACCAGTTGTTATAGTACTTTCAAGCTGATAGTAAGCTACAATAGACCAGGCATTAGAAGTGGATAGGTTTTGTACAGCAGCTTCATTTGGTGATCAAGTATAAGATGGGCAGCACAAACAAGTTGGCCGATATGCTTTCAAGGCCACCCACATCAAATATTACAACTTTCAAGACTCTTATGCACATGGAGCCATTCACCCATGATGAATACAAAGAGGCGTATTCAGAAGATGAGGGCTTAAAGGAGGTGTATCAGTGGTTGCAGAGTTAGAGTCATATGCACAATGGAGACAACACCGTTGACTACCATCTCTAGGAGGGGTTACTCTACAGGTTGGATAAGCTATGTGTTCCTAAAGGTGAGCATTTGCAGCTGATTAGAGACTCTCATACCTCCAAGGTTGCAGAGAACTTTTGTGTAGGAAAGATCATGGCTAACTTGCAGAGGTATTGTATTGGCCCAAGATGTAAGAGCAGGTAGCTAGGGTCATAAGAGGATGCATACTCTTTTGTACCAGCAAGCCTATAAATAGGAAACAGGGTCTGTATCATCCCTTACTTGTACCTACTTGTCCTTGGGAGATAATTTCCATGAAATTTGTGGGAGGTTTACTGACAACCAGGAAGGGGCATGACTACCTATTCGTGGTAATTGAAAGGTTCAGCAAGATGTCTATTCTGATTCCCTATAAAAATACCATCAATGAACAAGAAGAAGCAAACATGTTCTTTGGAAAGGTCTAGGTACACTTTGGGATACCAAGGATCATCATTTCAGACAGGGATACAAGATTTCTTAGTGGATTCTAGACTACATCGTGGGAGAAGATGGACACAAAGTTGAATAGATCTACAACATTCCATCCACATATAGATGGGCAGAGAGAAGTAGTCAATAGACTTTGGTGCAGCTTCTCAGGGGTTACAACTAGAAGCATACAAAGACATGGGATGAAAATATGGTATATATAGAACATTCTTATAATAGAGAAGTCCACACTTTTACAGTAAAGTCCCCATTTGAAACTTGTTTTGGATATTTTCCACCTTCACCTTTGGATATTGCATATGGGCAACAAGGAGTGAAGGAAGACCTTACAGGAGATGCTTTGAGGGCTGAAAAATAATAGAGAAGATCAGGAAGATCCATCTACAAGTATAGGAAACACTACAAAAGTCGTAGGCGAAGTATAAAGATAGTCATGATCAACACAAAACATAGAAATCATTCAATCTAGGAGACAGAGTATGGCTACAATTGAACAAGGAGAGGCTACAGGGGCCTGGTAAGAAAATCAAGGCTCTAAGGTATGGTCCCTTTGAGATACTGGAAAAGGTGGGTGATAATGCCTATTAAATCAGTTTACCAACTTATATGCACATTTACTCAGTTGTGAATGTGGAGAATTTGAAACTCTATGAGCCTTCCATGCTAGATTAGGAAGAGAAAGAGGTACTACCTTCTGTGGAGGATTTGGTACGAGATGCTCAGGCAGAGTTGACAGAAGATATAGTTTTGTAGAAGAGTTCCATAACTACAATACAAGGACAACAAGACCTTTGGCAGATTGGGTTGAAGGGACAACTTGCAAGAAAAGCTAAATGGTACACAAGAAAGAAGGTGGAGGCAAAATTTCCTCACCTCATTCAATAAAATATTTTAGGGACCAAAAGCCTCCCAAAATGGGGAGGTGTGATCCGAATTAAATAATTATATTGTTTTTCATCCATCTTGATGAATTTGGAGTGGAAAAAGTGGAGGAATCAACTCACGGGACCGTTTTTACCAGCGGGACCCAGTTTGACAAAACGAGGTCTGAAACCTTTCGAGAGCATTTTGAGGCATCAAATGATTTTTTTTGGCATAAAACGTTTCTGTTTAAGTATATATCTTTTTCATTCTCTTCTACACACAAAGTGATTTCCAACGACGCAAGAATCGTGTTAATCAGAGTCTGTATGCAAAAGTTATTCCACTCAAAAGTTGATCCTCCTATTGTCACACCTATAGTTTGGGAGGATGTTGCGTCAGCCCTCATTATTTATGGAAAAAGGGATAGAGACGTTTTTTTATGTAAAATACTCTATAAGAGTCTATTTTGAAACTCTATTTAAGAGTTGATGTAGTCAAACTTAACCACTAGTAGGCTATTGGGTAGTGTTATAACCCAACCACTAGGAGGAAGAGGCATTCCTTCTTTCGAGAGAATTTTGTTCCATGGTTGAGAAAAGATAGCTAGGAGAGATAGGAGGTAGAGCACACATAGAGGATCTGTGCACTATAGCAGACCGTGGGCCACATATATTACTTCTTTCTATCTATAGCCATATTCTTAGACAGAGAAAAAGAGTGAAGCAGCCTCACCTTCCAGCTGGGTTTTTGCCCCGAAAGGGTTTCCCAGAGATAATATCTTGTGTATTATGTGTGTCTGAGCTTATTTCATCATTCTCTATTTTTTTTCTTGATTTACTTTTACATGCATGTACTAATTACAGTTAATTTTACAGATCTAGAAATTGAATAAAATTGTAATAGTGTAGAATCTCAGATTTTTAATATAATATTATCAGGTCTGTTGTGACGAACTATCCAGTGGAATATCCACAACAGTTTACAAATCATCAAACATAGGGTGACTTGTCTATATCATCCCCATGAGAAAGGTCAAGTCGAGATAAAAAACAAGGTACTGGAAAACATTCTCACAAAGACTGTAGCTAACCATTGCCAAAACTGGGCCGAAAAACTTCCTGAAGCACTTTGGGCGTATAGAACGACATGGTGAAATACAACAGGATTTTCTCCATATGATCTTGTGTATGGAAAATCTCTTTTGTTTCTAGTGGAATTCGAAATTAAGATGCTCAGGATATCTCTTGAAGTAAGTTTGGATCTTTCTGCAGCCCAGAAACACCGACTGGAATAGCTAAATGAGTTAGATGAAATTCATTTGATAGTTGTACAAAATACTGCTGCAATTCAACATCACGAACCAAGTGGTATGATAAATTTATCAAGAAAAAGGTGTTTCAAAAAGTTGATTGGGCGTTACTCTATGATTCTTGGTTCAAGGAATTTAAGGGAAAGCTCTGCTCTCGATTAATGGGACCATATGAAGTTGACAAAATGTTTGATAATGGGACTGTTAAACTTGTAACAATCGATGAGGCACATACTCCTTTGTTTGTAAATGGACATCGCCTCAGATTGTATTACGTCGAGCTTCTATGGACTCCTTTATTAATCATTTCTCTGATAAATCTGGTTTTGAAATTGTTTGTGCAGAGAAGTCTTCCTTTGCACCTCTTACTTATATATATATACATATATACACATACACACACACACACAACTATATATATATATATATATATATATATATATATATATATATATATATAAATAATAAAATATTGTTGCTACTCTCTTAGTACTCCTTTTCTTGCAGGTGTCGTTACTCCATTGGTGCTGATAGTTCATTGGTGTTGTTACTCCACCGATGTTGTTACTCTTCTGGTGCTGATACTTCGTCGATGTTATTACTTCACCAATGTTGTTACTTTGCCAATGTTGTTACTCCATCGGTGTTGTTACTCCACCGATATTGTTACTCCACCCATACTGATACTCTGCTGAGGTAAGTCGCCAACTACATCCCGGACTGACTCTATGGATTTGATTGGTATTTCACTTATGACATGACCAACCATGACCGAGGATGGTCATACCTTAGTTGGGGGGAGGTATCACATTTAATAGCAAAGTTATCATATTTAATAGCAATGATGTCATGTCATCATTGTTATTAAACCTCACGTCAACTCATACATCCCACGATTATTACCACCATAATCCGTATCAATTCGTAACCCCCACCATACCCTGCACACTTATCCACGCACATTGGAACTTGAATCATGTACGATGGCATTAATTCATGGTATTTTCCAATGCATCGGATTAATTACTATAATTATCATGAATTTACCATCAATTTTCCCATAATCCTTGTCTGAATTCCCCCGTTACTGCATTCCTTGTTATCTCAATCCCTATCACTACAAACTTTATCGACTAACAACCCCCTCAATGTTTTACTACTACTACAGAGCAAAGGGCAGAATGGGTGGTCAAGTCGTTAGACATGAGCCAGAAGATACAGTGCAGTTTCAACGTCACCCAGATGTATGGTAGATTTTTTAGGATGTTAGACGACACATCTACTTTGAGAGGTTGTAGGGGTTTGATGAAGGCATAACAGCCAAGTTTTCATTGAATTTGTAAGGGAATTATTCCAAATTCAGTGGACTGGAAATTCCTGTAAGAGAAGAGATTATCTCAACTGTTAGCATATTACTGCAAGGAAGGTAGAAATGGTCTGCCCAAAAAATTCCCTTGCTAGAATTTTTGGAATTATTCCTATAGGTAGGATAAATCGTCATTTAGAAGGGGAGAGGATATGAGCAAAAATCATTGCTGCATTCATGGGCCAAGGTTGCATACTTCTTCATGTGATACATTACCTATGAAGGTCGGCTTTCTACTCCGTTTAAATATCATTTTAAGTGTCTAGCATGTCTTCGGTTTCATCGATTGCATTCTCTAGATATTCCATTTTCCTTTGGAACAATCTTATATTAATGGCATGGTCTGTTATGAAACCAGCTCAAGCAAAGATAGAAAAGATAGATCAACGCCTTAGAATTCAGCCTCTTCAAGGGGGCAACCTCCTTTACATTACATAAATGAACAATTCTTGGATGATTCAAATGACAAAACCTCCTTTCTATATATAGGAGTCTAAGGAGTCACAATATAATCCAGCCGACCTAACAATAATAATATAAAGCCACAAAAATAACAATAGAGGGATTCTATGGGGCACAGAAATAACAATATGGGGGTAATAGGGGCACAACAATATAAATAAGGGGTATAACTACAATAGTAATGGGGTAATCACTAGTATTATAGGGACCCAACATGCCCCTCTCCTTCAAAAAAGTGTTGTCCTCAACGCTTGAGTAGTTCTGGATACTTCTGCATAAAATTCTCATCCTCCCATGTGGAATCTTCAGCGGATAAGTTCTTCCACTTGATAAGATACTCTGAAATTGATCGATTTCGTAGCTGTCGAGTTCTTGTTTCTGTGACTGCTTCCGGTTCCAATATAATTTTTCCTTCCTCGTCAAGTTCTGGCAATATTGTTTGAATTGGGAGCTTGTCGCCTATAACCTTCTTTAAACATGAAACATGGAAAACTGGGTGCAATCGAGAAGCTGCAGGAAGCTCCAATTTGTATGCCATAGTACCAATCTTTTGCAACACCTTGTACGGACCATAATACTTTGGTGATAATTTATTATCCTTCTTAGCTTGCTTTAGGGACATTTGCTTATATGGTTGTAGCCGTAGGAATACCCAATCACCTACATCAAAACTTCTTTCACTGCGATGTTGATCTGCCTGTTGTTTCATTCTATTTTGTGCCAACACGAGGTTATCCTTTAAGAGTTGGAGGACTTGTTGTTGATGTTCGATGTGATGTTCCACTGCCTGAACCTTAGAATTTTCTCTTAAATATGATGTGATGGATGGTGGTTGATACCCATAAAGTGCCATAAATGGGGTCATTTTTGTTGCTGTATGGAAGGAAGTGTTATACCACCATTCAGCCAGAGGCAACCATTTGACCCATTGTGTCTGTTTATCAGATACAAAGCAACGAAGATATCCTTCCAAACATTTGTTTACTATCTCAGTTTGCCCATCAGATTGAGGATGATAAGATGAGCTATGAGCTAACTGAGTACCAAGACAAGAAAATAATTCTGTCCAAAAATTTCCAGTGAAAATGGGATCTCTGTCACTTACAATAATCTTTGGGTTTCCATGTAGCTTTTGAACTGTTTCCATAAATGCAGTAGAAACTGTACTGGCTTTAAATGGATGTGATAATGCACAAAAGTGTGCATACTTGGTAAGTCTGTCAACTACCACCATGATGACACTCTTTCCCTCAGACTTGGGTAAACCTGTGATAAAATCCATTGAAACCTCCTCCCAACGTTGGCTTGGAATGGATAAAGGTTGTAATAGACCCGGTGTCTTAATTGTTTCAACTTTATTTTGTTGGCAAACCAAACATTCCGCCACAAACTTTTGAATATCTGATTTAAGGCCATCCCAAAAAAATTCCTTCTTAACCCTGTGGTAAGTTTTTAAAAATCCTGAGTGCCCTCCTAAGGGAGAAGTGTGCAATTCCATAAGAATCTTTTGTTTTAGCTGGGAATTCTTACAGAGGTATAAGCGATCTTTGTACCATAACGAATCATTTTGCCAGCTAAATGTATCAGAAGTACTGGAATCTTGTTGTAGCTTTCGAATAAGTGCCCACACTTCTTCGTCATTCTTCCATTCCTCCCTTGCTTCGTTTATCCAATCTGGTTGGATAATAGAAATGGCACACAACAATGCTTCCACATCCTCATCCTTTCTTGAGAGTGCATCTGCCACCACATTTTGCTTCCCTTTTTTGTAGATGATTTCAAAGTCATAACCCAACATCTTTGTGACCCACTTTTGTTGCTCTTCAGAGGATAATCTTTGTTCTAAAAAGTATTTAAGGCTATCATGATCCGTTTTTACCTTGAAGTGTCTTCCCATTAGGTAGGGTCGCCATTTCTTAAGTGCATGGAGTATTGCCAACATTTCCTTCTCATAAATAGCTTTGCTTAAAAACTTTCCCTTGATTGGACGACTTTCAAAAGCAATGGGTCTTTCATCTTGCATTAGAACAGCACCAATTCCATTTCCTGAAGCATCACATTCCACAATAAAGGTTTTTGTGAAGTCCGGTGTAGCTAAGACCGGTGCTTGGCACATTGCCTCTTTAAGATGTTCAAAGGCCTTTGTTGCTTCCGGAGTCCATGAAAATGAATCTTTCTTCAATAATGTTGTTAGAGGTGCTGCTATTCTCCCATAATTCTTAACAAACTTGCGATAATACCCTGTCAACCCAAGAAATCCTCGCAGATGCTTTATGGATGTGGGGATTTTCCATTCCTTAATGGCTTTAATTTTGCTAGGGTCTACCTTAACTCCTTCATGAGATACAATATGACCCAAATATTCCACCTCCTGGACTCCAAAGAAACATTTGGATCTTTTTGCATATAATTGTTTCTCCTCCAATAGTTGTAGCACCCTGTCAACATGTTCAACATGATCCTTCCAAGACTTGCTGTAGATTAGTATATCATCAAAAAATACTAACACAAATTTTCTAAGGAATGGTTTGAAAATTGAATTCATCAAACCTTGAAATGTTGAAGGTGCATTGGTAAGGCCAAAAGGCATGACCAAAAATTCATAATGACCCTCATGAGTTCTAAATGCTGTTTTCGGAATGTCTTCAATCTTCATTCTGATTTGATGATATCCTGAACGAAGATCCAACTTGGTGAAGTAAATTGATCCATGCAATTCATCCAGTAATTCATCAATGACAGGAATGGGGAACTTATCTTTAATAGTGAGCTTGTTGAGCTCCCTATAATCCGGACACATGCGCCATGATCCATCCTTCTTGTGCACCAATACTACTGGAGCTGAGAAAGAACTTTGACTCGGTTGAATTATACCAGCCTCTAGCATTTCTGCAACCATACGTTCAATTTCACTTTTTTGGACATAGGGATATCTGTACGGCCTGATGTTTGGAGGAACACTTCCTGGAATCAGATGAATAGCATGATCATGATCACGCATAGGTGGGAGACCTTTGGGAGTCTCAAATACCTTGGAATGATTGTCCAGGACTTTTTGGAGATCTGGAGAAATAGATGATTCCAATGTGGAAACATCTAGCGAACATAATTGTGCAATTACACCTCTTTGCTCCTTTTTTAGAAGCTTTGTCATGCCATTAGAGCTGATTATCTTTCCTGGTTTCCCTGCAATACCCCTTAATTCAACTTCCTTTCCTTCCGTAGAAAATTTGATGAAAAGTTCTTGAAAATTAAAAGCTATTGTACCCAAGGATTGTAGCCATTGGACTCCTAGTACAACATCAGCACCTCCCATTGGAATGGAAAGCATTGGGCTAGTCAATACATATTCTCCCATGGATAGCTTGATATTATGGCACTTTCCAGAGCAATTTATTGTTCCTCCATTTGCAATCATCACTTGACACTCTGGTGCTGGATATAGGAAGCAATTCAATTCTTTTGCTACCCTACAATGAATAAAATTGTGGGTGCTTCCTGAATCAATCAACACTATTACCTTTTTCTTCTTGATTTGTCCTTCTATCTTGATGGTTTGAGGAGTGGTAATTCCCGCCAATGCATTACAAGATATGGTCGGATTTATTTGTTCTTCATCTAGGCTTTGTTCCTGGAATATATCCTCTTCTTTTGACCTTTCTTGCTCCTTTTCTTCTTCCTCTTCACAATCTATGTAGAATAATTTCTTCTCAGCACACTTATGACCTTTTGTGTATTTGCTATCACAATTGTAACAAAGCCCTTTTGCTCTTTTTTCTTCCAATTGTTGTGGTGTCAACCTTGTAGGTTGTGGAAGACTAGGGGCAACAACACTTCCGTCTTTATAGTTGTGAGTGGTATGCTTCCTAGTTGCCATAATTTTGCTTTCCATTTTTCTTGCTAACCTGAATGCCTTCTCTAATGAATCAGGTTCCCAAAGGCGAACATCATGTTGGATATTATCCTTTAAAGACCCTATGAACACATCAATCCTATGCTCCTCTGGAATATCTTTTACCCTTATGTTCAATTTTTGGAACTCCTCAATGTGCTCCATTATTGAACCCTTTTGTTTGAGACTTATCAATTGGCTAAAAAAAGTGTTGCTTTTTGTATCCTCATAATGTGCTATCAATTCTTCCGTAAAAATTGCCCAAGTGATAAATTGTTTACGAGAACAAAGCCATTGATACCATACAAACTGATTTGGTTCCAAATATACAGTTGCCATACGTACCTTTTGTGTGTTTTGCACATTATTGAGATCGAAGAATTGCTCCATCTGTAATATCCATGTGGCGGGATCCTTGCCATCAAACTTCCTCATATCGATTTTTGGAATATGGTGATTCTTCGATCCAACATTAGCGTCTATGGAATCATGATTAACATTTCTTTTGTTCTCATCATGAGTTTCCTTTACTACCTTTTCACCATTAGTAAGTATTTCTTGTAGAAAATTTGTCAAATCTGTCTTCAAATCTGCCATGCCTGTCTTCAAATTTGTGTTCAAATCTATCTTCAAATTGTCCATCTTAGCTTCCATGCCATTCATCTTAGCTTCCACTCCATTCATCTTAGCTTCCACGCCATTTATCTTAGCATCTGTTAACTTTTGTGAGCGTGACATTTGTTGCACTTGTTCTTGTAATTTTGATATATCATGTAGCATTTCTTCCTCTTCTTCATGAGTCATGCTAGAGCTTTCAGGTTCCTTACTAGGTGTTTGCATTTTCTTTCCTCGGGGCATCAGTTACCGATAATAATGCTCTACTATGCCCTTTGAATTCCTTCAAAATAAATTTTCAAACCAAGCTTAAGCAAAAATTTAAAAAAATCTACACACCTTTTTTCACTTTGTAGGAGCTCGATATTGCCTCTGATGTATCTCTGTACTTTCCAATCATCTAGTTCTGAATTTGTGACCTGTAGTAGCTCTCTGTGTCCTCTTTCCAATGCCACAAGTCTGATCCAAATTGGATTCTCCAAGAAAGAGTTATGCACAATCTCCCAAGTGACCTGATTATAGACTTTCAGTAGAGCGAACTTGTATGAAGTGCCACGTGTCACTTTTTCATATTTGGTTCTGAAAAATATATACAAGAAACTACAGTCCGTCCTCTTTCTGTACCTTCTTACGAAATTTCAATCTGATTCCCAGAGAGAAAGTTATGACGATTTTCCCCAGGTCACCTGTTTTGAATGTAATTCAGGAGTCTGCAAAAAGACCAACTTCCTCAGATCATATCTCCGAAAATATCGCGCGAAAAGCTCTGAAATTTGGACCCAAGGTTCAGCACGATTTCTTCTCAAATGGGTTTTTTTTGCGACTTCTGAAACATCACAGAAAAAAATTTATAGCGAAAATTCCACGATGACCTGTTTGGAGCAGCGAAACCCTAGAATCCAAAGCTCTGATACCAAATGTTATGAAACCAGCTCAAGAAAAGATAGAAAAGATAGATCAACGCCTTAGAATTCAGCCTCTTCGAGGGGGCAACCTCCTTTACATTACATAAATGAACAATTCTTGGATGATTCAAATGACAAAACCTCCTTTCTATATATAGGAGTCTAAGGAGTCACAATATAATCCAGCCGACCTAACAATAATAATATAAAGCCACAAAAATAACAATAGAGGGATTCTATGGGGCACAGAAATAACAATATGGGGGTAATAGGGGCACAACAATATAAATAAGGGGTATAAATACAATAGTAATGGGGTAATCACTAGTATTATAGGGACCCAACATGGTCTACATGCCGCTTGTATCAAGAATTGGCAGTCCTCACAAACCATGTACTTGTTAGGTTGTTGGTCGTGCAAGCCCTGTTACAGACCCCTGTAACTTGGGCACAATTTCTTGAACTGACAGAAGAAGAACTTGCGACTATGATGCCAACAAGGGTTGAGTAAGAATTGTTGGCAGAGGAAGGAGCCGTAGTTGACATTGATCCACAAGAACTAGCATCAACTGCCGAACAATTGGGGGAAATGGGGGAACAAGTGACAGAAGAAGCATAGGAAGGAAGGGAGGAAGAAATGATAGAACATACAACTGATACAGGGGATTGAGACGGAATTGGAGAAACTGAGGCAGATGAGGCAGAAGGCATTGGAAGAATGGAAATTGAGGAGGCTAATCCTCATTCTCTGCTCCCCGCTTCCCTGCCAAAAGGGGCAAGTAAATTCTTCTCTCGTACCCGCATAATAAGAGAAATAATCTCTCCTCTGGTATTAAAAATTGTATGAGTAATTACAAGAGAAAGCACCACTATTGAAACTTCTCCACAAGAACCAGTGCCAACTCTTAAGCCAATGAGAGTGGAAGCTACCCTTGACACTGCTACACAAGAACCAGTGTCAACTATTGGATAGATGGAGGAAGAAATTATTGTCGATACTGCTATACAAGAACTAGTGTTGACTGGTGAGAAAATTGAGGAAGTTTTTTCGACATTGTTACACAAGAACCAATGTCGACTGGTGAGAAAATTGAGGAAGTTTTTATCGACACTACTCCACAAGAACTAGTGTCAACCGGTGAGTGAATTGAAGAAAGGGGTATTGTTCACACTACTCCACAGGAACCAGTGTCAACCCCCAAGCAGTTGGAAAGAGACGAGGTTGTTGGTAAGTGGAAGGAGAAAATAGTGAAATAGAACGACTATTGTTGGAAATAATACTGGGGGGGGGGCGGTGAATCAGTATTAGCAAATCAATAATCTTTTCATTTCCATTATCAGATTCATATACACTACTTCAGTTAAGGCAACCCACGTGTATACGCAACTGTGTTTAATGCAACTAGCGTATATCCAGTAAACTTATGATTCAGTTAGTTGATCTTTAATGAGTGCATCAGAACATTATTAAACATATAAATAGTAAACAAGTGCAGTAAAATAGAACAGATCATCACACATAAGAAGCACACATGAACACCATGACATAAGGTGGAAACCCAATGTGGGTGAAAACCACCTGTTGCAACATTCTCAATATTTCTTTAATAAGAAAATTCTTTTACAAATTTTGTACTGGTGCAGCCTTATACCAGTACGCGGGCTTCTACCTGTAGAAGGCTACAACCTTCTCTTGTTCTCCAACTTCTCCTGGAAGGGAGCTACAACCCCCTTAGCTCTTGTACTAGCTGATGTACTAGTTTGTAGGTGTCGACCTACAGAAGGCTACAACCTTCTCTTTTCTTCCAAGGACCACATTTCATAAATTTTCATACTGGATCCATAAATACAAAACAATCACCACTGTAATACAATCATTAACTCTAAATCACCCAACAAATGAATCACTGAAACTCTGTCATCAAAACACAATCACCAGAACACAGAGCAAAGCCCAGAACTCTGCAACAACCACTAGAACCAACAGCAACCTCAAACATCAAATCTCATAATGTATGCGCTACTTGACTATGTTGAACCAGTGTGTATATGCCCTTTCACTAGAGAGAACCTGCTTACAGATCTGAAAATAATTACTTATACCTTCACTACAATTTTCAACTTCAGATATACCTAGAACATAAGATATAAAGGATAAAACATGTGTCAGTCTTCAGATCTATTCATGATCATACCATATAATGATAATGCATTTTAGTCTTCATGATCCCGGTCCATCAACCTTTATCAACCGCATAGGTGCTTCCTTGGTTCAGATCAAACAAAGCATCACAAACCCATAACCAGCATACTAGATCTCACACTTCATCAGATATTCATCACTTGCACACTTCCCCTTCTTGGTCTAATGATCTTCTCCTTATATAGGTTTAGGCCTCTCTCTTGATGATACTACTCTTTAAGAACATGAAGTGGCTCTTAAGCCATTTGGAGGAAATGTGGAGGGTCATGCAGAAGAAGGAAATGAAGCTACCCCCTGAGTTGTTGAACAAGTGGATGAAATAAGAGTAAAACAGGAACCAGTTGATGAGTTTGTTGGTGTCAATCTGCCAGACCCAACAGAAGTCGTGATACCAATGAAGGAGGTCGTTATTAAATATGAATTCATTGAACAATGTGCAAAAAGGAAGGCCC
Organism: Pinus tabuliformis; assembly: GCA_031772625.1. Lineage (NCBI taxonomy): Eukaryota > Viridiplantae > Streptophyta > Pinopsida > Pinales > Pinaceae > Pinus > Pinus tabuliformis. Next base: position 1,240,919,801 of record CM062809.1, read on the forward strand.
CCATCTAGGACCGATATCAGTAATTTTTTAGGGAGAATATGCAATTAAAAATGGAAATTACTAAGTGGAGGAGACAAGTATTATGCTTGGAGCGACAGGTGAGAAGGCAAAGGAATGTCGGTCAAGAAACTGCGAGACCTGGAGCTAAAATAGCTTCGGCAGCAATATAGATTGAAGATATGCCAACAACCTCAGTAGCTACATAGACCAAGTCATTTCTTCATTTGATTGAGTCTTGGGAGTTTCTGCTGACCGTAGAAGTTCAGAAATGGAAAACCACTGCTTATCGTCTTGAACAAGGATCTATCTCTTTGGAAGATCACTAGAAAAAAAGTGAAAGGGATTCAGGAACAAGCAACAAAAGTGGTGGCTGATCATGTCACCCAGATAGAAAAATCTAAGCAGAAACAAGAAAAACAACATAAAAATATTGAAGAATTACAAAGGCAAGTTCAGTTACTGAAGGCTAACAAGGATGAAATGTTCGCCCTAATGCAACAGGTAATGGCACACTGAACTCCTGCTAACTACTATGCTTTGTCTCTTCACGAGAAATATTTGTTTCTATGTCTCAAAAGTGTCCACCAAGAAATTGGCCACGACATAGAAGACACTATTTAGTTCATGCAGATCCTGAGAGCTCACAATCTACTGACCCAGCACTTGATGTGCGGACTTTATATGCATAATTACATCCTGGAGAATGATCATTCATTCAATACAATACCGTATGTGGGAGACATTTAGCTAAGAGAATTCACATCCTTCGTGATTAATCAAGTCAAGTGGAAAAAGGTCTTCGAAACGTTCAAAGAAAATCAAGAAAATCAGCCACTTGTGATCAGAATGGAAAATTGTCAATTAATGGATATTTATAATAGACATCAAACATTTCTGCAGCTGGAACGATGAAAGGACCAGATTTTGACACCATAGAAGTGGTGCGTTGACCTGTATATGAGGCAAATATTCACTTATTAGGAGGAAGCCCATGACGCTTGTCAGAAGCACCAATGTTGTCATCATCAACAGTTCATGTGAGAGAACATTTTGGGGCCCCCAATTTTGTTAGGGCTTTGAAGAGAATTCCACGTTATATTGCATACATATGACACTGTGGGGTATGGTAGATAGGGTTGAGATTTCAATTCCCCATCATTTGGATGCCTTTTGAGAAATACACTCCGACTTATGTGACATAAGAGGATTGTTGGAAGGATACCTTTTTCCCGGATGGTTTCAAACTCCCGAGGACAGATGTGGCCGCGAGATATGACCTTGCACAGCTTCATGCCAACCACAATGGTTCCAACCCAAAACTGCGCAGAAAGCAAGTTGCATGAGGACATGCAGAAAAGCTAGTTGGTGGGAGATGTTGGTTGCTAAATTTGCCTACCTTTTACCCACCTTTTTATCCCTTTCCTTCACCTATTTCATGTCTTTGCAAGGTTAATTTGTATCTCAAGCAACAAATATATATCTATTTGTCATGTATTTATGAAATATTAATTGATGAAGCGTAGTCCTAGGGGAACATCATTTATGCAACTTTCTAACCCACGTTTATTTGCATATTCGCAAGGATGATGATCAGTAGGCAATAATTCAACGTATGGTTATCGATGAGTTGGCAGCGCTAATCTCAAGATGATGGTTGTAATGATGTTCAACAAATGAGAGTCTATTGGACGAATGCAGTTGATATCTTCGTATTATGTTTCTGTCTCAAATGATCATTTTGTATTTGTAGGCAAACAACTGTCGTAATCTCTGGAAATCATTGATACCATTCTTGTAATATTGAAATGTATAAGTAAGGTTACTGAAGTAGAAAAGGGGCAGCTAGAGACACTAGAGTTCTGATAATGTAATAAGAGACTTCTGTATTTTCCTTTTGATTAATGTAATCCTAATCATTTGAGTATTAACTAGTCTTCAATGTTTTGCCACAACCCTAATCGGAGAGTTCGGCCCACTCTCCTGATCAGGTGATGTTGGATTAGTGGTGTGTGTAGATTTATTTATGTTATGATTATTTCTTTATCATTGTAATGGTTCATTAAGTTTTTGTTGTTGTGAATCCTAATTTTTTGTTACTCTGATTGTTGTTACTGTTATTGCTTGCTTTTACACATTGTTATATTTTTGATTGAATGCTCAATGTTGGGTAGGGAAACTATGGCCTACATAGAATTTGCATGGTAGCCTTGAAATAACCAGACGAGCCCGAGATTGACAATTAATGTGGGGAAGGGTGAATTCTATAATTCATTTCTGAACACCAATAGTTGTGCAAGTGGCGTTGTGTACGTGTGGTGGTGTACACATTGTGCAGGAGGTGTCATGTACATGTGATGTTTTGTATACGTTGTGTAAGTGGTGATGTGTAAATGTAGTGTTATGTACACATTGTGTAGGTGGTGTTGTGTACATATGATGTTGTATACACATTGTGTAGGTGGTGTTGTGTACAGGTGGTACTGTGTACATGTGGTATTGTGTGTGTGTCCTACATGTTGTGTCATGTACATGTGGTATTGTGTACATGTCGTAAATGTTGTGTTGTGCACATGTGGTATTGTGTATATGCATTGTATAGTCGTGGTATCGTGACATGTGTATTCATTGTGTTGTACTCTGTGTACCTATATGTATTGTGTTATACACTAGGTGTAGGTGTATGTATTGTGTTGTGGTCTACACTTGGTGTAGGTGTATGTGTTATGTTGTACATCAGGTGTACGTGCATGTGTTGTATTGTACACGAGGTGTAGGTGTATGTGTTATGTTGTATGTTGGGTGTAGGTGTTTGTGTTGTATGTCAAGTGTAGGTGCATGTATTGTGTGGTGTTATACATCATGTGTGGGAGTATGTGTGTGGTGTACACTTTGTGTATGTGTACATGGTTGAAGAGAAGTATTGGATTCTTGCAAAATGTGGAAACTGATTTGGTGTATGTACGAAAAGGACAAAGGAAAAAGGTAGAAGAAAATAATCGATTGATGGATAAGTATCGATATTTTATTTTAGTTTTAATTATGCATATGATTTTGATTTATAATGGCATGTGATCTATTATTCTGATTTATGGTGGTTACATGTGATGTACAATTTTTATTTATGATGGTTGAGTTTTGACCGAACTGGATGTGATATGTTTATTCATGATGATTTGATCAAACAACTAGTTTGACTTGTTGTGACAGGAAATAAATAGAGTTGAAGGGGTACCCTATTGACTAGCTACCAATGAGGTATGATTTGAATTTATTTGAATTTATTTTGAATCTAATGGAAATTATGTGCTTATTACAAGAAACCATGGAAATACATGGTTTGGGTGGTTGAAACTGACTGCAAGAAATTAGCAGCAACAATAGTAAAAGTATTGGAACAGGAGAAAGTATGTTGGTAAAGGACTTCATAAGCAGGGCCATTTTGGGACACTAGTACCCAATAGTGTCCATTGATTTCGATGAGCATGCTATGACTAGTATGATGGTTTTGAGGCAAGGATATGCCTTGTTTTTTGGACCTTCCGATGCGAGGAAACCTTGCCAAGGGATGGATCGCCCGGGAAATGGGAATGATGGGGAACTTGGAAGGTGAGCGACTGCACTAAAGGTGGTGACCAGATTTCCCGAGGGACTGTGTTGTAGATAAGAGAAGGTCGGGGGGTGGATTTTTTGGTAATTAGCATTACTAGATGGAATCAAAAACACATTGGGAGTGTGCCCAGGATAATGAGCCCATAACTATTCACTAAGGAAACATGTAGCGCAAGGATCATAGTGTTGGACATTGGATGCATGATTGACTTGGTAGTGGATTCTGGACTTCCTAGGAAGGAGGTGAATCTTAGTACTACTTTTGAGGGTGGAATTATGAGCCTCTAGATTCCCTTGTTGACTGATGTGAGCATCATATCCTTTTATTCACTGGTTAAACAAATGTGCATATATATGTGTATATTATTGTGAATATTGTATCGAGGTGGATTTATAAAGCTCCATAGACATTATGGTTATTTGTTGGCTGAATCAAATGTGCATGAATATATATGTGGTTGTTATTATAAATACTGTAATGAGTTATCTTATAAAGCTCCAATAAATTGTATGTTTGTTATGTTTTTAGCAGCATGTTATTATAAATAATGCAAGTTGATTTATAAAGCTCTGTAGGGAATATTTTTTCGCTGTCAGTAGTTTTTCTAGTCATAAGTGGCATAGAAGACTGAGGATGGTGCTCCCTTGAGGGGGAGGGGACTGTAACAACCTCGCGTTAAAAATCCATGTAATAAAGTTAATAAAGACAAAATAAGACCAAGGCCATGGGACACATATTCCAAGTTGAATGTTGAGAAAAACATCCCATTGGGTATTCATTTGGTTTATTATGGCTAAGGGGAAATTGGTAAAGGCATTAGCAAAGGCTTTGAAAAGACAAAGAGGCATTAATTAGCCTTTTACTTATGAAAATAATGGAAAATAGGAGAAAAGGAAGGTGAAACTTCACAGGTTGCATGTGAGGAGGAAATTGAAGGAAAATGAAGAAAATATAGGCCTCAATGATAAAAAGGATTATGAAGATCCGTTCATAAGCTTTCTACCAATTTCATGTTTTGGAGCTCTCTCTATTCTCTCATACTATTGCACATTTAGAGCATTCTTGGAGAAAGGAAGGAAAAGAAAGCAAAGGGAAGTAAGGATCAAATAGGAAACATGTGGATCAGCAGCTAGTGCTAGATTTCTTTACAAGAATCGAGTTTCATGTATGATTTCCTTTCTAGTTTTGGCATGCATGGTGCATCCATGTGTGTATTTGGTTCTCTTGCTATCATTGGCATGCGTTTCTCCGGGTGTGATAGTGGTTTCAGCCTTGCCATGCCATTTTTGGATAGTCATGGTGTGATGGGGTTCTTTCATTTAGTTGAGCTTTGGATTGTCGGATGGTTTAGGAACCGGGCGAGGTGATCTTGGGAAAATTCCCAAGGGCCTAGGAATCCTTGACTAGTTTTGGTAGGATTGTGGTAAATACTGAGGGTGGACACATGAAAATTCCTCAAGGTATTAGTGAAGAAATCTAGAGGCATAAAAGCTTGTTTGGACTAGGTGATCAGTATTGGAGGGATTGTGGTAAATCCTGGTAGTGCATGTTCTTCTTTTGGGCCTAGTGATCCCTTGACCAATTTTGGCAGGATTGTGGTAAAGCTTGGTTGTGTAGGTGCTTGTTTAGGGTCGACGAGTCCCTTGACTATCTATGGAAGGATTTTCGGTAAAGCCTGAGGAATCCCCGGTTATTTTGTTGTGAGTCCCATATTCATGCTTCGGATATGTCATAGGGGTGAGTGGCTGAAAGAAATATTTGGGTCAGCCCAATCTATGGTTGGGTTGTACGTGAAAGTCCCTGACTTGGTTTGATTTTTCATATGTTAATAAGAGCTCTTTTCCTCTTGTATTTCACGATTATTTATAATGATTATTATGTGTCTTTTATGTTTGTTCTATCATTGTTATTATTCTAGTTATACGCTGGTTATAAGCATGGATTCATGACAAATTCTAGTTTTTGGCTCTTATCATGTTTTGATTGGTAAATGAATGGTTAATGAATGCAAGAGTTTATAGATGTTATTCCAGCTATTGTGAGAGGGAATCATACATTCTTGATGGTTTTCAGATAAGTATAAGACCCTTATGTTTATACATGCATTCATGACTTGTAGATTACATGTTCTCGATATGTTTAATGAAATGACTGTCATGGTTAGGTCAGGTTAGGTCAATTCCTTAATAAAGTTTTGTATTAATGGATTTGTCTTAATGTTATTTTTTATTCTGGATAGTCTCATTAAGTTATGGGCAGTGGTCTGGAGACAAATCCTGAAAAGGTGGCATTGATTCTAGGGTCGCATGCTCAGAACTGGGAAATTGGGACTGCAATCGCTACCTTGCAGTCTTATGCATGTGGCTGAGGGCCTACAGTTGCATGGATACAATGTTATGCCTATGGCTGGAATTTTACGTCAGTAAAATAACTATCCAAATCAAGATTTGGACACCTGAAGTGGTTTTTAGCTCTTGGGGGTCCTATAGCTCCTGATCAAGGTCAATAAGGTTTGTCGACTCCATTTCCTTAAGGTGATCTAGGAGGTCGGGTCATGTCATAGTAGCCCTCAACTCATGTTTACCCTCGCAAGCTAGTGAAAGTGGGTAGATATCGGGGGGTTACATTTAACCTCAACATTTCTCTAATTGTTAGTGTGAAAATTCTTGGAAGGTGTACCAAAAATACTTCACATAAGTCACTAGGTGAGAAGTGACCCTAACAATAAGTTTATAGATGTTGTCATCTTATATATGAAATACAAATAGAATGCCTGCAGTAAAAGAATATATAACCCAAAACAAAAAGCAACAATATAAAGAATCTAGTATAATAACCCAATTGGAAAGACTATTTTAAATGAATAAATATTTTATTGATAACACCTGGTGAAGGAGATCTACAGATTAGTCTGTAAGTCCCCCTCCATGGGATGGGTCCTTTGATATCCTTAATGCTTTAGAAAATGGATCTTCTCTCTCAATGTGAAAAACCCAAACAAAAGTGAAGAACTCAAAATGGGAGCTTAAGAAAAATGACGATAATGTTGACGATGATTATGATCATGTTGAAGAATGAATGAAAAACCCTTCTTTATATAGAAAAGTATGGATTTAATCTCAAAAAACAGAGAATAATAAAATATTATTAACCAAATTCATATCTAACTACTTGGAATACTTTATTATATTTATTGGAGAGGGAAAAGGAGTTTAAAATGGTTAAATACCTTTATTTAGAATTAATTAACAAATAAAATGGTTTATTAATTATTTCGCAAGAAACAAGAAAGGTGTGGAATCAAACTAATTATTAAATAGTTATTTAATAATTATTCTAATAATATAAACAAGGAAATTTAAATAAATAATTATTTATTTAAATATTCCTAAGGGATTTAGTCAAATGTGACAAAGAATAATTATTAAATAATGATTTAATAATTATTCCCGGAGAAAATTAAATAGATAATGATTTATCTAATTATTCTCATGGGGTTTTTTATTTAAATCAGAAAATAACTTTATAAAGTTGGTTTACTAAATTATTTTCCAGAGTAAAAGTGATTTTACTATGGTAAAGTTAAATATATATTGTGTATTTCGATCCACGTAGTGAGAAATGGCTAGGTGATAATTTTTTGGTGATAACACTAATGGCTCATCATGTTACTTGAGGGAATTGAACCTGGGTGAGGAGGACAACAATCATTCCTCCCAACCAATTGAGATAAACCCATCTAACTCATTTATTTTCTCCTTATCTAGGCATCTATAATTTATTCTTATTTGGCTTTCGATTTATTCAACTAATGATATTCTCTGTGAACCATCTTTAGCTCTTCTTTTTCCTTATTTCCATCCTGAATAGTTTTCTTTCGTACCACCTAATCTATAGGTATCATTTTTTCTCCCTTTTTTCACCTCCCCACTTTCTTGTTTTCATGGTAACTCTCCTCTTTCTAATATATCATTTTAATTTATTTCAATTTATTTTACTTTACTAACACAATTATATAAACTAAATGGCCGGTAAATGCTCATAAACATCAATCCATAGTAGGCATCAAGAGACTTACCTCATGACACATATCACATTGCCAAGATTTTTAAAAAATAATAAATATTAACTAAATTATAAGTTTATTAATATCTATGAGTTCTCATATAGACATTCAAAAAACCATTGAACAAGGAAAACATAGTAAAGCAACAATAAGCAATAAAAGTTTCGTGACACTTGAGGAAATGACAATTTTTCTAATTAAATTGAAAAGTAAAAAAGGCATAATTAACTTTGAGATAAATCTCAACCCTCTATCATGACTACAATTAAAAATATTCTATGGATGGAGATTAAATCATTATCATTGAAATGCAAAAAGTACTTATAATTAAATTAAATTTTTGAAAACCCATTTTCCAAAATTGACATGTCTATCAATTTGTAATTATCATTTTAATCAAAATTCTCCTCCTTTTCTATAAACATAAAATTCTAAAATAAAAAATCATTTTATATTCTATCAATGAAGACTAAATCTCTATCATCCAAACTTAAAAAGTATTGATAATTAAATTAAAATTTTGAAATCTTTATTCAAAAATTGACATGTCTATCAACTTGTAATTATCATTTTAACCAAAATTCTCCTTCTCCTTTTCTATAAACATAAAATTCTAAAAAAAAAAAAAAAATTTAACCTTAAATTATACACATACTTTTCATTTTCTCTTTAAATTTAATTTGTTGATAACTATTTTTTAGTTATTATTGCACTGAGAGGGGTGTATTTTACAACCTAGTATGAGAGAGATGTGTGATTCTATTTGTGCTCAACATGGAGTTAACACATGTCCATATATATATATATATATATGGACATGTGTATATAGGCCACATTGAACAAAATGATTCATTTACCATTTGAAATAAAGGTTTAATGATTTTATATTATGAAAATAAATTTTAAAATTATTATTTAATTTTTAATAATTTCTTTTCCATACTTAACAATTTGAAATTTACATGATTTTAATTCTTTAAAAACAAGATTGTCTTTAATTTACATTTCATTATTATTTAATATCAAGAGTTATTACGGACCTTATGTTGGAATATGATCCCTCAATCATGTTATTACTAATCAAAATACATTAACAATTGATCCAAATTGGATCCATGAAGAAGAATCAAAAGAACCATGGTTGTACCAGGTCGGGACAGACTTCAAAGAATTCAAAACGGTCAAAAACACCTCTAAACCAGTGGCAGTGGTAGCCAGCGTGGAACGATGAGGACCTCGGTCAAAGCGCGCTGACCAAGGCCCATGGAGACTGCGCAGGAGGCGAAATTAGCCCCTGGGAGGCCCAGATCAGGAAACAGAGGAGGTTTTTGTCTCTCTTTGCTTATTTATGTTATGAGGTTGCTTGTAAATGTTAGTGGAGTTGTGACCTTATGAATTTTAATATCTTTTAGGCCTTGAGTCAAATAGAAACTTCTCATCTGGCCAAAATATTTATAAAATTATATGATATTAAAGCGAAAAAAATGTTAGATTAACCCAGGTCCTATATTAACTACTCAAATTTTTTCTTATATACAAAATATGTGTATGTCACTTACTTCCGTAGCCTCATACCTATGCAACCTTGTTAGAAACAGACACACCTGCATTGGGCGAAAACCCTCAAAATGGGAAGCCCCGAGCATCAGTCGCATGGAAGAGCCAAGAACCATGGGGAAAAGGCTAAAGCTAAAAGGTGGGACCTGCTCCGAAACCGGCGGTATTGATCGGGGACTCCTTGAGCGGTAAGCGGAATTAGTGAAATTGGAGCGATCCCACTCAGCGCCCGATGCATGGCAAGTGGAGGAGAGAGAAAACCACCGCTCATCGCGTGCTAATGGTCGAGCAAGTCAACCGCGCAAAATGAGTGGACGGCGTTGGATCTGGGGGATCCAGATCTAACGGTTGACATCGCGCCCGATGACAAGACTAGATTTAACGAGGGAATAAGCCATGATTTAGAAGGATTTGAGGTCCGCTTTGACCACCACGGTGGAGGAAGACTCATTCCACGACGTAACCAAAGAATTGAACCGACGAAGCAGGCTGGCGCAGTTACAGGAGGACATGTGGCCACTCCTTGTGAGCCTGATGATGATGCCAAACAGGGAACTCCAAGCGCAGCTGCAGTAGGCGATTCGACGGAGGAGGAAGAGGAATTGAATAGACATGGGAACGAATGGCTTTAAAGCCATGAACAGAGAATAGAAGAAACACAGAGAGAGGAAGACAGAAGACAAGAAGCAAAGAAGACAGTGAAGCAAAAGCAGTAAGAAGATAGAGGGCCGAGCTGACCAAAGGTAGTGTCGAGCACCAAAGAGCTTGAGAGATTCAAGCCATCCCCGAGAGGATCTGTCATACCAGAGAGGTCAAAGAGCTGGTAGGCAAAAGAGTATGTGCACTCTAGTGGCTTGGGGAATCCAAGAACCACCCTGCCAAGCAAACATGTTTCAAGAGACTCATATTGAGTCCCTTCATTGTAATTCTCTGCTTAAGACACAATAAAACAAGGCCACCACTGAGAGCTGGACCGGAGATGTAGCCCTGGAGGATAGGGTGAACTCCTTATTAATTTCTTGTGTTCCTGTATTTTCTTACTGTATTTCTCTGCTTTCTTTCCATTTCAAGTGTCTGTGTATTTGCAATCTGATCGATCCGTTGCTTAAATAACATAGACACACACACACACCAGCATACGAGTCTGTAATACCTTTATTCAATAAATCTTTAACTGATTTCACTCATAGGGTGATTATCAGATCAAGTTGTATCAGAGCTTTAGGTTGTAAGGTTAGACAAGGTTGTGTTGGTTTAGCTATTAAATGCTCACTAGATCAAAGCTCAAATTAGGAGAACGAGAGTTGGTCGAAACTAATCCTGAAATTGGGAGAGTCTATCCTCGGAAGACAATGTCAGAGGAAGGTTCTGTGGGACTAGACCCTCAATTCATAGAAATTTTCCTAGCTATAAAGTCTATGGTAGAAGAAATGTATAGAGACTTTAGAAAGCATAAGGCTGAAGATTCATCAGGTTCTAAACAAGATAAGGAAGAAGATGAGTTTCACTCCCATGACCACTTTAAGGGAAAAGGGAAAGAGGAAAGCTTTCTCACACCTCCTAATAGCCCTATGCATAATAAGAAGGCATCTTTGATCAAGATAGATGTTAAATTTGATTTGCCCATATATTATGGAGAGCTAAATGCTGAAAAGTTGGACAATTGGATTAGAAAAATTGATGTGTATTGCAGAGTACATAACATCGACTCAGACAAGAGTAATATTTAGCTAGAAAGCCTACGCCTAGGAGACACTGCCTTGGTTTGGTGGGAAAGAAGAACCCAAGCTGATATGAAAAGACATGGTAAGACTATCTCTGTCTGGAGTGACTTTGTTTCTGGAGTTAAAAAGCAGTTCTATCCACCTACATGCAACAAGCCATGATGAGTTGGCAAACCCTTCGGCAATTGAAAGGGAAAAGTGTGCAAGGGTACACTCAAGAATTTAGAAAGAGAGCATTGATTCTAGGAATCTCACTAGACTCACCAGAGACTCTTTTGAAGTACATTGGTGGTCTACACAGCTACATGAGGCATACCATCCTCATGTTTAATCCCACTAGTATAGATGAGGTATCTGTACAAGCTACTCATCTAGAAGCTAGAGGAAAGAATGTAAATCCAGAAGTTCGGGGACCATCCCAACCCACTGCAAGCAAGAGTAAGGAGAAAAGAAAGAAGAAGTGGAAAGCAAGGAAGGCTAGCACTGCAAAAAAAAGCAAAGCTTCATGCACTCACTGTAAAAAGGATGGGCATGATGATAAGCATTGTTGGATTTTGCATCCAGAGCTGAGACCTAAGAAGTCCGAGGGCAAGAAGAAGAAGACTACTGCATCTATTCAAAAAGATTTGGGGTCAGACTCGAGAAATGAAACAACTATTGCAGCCACAGGTATAAAAGGTAAGAATTCTGAAGCATCTACTGGTAATTCTGCTCAATCTGTTATTGATGAAGAAAATGAGAGAAAAAGACATGAGCTTTTCCATATTCAAGTTATTTCCAAACATCAAAAGATTGATACTTTGTTTGATAGTGGCTCACAAGTAAATCTAATTTCTGAAGCAATTGTAAAGAAATTTGGATTAGCAACCACACCTCACAAGAAACCATACCCGTTAGGATGGTTGAATGATAAAGCAGAACTACAAGTGACTAGACAGTGCAAACTCAAGTTTTCTTTTGGGTCAACATTTGTAGATGAGGTTGAGTTAGACATAATTCCTTTGGATATATGTGGAATTGTTTTAGGAAGTCCTTACTTGTATGCTAGAAAGGCTATTTTCTATAGAGCTGAGAACAAGTTTCTGCTTGTTAAAGATGGAATCGAATACTTTGTAAGAGCTCATAAGCTCAAGAATAATTATACTCTCATAAACTCAGGGCAGATGAAAAGAATGATAAATTCATGCAAACAATTCTTACTAATGGTTGTAAAGGAAAAGAAACCTGATAAAACCAATGTATTTGAGGGTTGTAATGCTAAACAGCAAGCTAATATAGAAAATGTTGTTTCAGAGTATGATGTCTTATTTCAAGAACCTAAAGGTCTGCCACCCAAAAATGGAATAGTACATGATATTATTTTGCAGCAAGATGTTCCATTGCCTAACATTAGGATGTACAGGTTGTCAGCTTTAGTGAATGTTGAAATCAAGAAGCAGGTGCAGTAGTTGCTCGAGAAGGGATTCATCAAGCCTAGCACATCACCATGTGGGTCACCAATCATTTTGGTGAGAAAGAAAGATGGCTCATGGAGAATGTGCATTGACTACTGAGCACTAAATAAGATAACAATAAAAAATTATTATCCCCTTCCTCGCATAGATGATCTTTTAGATCAATTGAAGGAAGTAGTTTATTTCACCAAGCTAGATTTGCACAGTGGATATCATAAGGTCAGGGTTGCAAAGCAAGATGCATGGAAGACTACTTTCAAAACAAAGCAGGGATTGTATGAATGGCTGGTTATGCATTTTGGCTTAACTAATGCTCCTACTACTTTCATGAGATTAATGAATGATGTACTCAGACCTTTTCTTGATGATTTTGTTATTGTGTACCTAGATGACATTCTGATTTTTAGTAAAACATGGGAAGAAAATTTAAAGCATGTTAAGCAGACACTAGATGTTTTGAAAAGAGAAAAACTTTATGTTAAACTCTCAAAATGTGAATTTGGCAAGACATCTCTAAACTACTTGGGTCATATAGTAGGGGGTGGTGAATTGAAAATAGATCCCTCTAAAGTGGCAGTCATTGTAAACTGGCCTAAACCCAAGTCTGCTACAGAAGTGAGAAGCTTCTTAGGAGCAGCACAATATTGGAGGAATTTCATTTCTAACTTTTCCTCAATTGCAGCTCCCTTACATGCTTTAATAGGATTGAACAAGGTGTTTCAGTGGGGAGGCAAACATCAAAAAGCCTTCGACACCTTGAAAGAAAAGATTAGTACAACACCTATATTAGCACTGCCTGATCTGCAAAGACCATTTGAGATCCAAACTGATGCCAGTGACTATGCCATGGGAGCAGTGTTGACACAGCACAGTAAACCCATATGTTATCATTCTGAGACTTTTAATCCTACAGTAGTTAACTATCCTACATATGATAAAGAATTGTATGCATTAGTTCAGAGTGTGAAAAAGTGGAAACATTACTTAATGGGCAAAGAGACAGTAATACATACTGATCATCAACCACTTCAATATTTGCACTCCCAAACTAAGTTGCAGCAATCAAGACATTACAGATGGATGGGTTTTCTACAACAGTTTCATTTAGTCATCAGATATAAAAAGGGCATACATAACAAAGTTGTAGACATGTTATCTAGACCCATTATAAATGCATCCACCATAATTAAGCATAATTCTGTACTACATGAAAGCTAGATTGAACAATATGCTCAGGATATGGACTTTAAAGATGTTTATGCAACTTTGAGTCAAGGCAAAAGAGTAGAAGAATTGGATTATCATGTGAAGGACCGACTCTTATACCATAGTGGGAAACTCTGCATTCCACAAACTGAGAGAGTAAAGATAATTAGGGAAGCACACATTTCTCTGATATCAGGTCATTTTGGGGTAAGTAAAACAGTTGCACAACTACAAAGGTTTTGTTATTGGCTGAAAATGAATGAGACAGTTTCTAGATGTGTGAGAAGGATGTACTATGTGTGCTAAAAGCAAGCCCAGTAACAGAAAGCTCAGTTTGTACACTCCATTCCCAGTTCCTTCTCACCCTTGGGAAAGTATTTCCGTGGATTTTGTTGGAGGACTGCCTAAATCTAGGAAAGGTCATGATTATCTATATGTTGTTGTGGATAGGTTCAGCAAAATGTGTATTTTGATACCTTGTAATAAACAGATTACAGCTGAACAGACTGCAAAATTGTTCTTTGAACATGTATGGGTTCATTTTGTATTACCCACTTCTATTGTATCTGATCGAGACACCTGGTTTGTGGGGAAGTTTTGGTCAAGTATGTGGGAACTGATGGACACCAAACTAAAGAAAAGCATACCTTTTCATCCACAAACTGATGGCTAGACAGAAGTAGTTAACAGGGCAGTAATCCAGTTACTAAGAGGATATTGCAGAAAACATCCTAAGCTTTGGGATGAACATTTGTGTTATGTGCAACATGCTTACAACAAAACAAGACATTCTTCTACACAGAGATCTCCTTTTGAGACCTGTTTTGGTTTCACATCAAGGTCTCCTTTGGATTTTGTCTTTGGTAAAGATACCATGGTTGATGAACACAATGATGTGGATAGGGCAACTAGGTTCATTGAACAGATCCAGGAGATCCACCAGGAAGTATAGGAATAGTTGGAAAAGAGCCAAGCCAAATACAAGGCTAGGCATGACAAGCATCGGATGGAGCATAGTTTTCAAGTTGGTGACCAGGTCTAGCTGTATATCAACAAGGATAGGATGCAAGATGAAGGTAAAAATCTAAAGCCTATCAGGTATGGACCCTTTAGGATACTTGAGAAGATTGGTGAAAATGCTTTTCGCCTTGATTTACCAGCTTACATGCACATCTACTCAATCGAGAATGCAGATTGCTTGAGATTGTTTAAACCTTCAATGATTGAGGACCCTGAAGAGCAGAGTCAATTGCCTTGTATCAATGACCTGCTACCTAAATATCTTAATGAATTACAGGAAGACACTGTACTGGATAGGAAGGTGAGGACGACTCGCAAGGGAGATGTGGAGTACCTTAGGATTGGGCTCAAAGGTTCAAAGCCAAGCAGTGCAAAGTGGATTGAGATTGGGCAAGTGAGAAACAATACCCTCACTTAGTCGATGCTTGAAAACCAACTTTTGGTGGTCCAAAAGCTTTTCAGTGGGAAGGTCGTGATCTGAATTGGTTCCATGAAGAAGAATCAAAAGAACCATGGCTGTACCAGGTCAGGACAGACTTCAAAGAATTCAAAACAATGGTCAAAAACACCTCTAAACCAGTGGCAGTGGTAGCTAGTGTGGAACGACGAGGACCTCGGTCAAAGCACGCTGATCGAGGCACATGGAGAATGCACGGGAGGCGAAATTAGCCCTTGGGAGGCCCAGATCGGGAAACAGAGGAGGTTTTTGCTAGGCGAAAACCCTCGAAATGGGAAGCCCCGAGTGTTGGTTGCATGGAAGAGCCGGGAACCATGGGGAAAAGGATAAATATAAAAGGTGGGACCCGCTCCAAAACCAGCGGTATTGATCGGGGGCTCCTTGAGCAGTAAGCGGAATTGGTGAAATTAGAGCGATCCCACTCAGCGCCCGACACGTGGCCAGTGGAGGAGAGAGAAAACCTCAGCTCATCGCGTGCTAACGGTTGAGCAAGTAAACCGCGCGAAATGAGCGGACGACATTGGATCTAGGGGATCCAGATCTGACGGTTGACATCACGCCCGATGAAAAGACTGAATTTAACGAGGGAATAAGTCGCAATTTAGAAGGATTTGAGGTCCTCTTTGACCGCCATGGTGGAGGAAGACTCATTCCATGACGTAACCGGAGAATTGAACCAACGAAGCAAGCTGGCGCAGTTACAGGAGGACATGTGGCCACTCCCTGTGAGCCTGATGATGACGCCGAATAGGGAACTCCAAGCGCAGCTGTAGTAGGCGATTCGACGGAGGAGGAAGAGGAACTGAACAGACATGGGAACGAATGGATTTAAAGCCATAAACAAAGAACAGAAGACACACAGAGAGAGGAAGACAGAAGACAAGAAGCAAAGAAGACAGTGAAGCAAAAGCAGTAAGAAGACAGAGGGCCAAGCTGACCAAAGGTAGCATCGAGCACCAGAGAGCTTGAGAGATTCAAGGCATCCCCGAGAGGATCTGTCAAACCAAAGAGGTAAAAGAGCTGGTAGGCAAAAGAGTCTATGCACTCTAGTGGCTTGGGGAATCCAAGAACCACCCTGCCAAGCAAACCTGTTTTAGGAGACTCATATTGAGTCCCTGCATTGTAATTCTCTGTTTAAGACACAATAAAACAAGGCCACCACTGAGAGCTGGACCGGAGATGTAACCTTGGAGGATAGGGTGAACTCCTTATTAATTTTTGTGTTCTTGTATTTGCTTACTGTATTTATCTGTTATCTTTCCATTTCAAGTGTCTGTGTATTTGCAATCTGATCGATCCGTTGCTTAAATAACATAGACACACACAAACCAACATATGAGTCTCTAATACCTTTATTCAATAAATCTTTAACTAAGGTCACTCATAGGGTGATTATCAGATCAACAATTAATGTTAAAATAAGAAAATTAATTAATAAAATAATTAAGTAACAATCATTAATCTTTCCCCGATCAGGGTGTGAGTTGGATCCCATAGGTACACTCCTACCCACTACTAACATGCAGATCCCAAGACAATCTTGTGCCACCCTCCACTTGCATGAAGCACATGGAGAGGTGGCGGGGTGCATGCAAGGTTTTAGTGCCGATCCAGAAGGTGGCAGAGCCATTAACAAGGTGGTTGATTTCATTTTATCCCCATTCAAGTTTGATAGGTTTGTCTGTGTGCTTCATTTGTTGTGGATTTGGTCTGAGCTGCTCATTGTCCTAGGGAAGGCATCCATCAAGAAGCTTCACTGAGTGCTAGCCTAGTCTCCTCTAGTTCAAGGTTCCTATCACGAGTATGTTTGCAGTCCTAGTTTCGTTATCCATGCTTCTATGGATCGTCGTCTCTATCTTCTGGTCTCTGGGGTGAATGGAAATGTGTTAGTTTGGTGGGTATGGAAGGCAATATCTACAGAATTCTTCATGGTTGGGTCGAAACTATGTCTAGAGTCTCGTGTTTACTATGTCCATATGTCAATGGTCTATGGAATTTGGTCATCACACATGGGCTTGTGTGGGGTCTGGCCTATGGGCTGCTCAAGGTTTTGTTTCACTCTTTTCCTCTGATGCACAAGATTTTTTCTTGAAACAATATATGTGGGCTCTGCCTTGAACCTTCACAATTTTGGTGAGTGGAAGTTTTTTTATTGGTAATTATAGGCTCGACCTTCGTGGGCAAAGTTTCATGGTTGGGTGAGCATTGTGTTAAGAGTTTTGTGTCTACTGTGTTGTTGTGTCAATGATCTATGGAATTTGGTTATTTCGCATGGTTCTGTGTGGGGTCTAGCCTATGGGAAACTCAGGGTTTTGTTACTCTCTCTTGAAATGAATATAGGTGGGCTTGGCCTGGAACCTTTAGGGTTTTGGTCAATGGAAAATTATGTTTGTAATTACAGGCCCGACCTTCGTGGGCACAATTAGAATAATGGATGGAACGGGGCCTTAGTTCTCTATTGGTCGTCTATCGACAACAAGCACTTGAATTGGATCCTAATTTTCTTGACCTCTTATGTAATTTCATTGGGAGGTGCCTAGGTTTGAAGCGCCACTGACAACCTGTTGCTTCCGAGTATAGACTCTGTTCGAGCCTGCTTCCAGACATACAGATAGTTAATCATCAGCATTGCAGGTTCATCAACAAAATGGCTCGTTCCACCTCTGGTAAAGGAAAGAATTGTCAAGGAACCCATGATAGCAGGAAACAAAGGAAATTGTCCCCTCTTTAGCCTAGTTAGCCTATCTCATCAGGGGGGACAGTGCTTGGGCGTAATTCAACCTCCCAGATTGTTAATGAAGCAGCCAAAGTGTATCATTCAAGTAGTTCTACCCCAATCAAACTTCTCATTACAAAATGGGAAGAGGAGATCAAACAGAAAGAGGAAATTCTGGAAATCAATTTGGAAGAGTGGAAAACTTTGATACTAGACCCCAAACATACTGGAGGAAGATCCACCCAATACAAGAAAACAATCCACTTATATTGGATGATGAAGATCATTCTGGGTAAATCTCTAGAGTCGTTCCCAACAAGCATTCTTATGTCATCCCATGGGTACTCGAACTATGACAAGGAGTTTCAGAAGATCCAATTTCAATTGCAGAAGAAAAATGGCCACCTTAGCTGCATCGAGCAACATATCCAATGTATCCCTCACACTGAGCTTCCAGGCTCCACTGTGAAGGACCCTGCTCTTTTTGATTCAGTTGAAGATGAATAGTGTGATGGTACACCCCTTGTTGTAGTTTTTTTATGTATCCGTTTCAAACTTTTAGGAATGTTGTCAGTTATGTTTATAGTTATTTAGATTGTAGGAAGTACAAGGACACCCAGATGTAGCGTGCCTAGCAAGCCTTATTATCTTTTGTTTTTGGATGGCTTTTCATGTTGTTAGATGGCCAACATACTTTATTTCCCAATGGGCAAGTTGAGGCCACCTAATCATATGAAATGTGGATGTAACCTGCTTCTTTTTGACAGAAAATTAATAGAAAGGACCTACCAAGCTTACAAAAAACCCAATCATTAATGTTATTAATAACATTAATTAAGAAAATCAATTAATTATCAAATATTAATTAATTTATAATAATTATGTATTTATAAATTTATTATAAGTAATTGATATAAATTATAAGTAATTTATTATAATATTTTAATAATAATATTATAAATTATTAATTCATTAATAATATTTTAGAGTCCAAGAAAATATTTAGGCAATGAGGGATTTGTTCTCTCTCGATACATGACAAATTAATTTATTTTGTCAAATTTTCTTCTATTACAATTTTTATATTTTATTTAATCTCAATTTAAATATATTCTTTCCCGTATTGTATATACTAATTTTCATGATTGTGAAAATTTATATACTAATTTTCATGGTTGTCAAAATTAAATATTTGGTAAACTCACACACAATTAACATTATATCTCATTATAAAAATTTCACACTCCACTCCATTTTTAGAAATTATATTTTAATAAAAACATAGAATTTAAAAAAGTGTAAATAATTTAAATCATAATTTTTAATTTTTTAATGGTCATATAAAATATACTCCTTGGTAAAGGAGATTCGATCAGTAAGCATCCTCACCTCCACTTCTATTTTAATAGAAACATAAAATTTAATTTTTTAAAAGACTTTAAACCGTAATTTTTAATGATAAAGAAAAATAATCAACAAGGTTCCACTTTCTCTAGAATTTTCTTCTTCTTGTTAAGATGTATTGTGTGTAAGTGTGGGTGCGGAGTTGAAAGGGTGGTTTTGTGGTTTTTTTATGTTGTATTATTTTATAGGGTTTATGTTGTTGGTGCATAGATTGTTTTGGTAACTGAGGACAATTTAAGATTACATTGCTTTGGACTAGGTAGCTTTCTCACTCTAGGTGTAAGTACTGGTCCTCAGCACACCACGGGTAACCCTGTACTATAATTGTCACATTTTCAATATGAAAATAGAATAAGATTATGTGTGCATATTTTCGTTGTAGTAAATAGTGACGACATTCACACAAGGAAGGAAAACATTTGATGATATACAATTCTGAAGTCAGATTCCCAATGAGCAAGACAACAATAAAAAGATACGGCAATAATAAAAAGTGAATATGAGAAAGGTGGAAATATTAAGAAAAATAAAATAAAGACATCTGTTTTAAAACAAAATTGTGCTTAGGTTAGATGAAAACATGTGCAGTGGATGCAGGCATGTTCATTCCACTCTATGCTGAAAAATAGTTAATATTATATATCGGGACTGAAATTCACACAAGAGTAAAATGTGAGGATTTTAGAGAACAACATACACTGTTAGAAAGGCACAAATGTATCAACATAGTAACATTAAAATTTGCGCTCTTGTTAGATGAAAAATAAGTGCACACATGTTCATTTCACTCTATGCTAAAAAATAGTTAATATTATATGTCGGGACTGAATTTCACGCAAGAGTAAAACATGAGGATTTTAGAGAACAATGTACACTTTTAGGATAGGACAAATGTATCAGCATAGTAACATAACATATAGATTTGCAATCACTGCAATAACATAATTCTTTCAGTAATTGTGTTGATAGTATCGATATCGGAAGATAACCCTAAAGAATTTAATGTCTAAATGAGATCAAGCCTTAGATTTAATTAACTGTAATAGCAATTCAGAATAATAGGCAAAACAGAATAAACAAAAGAGAATCACCACGACTAGTCTTCAAAATTAGTAAAGAAAGTTTTGTATCATGTACAAGCATTATCCACAAAGTTTCTTCCACACTCCCATCTGCCCCCCCTCGAATGAGAAAAAAGGGGTTTTATACAAATGTATTGATAATTTTTTTAAGTAATTGTCTTTTAAACAAATACATATTTCAGAAATATTTACAAATAGTTTCTCCTCTTTCGTAAAATGGCTTAAAACATTACTTTTTCCCTTTAACTGAACTTATGACCTCCATGCACATGGGCTTGAATGGGTGTAACATTATGCTAATATAGTCTTCCATAATCGTAGCTTATCTAAAATACAATCCTTCCCTAATGAATAACCTAAGTAACAAGAAAATGGGAGTTATTTTGTTAAGTAATGAGATAACAAATTGTAAATGTGAGAAACATATTTCTCTTATCTTCTTCCCAAAATTTGATTTCATAATAATGGAGGAAAATCTAAGGAAAAAAAACCAATATGTACCTCATATTTTTCACCGCAGTAAACCCTCGTTAAGTTTTCTAAAATATAACTAAACCCTATGTAAATTCTGATAAATATTGTGAAATCTATTTGGAACCATTTCCAACTAAAAGGAATCGATTAATATATGTGCATCCAAAATTCTAAAATTAATTTACTAGTGGCTTTCACAGTAAACCTCCATAAATCCTCCTCAGCCTGGAAATGAAGCTCCAATTTCTAAAATATATTTCGCATGTATGAATTTAGGCATGTAGATATAAACCGTTAACTAGAACATTAACGAAAATATTTCTGAGAAATAAATTTAAGGTGAAGAAAACCCTAAACTCATTTAAGGTGAAGAAGACCCTAAATGTTTTACCCGGCTCTGTAAACTTCTTACAAAGTTGAACACAATTTCAAATTATATTTATAAAGGCATTTAATTTTATAGAAAACATATAGTTATCTGGAGATGTGATCCAAATTTAATCGAGGGTTAATATTTATCCTCGCATGGAGAGTTGGATGGAGGTTGAATGACCATTTGAAATGCGATGAGATCTTACGGTGAGCTTCATTTAATTGGACGATGGTCATTCCATGTCTGGTGGTAAGGTGGTGGTGATTTAACGTCCCTTCTCCACCCCGATGACCTTAGTATGAATGAGTGGGGTCTCATATTTAATACAATAACGTTTATACTTTTTATTGAAAACTTAGTATAATGTTTATATTACTATTGGTTTGAATGAGTGGGATCTCATATTTAATACAATAACGTTTAAACATAATATCAATTTTATTGAAAACTTAGTATAATGTTTATATTACTATCGGTTTTATTCAAAACTTAATATAAAGTTTATATTTAATATGAGTTTTATGCAAAACCTAATGTAAAGTTTTCGAAGCCTATTTTCATTTTAATAACCATTTCAATATTAAAGCCTTCATTAAATGCATTTAAATTTCAAAGATTTTTCTTTTCACTCAAGGCTTAGATATCTAAAGGTAAAGGTAAAAGTTAAAAAATGTGAGTAATTAATGATAAGATCAATGGTGATATTATGTGAGGTAAAAATAGATATCTTATATTCATGAATGTCTATTTTTAATATTCATTACCTACGTTCTTGTTGGAAGATAATTCTTCCATGTATAATTTAGAATTAGTTACAAATGTGTAGGTGGATGTTGAGAGAATATCTCAAACTCCCTATTTTTATTTGGAATTGGTTGGATCTCACAAACACCATAAATATGTGTTCTATCTATGTGATTTAAATAAATATAATAAAATTGTTCCTTTGTGTGTGCATCTCTCTGTTTTTTAACATGATATCCGAGCCTATATGGGCCTGACTCCCTCCAAGGAGGGCCCGAAAAAATGAGAGATATCTGAGATTTAATTCTCTGTACATAAATTAGTAGAGGTGTGTGTGGATTTTCGATGTGCTAGAAAATACTGCTGTATGTTTTTTTGTTAGCTTGAGTGTTTTTTTTGCTATTATTTTAGTGTTACTTTTAGTGTCTCCCCGGGGCATGATTGGAAGGAGTGATCAGAGCAGAAGCTGCCACTGAGTGTTCATGACAGATTTGGTAGCCTCCTTACGGGAAAGCCTATGAGTGATCTTGATCAAGAGCTTAAGACATGGAGACGTGGAATGTGCTTGCAGGAGTGAATTTAATTTTTATTTTTGATGTGCTCTATGGAACAATGGATTTTAAAGAGAAATGATCATTTGAAGGTCATCGATTAAGACCTATCTCTCTAGAAGGATATCGAGCTTCAGGATTTGAACAAGTTCATTTCACTAGCGGATCATGGCAAATTGGTTAAGGCACTCAGTGCTCTGTGATGCTGCACATGATGAATCAACTCCCCAGCGCTCGATTACAACCTTGAGCTGAGTCGTTCTGACTTTAATGGCAGCGTTAATCGGCTTAGGCTGTTGGCAGTGGAATTGGAGATTGTATATGTGTTGTGGAGCAACCCAATTCTCTATTGTAATCGGCTATTGAGCCATTTTTTCTCGCTTCTGGGCTAAGCGCAGTTAAGAAACAAATATGTCGTCAAGATCTCAATCTAGAAAATGTGTTGTTATTAATACCTACCTATACAATGAAGACCAAAGTTTCCAAGTGCAATCTCGGATTCAAAGTTGGTGAGAAGGAGCATTGTGATTGTTGAAATCCTTAGTTAAGGTGAAAGGAATTATGTTTTTTTTTTAATTTATTTGGAGTTTGCATTTATATGCATATTGAGTTTGGTCAATTCAGTTTGTGAGTGTGGTTTTTTTAGAATTGACCTCTCTAACAATTGTCTAATTGTCTAATGAAGAAGGAAAATTCCAAGATAAGATTGAATCAGATGAACGACCCTTGACTTATGCCAAGGAGAGATGTGGTGATTTGTCTATGCCTGGATGACAACTGATAGTGTCACGATTATTGACTTTTTTGTTGTGAGATTAGTGTAGGTTTCCATTCTGTTTGTAAATGGTGCAAAACCAATTAATGAACAATGTTGCATAATTTGAATTAGTGGTTCTTGGCGCTCGGAAACCCTTAAACACATCACTAGTTTGATTATGTTTATACTGTTATGGTTTGTTGTTCTTGGCGCTCAAAAACCCCTGAACAATAGCTACAGGTCACAGTATGAGATCCATGTGTGTGAAGCAAGTCAAGTTGTTAGATTAGCTCTTGAACACATTCACTATCTAGACCATTTTCCTAGCCATTGATGGATAGCCGAAAGAGAAATATCTGATAGATGGTGATTGGTCCATAGGATGGTTCATCACTTGAAAACTCTTATCGCGAAAGCCCTGATGAGCCGAGTCATCAATATTGTTGATCTTGTAAAGTTCATCATCGATGATCAGAAGCAAGTGTACTTTAAATGAGTCGTAAGGTAAGCTCAAAAATGTGGAGAAAGAAAGAGCAGAGTCTAGATGGCTGCAGAGTGGGTAGAGTTGTTGATGAAGATAAGTGAGGCAAAGTTTTTATAATATTGTTGTAATTGTGTAGGTAAGAATTAAGGGGAAGTGTTGGAAGATAATTCTTCCATGTATAGTTTAGAATTAGTTTCAGATTTGTAGTTGGTTGAGAGAATATCTCAACCTCCCTATTTATATTTGGAATTGGTTGGATCTCACAAACCTCATAAATATGTGTTGTATCCGTGTGATTTAAAGAAATATAATAAAATTCTTCCTTTGTGTGTGCATCTCTCAGTTTTTTACCAGTTCTTTAGGAAATTTCAATATTCATTACAAATGTTCTTTAGGAAATTTCATCCTCCCAAATATATAGAAATTAAAGGATTTGCATAATAAATAATTCGCTCGTATATTTAATTCCCCCATTTTGTGGAAAATGTTTCCTTAATTTTAAGGCTTTTAGCTATAGTAATAATAATTTAATTATGTTTAAACCACATGCACTAGTTAGTTTTATTTAATATTTTAATAATTTGTATTTTGAATTTTGTGTCATATATAGAATCAAAATAATAATTATATATTTCATATGCATATTTATAATATGGCATTTTTTTAACGTCACTTAGCTACAAACCCTACTTATTTTTGTTCTAATTTCTTTTATTGATTTCCTTTTTGTATTTTAAGAAGCGATTTGAATCATAAGAACACGATAAATAGTCAAATGACAAAAAAAACATAAAACAACACCCTCAGAAAAAACCTACTTCTAAAAAAATCATTTTTTATAAAACATATGTATAAACCTTTAAATTCTATAAAAGGAATGAGAGAGGATGAGACTTTAACTAAACAACGTCATCCACGTTGGCCATTATATCATAATTGTCATTTTAATTAATGTTCCCCATTATTCCTTCTATTATTGATGCTTAAATGGTATTAATTTGAATGGGTAATTTATTGGAGGTAACCACGTTTTTGATGGACAATGACCATATCCTTTATATTATGCAATGCAACGTTGAAGGCAAAACCCTCATGGTGGAAAGGTTCATCGTGCTCTCCTCCCGGTACAGATTTCGTAAATTATTTGAACCGACCCTCAATAAGAGCACTCTGTCTCACTGTGATTATTTTTGGTTGTTATTCTGAAAACATAGGATCTATTTAGAGCATTATACTTCCCAGGTAATTTACTTTAAGGTGAGAACCGTGAAGGTTAAACGTGCCCTCCTCTCAGTACAGAATTTCCCGAATTCTGTAAATCTTATCTGAAAGCTACACATCCTCTCCAGACGGCCAAGACTTTAAACACCATGACCTTTCCGTTTGTTTAGTCTTATCAGTGAAAACATTTAAAGAAAACCACGTAAACAACTGGCAGTACAACCAGATTAAATAATGTTAATAAGTAAGTAATTTTGATTAGGTTTTTTTTTATATTTAAAAAATGTTGAAATATTGTGAGTAGCTAAATTAGTAATGGGAGTGAAAATGAAATTTCACAGAGTTAGAAGTTTTGGTTTAAATCTTGTGTTATTTTAAAATCATAAAAAGAAGTTAGACATTTGAAAATATAGTCCTAAACAAATTATTGAAATAATTAATTATTTATATTACTTTTACACATCTCCCAACTCAATAAAAAACCTCCTAACTCAAAAAATAAATATAAGTTTGATCACTCAATTAAATAAATATATATATATATATGTTAGGATATTTCAAAACATAGGAAATATGTAAGTATAACTTGGTCTAGTGTAGAGTTAGTTAAAGTGTGTTTTTTCACTGTGTACTTTTGTAACTTACAATCGGACATTACGATATGTAGTGATCCGACGGTTCATTCTCTCTTTAGTATTACCGACACTTGATCCATGGCTTAACATCCGGTTGGTTCATGATCTTTATTTAAAGAGAATGGAGAGTCATTTGTAGGGTAACCATTCATGAGAGAAGCTTATGTAAATTTTCATTCTTTTATTAATAAATTGCCTAAAGTAGCCACGTTCGCTCAGGCCATAGACTGTTTCCCTCTTTGAGGGTTTTAATCACGTTAAGAATACTGGTGTACTGATCTGTGATTTGTTTGTGAGCGGTGTCCTTTGGTGTTCTGTCTGAGGAACTTACCTGTAAATTCCTACATGGTATCAGAGCTATTTGAGGGCCGCATCTATTGGTGATTCAAATCTAAAGCCGGTAGAACTGCATCCGACTATCATTTCCTAGATTTATTGTTTCTGACTGATTTCAGGCCGAGAGGACTACTCTATTGTGTTAGGAGCATTTGTTCCAGTGAGGAACCCCTTTCGTTTCATGTGAAAATGTTTCCGGTAGCCCTAACTACGTCATTTTAAGCTCTCGAGGTATATAATGTTTATTTGCAGTTTTTAGTTATTTTCTCTCGGTTTATTTCGGTTTATTTATCTCTTTGTTTTTTATCACTGGATCTATACATTTCATTTTTATGTATGCTCTTTGCTCCGCGACTCTATACGATCTGGGCAAATCAGAAATAGAAAGGAAATATTTTTTTCATGTTTATGCTCTTTTCCGCCGTGCCTTAGTGTGATCTCGGAAAATCAGAAACATTGAGAGAAATTTTTAGTTTCTGAATAAAGCTAACTTCAAACCATAAGGTTTTTTTTTTTGTATGTCTATGTTGGGTTTTGTGGTTTTTGTTTTGTAGGCAAAAAAAGAGTTTTCTCAAGTAAGCATGCATCCCAAAGCTTCAGTAATTAAAAAAAAAAAAAAAAAACCCCTTCCTTTTTTCAAAAAATTACTAACCTTTTAAACTAGCTGACTTGCTCCAAAGTTACTTTATGAGAATAGAGGTCTTGAGTTCAAGTCTTTCTTTTTGTTGAGTTACTTTTTCAAAAAGCACATATAGCTTATGTTTTAAAGTTACTTTATGTAAAAGTGTTCCCACCCATTATAAAAAGTGAGTCACTTATAATTCTAAAGTCTCTTTATTTTTTATTTAAGTTACAATTTAGTGGGTAGCTCATAAAGTACCATTATAAAAGTGATTTTCACTTATTTATAAAAGTGAGTCACATAATTTTTTTTTAAAAGTGAGCTAATTAGATTTATGTTTGGAAAGGGAGGAGATTTTTTTTAAATATAACATTATCATTCATTTCCGCACATTCACGCGCTTCGTCGGCATCTTCAACAACTTTTCTTCCAAAATCCATAACCTCTTCATCCGAAAGCCGTTTTCAGAACCGTTTTTTTTAATCAGCCTAATTTTTCAATATCTTTCCATTGGAATACTTAGTTTCAACATCTATAGCTTCAGTTTCTGTTAAAATGGAAATTCCATGCCAAGTTATTCTTGACAGCACCAACTACTTCCAATGGTAGTCCTATACTGTGAATTTACTTAAAAGTAAAGGTCTTTATAGAATAGCCTCAGGCCAAGAAACCAAATCTCAAGATGAAGATAAGGCAGCCAAATGGGAAAATGGGCAAGATCAAGCACGTGGGTTGATAGGGATGTCTATTTCTCCAGACCTTAGATTCCATATCACAGAACTTGATACTCCTAATGAAGCAATGAAATAGCTCACTAAAGTTTTTGGAATTAAAAATGAAATTAGAGCCCATCAACTCAAAAATGAGTTGCTTACATTGGACCCCAGTAATTTTTCTTCCATTGAAGATTTTTTGTCCAATTTCAAGACCCTTAGACTTCTCTTGGAAGGTGTTAAAGTTAAGAAAGAAGATGGTAGCCTTATCTATTCCATTCTTACTAAGTTGGGACCAGCATACTCTGTGTTTG
Organism: Pinus tabuliformis; assembly: GCA_031772625.1. NCBI lineage: Eukaryota > Viridiplantae > Streptophyta > Pinopsida > Pinales > Pinaceae > Pinus > Pinus tabuliformis. The sequence continues at coordinate 1,240,947,321 of CM062809.1, forward strand.
TTTCCACCTTCCATTCTACTAAAGAATCCTTTATTTCTCAAGGACAAGACTACAAGTCATCCCTCTTTTGATGTCTTTTGTGATTCTTTAATAAGAGAATAAGAAAAGCTCTTATATCTTGGTCTTCTTAATCTTGGAAAATCTTCTAAGAAAGCCTTAGCCGCCCAGCAGCAACCAAATTTAAAGAATCCTAAGAAGTAATATCCTAAAAAGAATGGTCCTAAACCAAACAAGGGTCCTAAGTAATTTCAGCTTCAAAATGATAAGGAAAGTAAAAACAAAGGGAAGAAGACAGATAGACATTGCCACTTTTGTAATCGAGATGGCCACTTAGAATCCAAATGTTTTAAAAGGATGGAAGCCTTGGAAGCAACAATGAAGAAGCATAACATCCATTTGGAGCACTCTTCAACTTCAACTTCATCTTCAGGAATAGCACTTTTTGCATGTGGTTGTCGAGAATCTCGATCTGGTTATACACTAAATGTATTTTCTTCTTCTCATTCTCATGAGTAGCTCATTGATTCTGGAGCTTCTTATCACATGGCAAAAAACAAAGCCATGTTTTCTTCTTTAAATGATTGTAACACCAAAACTATATATGTTGGTGATGATAGATCTCTTAGTGTTGTAGGAACTGGAACTGTTCATCTAGACAATGGTCAATTTAATGATGTATTATGTGTTCCAAGCTTATCCTGCAACCTTCTATCTGTATATCAGATAACTCATTCAGGTGAAGGTAAAATCGTTGAATTTTCACCTCACGCTGTTGTAATTAAGAACCTAAGAGATTCTAGATAGATTTTAGCTATTCGCATTGGTGATGATTCTACAAGGTTGTATAAGTTTAACAACTCTGGGTCATCAAATCTTCCCTCGGTATTTGTTGCTCATAATGATGAAGTGAGCAAACTTTGGCATGAGCGATTTGGTCACTTAAACTATTTCTCCCTTCAGAATTTATGTAAATAAAATATGGTGACAGGGCTTCCAATGGTATCTTGCAGAGATGGTGTTTGTTTTGGATGTGTACGCGGAAAACATCATCGGGATAGTTTTGAAAAATGTGTCTCTTGGCATGCCTCAACCCCTTTACAGCTTGTGCATAGTGATTTATGTGATCCACTTCCAGTTGTTTCATTCTATAGCTACAAGTATTTCTTAACTTTTATTAATGATTTCTCCAGACGCACCTGGGTATATTTCTTAAAGCTCAAGAGTGAAGTATTTAACATGTTCTTGGCCTTTAAGGCCTTTGTTGAAAAATAATATGGACATCAAATTCTTAAGCTAAGATCTGATGATGGCGGATAATATGTTAACAACAAATTCATCAAATTTTGCACTGAGAATGGAATTCAAATGCAACATATTGTTCAATATACTCCACAACAAAATGGTGTCGCTGAAAGGAAGAATCTCACCTTAAAGGAAATGGCTAATTGTATGCGTCAATCTAAAGGACTTAGTCTTAATTTTTGGGTAGAAGAAATTAACTGTGCAAATTACATAGTAAATCACACTCCTACTAAGGTTTTAAAGAATATCACTCCAGAAGAAGCATGGAGCTCAATTAAACCATATGTAAGTCACTTTCGTGTTTTTGGAAGTGAAGCATGGGCCCATATTCCAGATGAAAAACATAAAGCTTTAGAACCTAAGAGTGAAAAATGTATTTTTGTTAGATATTCTGAAGATGTCAAAGGATATAGACTTATTCCACTTAAGTCCAAAAATGTTATCATTAGAAGAGATGTAAAGTTTGTTGAAAATATATCGGCCTACGAGCCTAGTTCGGCAGATGTGCCACCTCTCTCTATCCCTTATACTTCTGAAAATATTTCTTCTTCAGATGATGATAGCGAGGATGACAATCCTCCCCACCTTCTCAAGATCCTCCTTCAGTTCCTCAGCTTCCAAAATGGGTCTGTGCTACTCGGGATGTAGCAGGTGCTCTTGCTGGTGATCCTATAGATCAACGACATACACGTTCTCAGTTCGATAGAGCCTCTTATTTACTGGCTCAAGCTTCAGTGAAATATGATCCTGACACCTTTGCAGAAGCTTCATGCCATTCGGATTGGGACGCAACTATAAATGAAGAATATCATTCATTATTGGCAAATGATAGATGGGATCTTGTTCCTCTTCCAAAGGGACGAAAACTTGTTAGATGCAAATGGGTTTATAGAACCAAGTATGGACCAAATGAAAAAGTTGATAAAAGTAAAGTCTGTCTTGTTGCTAAGGGTTTTTCACATGTTGAAGGCATTGACTATACTGAAACCTTCTCCCCTGTTGCAAAAATGAACTTTATCCACCTTGTTCTTTCGCTTGCTGCCTCTTTCAAATGGGAAGTCCATCAAATGGATGTTAAATCTACCTTCTTGCATGGGGACTTGCATGAAAAAATATATATGGAACAACCTACTAGCTTTATACAAACAAATTCCAGCCTTGTATGTCGGCTTAAGAAATCCCTTTATGGTCTCAAGCAAGCCCTTCGGGCTTGGTATGCCAAAATGGATAGCTTTCTTTTAGAAACTGGCTTTTCTAGGTGTCATTCTGACAATACTGTCTACACCAAGAAAGTGGGCAAGCCTCTTATAATTATTGTTCTTTATGTTGATGATATTATCCTTACTTGTAGTGATCCCAACCTTATAAATCATGTTAAGTCCAGCCCTAAGAAGAAGTTTGAAATGACAAACTTAGGACACTTGCATTATTTTCTTGGTCTTCAAGTCTTGCAATCCAAGGAAGGTATTTCCCTTTCCCAGTCCAAGTATGCCTATGATCTTCTATGCCATTTTCACATGGAAGACTGTAAGCCAACCCCTTCTCTCTTTCAGTCTGGAGCCAAACTTTTAGTCACTTGTACGTCCCCTGAAGTTGATACTACCTTATACCACCAGCTTATAGGAAAACTTTTGTATCTAACCCATACTCATCCTGACCTTTCCTTCGATGTTGGCTTTATTGCTCGGTTTATGAAAAACCCACATGAAAGTCATTGGAAAGAAGCTAAAAGAATCCTTCATTATGTTCGAGGTACAGTTCAGTTTGGGATTCATTACAGTGCAGAAGCATCTCTTCTATTGGTTGGTTTCACTGATTCCAATTGGGCCGGTGACCCTAATGATTGGAAGTCTACTGCAGGTTATGTGCTCACTCTTGGTTCAGGAACTATTACATGGTCTTGCAAGAAACAAAGTGCCATTTCTCTTTCTTCAGCAAAAGCAGAGTATCGTGGTGCCGTAGAAGCTAGTAAGAAAGCCCCGTGGCTTCATCAGATCTTGTCAAAGTTTGGCTTTCAGCAACAGTAGCCGACTACACTTTGGTGTGATAATCAAAGTGCCATTCAACTATGCAAAGATCTAGTCCAACATCAGTGCAGCAAACACATTGAACTGCACATGCACTTCATTAGAAAGCTCATTCATGACCATGTTCTTGAAGTGAAATATTGTTCAACAGATGATCAAGTTGCATACATCTTTACAAAGGCTCTCACAGAGGCGAATTTTACTAAACTTCGATTTATGGTTGGAGTTCAGGAAGTTGTCATTAAAGGAGGATAGGCTCTAATGCCTCCTTCCTTCTCCTATTGTGTCATATTTGTACATCCTTCAATCATATCCCAAGTTGTTCTTAAGGGGGGATGTTAAGATGTTTGGCCACATAGGAAATAGTCAAGTATAACTTGGTCTAGTGTAAAGTTAGATAAAGTGTGTTTCTTTATTATGTACTTTTGTAACTTACAATCCGACGATCATGATATGTAGTGATCCGACGGTTCATTCTCTCTTTGGTATTATGGACACTTGATCCGTGGCTTGACACCTGATTGGTTCATGATCTCTATTTAAAGAGCATGGAGGGTCATTTGTAGGGTAACCATTCATGAGAAAAGCTTATGTAAATTTTCATTCTTTTATTAATAAATTTCCTGAAGTGGCTAGCCGTGGACTGTTTCCCTTTTTGAGGGTTTTAACCACGTCAAGGATACTAGTGTACTGATCTGTGATTTGTTTGTGAGCGGTGTCCTTTAGTGTTCTGTCTAAGAAACTTACCCTGTAAATTCTTACAATATATATATATATATATATATATATATATATATATATATAACATTGTCGAACTATCAATTATATATATAGATATAAATATAGATATAACATTGCCTAACTATGAGTTAAAAAAATTTAAATGTTTAAATTCAATTTTTAACTACATATATGAATTTAGCGAGCTGAAAAAGTACTTGAAGTTGAGCACAGGCCCGTGGTTCGTGATGTCTGAAATATAACAGATGAATGGGGACATAAAATCTTAGTTGAGGGAGCATTATGGTTTCTTCTCAGCCGATGGGTTGTGCACTCTATAACGCATCTATTACACTAATACAGTCACTTTTCTCCTCTAGGTGACATATTTTTCTGGCCACTTTAGGAAGCAGATAAAGCTGGTTGCCGGAGATTCTTTTGGCACTATTGTTTTATTTTATGTGAGTATATTTATCATAATAATAATTATGGTTTGTGCCCTGGTGGTACTATTATGGTTTGTCCCTTCGTGGTATTATTGAGTAGTTGGCACAATTTGATGTGATATGTTTCTTTTCCCAAAAAGTTACAAGTCATAGCCTGGATGAATTCATTTTTCATGAATATCATATGGGTTCGAGATGCCGCCGCTGGCATGATTTCAACACGAAAATTTCAGGTTGTGGCATGTTTTCTTAATATCTATTTTTGTGATGGATGATCAGGACCATTTGATTCATTTCATGAAAAATAGATGCATATAATATAGCTATGTACTTAGGTATTGAATGCATAGTGATATATAGTGGATTGGTAGATTTTAATTTGTTTTAGATTGGCTATATAGATGCACAGTATGTTGGATTGGGAACATATGGATATGCTGTTTTTTTCCAACCATGTAATGGTTTTTTTTTGTAACAATGTAATAGATTTTTTATCTTAATAGAAAATCTATAGATTTTTGTGTGTGGTGAAAAAATAGAAAAATCTAAAAACAATTCTTTCTTGCAAAAAAGGTTCTCCAGGTTGGCAGAGTTTTGGCTTTTGTCAAGTTATAAATTTATAGTATATTATTCTCGGTGTTATTATAACACCCTATGCTGCACAAACATTTATTTTGTTACCAAGTTTTATTTATTACTTCAAACTATTACTTTGTTTAACATAGAGTGTTAAAGAATTAGGGCTGAAAAGCCAAAACATATCTTGTCATTTTATTAAAAAATTTAAACAGTTTGTTCTTTTAGCGAAAACATATATTGTCATTTTATTAAAGAATTTAAACAGTTTGTTAAATAACGGAAAGGAACAATTAAATAACTCCTAAGACAATTACAAAGAGTTGCCTATCTTTCTTTTCCTCAAAAATTAAAAGAGGGGGAATCCTCAGGGGTTAGAGGAAGAGAGACGGAATCAAGAAAACAGAAAATATATATTGTTTAGATTTTTCCTTGCACCAGTGGAAAAACTATGGACGACAGTCGAACTTGAGGCTAGACCATGGTCTTGATGCCCAAGATACCAGACTGTATCTGACTCATTAACTGTCAGGAGCATGAAGAGTTCTGAGGGGGATTCTGGACGTAATTTCCATATCCATGGTTGGGTAATTTCCATATCCATGGTTGGGTGGTGAGACCTTCCAAGAACAGAGAGCATTTATACTATTATAAACGAACAGGGAGAGCTCGAAGGGGGATTCTAGATGTAATTGCTATATTCACAATTGGGTGGTGAGACCTTCCAAGAAAAGTATTTATACTATTAAAAACAAGCGGAAGCGGAAACAGATTAGTATATGATGTACTTAGAAATAAATGTTTGAAAAGCGTTACTCTTAGTTAAGAACATATAATTAACAACAAAATTAAATACTATGTATATTCTGTTGTTTGCTTTCTATGATTAGAATTTTATTAAGTAAAATTTTGTTGTTTCTATGGTTAGACCATTACTAATAATATCCAATCATTTCTATGTATAGAAATGCATTATGTTGTTTACATTAACAGTTCTAATCTGACTGCTCACATGCACATCGACGAGTGTAACTTTAAACATTTCCTAAAAAATAACAAGAAAATAATTCCAAAACCTTGTGAGACAATTCTTGTAACAACAACTAAGAGAAGCTAGTGCATGAAACAGTTTAAGGTATATTTGAAATAAATGCTACATTAAACAGAACCATGAAACATATTTAACTTGAAAACATAGAGCTCCCAGTGATTGACTCCTGTAATACCCATTTCAATAATTATAAATGTTTCTTTAGACTACAAGGTGCAAACAAGAAGTCAAGAATTGTAAGCCTTTTTACAACCAGATTCAACGAGGCTAAATTTAATTATATAAACTCAATGACCATGCAATAAATTTCTATATAATTTCAGGGAGTTCTGTGTAAACTGGAAATGAGAGATAAACAAATTACCCTGTCCATAACAATTGGTAGTGGTATTAACTCCATTTTTACAGGGACAGACAAATGAATTAGAAGCTCTGATGTTGTTGCTCTATTTGCAGTCATTACCAGTCATTACAGGAAGTAGTAAAATAGTTATTGTAGTTGTACTGAATTTCCACTATGTATTTCTATCACTTGGGATTGGCGGGATTGTCCCCAGAGCTGTAATTTGTCGAATACGATGAAAAGTGGAGCTTGGGGATATCGAAGTCGCATGTATTCCTAGATTGATGGGAGAATACATGCAACAGGTCAATATGGGGAATTAGGGGATATCCCAAGATGCCGAACAACTGTACAAATTGCTACAGATGTGGGAACTTCCTCAGTCCCAGAAAGGTTTTTGAGCATCAAAGAGGGAAGAGGAGGAGCAGCGTCCCAGAAGAACAAACACATCGTTGTGGATCTTGAAAAACGCAGACCAGTTCAACCCGAAGCTATCACTATTCTGCGTAGAAGTGTATGTATACACGAGGGGATCGATGATGAGAATGACATGGTTGTCGTCACTTATGGAGGTGATCTGGTATGAATCCGAGTGTGGTGTCAACAGGGCTTCTATATCTCGATAGCTGATTTTCAAAATATTTGGCAATCAGATGGAGATGAACACTATCAAACACTATCAAATAATTGAGCGCGCCATGTCAGTCTGAACACGATCGAACACGATCGCGCCCATGTCAGTCTGATTTGGCGAATCAACAATCGAGATAAACTCAGGGGTGGCAGCATGAGCCTCCGGTTCACGTGCCATAGGATGTAGCCATGGAAACTTGAATCTCCACATCCCCTTTCAAAAGATAATTTTATTGGCACGTTCCCGCACAGGTCTTTGCACGCAGCACCATCACCCCTCCAGGGAAAAATAAATCACAAGAAAAATTGCGGGGATGGATAGCTTTCGATCCATTTTCTTGATCGCTTTCTAAGCAAGAAAATTACAAGCGTGAACTCAAAGATGCAGTTGTCGACATAATGTATTAAACTTTAAACTGTATCCCTTTCGTCATCTAGTCCTTTATTATGTTGGGTATATGACCAAATAGTCCCACATTGACTAGAAGTGGGGAGGATCATGGGTATATAAGGATGGACAAATATCTCCATTGGTATGAGGCCTTTTGGGGTAAGTCCAAAAGCAAATCCATGAGGGCTTAGGCCCAAAGTGGACAATATCATACCATTGTGGAGATATGTGGTGTCCAGAGTTCTAACAAGTGGTATCGGAGCCATGCCCCGAAGTTAGCCAAGTGGATGAATCCTCGGAATGTTGAACGAAGGTGGTGGGCCCCGGTAATATCACGATGGGATCCGTGGATGAGCTCGGTTAGACAGGCGGTGTGCTCCGGATTCTTCATGGACGTGTCCTGGCCCCAACACGGTGAAGAGGAGTTGACCTGGGATAGAGCAAGCTCTCGAGGCAGGTGGTGCTTCCATGTAAGGCGTGTGCTTCCAACGCATTGGAGTAGAGAATCCTGGTTGGTAGAGAGTGGACGGATGGATAATCGTTTGAGGGGAGGCTCGATGGTCCTTTGTTCGAGGGGAGGATTGTTGGGTATACGACCAAATAGTCCCACATTGACTAGAAGTGGGGAGGATCATGGGTATATAAGGATGGACAAATATCTCCATTGGTATGAGGCCTTTTGGGGTAAGTCCAAAAGCAAATCCATGAGGGCTTAGGCCCAAAGTGGACAATATCATACCATTGTGGAGATATGTGGTGTCCAGAGTTCTAACATATTCTTCCACCCTAAAAAAAGAGATAAAACAAAGATACAAAGCATTTATTCTTTAGTAGACATTGATATTCCCGTGACCAATTAATTGTATCCCATGCCATACAGTTTGTATATGCTTTAACTAAAAATGCATTTTAACCATACGGCCTTCACGCTTTGTGTGCTCCACAAGCAAGCTAGATTGAGACGTAAATTTTAAGATTTTCTGGAAAGCTTGTAGCCAAGCAAGTACAATGCTTTTAATATAGTTGTAACATTGTTCTTCAAGAGCCATAATTTTCAGATTTTTTAAGAGGTTTGATGCAAATTGCAATTGAAATTGACAGGACATTTCCATTTTTCTATAATGTCACAGTGATGTAACATAGATTTTACGTTAAGAATGGTTGAAAGTATTCATATATTTCACGCAAAGGTCTCCGCTCAACACACGCATTTTACATTCAGAGATTAATATATAGAGTTTCGCAGATCTAACTTATTTCTAACTTAGAAAGAGAGGTTGAGAGAATTTTTCAACCATCTCAAGCCGACATCTCAAATATAGGATGTAAGCATTAACTCCAATATCCCCTCTTAATGCTTACATTACATAAATTTATTGAAATCATCCACAAACAACAAAATACATAGTTAACTGGTTTACGACTTATTAGTATAGACTCCATCAAGTTGCCTCATAACCCTGGTAAAGGTGTAGTTGGAAAGTTGGATACCCAAGTTTGACTCCTGAACTCCCGAATCAAGGACCTCCCCAAGTCAATTACTGAACATGTCCTAATCCTTCACATAACCTCATTAGAAGACCATTCCTACGTCTTCAACGAATGAGAGATACTTCCCTAGATCCACAACTACCATACTATCTCCACAACCATCCATATTGAACTTTTTCACTGAGCTATTCTAGAATCTATTTAGGATTTTATAATAAACGTGCCCTCCTTACAAATTTCTCGAATTCTTTAAATCTTATCTGAAAAAAGTAGTAGTTTGTTAATAATAGTCACTCTAAATAATTTTAGGCCTTCTACACCTTTCACGGTGTATACTAACATTCTTTTCTTAACTAAAACTTTCCTACATGCATATATGTATAGTTGACAAAAGTAAACAACACGCTCCAACAATCTATTAATAGTTATAATACTAACTATTTCACAATTTTTCTATGATCTTACAATCATAAGATTATTAGTTGGTCTAATTCTTATCTTACAAACTCTAAATTCTTGCTGTGAAACTCAATTACAACCAATAGCTTTATAAATATGTCAGCTAGTTAGTCTTTTTATTTACAAGATTTCAAACATATTTCCTCATTGCTTACAAGCTCTCTCTAATGAAGTTATATCTTGTATCATGGTTCTTTGACCAGGTTACTCCTATCCATTGTCACAATACATTGGTCTTCGTCCTTCTTGAGCTTGTTGTATATCACCCAACATTGTTTGGCAAGCTCATGTTGTTTCTATTACATACTGAGATGGAGATAGTCACAATGGGCTACTTTTTCAATCCCCATCGAATCACACATTAACTAGGATGGAAAACATACCATGAATTACTCTTGTTATCATCCATGCTACCTATAAAACCATTGTTATTTTATCCTAACCAGAAGATAGTTATTATTATCGGAATATAATATGTAGAAAATTTTGTAGATTCACAAGCTCATGCAATTTACTAAAGCACAGGACAAGAATCTACTTCTACGTTCAACTAGCAGAAGCCAATAGATCGATGAAAACAATAATAAGAAGAAGAAGATAAATCAATGGCACATAACACAAGATGTATCTAGGGAAAGCCACTACTCAAAACTCTACTATTTGTATTGCATATATTAGAAATGAGTGAACATACAAAGCTTGTTCTCACTAGAACAATTCTACACAAGTATGCTCAACTCTCTTGGCTCACAAGCTAACTCAAGTCAAATCCTTAGCATATTCAACAACCCTCCAAGCCCCTAATATCTTGCGTAATTCCTAGGATGAATAGCATGTATTTAGAGGTATTCATGCTTCCAACACTGCACAATCCAAACATAGGATCAATCTCTGATGAATGCATGATATTTACACTCCAATAAATAATAGCACTAAAAGTACACTGTCCCTGCACTCTAGTCTCAATTGGGTCTTTCTTTGAACTGACATGCATGAGTTTGTCATGAAGGAATATTTAGTTAACTCGAGTAGCAGTAGTGGATGCATTACTGCATGAAGTGACTGTTAGTCCTCTATTAGTTTCTCAAATAGTTTGGAACTAATTTAACTGAACTTAACTCAGTGAACTGAGTGATCTAATTTCCAACTCAATTTAAACTCATACTTGACTCCTAAAACTTAGGTGGAACATATACATGACTACAGAAAGAATTCCAACTCAAAATTCTTAAGGTAATTAAGTTAATTAAACTTAATTAACTATTTACAAGTTGCTATGAGAATAGAATTCGATTTTAATTCTCAATTTAATTCAAGGACAAATTAAACTGGAATTTCTTGTTGTCATTTCTTAACACTTATTCTCAATAAGAAAGGGATTATCAGCTACCCCTGTCTTGTCTCTGTGAAACTCAAATATACATCTTGACAGTGCCTTTGTCAAAATGTCAGCATCTTGCTCCTCCGTGGGAATGTACTATAACAACATAATCCGCCTCAATACACAATCTCTAAGATGATGATATCAAATATCAATATGCTTGGACTAATATTGAAAAACTGGATTTTCAAAGAGTTTGATACAAGTCTGATTATTACAGTAAATCACAGTTCGATCCGTTTGTTGGCTAAAGAAACCAACCAGGATCTTCCTCATCCAGATGTAGGGAAAATTTTAAGAACGACCCTAAATTTATATGTATAATAAATGGGCTAATCCCCATGATACATAGGAAAAATAGGAGGCAATTTTATCAATAATATAATATGTATATATAATTTTTTTGGCGAATCTCTCACCAAATTATATTATCTTGTACAATGATGGAGAATCTTTCACTGAATTATAAAATCTTGTAAGATCTTGGCAAATCTTTTACTGAATAATAAAACATTGTGAAGTCTTGGCAAATGTTTTGTTAAAGTATGAAACCATATATGATAATAAGAAAACATATTCATTAAAGTGTAATATACTAACATACATGTTGGGAAAAAGAAACATAATTTTCTCTTCCTACAAACAATGTTCCAAGTTTCAGTGGTCGTGTTTGTTAAGGTTCTTACAAAACACTCTTTCATATCCTTCTATTAGTTTTGATAATATTCCACAACAAAGTTCTTGTAGGTGTTGATATTGAAAATGAGTTCTGTCAAGATAGGAGAGATTAATCTTTTTTCTACAACTTTTGGCAAGCTACCACTTTTTTCAAGTTATCAAATTTCTTTCTTATTCCATAGACTCCAATTGTGAGATAAAAAAAACACATCAAGTTTGTTTACCCCAACACGCCAACAAGTAGCAAGCCCCAACTATATTATATAAGAAAGTAGGTATCCCAAGGGCTTGATTGAAAGAAGTGACCATTGTGAGAATCCTTCCAATCAATATATGAATATATAAATGTAGATTTATTATCATTTTAATTGGAAATCTTCAATTAAATAATAAAATTTAATTACGTCTCTCCTAATCTAAATTGCTTATTAGCATAATTCACTACCCTCATAGGTCTCGCATTTTTTAATAGCGTTGTAACATGTAGATTAATTTCCTTTTTGGTGAACAATCTCCACCTTTTAGGAAAATATGGTGTAGTGGCTCCAACCCCTATAGATCATTAGGACAAACTAAGAATAGCACAGAAGATGAAAGGTTGTACAAACCAACTTATTTTTCAAACAACTAATCCAACATCAGTACCTAAACTTTTTCATGAAGATATCATATTCAGAATGTTTGAAAAATGGTGAGAAATCTTCTGCGAGGGTGATGCAGAAAGAGTGATAAGGTTTCATTGTTTTGGATTTTTTTTGTTAAATCAAAAAAAGTTAAAAACCAATATTAATGGAGATATTGGTCTTTTTTACTAAATTTTGTGAAGTCCCTAAATGTAGCTTTAACCATTCACCATAAGATGTTTTTACATCCATCTGAACTCCACATCTACCACTCTTAGGGAGATGAAATCTATTTATCCTCTGAGCACTTGGTAGACCCAGAATTAAGATGGATCTAAGATGATAGAATTTCTCCTTTAAATAGTCTATGCTCACATGAATACCATGGTATTACCATGGGTCAATACCATGGGTTATCATAAACTTGGAGCTTAAAAATTATTATTAGTAATTTATAAAAATTAATAAAATTAAAAATTGATTTTTATTTTATTTTTCTTTTAACCAAGTTAAAATGTTTAACATACATTAAATTGCAACATCCATTTTTACTTTTGATCCTTCAAGCCCCGAGAAGGATCAAATATTTTTTCACTCTATGCTAGTTTGCATATCACAATATTTTATACCTCTCGGGGCTTAGTAGATCCAGAGTAAAGATGGATCTATGTTGGTTTAATTCCGCCATTTAAATAGGCTACATTCCAGGTGAATACCATGGGTCAATACCATGTGCCATTTTTATTTTTATTAATACTAATATTACCGTTAATAATGTTTTCTTGCATGGTATTAATAATAATCGAGCCCATGGTATTTGGCCCATAGTATTTTGCCCGTAGGTTTCACCTAAATATAATGCATTTTTGAGTGTTCATAAATATAAGGTGACTTATGGAGGAAATATTAAAAAATGTTTTATTTGTTTACCATACATCTCGTTTATTTATATTAAATAAAAAGAGGGTTATGTACTAAATATAAAAAGAGGTTTTATGTATTTACCATACGTGTAGTTTATTTATATTTTTATTTATTTACCATACCTTTTGAGTAAGTATAAAAAAGAGGTTTTATTTATTTACCATACCTCCACTTTATTTATATTTTTATTTGTTTACACCCTTGCATGTATATAAGGTGACTTATGGAGTAAATATAAAAAATGTTTTATTTATTTACCATACCTCTCATTTATTTATATTTTTATTAATTTACTATACCACTTTTATAAATATGGTATTTGGCCCATAGGATTCACTTAAATAAAACCTATTCTTGAAAATTAGGGGAATAGAAGGTTGTAACTCCTAATTTCAAGGGCTAAATTTACCTTGTTTACCCTCTCCCTTAAAATAAGGTGGGCTATTTGAGGCGATCTGTAAAAATGTACTATGATACAAAATATTCGCCCACTAAAAATTTAAAACCCCTTAATTTCGCCAAAGGGTGAACATTCGCCCCTAAAATTTTCCATGTCCAGATGACCTGACATGCTGCCTGAATCGCAACCATGTACTCTGCCTTCCCTAAACTGAGTGCAACCAATCTTTGTTTCCTGTTGTACCAAGAAACTGTAGTTGACCCAATACTAAAGGTCCCTCCTAGTGTGCTCTTCCAGTCGGATGGACTCCCTGCCCAATCTGCACCAGTGAAGCCTTGAAGATTCACTCCCTCTATCTGTCAGTACCATAATCCATACTAAGAAGTGTCCTTGAGGTATCTCAACACATGCTTTGTCGCCTTCCAATAGAGCTTGGTAGGCCTAACCATCGCTTGACTAAGTTGGTCAACTGCATACAACATATCCGGTTGTGTGTTCACTAAGTACATGAATGAACCCATAAGCTGACTGTAAATAGTAGCTTCCACTACTTCCCCTGAAGTAGCATCCTCCTTCCTCCAGTTACTTGCTAGAGGAGTCTCTATGGGTTTGTTGCTTGCCATTCGAATTCTCCTAAGTATCTCATTGGCATACTTGCCTTGAGACACAAACAACTCCCCATCTCCTTGCCATACCTCCATGCCAAGAATGTAATGCATAAGCCCCATGTCCTTCATCTCAAACTCTCTTGCAAGACTTGATCAGCTAATTATCACCTGTCAGTGTAAGATCATCAACATAATGTACAATGATCAACATCTTACCTTCCACCACTATGTGGTATAGGTTTGCATTCACTTCACTCTTCGTGAAGACCAACCCGATGAAGTAGCTATCTATCTTGGTGTACTAATCACGGGGTGTTTACTTCAACCCATACAATGCTCTCTTGAGATGGCACAAATGTGACTCATAGTCAAAGGTCTCAAAACCTTCAGGTTTCTCTATGTACACCTCTTCCTCAATCATTCCATTAAGGAAGGTTGTCTTTACATCCATCTGATGTATCTTCCAACTCATCTATTATAATAGTGCCAATATAGATCTAATTATTGTGTACCTTGCAACAGGAGCAAAGGTCTCATCATAGTCAATCCCCTCTACCCATGAAAAGCCACGGGCCATAAATCTAGTCTTATGCTTCTCCACACTACCATCTGTAGCTTGATTTACCTTGTAAAGCCAATGGGAGGTCACCACTTACTCGTCCTTTGGTCTCGGGACCACATCGCAAACACTGTTGCAAACTATGGAGTCATACTCCTCTACCATGGCATCAATCCAAACCAATTGTTGCATTACTGTCTTAAAGGAAGATGGATTTGTTACAACACATTCACCCATAAGAGCCATGTATCCAATGTACCACTCAGGTGACCTCCTCTACCTACATTGAGAAGTGGGTACTCCCACATTCTCCCCTGCATCATCCAAAAATATCCCATGCATCATACAACAATCTATTAGCCTCTCTGGTGTGCTTTCTTCCTTCTGTGGAAGACTCTACCTGAGTGGATGTCTCCACTCCCGGATCCTCTACATATGGCTGATCCACATCAATCTCAGGATCCTCAACGTTAGGAGCTAAAATCTTCTCATCAACATGTAGCTCAAGATCCCTCTCAAGGGAAACTCGCATGGACTTCTCCTCATTGAATCTGACATCCCTGCGAACCACTATCATCATGTTGGTTGGAAAGTACACCCGATAGTTATGAGGTGTATCAGTGTACCCCACAAATATCCCAAACTCTGTTGTCCTCTCAAGCTTCTTCCGTGCATCTTTGGTCACATGGAAATATACCAATGGCCCAAAAATCTTGAAGTGACCAACATATGGCCTCTTACCGAAATAAGCCTCCTCTGGTGTCTTCATCTCAAGTATCCGATGTGGGCTATGGTTATGAACATAAACTGTTGTGTTGCATGCCTCAGCCCACAAGTGTAGTGGTAGGCCCTGATCATGCAACATCGCCCTCGCTTCCCCCACTATGCTTATATTCTTCCTCTCAGCCACTCCATTCTGCTGAGGGTTATGGGGTGTCGTCAACTCCTGTTTAATCCCTTTTGTTGCAGAAAAGTTCTTAAACTCATTTTAGACATACTCACCACCATTATCACTCCATAGAGATTTAACCTTCTTTCCCGACCCTTTCTCCGCCAATGCTTTAAACTCACAAAACTTTGTGAAAGTTTGATCCTTTTTCTGCATGAAAAATATCCAGCATTTTCGATAAAATTCATCAACAAATATAACATAATATCTGTGTTTAGTTGTGGATGCTATCGAGAATGGTTCACACACATGTGAATGGACTCGCTCTAGAATAGCATATGCTTGACTGTCTTTGTCGTGAAAGGAATCCTTGGTGTATTTTCCCAATGTACATCCCTTTCATTTATCAACTTGCTCAAGCGTACCTTTGGGAAGATCGGTAGACATCTACTGCAATATCTTCAAAGCCCCATGATGCAAGTGACCCAATCGCTTGTGCCACAACTCACCAACATCTCGGCTCTGCATCCTTTACACTTTTGAGCTCAAAGAAGGACACTCCTCTACCTCCAGCTTATAGAGATTCTTCACCTGAATCCTTATCTTCTTTACTTGACCCGTGGCTATGTGCTAAAGGAACGCCTTTCCTTTTGAGAAGATCACATCATAGCCTCTATCCTCAAGCATGGCAAAGGATACCAAGTTCTTCTTCAGCTCAGGCACATACATAACATTCTTCAAGGGGAGTGGAGCCCCATGCTCCCTCTGAAAAGTAATCGTGGCCAATATAGTAACACTATACTTCCCGTTGTCACCCATCTCGATATGCATCTAGAGATCTTTCTCCTCCATGTCACTGAATAACTCTTTCACACTAGTCATATGGAATGAAGATCTATTGTCTAAGTACCATACACTTCCCATCATTGATGACACCATGCATGCAATGAGGGAAAAGTCAAATTTGAATTAAAGGCCAAGGCCTCACCCGCCGCTCCCCCTGAGGATTTCTTCTTAGACTTCTTGAGTGGACAATTTGTAGCAAAATGGTTGATCTCATGACAACGAAAACACTTAACTTTTGTCATGTCTTTCTTCTTACCTCCATGATAACAATCCAATTTGGAATGAGAAGCTTTCCCTTTCCCCTTCTTCGCCTTAATTGCTATGGCATAGTTCTCTTCATCATCATTATTTGATAAAGATCTATCCTTGGTGTTCCTCCTAATCTCCTCCTGCATCAAATCCAACCATAGTCGTTACCAATCTAGCATATTCCCGTCGTCACCCATCTCGATATGCATGTGGATATCTTTCTCCTCCAGGTCACTGAATAACTCTTTCGCGCTAGTCATATGGAATTAAGTTGTACGGTCTAATTACCATACACTTCCCATCATTGATGACACCATGAATGCAATGAGGTAAAAGTCCAATTCAAATTGAGAGGGCAAGGCCTCACCCACTGCTCCCCCTAAGGACTGCTTCTTGGACTTCTTGAGTGGACAATTTGTAGAAAAATGACCAATCTCATGACAATGAAAACACTTAACTTTCGTCATGTATTTCTTCTTACCTCCATGATAAGAATCAGATTTGGAATGGGAAGCTTCCCCTTTCCCCTTCTTCACCTTAATCTCTAAGGCATAGTTCTCTTCATCATCACTCGTTGATGAAGATCCATCCTTGGTGTTCCCCCTAATCTCCTCCTGCATCAAATCCAACCACAGTCGTTACCAATCTGGCAACTTCTCCTGACCATTGACAAAGTCTTGATAACTATGCCAACTCTTTGGGAGTCCTAGAAGAGAAAGACTCACCATATCATCCTCGGCGATCGTCCAACACTTCCAAGTTCATCACGACATTGAGTGAAATTGGTCTAGTATTTTGGAATAGTCTCACCTTTCTCCATTTTGATTTTTCGAAGTTTGTCCTTTAGTGCGAATTTCCTTTGATCACTATTGTTTTGATATAAGTCCGTCAATTCTTTTCACATAGCATATGGAGTTTCCTTGCCATGGAGACTCAAGACAATGTGGTCTCGAACTCCCTCAAGGATTATCTGCCTCGCCTTCGCCACACACTTCTTCCATTTAGCCAAATTATGTGCATCTGATGCTACTGGATTAGGAATTTCTTCATCAATGAATTCCTTCAAGCCATTATCCTCTAGCACATCCTCCATTTTGTCCCTCCATGCTATAAAATTCGAGTTGCCTTCCTAGGCATACTTGAGCTGCAAACTGTAGAATTCAATCTGTCAATCCTGAAGTATGTATTACAAATTCGAATTTCACCTGTAATCGAAAACTCAAAGCTTCAAAATCTCCTCTAGTATATTGTTCTCAACTCTGATACCATGTAGAAAATTCCGTAGATTTACAAGCTCATGCAATTTACCAAAGCACAGGACAAGAATATACTTCTAATTTCAACCAGCGGAAGCTAATAGATCGATGAAAACAATAAGACCAAGAAGAAGATAAATCAATGGCACATAACACAAGATGTATCTGGGGAATGTCACTACTCAAAACCTCACTATCTGTATTGCATATACCATAAATATGAGTGAAGATACAAATCTTGTTCTCACTAAAAAAATTCCGCACAGTATGCTCAACTCTCCCATCTTATAAGCTAGCTCAAGCCAAATTCTTAGCCTACTCAGTAACTCTCCAAGCCCCTAATCTCTTGCGTAATTCCTAGGATGAATAGCTCGTATTTAAAGGGAATTCATGCTTCCAAAACTGCGCAATCCAAACATAGGATCAATCTTTGATGCATGCATCATATTTACACTCTAGTAAATAATACCACCGACATGACACTGTCCCTGCACTCTAGTCTCAACTGGGCTTTCTCTGAACTGACATGCATGAGTTTCTCACGAGGGAATCTTTAGTTAACTGGAGTAGCTCTAGTGGATGCATTAGTGCACCAACTGACTTCTAGTCATGTATTAGTTCCTCAAACAGTTTGGAACTAATTTAACTGAACTTAACTTAGTAAACTGAGTGATCTAATTTCCAACTCATACTGGACTCCTAAAACTTAGAGAAAACATATAGATGACTATAGAAAGACTTCTAACTTGAAATTTTTAAGTTAATTAAGTTAATTAAACTTAATTAACTATTTACAAATTGCTATGAGAATAGAATTCGATTTTAATTTTTAGTTTAATTCAAGAACAAATTAAATCGGAATTTCTTGTTGTCATTTCTCAACATAATATACCATATATTGTTATTCCAACACTATATCTCAAATCATTTTGCCAATTTAATGCATAAAGTAGAGAAACTCAATCTCTACCCTGGATAAACATATAACATACAAATAAATAATACAAATAATTATAAAATTCAAAATTCAAAAAAAAAAAAAAAAAAAAAAAAAATATATATATATATATATATATTAAAATAATTATAATCTACAAATAATAATCAATCTATATTAATATTAGCTCTTCAATATATTTCTACATAACCCTTTTCTAAATTAAGGCATCTAATAATACTTTCAGCATACACATATAACCAAAATAATTAACACATTCTAATAAAACAAAACAATTTAAACAACAAATACCATTACAACTTTTCCTTTCATCGAAACTCTCTATACACCTGGTAACTTGGTTTTGCCTGAAATTCTTTGGCATGCGGGTTGATTAGATTCCAACCCTTCTCGAGGACAACTTCAAAATCCCAATATTTAAAGAGCAAAGGAAGATGTGATCCAAGGTAAAATGAATGATAAGGACAACTTCCGAATCCCAATGTTTAAATTCTTTCACATGTGGGTTGATCAGAATCCAACCCTTCTCAATGACCACCTTCCAAATTCCAATGTTTAAAGAGCGAAGGGAGAGGGATTCAAGGTAAATGATTGAGAAGGACAACTTCTGAATCACACCGTTCAAAGAGGAAAATGGACATGCGAATCCCAATGCTGAAAGAGCCCACGAAGATGAATCCAAGGCGAAAAGAAAATAAACGCTGACAAACAAAACGGACAACCAAAATAATCATACATTAATACGACCAACTGGCAACCAAATAAATAATTTATAAATTATAAAGTGTAGGTTAGTTGAACACACATATTGGTTGGTGTGAAGTTTAATTTTTGTTAGAGATGAGATGAGAATAAAAATTATTTTTAAAGAAATTAAATTATATTATCAAAACCATAATCATAAGCAGATAATTGATTTGAACAGAACATATGTAGAAAAAAACCAGCATCAAAGAAAATATTGCAAGAACAAACAGAATAATGCAACTCATTTTTTTTTAAATTGAGAGAGATTTATGAACTGCAACATTGAGACAGTGGGTATCGCCAACATCGTCTGCAAAACAATACCGTTACTGATGCTATTACAACATTCGTTAAAGCTACCGACGTTTAAAGTATCAGAAATTCATGTTAGCTTCAATTGAAATTTAGTTGTGTTTTATCTATTTTCATATTTATTGCACATACAAATTCAGGAAGGGTCTACGGGTTGGTGAGATTATTATCTACTTTGGAGTTTTAATTTAATTTAACTAGATTGAAGATAAAATTTCGAGAATATTTTGAAATTCGATACACAAAGCTGCAAAAATCAGATAGTCACGTACCTTCTTGACTCTTGAAAATAGTGAAAGTGTATTCAAAGCCTTTTCCGGACTGTACTGATTCAGGGTGGTGCCAGTGATTTTCCTATGGGCGAAGGAAGTATCCTTAGGTCACTGATACTTCCCGGCCTACCGCAAGTTCAAGAAAATATCAAAATCAGTTCAATTTCTTTCTTTTTTCCAGTAATGAAGAAGGACAGCATAGCCTTACATAGAACTTTTTTCAGGGTAATCAACATATTCATGTTATGGGACTGGAACCTAGGTTGGGAGTATCAAAATCAGATCAATTTCCTTTGTGAAGATATCCTTACCCTGCTATGCAAATTTATTATGACTTTCAAGTTTCAACGCTTTTAATCCTCCCCAAAACAGAAGCCTTCTCGGCCATTGCAAATTATGGAGTCGGTATATCCATGGGGTTTCTTCGATGGGGCTTCAAAAGATCACAAATGTGGTTGTGGTTTTATAATCAACATTCATTCAAAACTATCATACTATGTCTATTGGGGGCGGGCTCTGGAACAAACACTAAGGCGGAAGTAATGGCTCCATTGGGATTACTTTGGTTCACAAACTTTCTAGACATTCCAAACTTACATGTCTTCGGCGACTCCAAGGTTGTCATTGACTATGTTTGTTTACATGATCATATTCATAAGTCCTCACTACAAGGTTGGCTAAAGCAAATCAAAAACATTTGGAGTTCCCTAAAAAATCCAAAATTCTTCAAGAGGTAG
Source organism: Pinus tabuliformis (assembly GCA_031772625.1). Lineage (NCBI taxonomy): Eukaryota > Viridiplantae > Streptophyta > Pinopsida > Pinales > Pinaceae > Pinus > Pinus tabuliformis. The sequence goes on from CM062809.1 coordinate 1,240,968,199, forward strand.
AGGAACAGGTGGCTCAAGTGGAAGAGGTAGTTTCAAAGGAAGAGATAGAGGTAGATTTGATAAGAGAAATGTTCAATGTTACTATTGTAATAGGTATGGCCACTTTGAAAGGGAATGCAGATTGAAAGAAAGTAAAAATGCTAACTATTCTCAAGAAAGTGGTGAGTATCCTCCATATTACTTATTTTAATCTTATGCCAAAGGTGAAATTACTAGTAAAGATGTTTGGTACCTAGATTCTGGATGCTCTAACCATATGATAGGGAATGAGAAGTTGCCTTCAGCAAAGGATGGAAGTTTCAAATCCAAGATCAAACTTGGTGATGATAAATCATTGGAGGTTGTTGCTAAAGGAGCTATGGAGGTCCAAACAAAAGAAGGTATAAAGAGTATTCATGACATTTATTATACTCCACAATTGAAGCATAATTTAGTGAACGTTGGGCAGCTATGTGAGAAAAATTATAAAGTAGTCTTTGAAAATAAGGCATGTACTATCTATGATAAGAATAAGGGAAATAGGGCGATCACTATTATGCCTATGACAAGAAATATGAAGTTTCCCTCGAGGTTCAATGAACATAACAAAAATCTTGCAAATATGGCTTATGAGGATTCAAGTTGGTTATGGCATCTCAGGTATGGGCACTTAAATTTTCACAATTTGAAGTTTCTAACTTCACATGCATTAATTTCTGGTTTGCCCAAGGTAGAAGAGCATAAGGAGGTTTGTGAAGGATGTGCTAAAAGAAAGCATACAAGGGAAAGGTTTCCAAAGGGCACTGCATGGAGGGCTCATCACCCACTTCAACTTCTTCATTCACACATATGTGGTCCTATGCAGACTAAGAATTTGGGTAAGTCATCACATTTCATCACTTTTATTGATGATTACTCACGAAATTGTTGGGTATATTTTTTGAAGGCCCAAAGTGAAACCCTGGATACATTCAAGAAGTTCAAAGCCCTTGTAGAAAATGAGAAAGGGTGCAAGATCAAATTTTTGCGGACTGACCGTGGAGGAGAATTATGCTCAAAAGTTTTCCAGATTTATTGTGATATGAATGGCATCAAGAGGCATCATACTGCGGCATACACACCCCAATAGAATGGCATAACTGAAAGAAAGAATCGTACTATGGTTGAAATGGCAAGATGCATGTTACAAACTAAGGATTTGAGAAATTCTTATTGGGGAGATGCAGTTGCTACAACAGTGTACATCCTCAATCATGGTCCCACCAGTGCACTCGAAAAGATGACTCCTTATGAAGCTTGGTATGGAAAAATGCTTAATGTTAATCATTTCAAAGTTTTTGGTTGTTTGGCTTATGTGCATGTACCTTATCAGAATAGAAAAAAGCTAGATGCAAAGAGTGAGTTATGCATTTTTATTGGGTATAGTGAGACAAACAAGGCTTATAAATTGTATAATCCTCTAAATAACAAGATTATTGTCTCAAGAGATGTAATTTTTTATGAAGGGGGAGTTTATGGTCATTAAAAAGGCCATGTTGAGAAGACAAAATATGTTTGGAATGACGATATAATTGTTGATATTGATCATGAGTAGCCAACTAATTTTTTTGTAACTAGTGGGTTAACTCCACCAGGCAGCCCTTCATCAATTTCTTCAACATCAAGTTCAAGTCCAAGTTCTTCTCCAAGTTCTACAAGGAAGGTAAGAAGACTGAGTGATATTTATGAGAGGAGTGCATATCAAGCACATGAAGAAAGCCCAATAGGTGAGATATTCAATTTCGCTTTATTAGCCAAGGCTGATTTTGAACCATCATGTTTTGAAGATGCATGTACTAATGAGGTTTGGATGCAAGCCATGCAAGAAGAGATGTATTCCATTCAAAGGAATGACACTTGGAAGTTGACAGAGCTTCCACATGACAAGAAAAATATTGGCACCAAATGGGTCTATAAGAATAAATTTAAGAGTGATGGGAGTGTTGAAAGACACAAAGCAAGATTAGTTGCTAAAGGATTCACACAAATGTATGGAATTGATTATGAAGAGACATTTGCACTAGTAGCAAGACAGGAAACCATTAGAATGTTGATTTCATTAGCAACTTAGAAAAAGTGGAGCATACATCATATGGATGTGAAAAGTGCCTTCTTGAATGGGTACTTAGAAGAGGAAGTATATGTGGATAAGCCACAAGGTTTTGAAGTGGAAGGAAAGGAGAATAATGTCTACAAGTTGAAGAAGGATTTGTATGGTCTCAAGCAAGCACCAAGAGCGTGGTATGCTAGGATTGATGGATACTTTTAGGAAAATGGCTTCCAAAGAAGTAAGAGTGATCCTACCCTTTACTACAAACAAGAAGGTATTGATATTCTAATCATAAGTTTGTATGTTGATGATCTATTATATATGGGTAATAGTTCTAAGATGAATGATAAATTCAAAGTTGCTATGATGAATGAATTTGAGATGAAAGATCTAGGCATCATGAAATATTTTCTAGGAATGGAGGTTTATCAAAGTAAGGATGAGATTTTCATTTGTCAGACAAAGTATGCATATGATATGCTTGATTGTAATCCATCCCCTACTCCAAGTGATCATGGAGAGGTGTTATGTAGAGATGATGGTGCTGATTTAGTTGATGAGAAAACTTACAGAAGTATTGTGGGGAGCTTGATATTTCTAACCCACACAAGGCCTGATATTACATATTCAGTTTCACTTGTTTCAAGGTATATGACAAATCCATATGAAATACATATGAAGACAGCCAAGAGGATTTTAAGGTATGTGAAAGGCACTCTAAATTTTGTTATTCGTTGCTACTCTTCTGAAAAGTTCAATCTTGTTGGATTTAGTGATTCAGATTGGGGAGGTAGTATTGATGACCGTAAGCCCAAATCTGGAAATTGTTTCTCTGTTGGTTCTGGTTTGATTACATGGAGCTCAAAAAAAACAAAGCATTATTTCCCACTCATCCACAGAAGCGGAGTATGTTGTAGTTACCTGAGTAGGTACACAAGCTCTTTGGCTCAGAAATTTTTTGGAAGAAATTGGAGAAAAACAAATTCAGCCTACAGTGATTTATTGTGATAATGTAAGTGCCATCAAGTTAGCAAAGAATCCGGTTCATCACAGCAAGACAAAGCATTTTGACATGAAATATCACTTCATTCGAGATTTGGTGCAGAAGAAGGATATTGAATTGAAGCATATAAATACTTAGCATCAGCTAGCAGATATCTTCACCAAAGCAGTTGCAAAAGCTCAGTTTTTGGCACTACGAGATAAGATAGTAAATCCTCATTAATCATTAAGGGGGAGTGTTGGGAATAATGCTTAATCTTGTTATGTAAATTGCTGACAAATTAGTCAACAGATTTTGTGTTCTCTGTGCAAAATTAGGACAACAAATTATTAGGGTGGTCAGTAAGATTGGTAGTGTCAGTAGAGTTGTTTCAGATTAGACAGTTGATTGATAATCATATTAGTAATAATTTTACTATATAAGAATGTAGTTAATGGTTTAATTAAATATGAGATTTACAACAGGTTTGAGCTCACACAGTAACTGTGTTTTATTTGTTCATTTTTTTATATGTATTTTTCTTCATAATTATGTTGGCTTATCAGTTGGCTTAAAGAAGCCATTTCATATTCTACAGTATGCAGCCAATAATAGAAGAGGACATAAGAACACTAGGCTTCAATTGAAGCCTTGCATGAATCTGGTTTTGTATTATCATGGCATCCTTTACAATGGCTCCAACGAGCACAACTCAACATCCGCCATTGTGGCTGCTCCTCAGGGTAAAAACCTTACCACTCTCTTTAGTAGCAACGATCACAGATTCAGAGATATGGTAGTCTTCAATGATCCTCTTGTTATAGACATTTTTGTGCCTTACAACATTGAGCATGAAATGTCCATAATCTAAGGGATCCAAAGTCCCTAAACATGTTGTTCCTACACCTAGAGGAACAAGGCTAACTAACCACAACAATTCACAAAAGTTCTCCACCTGAAACCACTCAAAAACAAGTCAATTCAAGATCATGTCAACTGCTCCACTGAGCATCTGCGCTGAATGTCAATTGTTACACTAGCTACCTGCGTTGAATGTCAACTCCAACACTAGCTACCTACGCTGAGCGAGTTTGGACATGTGGCAGAGTCATTCCTCAAGGTGTCAATACTCAGGAAGCTTCCAAAATGACACTTGTATCAGGGAATTCGACTGGTGATGAGTAAGAGGTTCCAAATCTCCAAGTGGAAGCAAGAACCTCCAAGTGGACTCAAGAACTGACAGAGGGAGAGGACACTAGTCAGATCTCAAGCTGACTCATCCTCTCTCCAAATATCTATATATGGATCTCACCTCCATGGGATCTGGAGGCTGGAATTTTGTGAATGTAAAGAATTTTTGTTGGTTTGAGACTGGAAACATTGGGTGCTTAATGCTTTGAAGGGAGCTGAAGAAGGAATTCCATTCTGCTGGGAAGGAGATGCTGGATTGGAGCCCCCTGGGTTGTATCTCTTCCTGAACCTTGTTATCAATCAATAAAGCTATCTTGGTTTTCTCCTATATACTAGTGTATTTGTATGATTGCATTAGTGTATTTGATTTACTTCTAATCCTGAATCATTTATGAATATGTATATTTGCCTTTGTGTTGTGTTCTTCTCTTGTCGCAAGTAGCTGTTCTCTTGTCACAGGTAGCTGTTCTCTTGTGATCTCGTGGGAATCAAGTAGCTGTTCTCTTGAGGAAGCGAGGAGGCAAGTAGCTGTGAACACCCAAAGAGGAGAGGATCTAGATCGAGGGACAAACGGAAGACAACGGTAAGTCTATCGATCTCCCCTCTTTCATATTTCATAAAGGAAAGAACCAGAATAGCTGTATCTGTTTGTTGCTAAGGCACTGTCACACCTTAGGTGGATAGGATCGTCCTGCATAGGCATTTTTCCCCACAAAAAATTGGCGAATCCACTGGGGAAGAACTTGTTTATTCATTTCATTTGTGTTTAAATCATTGTTTGCTTCATAGAGTCAACAACATCGAACTGCTTCTGCAAAGTAGACTGTTGCTGCCTCAATCCTTCACTGGATTTTGGCTATGATCTAACAATGGACTCACAAATGATGTGATGATCCTTTGTGATAGTCTTTAGTACCCTCTCAAAGCATCCCTCTGTTTATACCTTGCTTGTGTTTCTGATTTGGCCTGAAACAGTTGATTTTTGAGCATTTTATGACCCAGAACCCAGGGGAAACGAGAGTTTCTCCTTCAGCGCAACTGCTGTGAAGGCAGTCTGCATTTCAACGCAGGTCCCGTGAGGGCTACCTGCGCTGAATGTCAAGTCCTCAGTGTTGGACTTGCGCTGAACCAGTTTAGCCTTGTGCAGCTGGGGTTCTCTGTCCTCTGTTGCCCTGTTTTGATCTCTGTTTTTTACAGCCTTTAACCAGCATAGGTACCAGTCTGATAACCTCTTTTCTTTGCTTAGATTCCGCCTCCTTTTGTACAAAAAGGCTGTAAGTGTTTTTATGTGTTTGTGGCGTCATTTACAGTTTTCCTTTGCATGAGTAAAGTAGTCATCCTGTAGCCTTTGATTCAGATCTGATTGACTGTGATCTTAGAAGAGAGTTCATTGGCTGTTTGCAGATTGATTATAGATTTACTTTTGCTTATTGGTTTGAATTTGTCTCTTTTAAGTGTGAAAACAAGTCTTTATTTCAAAAATCGCAAAGTGATTGTAATCTCTTCTACCCTTGTTGTTTTCGAAAAAGTGAACTTGTTTGTATTGATCATTTAAAAGCAAATTCAAAGTTGTACAAAAAGCTTTCTTTGTAGGCATATATACTAAGAAAGTGGAAAACAAACACTTGCATTGTGCATTTGCATTTGATAAGTTTGCATGTTGGATTTAGGAAAAGTGCATTAGAGTGTGCTGATTGCTCTTTGAGAAAAGATAGTGTCTTTCTTTTCCCTTAGTAGCTAGGATTTTCAAAGTTGAAAAGATTATAAAGCTTGCTTATCATCTTTAGACTGCATTTAGGAATTTGTATCATACATCTCGTGGTGAACCTTGAAAGGCAAACTTTAAAAAGATCAACCTAAAATAAACTGAATGAACCTAACAACGCTTTGTAACATAACGCACAACATAGAGGTCTAGGCTAGAGATGTGTTCCGGCGTCGTTAAGCCTAGTGACTGTCGATCTCGTGGAAGGTGGGTGATTCCTCCTGAGGGACGATAGCGCTAGTACGGATTGTGCTCCCACGTACCGTCGCGTATATATTGGGAGACCCCTATAGGCATATATCTTTTATCCTTAGGAAGCCATGTTGGCCGCCCTACTGATCGCAATGCAGTGAACACAATATTCACGAAGATTGACCACCCGTACCCTAAAAAGTATTCTGCGGTTTTGCGAAAAGTTTGGCACACCCTCTGCCTAGATCTCCAGAGCAATTTCTTTTGGCCTTTTTCAGACTTTATAACAGAAAAAGTCCATCCGAGCATTTGTCACTTCGGGCTCGTTAAAACATCGAAGGAGACTAGAGTCATCTTTAGCTTTTTCTCGACTCTTTAAAAGTGAAAAAGCAAGTTGTGTCTAAAGCGTCGTTAACAATTTATTTTAAACAGAACAATCACCCTTTAATCCTACGTTGATCTTTAGGTTGAAAGGATGGAGCACACCAACCAAGGAATTCCTCTTGGTGGAAATCCTAGTCCCTTCTCCTCTTGGGGAGATGTTGGTGCACCCCACATGGCCACATTGTCGCTTCTAGGACTGATGATTGGCCTACCAGTTTGGCTCTTTCCAACCAATGTCGTTCAGAATACCACCATTCTTGAACAGTCGAGTCAACAGTTAGATCAGACAAGAGTTGCCTCCGAGCCTTCCACTTCATCTTCCTCCCCTCCTTCCTCTTCGCTTGACGGAACTGGTAAATCAGAAAACCATGTTCCTAAGGAGAAGAAGGAGAAGAAGAAGAAAGAAAAGAAGAAGAAGGAGCCTAAGGCGACTGGGGGCAAACAAGTGTCATCTAACAAAAATCCACACACAGCACTCGTAAGGCCTAAATCGCCATGCGTCATATGCAAGGGAGACCACTTCCATAGAGATTGTCCCTGTATCCCCCGGATACTAAGAGACTGGTCCCCCTGTTTGCACAATTCGGTAGCATCTACCTCTGATAGCCATGTCGATTGCTCACCGTTAACTAGCGGGAGTGAAGCCCCAGGACAGAGCGGGAAAGCTAAATTTCCCTGCAGACTGTGTGAAGGCGATCACGCCATCCACCATCGTCCCTTCTTAGACGAGGCAAAAAGAGTTCTGGAAGATCGCCCGATTTTACGAGCGCAACTTCCTCCTGGATATCAAAAACTCTTGCCAAGTCCCTCGCTAGTTGAGAATCCGACTGACCCACCAGGTGGTCAGCCGAAGCACCTGTCATTGAAGATGAACCGTCTGGATCCATGCCTGACGAAAGTAAAAAGGTTGATACGGCAGTTGACCCGGTTTTGCCTTCAGAGGCTCTATCTTCGAATGACACCGTCACAGAGGAGAATCAAGACGACACCGTCCAGATTCTCTTCATCAGCACTGACTCTGATGATCAAGGGGGAAATGCCACCATTCCTTTATCGCAGGAAGGAAGTTCATCAGAGCGCTATCCGGCCGTATACTCGGTCCCACCACCAAGCAACCTGGTTGTGTCCTTTGACTGGAACCAACTAGGCAGACCCCGTTTGCCAGCCAGCATACCATTCAGAATTATTTGTCAAATATACAGAATGGTAATGGCTGGCACTATCATTGATGAGGGGGCATCTGTGAGTATCCTTTCCTCTATTGCTTGGAAAGCGCTTGGTTCGCCAGCGCTTTTGCCTGAGATGAGAAGTCTATCGGGCTTTGATAAAGGAACCAGTCGACCTTTAGGGATCCTCCCCAATGTGCCTATAACATTGAAAGGGAAGACCGTTCAAATGAACGTGATGGTCGTTCAAGGACCCTTGGATTATAACCTACTCCTTGGACGAGACTATATATATTGCATGGGAGCTATAGTCTCCTCACTCTTTAGAGTAATGTGTTTTCCGCATGAAGGAAGAATGGTCAAGCTCGTGGACCAACTTTCGTTTCCCGGATCACGCATCGCAAATAGTCATGTACCATCCCTAAATGGTCTATTCATGCAAGAAGTGTCTCAACCCACGGTTCGTCCTCCTGATGAGCGCGAGTAATCCGGGAGGATATGACTGGAACCCAGGGGGCATGCGTCCTGGCCTGCTTCGGTAGGAAAACTTTGGGTATAGGGTAGGTTTCCGCGGGAGAATATGACTAGTCCGTACCTCGTCCGTGGATGGAAGAGGGGTTGTTCTAGAATAGGATTTTTTTGTCAAAGTTACGTGTTTGGCGCCAGAGTCATTCACCCTTGTCTATTTCGGTAGACATTGCCGAGGAAGTGTTTTGTTTGAAAGAGTAACGAGACAATCTTTGGGTAACCTGAAAGAGGTAAGCCTCTCTCTTTAAAACAATTGTTTTGAAGGAGGAGAAGTAGAGGTGACCTTGAAATCGTACTTTATACCTGGGGGCATGCAAACCTTTCGGAGTGCAAGCAGGGGGCAACTATTTATTTTTTAAATTTTTAGGACCTCTAACCCTTTAAACTCGTAGGATTAGTCGTTTCCGAACTTGCATAAAGAAAGGATAGGGAGCAAAGCTTAGTGAGATGAAGCTCCATAAAAAATAGAATCTTGATGAGACACTCTTATCTTATGACTGGGTATTCGAGCAGTTTTAGCATAAAGTTCATGCTCGTTAAAAAATAAACGCAAGATCCGAGCAGTTTTAACGCGGTATTCATGCTCGTTAAAAAATAAATATAAGCAGTGAGCAAGAGTTTCCTCCAGTGTTTAAGCTCATTTTAAAATAAAAAATGAACCTATCCCGGTAAATAACCACTGTGATCGTAAATTTATCAGCCATAAAAGCCTTGGTCGTGTTTGCACCTGCCACCTCCATTTTTCATTTGGCCGATCGTTCACCTCCATATGATTGTTTACCCATTTTGAGGAACAGCTGCAAAGAGTGATTTCACCTAGCCATCCTTGTGACACTGCCGTGATTGGAAAATTCCAACCTGTACCTGGAATCTGCTGCTATCCCTGTTTATCACTCGTTCCTCAAAAGACGAGTCTTCTTTAAGCTCTTTTCAACTGACACATAAAATATGAAAAGATTGCCGAGTCTTGGCCTTCCAGCTTGTTAAAGGACCGGAAGTGCTATCCCTCCTCTAGATTTTAATCTTTTTGGATCTGAGGGATTATTGCACAAAAAGATCGAGCGCTTGTTTTGTTCGGCTCGTTAAAACTATCGAAAACTCATCCCTTCTGTATTGTTTTATACTTTTTCGGGCTTAAGGGATTAGATGACGAAAAAGGAATTTTGGAGTTGACTTTATGTGTCTTTTCAGACTCTCTAAAAATGAAAAGAACCGAGTTATCCTTGTCGTTAGACTCGTTAAAATTATTAAATAGCGACAAACTTGTCTTTAGACGAGAACGAGTTTCCCTATCGCTAGGCTCATTAAAACATAGCGATGGGCTTGCCCGAAGGGCAGGTTATAGAACAAGCATATGTTATCCTCCTCAAGCTTGACAAAAATAAAGAGGTACTGGTCAGCAATGACTGGGGAAAAATTGGGAGAAAACTAAAGAGAACTTTGATGGTAGCAGGTCGCTCTTGAACATGACACTTTTCCTCCGTACAACAATCGGGTTGGGTTGTCTCATTCACCGGTCACATCACCATGGTCTCGCCATACCATCCATATTTGGGGTAATGCTACCAATCCATCGCATCAGTGTCGCCATATGTTCAAGAGAAGTCGTTCAGAAAGAGTCAGTCGGGTCCCATCCACTGCCATACATTATCCTTCATCCATTCATGACCGCCACCCTGAATCATATGTCACAGATCGTTTTCACCTCCATTAAAATCATTAGCTCCGTTCCGTGTCACTGATGTGGGATTCATCAAGGCCCTCCTTTGACGGATCGCTTCTTGTCGACATCAGCTCATTATCCAAGAAGTTGATCTAGGAACAACCCCTTTAGTACTTTGAAGCTTGCATGCCTCAATGGCAAGTTTCTCACTTCCGGCGACAGGTATACATCAATGACCTTCGACCAGGAGATTTTGCATGGTGTTCGACGCCAAGTCCTTTATTCACACCACGTGAATTGTACTGCAGTACCTTGAGGGTCATTATCATTATCGGTGATTCCTCTCGCGCTTGTTAACGGTTTACATCATTGACCGGTAATCAAGCGATGTCTTTCCATGTTCGACTTCAGCGCAATTCTCACATGGATCGACTTGTACTTAGAGTGAATATCGAACGAGTTTGAAGACCCCGGATCTAGTTTCATCCATCCGGGCTGCAATATATATTCAGGAAAAATAAAGACATTTGAGATGTACATCATTGCAGCAGATGATCATCCTACTCAAAGGATGATAATTTCGCCAAAATTATCAGTCTACCATCAGACGATCGTCTGTTCTATGTACAAAAATGAATTTATAAAGCTGAGCATGGGAATGCCCGCCTCAGCTAGATCATGAAAGCAGTATGAATCATAATGTATTGTATTGTATCTTATTACAGGTCTCCTCCCAGCAAATGGATGAACTTCGGACCCTCCTGGATAAAGCATTTCACCCGATAAACGGCCTCATACTTTAGGGGGCAACTGTTATAGACATTTTTGTGCCTTACAGCATTGAGCATGAAATGTCCATAATCTAAGGGATCCAAAGTCCCTAAACATGTTGTTCCTACCCCTAGAGGAACAAGGCTAACTAACCACAACAATTCATAGAAGTTCTCCACCTGAAACCACTCAAAAACAAGTCAATTCAGGATCATGTCAACTGCTCCACTGAGCATCTGCGCTGAATGTCAACTGTTACACTGGATACCTGCATTGAATGTCAACTCCAACACTAGCTACTTGCGCTGAGCGAGTTTGGACATGTGGCAGAGTCATTCCTCAAGGTGTCAATACTCAGGAAGCTTCCAAAATGACACTTGTATCAGGGAATTCGACTGGTGATGAGTAAGAGGTTCCAAATCTCCAAGTGGAAGCAAGAACCTCCAAGTGGACTCAAGAACTGACAGAGGGAGAGGACACTAGTCAGATCTCAAGCTGACTCATCCTCTCTCCAAATATCTATATATGGATCTCACCTCCATGGGATCTGGAGGCTGGAATTTTGTGAATGTAAAGAATTGCTGTTGGTTTGAGACTGGAAACATTGGGTGCTTAATGCTTTGAAGGGAGCTGAAGAAGGAATTCCATTCTGCTGGGAAGGAGATGCTGGATTGGAGCCCTCTGGGTTGTATCTCTTCCTGAACCTTGTTATCAATCAATAAAGCTATCTTGGTTTTCTCCTATATACTGGTGTATTTGTATGATTGCATTAGTGTATTTGATTTACTTCTAATCCTGAATCATTTATGAATATGTATATTTGCCTTTGTGTTGTGTTCTTCTCTTGTCGCAAGTAGTTGTTCTCTTGTCACAGGTAGCTATTCTCTTGTGATCTCGTGGGAATCAAGTAGCTGTTCTCTTGAGGAAGCGAGGAGGCAAGTAGCTGTGAACACCCAAAGAGGAGAGGATCTAGATCGAGGGACAAACGGAAGACAACGGTAAGTCTATTGATCTCCCCTCTTTCATATTTGATAAAGGAAAGAACCAGAATAGCTGTATCTGTTTGTTGCTAAGGCACTGTCACACCTTAGGTGGATAGGATCATCCTGCATAGGCATTTTTCCCCACAACACCTCTCACACTCGACAGTGATCTGCACTCCTCTCCTGTGGGCAGAGCTCATGGATTATACTTCTATGACATGAAGAAGACCTATAGCACCTGGTTTGCATGCACGATTGTGCTGAATTGTATATATTATAAAGGAACAATCACATTGGCTGGGGATGATCCGACCACTGTTGAATACAAGGATTTATCAGTGATGGGAGGCACTAGTGATTTTTTCATAGCAAGAGGGATCACCACCTTTTTCACTGATAAGTTCGAGGGAGAGGCTTATTTCCGGCTCTGTTTGAACATCACACTTTATGAATGTTACTGATATATCGCTTAGACGATGATATAACATTTCAGTATCTTTATGTTATTTTTTTTCATTTTTCCAGGTAGTCGTATTGCATATATGTTTGCCTCTTTTGTTAATCTGATAGCCATCGTTGTATTTTGTTAATTTGTTGGTAGATTGTTTTGGGCTAACTTCCCTACTGCTAGTGTGCACTGCTTTTTGGATGTGAATAAAATAGATATTATTAGCTTTGAAGGAGTAAATGTAATGAATATATGAATGGTTTAACTATGTTGAAATAAATTCTAGTCTGCCAAACGTTATAATGCCTAGGGGGGTTTGCACTCCATGCATAAATTTTTGACGCAACTTCATATTAATGTTAAAATGTAATAAAATGGCGGTAGCATAGAAACAACATATTTTTACTTCTTTTTTTCCTCGAGAAAGAATATGTTATCTTTTATATTAAAAAAGAGATTACATATACGTAGATTGTAGTTTTTTCATATTTTCTTGATTCTTGCTTAGGAGCAAATTTTCCAACACTATCACTAGCAATGGCATGTTGGAACCAAAAGCCAAACAAAATCCAATCACTTACATTCTCTCAATATGATTTTTCAAAACAAATAAAGCAGTTACAGTACAATCCTACCAAAAAGAATATTAACTCTCGAATATTCAAAATCTAAGTTTAGAAAAATTTAGAAAATATAAAAGTTGTGAGAGTCGACCCTATTGTCTTGCATATATGAAGCGTAGGAGATGACCTGAGGCATTCCAGTCACACCTCTTTTGGAAAGCATATTTACAGTATGGTGTTTCTCGTGGAAAATGTGTGAAAATGAGATATGCTGAAAGGTATGCTCCATAGATCGAATGCACTTTATCCAGTATGACATCTTTGGAGGCTGAAAGCAATTGATCCCTTTGATCCAATCAATGATGAATTTTGAGTCCCCAAATACATGAGTATATTTGATGTTGAGCCATTGAGCATAGTATACAAGACCCCAAAGTGCAATAATTTACCCTTGCCACCTTCCCACAAAAAATGAAAATAATGTCCATATTCCCTAACAATGAGGGCGTCGTATCCACACTGAGTATTGTTGCATGCGCCATCAAAGAAACCAACCAGAAACTTCCCCCAGACATCCTGAGTAATGAACTGTCTCGGTTTGATGACACGCTTCATGGGCCCTATCTCAGAAAAATATGTTGTGATCGCCACGACAGTTTGTCTAATGTCCACCTTCTTGTGTTCAAAGATCTTGTTATTCCTGCATCTCCATATGCCCCGATGATATAAAAAGGTAAGGAACAAAACTCTTGATGAGTAGTAAACCATAATTTGAAACAAGCCTCCAAATTGAGATGCATCCAATGTCCATCACTTTGAAAAAAATAAAGTACAGAATTCCAAATTTCTGCAGCTATAGGACAGTAGATAAGGAGATGTGAAACATCCTCCGAATAAAGCATACAAAACGGGAAAATACCTGGTCCATAGAATCCTATTCGAGAGAGATTACTCAAGGTGAGTATTTTTTCATGAAGAGCCAACCATCCAAAGCATTTAAGTTTTAATGGGAACTCCCACCTCCAAATCATATGCAACCAATTACGAACCTCGGCAGCTAAAATTGGATTGGTGATATGTTTGTAGATATCACGTACCACAATTTGGCTATGGAAAGTATTAAGAACCTAGGTCATCTTGTCCATCTCTTCAGTGAGATAAATCCCAGTGGCCTCAACCTATCAAATGTAAAGGTCCCATTCTGGAGTCAATGAACCCGTAAATTCAATGTCCTCTTCCCGGTACCAAGATTGAATATGAGGAAATGAAACCCTATGAGAGACAATATGAGAGAAAAGGAACATACCTTTGCCTTGAAAATGCTAGAGAAGAGGAGTATATTGGGTATGAGAGCCCAAAAGACCTTTTACAATGTTTAAGCCAACCTCACCAATCCACTTTAGAAAAACCAATGTTGGACATCGCAAAAAGCCAGTGTTGGTTCCTCATCATGAGAGGATAACCAACACTGGATATAAGAGTATGAGGGTGCGATAATGGCACCATCTTTAATCTAGTCCTCTATTTCCTTATAGGCCATGTATTTTCCACGAATAATCAGTGACCAGATGCCCCTACCAGTCAAACCTCTCCACAAACTCTTGCAGATAAGTGTGTGATTAAAAGATAAAGTTTCGAGGATCTCCCATCCACCATTGTTAGCATCTTTGGTAAGAGTAGCTAAACGGATGAGATGGATATTTTTAGGTGCACCTAAACCAGACCAAAGGAAGCTAGTGAGTATGGCATAAATATTTTCATTAAAGGTCGTCCACAACATATAAAGATGCATCTAGAAAACAGAAATAGATTGTAATGCATATTTAATCAATATAAGTATACCCCCCATGGTAAGCCACTTGTGGGACCAGTGATTCTAAGCTCATTTTTTTTAATGATCCAACCCTTATTCGAAATCTGGTAGCAATTTAGTTTAATGTGAAATCCCAAGTAGATGAAACTAGAGTCCAATGATCAGGATTTGATCCCAAAAAGTTGGCAAATTTGTTCAACCTCTCTCACTTTCTTGTGATCTATTATCAATTTTGATTAGATAGAATTCGTAAAGAGCCCACATGAAGATCTGAAAGAAACAAGGATGTGATGAAAGCATTTCCACTTTGAGATAGAAATAACACCACTGAAAAGGAGATCATCCACAAACATGTAGTGTGTGACCTTAACTTGACGGTTCATAGTAATATCAGTGATCAGGCCCCTATCCCTATAGTCAATGATCCTCCTACTGAGCTCTTCCATGACCAGAATGAAAAGAATAGGAGATAGAGCGCACCCTTGGCTCAAACCTATGAAAGCTTTGAAAAAGGAAGTAGGAAATCCATTGATGATAATAGAAAAATTAGCAGAGTTCACGCATGCTATGATCCAGATGACAATTTGATGAGATATTCCAATTTTGAATAGGATTAACTTGAGAAAATCCCAATCTACACAGTCAAAAGCCTTGCTGATATCAATTTTCATGAGACATGATTTATGCCTCCTTACCTTAATAGTATGAAGATGTTCTTGAGCGGTAGCCAACACATCTTGGATCTACCTCCCTTCAATAAACCTGAATTTATTTGGAGAGATGTGAGTTGTCAAATATAGTTTAAGCTTGACTGCAAGGAGCTTAGAGATAATATTATAGACATCATTGCAAAGAGAAATAGGTCGAAAATCTTGAAATGTGACAAGATATTTCATCTTGGGGATAAGTGCTATTAATGTAGCTTTAATGTCACCTAATATGTATCCCTTTACCCTGGATTCCTCCACCACATCCAGAAGGTATTTTGTTATGAAACCAGCTCAAGAAAAGATAGAAAAGATAGATCAACGCCTTAGAATTCAGCCTCTTCGAGGGGGCAACCTCCTTTACATTACATAAATGAACAATTCTTGGATGATTCAAATGACAAAACCTCCTTTCTATATATAGGAGTCTAAGGAGTCACAATATAACCCATCCGACCTAACAATAATAATATAAAGCCACAAAAATAGCAATATAGGGATTCTATGGGGCACAGTAATAACAATATGGGGATAATAGGGGCACAACAATATTAATAAGGGATGCAACTACAATAGTAATGGGGTAATCACTAGTGTTATAGGGACCCAACATGCCCCTCTCCTTCAAAAAAGTGTTGTCCTCAACGCTTGAGTAGTTCTGGATGTTTCTGTATAAAATTCTTATCCTCCCATGTGGAATCTTCAGCGGATAAGTTCTTCCACTTGATAAGATACTCTGAAATTGATCGATTTCGTAGCTGTCGAGTTCTTGTTTTTGTGACTGCTTCCGGTTCCTATATAATTTTTCCTTCCTTGTCAAGTTCTGGAAATATTGTTTGAACTAGGAGCTTGTCGCCTATAACCTTCTTTAAACATGAAACAAGGAAAACTGGGTGCAATCAAGAAGCTGCAGGAAGCTCCAATTTTTATGCCATAGTACCAATCTTTTGCAACACCTTGTACGAACCATAATACTTTGGTGATAATTTATTATCCTTCTTAGCTTGCTTGAGGGACATTTGCTTATATGGTTGTAGCCGTAGGAATACCCAATCACCTACATCAAAACTTCTTTCACTGCGATGTTGATCTGCCTGTTGTTTCATTCTATTCTGTGCCAACACGAGGTTATCCTTTAAGAGTTGGAGGACTTGTTGTTGATGTTCGATATGATGTTCCACTGCTTGAACCTTAGAATTTTCTCTTAAATATGATGTGATGGATGGTGGTTGATATCCATAAAGTGCCATAAATGGGGTCATTTTTGTTGTTGTATGGAAGGAAGTGTTATACGACCATTCAGCCAAAGGCAACCATTTGACACATTGTGTCTGTTTATCAGATACGAAGCAATGAAGATATCCTTCCAAACATTTGTTTACTATCTCAGTTTGCCCATCAGATTGAGGATGATAAGATGAGCTATAAGCTAACTGAGCACCAAGACAGGAAAATAATTCTGTCCAAAAATTTCCAGTGACAATGGGATCTCTGTCACTTAAAATAATCTTTGGGTTTCCATGTAGCTTTTGAATTGTTTCCATAAATGCAATATAAACTGTACTGGCTTTAAATGGATGTGATAATGCACAAAAGTGTGCATACTTGGTAAGTTTGTCAACTACCACCATGATGACACTCTTTCCCTCAGACTTGGGTAAACCTGTGATAAAATCCATTGAAACCTCCTCCCAACATTGGCTTGGAATGGATAAAGGTTGTAATAGACCCGGTGTCTTAATTGTTTCAACTTTATTTTGTTGGCAAACCAAACATTCCGCCACAAATTTTTGAATATCCGATTTAAGGCCATCCCAAAAGAATTCCTTCTTAACCCTGTGGTAAGTTTTTAAAAATCCTGAGTGCCCTCCTAAGGGAGAAGTGTGCAATTCCATAAGAATCTTTTGTTTTAGTTGGGAATTCTTACAGAGGTATAAGCGATATTTGTACCATAAAGAATCATTTTTCCAGCTAAATGTATCAGACGTACTGGAATCTTGTTGTAACTTTCGAATAAGTGCCCACACTTCTTCGTCATTCTTCCATTCCTCCCTTGCTTTGTTTATCCAATCTGGTTGGATAATAGAAATGGCACACAACAATGCTTCCACATCCTCATCCTTTCTTGAGAGTGCATTTGCCACCACATTTTGCTTCCCTTTTTTGTAGATGATTTCAAAGTCATAACCCAACATCTTTGTGACCCACTTTTGTTGCTCTTCAGAGGATAATCTTTGTTCTAAAAAGTATTTAAGGCTATCATGATCTGTTTTTACCTTGAAGTGTCTTCCCATTAGGTAGGGTCGCCATTTCTTAAGTGCATGGAGTATTGCCAACATTTCCTTCTCATAAATAGCTTTGTGTAAAAACTTTCCCTTGATTGGACGACTTTCAAAAGCAATGGGTCTTTCATCTTGCATTAAAACAACACCAATTCCATTTCCTGAAGCATCACATTCCACAATAAAGGTTTTAGTGAAGTCCGATGTAGCTAAGACCGGTGCTTGGCACATTGCCTCTTTAAGATGTTCAAAGGCCTTTGTTGCTTCTGGAGTCCATGAAAATGCATCTTTCTTCAATAATGTTGTTAGAGGTGCTACTATTCTCCCATAATTCTTAACAAACTTGCGATAATACCCTGTCAACCTGAGAAATCCTCGCAGATGCTTTATGGATGTGGGGATTTTCCATTCCTTAATGGCTTTAATTTTGCTAGGGTCTACCTTAACTCCTTCATGAGATACAATATGACCGAGATATTCCACCTCTTGTACTCCAAAGAAACATTTGGATCTTTTTGCATATAATTGTTTCTCCTCCAATAGTTGTAGCACCCTGTCAACATGTTCAATATGATCCTTCCAAGACTTGCTGTAGATTAGTATATCATCAAAAAATACTAACACAAATTCTATAAGGAATGGTTTGAAAATGGAATTCATCAAACCTTGAAATGTTAAAGGTGCATTGGTAAGGCCAAAAGGCATGACCAAAAATTCATAATGACCCTCATGAGTTCTAAATGCTTTTTTCGGAATGTCTTCAGTCTTCATTCTGATTTGATGATATCTTGAACGAAGATCCAACTTGGTGAAGTAAATTGATCCATGCAATTCATCTAGTAATTCATCAATGACAGGAATGGGAAACTTATCTTTAATAGTGAGCTTGTTGAGCTCCCTATAATCCGGACACATGCGCCATGATCCATCCTTCTTGTGCACCAATACTACTGGAGCAGAGAAAGAACTTTGACTAGGTTGAATTATACCTGCCTCTAGCATTTCTGCAACCATACGTTCAATTTCACTCTTTTGGGCATAGGGATATCTGTACGGCCTGATGTTTGGAGGAACACTTCCTGGAATCAGATGAATAGCATGATCATGATCACGAATAGGTGGGAGACCTTTGGGAGTCTCAAATACCTTGGAATGATTGTCCAAGGCTTTTTGGAGATCTGGAGAAATAGATGATTGTAATGTGGAAACATCTAGCGAACATAATTGTGCAATTACACCCCTTTGTTCCTTTTTTAGAAGCTTTGTCATACCATTAGAGCTAATTATCTTTCCCGGTTTCCCTGCAATACCCCTTAATTAAACTTCCTTTCCTTCCACGGAAAATTTCATGAAAAGTTCTTGAAAATTAAAAGCTATTGTACCCAAGGATTGTAGCCATTGGACTCCTAGTACAACATCAGCACCTCCCATTGGAATGGAAAGCATTGGGCTAGTCAATACATATTCTCCCATCGATAGCTTGATATTATGAAACTTTCCAGAGCAATTTATTGTTCCTCCATTTGCAGCTATCACTTGACACTCTGGTGCTGGATATAAGAAGCAATTCAATTCTTTTGCTACCTTACAATGAATAAAATTGTGGGTACTTCCTGAATCAATCAACACTATTACCTTTTTCTTCTTGATTTTTCCTTCTATCTTGATGGTTTGAGGAGTGGTAATTCCCGCCAATGCATTACAAGATATGGTCGGATTAATTTCTTCTTTATCTAGGCTTTGTTCCTGGAGTATATCCTCTTCTTTTGACCTTTCTTGCTCCTTTTCTTCTTCCTCTTCACAATCTATGTAGAATAATTTCTTCTCAGCACACTTATGACCTTTAGTGTATTTGCTATCACAACTGTAACAAAGCCCTTTTGCTCTTTTTTCTTCCAATTGTTGTGGTGTCAACCTTATAGGTTGTGGAAGACTAGGGTCAACCACACTTCCATCTTTATAGTTGTGAGTGGTATGCTTCCTGGTTGCCATAATTTTTCTTTCCATTTTTCTTGCTAACCTGAATGCCTTCTCTAATGAATCAGGTTCCCAAAGGCGAACATCATGTTGGATATTATCCTTTAAAGTCCCTATGAACACATCAATCCTATGCTCCTCTGGAATATTTTTTACCCTTATGTTCAATTTTTGGAACTCCTCAATGTGCTCCATTATTGAACCCTTTTGTTTGAGACTTATCAATTGGCTAAAAAAAGTGTTGCTTTTTGTATCCTCATAATGTGCTATCAAATCTTCTGTAAAAATTGCCCAAGTGATAATTTGTTTATGAGAGCAAAGCCATTGATACCATACAAACTGATTTGGTTCCAAATATAAAGTTGCAATACGTACCTTTTGTGTGTTTTGCACATTATTGAGATCGAAAAATTGCTCCATTTGTAATATCCATGTTGCGAGATCCTTGCCATCAAACTTCCTCATATCAATTTTTGGAATATGGTGGGTCTTCGATCCCACATTAGAGTTTAAGAAATCATGATTAACATTTCTTTTGTTCGCATCATGAGTTTCCTTTACTACCTTTTCACCATTAGTAATTATTTCTTGTAGAAATTTTGTCAAATCTGTCTTCAAATCTGCCATGCCTGTCTTCAAATTTGTGTTCAAATCTATCTTCAAGTTGTCCATCTTAGCTTCCATGCCATTCATCTTAGCTTCCACGCCATTTATCTTAGCTTCTGTTAGCTTTTGTGAGAGTGACATTTGTTGCACTTGTTATTGTAATTTTGATATATCATGTAGCATTTCTTCCTCTTCTTCATGATTCATGCTAGAGCTTTCAGGTTGCTTACTAGGTGTTTGCATTTCCTTTCCTCGAGGCATCAGTTACCAATAATAATGCTCTACTATGCCCTTTGAATTCCTTCAAAATAAATTTCCAAACCAAGCTTAAGCAAAAATTTAAAAAATCTACACACCTTTTTTCACTTTGTAAGAGCTCGATATTGCCTTTGATGTATCTCTATACTTTCTGATCATCCAATTCTGAAATTGTGACCTAAAGTAGCCCTCTGTGTCCTCTTTCCAATGCCACCATTCTGACCCAAATTGGATTCTCCAAGGAAGAGTTATGCGAAATCTCCCACAATGACTTGATTATAGACTAGTTAAGTAGAGCGAACTTGTACGATGTGCCACGAGTCACTATTTCGACCTTTGGCTCTGAAAAATATCTACAAGAAACTACAGTCCGTCCTCTTTCTATAACTTCTTACGAAATTTCAATCCGATGCTCAGAGAGAAAGTTATGACGATTTTCCCCAGGTCACCTGTTTGGAATGTAATTGAGGAGTTTGAAAAAAGACCAACTTCCTCAGATCATATCTCCGCAAATATAGCACAAAAATATTTGAAATTCGGATCCAAGGTTCAGTGCGATGTATTCTCAAATGGGTTTTTTTTTAGCTTCTGAAACATCGCAGAAAAAATGTTATAGCGAAAATGCCACGATGACCTATTTGGAGCAGCAAAACCTTATAATCCAAAGCTCTGATACCAAATGTTATGAAACCAGCTCAAGAAAAGATAGAAAAGATAGATCAACGCCTTGGAATTCAGCCTCTTCGAGGGGGAAACCTCCTTTACATTACATAAATGAACAATTGTTGGATGATTCAAATGAGAAAACATCCTTTCTATATATAGGAGTCTAAGGAGTCACAATATCACCCAGCCGACCTAACAATAATAATATAAAGCCACAAAAATAACAATAGAAGGATTCTATGGGGCACAGTAATAATGATATGGGGATAATAGGGGCACAACAATATTAATAAGGGATGCAACTACAATAGTAATGGGGTAATCACTAGTATTATAGGGACCCAACATATTTAGACATAATATCAAAGAAAAGCAGGTGTAGTTCGACCCCCCACCCATTTGGTCTAGGACTCTTGTCCTTGGTGCATGCTTGTAATACATAGTGTATTTCTTCGATTGTAGCAGGCTGACCCAAAATTGTGTTCTCTTCATCCTGTACCATCGTCAACATGAGATTGATAAAATCCATTTGCTCCTGATAAGAGTGGACTCTATCTAAGAAGCGACTTTTAAAATGAAGACAATCAGCCTATTCGATATTAGATTTAGATGTACAGGTGGAGTCCCCTTCATCCATAATGCTCCAAATACTATTGTCTTGCCTCTGCGTTGATGCAAATCTATGAAAGAACTTTGTGTTCTTGTTGTCGGTTGCAACCTAAGTTGCCTGACTTTTTAATCTCCAAGACTATTCAACTAATTTGTAGAAGGCTTACTTATTAGCTTTCAGCTCCATAATCCATTATTGATTAACTGTAGTGTGGAAGAGTGGGTGATCCGGATCAGAAAGTTCCATAAGGGAACTCTTAATGGAAAGCAGAACTTGTGTCTCATTAGATTTCAAAATATTAACCCACTTACGGACCTCCTTTTTCAAACATTTTAATTTGAAGCAGAAATTAACCATGGTGCTTCGTTGTGTTTGACACTCCCGTCAGACCTTGTATACAATGTCAGAGAGATCTCCATGCTCTAACCATGTATGATTATATTTGAAAGGAAGGGCATTATTCCCATACTCCCTAGCCCAGGGAAGAGTAATCAAGATATAATATGATTCGAATGAGGGAATCACTGAAGATGTAAGGCCATGTAGTCCCACTGCCAAATGGTCCTTAATCGAAAAATGGTCTAACTACTTGGATATTCCATTAGTCCCTGTCCTTCCATTATTCCAGGTGGGTACAATATTGATTGGAGTGATATCATAGAGGAACAATGAGTAGAAGAGTGCCTTAAAATATTCCTCCAAATTATCAGCCTTCACCTTGTGTCCCCAAATTCCCTTAACATCAACTGTCAAGTTGAGTTCATCAACCACTATAAGAGAGGACAGATCCAACAATCTAGAGTTCAAAACTAGTTCCCAGAAACCTCTCCTGCCTAAGTAAGTCACATACATGTTGATAATATGAAGACAGGTAGAGGAGCCCCGTGAATGCCTAGAAATTAGGATACCTACATGTTGGCGGGACTCGACCTGCCAACATTCAGGGGATCTCCCTGGTATGAAGTCCCAACTAGACCTCACACCATTTGGTGTAGGAGTCCCATCCAGTATGATGGCCCGGTTTCCATTATCTTAACGATAACTCTTTCTTGTTAGCACTTGAGATTGGTTTTCTTTGTCTTCGAACAATGAGGTTCGTGTGCTTGGTGAGTGCTTAGTGTTGCTTGTGTCAAAGTTCTTTCACTCCAGAGGGAGAGGGTGGAAGTGAGTCTTAGGTTGAAATCGAATAGTCCCAAATCTACTAGAGACACACAACACAACATGACATGCTCAAGTTCTGACGGAGTAGTCCACACAGATGCGACAGCCACAAACACAAAGTGAACAGATTGCATGCAGAACGCTCAGCGGAATAGTCCACATGAATGTGATGGGAGTTATAATAAGTTTACACGAATGAATCTGTCAAGTGTCCGGCGAGATAGCCCACATAGCTGAGACAACGTTAGTAACAGATACAACACATTCCCAACAACGCATATACTAAAACAACTGAAATAGTTCAACTATCTTAATACAAGTTAAAGCAACATGCATTGCAAGCGTCCAAAGAATAGTCTTACAAATGAATACAATACATGTGAAAATGTGTTGGCCTGTCAATAGGCTTCTGAATTAAGTGAAAGTTCCAAGACACATTCATACACCATAACATCACTAACCCCCATAGCAAGGCATTGGAGCCACTAATCACTCCTAAAAGAAATGATTACAGAATCTCAAGGCTATGTGGGAGGAGCCAAGGTGAAAAAGTCCTCTGCATGTACAAATGAGGGGTATTTATAGGCAAGGGTAAAACTGGCCCTTGTAACTGTTCGATTTCCCTCATGGCTATTTGACTTACATGACTCTTCAGATTTACATGTGAGTCTCTTGGACTTCCACGTTACATTACATTGATTACAATAGTGTGGCCCATAGTAGTGATGTGGCCGAGATGACTCATGACATGACTTGACAAAATAGAGATGATGTGTTCATGCTGTTGCTGGTGTGCATGTCGAGCTACGGTGCTGTTGAGTGATGGATGTGCTCTTGGTGTATCATAGCTTCACCTCTACATGGCAAGGTGTGTGGAGCCTTCGATGGTCTTGGAGTTCACTTTATGTTGCATGTGCATGTATCTGCTTCGCTTGTACTTGGCATGCTCCATGTGATCATCCATTTGCGAACAAGTCTCCTTGTGCTTCTTGTTCATCTTGTTTGTCGTTGCACCAAGTCTCTTCCTTCTACCTGTGTATGCAATCACTCATGATGAGATAACATCAAATCCATAAATATCCTAATCTACCATGATGCATTGTCGTTCACTTTCAGATGCAGGTGACCAGAAGAGAGGAAAAGTCTCTGAAACTGTGTGAGGCACATTTCAAGTCGGGATGTGAGCTCCGGGAACTGTCCATGAAAATTGCGCAAAGGTCACTGGGAGGCTAAAATGGGAAATCCAGATTGGTAGTGACTGTCTGCAAGATCTAGCTCGGCTCGAGGGAAGATATGTGAAATTTTTTCAGGGACACAGTAAAGGCAGTAGGGGAAGACTGGCAGTGAAAACTAAGTAGTTTCTCTGGGGAGCTGGTAGCGGCTGCAAGAGGTTGCTGGAAAAAACTATGCAATTTCTTGAGG
This sequence comes from Pinus tabuliformis, assembly GCA_031772625.1. Taxonomy (NCBI): domain Eukaryota; kingdom Viridiplantae; phylum Streptophyta; class Pinopsida; order Pinales; family Pinaceae; genus Pinus; species Pinus tabuliformis. Next base: position 1,240,992,405 of record CM062809.1, read on the forward strand.
GAGCTAGCAACGAGCTGCAGGAGGCTACTGGAAAAAACTGTGCAGAGCTGGGAGGTTGGCTTGCTATACATCCTTGCACAGTTTCTAGGCTGAACAGGATGCTGGGCAGCTGGGAGACTGGGAGACTTCTCATGAAAATTGCACAGTTTTTAGGAGGAGCAACAGGTTGGCTAATAGGGTGACTGGCTTAGAAAAATGCACAATTTTTGAGGGCAGTGCAGTGACAGGAAGCGGGTGTTTGTCCGGCATGTCTGCGCAGTTTCTTCAGTCAGTGGAAGCGAGCATGCTTAACAGCTTTTGCGCAATTTTTTGGAGTGAAATCTGGGGTCACTGACCAGTCAAACTCTCTGGTTGACCAGTTGGAGGTTTGGTTGATTTTCTTGCGAGCAACACAGATTGAGATGGCTTGCTGAGAAAATTTTGTGCTCTTCTCGGTGATATTAGGTTGGGTTGATTCTAGGATTGCGCAGTGCAGACTACCTGGGAGGCAGCCTCAAGCTCTGCACAATTGTGGGCAGCAATACATGATCATTGAGGGTTGAGACTATGGAGTGTAGCTCAGCGGAGGTCCGACTGTTGGAGGGTGCTCTAGTCGACATGGTTTCGACAAAATGACTAAGTGTGTGAACGAGTGACTTCATACATGTATGACCTTGGGAACAAACACTCAACATTACTTGACGACAAGACACCTTGAACCACCAAGACAGAATGAACTCAGTGTGACTGACTGAAATGTGTGAGTGGCAAGCACAACACTTGTGATAGACACTCTAATGACTGCAATGGCACTTGCATGACAATACTTACAACATTGTGTGTGAGTGCGATAGACGTTTACATAACGAGCAACTCAAACACAACCTTCAACATTTCCAGAAAGAGGTCACAAGCATGACATAACAATCAACATGCCGAAGGCGACAGTTGGTTGAACAAGTGAAAAGGAAGAAAGACATGTAGAAGAAAAAGATAAAATAACTTTTCATGTTTGCGCACCTGCACGTTACTGAGGACAGGATGATATGACAATGACAAGCAGTCCTGCAAACTCAACTAAGAGGTGTACTTTGAAAGGTGGTCTTTACTTACCATACTTACCCTCAAGATGATCATGCATCTGATGGGGGTTTCATGCAGTCCTAATCTTTTCCATTACTTGATTCCTTGGTCCTTCTCCTCGACTCCTTGGAAGCAATTTTAGCATGTCACATTTTCCTGTAGTTACTGAGAGGTAGATCTGCACAATTTTAGTGGATAGTGACTGTTGTTGGGATGAGGCCCTGGGAGGCCCGTCTGCGCAGTTTTTGCATGTAAGACAAACAGGGCAGCTTGGACAACATTGCGCATTTTTGAGGCACATGACACTATTGCGGGATGGGGGTCCTAGGAGGACACCTTTGTGCAATTTTTGAGTGCAGTGTAGCTGGATTGCTCTACACATTTTTGGAGAGCAGTGTTGGTTGCCTGACTGCTCTACACATTTTTGGAGAGAAGTGTTGGCTGGGGTCTCTATGGGCTGCGGGTTTTAGTAGGAAAGGGAGGTTGGTGTCTCTGAGCGCTGCAGGGTTTCAGCAAGCAAGGGAGGAAGCTTGATGGTTGCAGAAGAAAAGCAGACAGTTCAGGGAAGCTAGATGAGACTAGGTTGCTCGGGAAAATGGCTAAGTGTGAGATCAACGAAACATATCTAAACATTGATAAGACTTGATTGTGATCGCATAGGGACACTTAGTGACATAACGTAGACCATCCAGAATGCATAAGACATAATTTTTTTGATGCAGAAACCTTCGTGACAAGAGTGTGTGAAATGAGTGGGAAACATGTGTATGTCATGACAACCACTCATGCGCACATTCTTACCCTTGAATCAAAACAACATTCCCTTTGCATGACAAACAACAACCCCTATGTCCGAAAATGACACATGTTGCATGAATATGAGAATGTGGAAAAATCTTAGGTTCAATGAGGGGAGCTTGAAATCATCATCTTATCAATAAGTGACCAAGGATGATCGACCGTAGGATTGAGGGTAGGCTCCAAAAGTTGCATGCGAGCCAAAATTTTGGAGGGTGGTTGTAGCCGCTACAACACTTGGTGACACACTAGTAGAACTCCAGCTCTTTAAATGGACCTTGTTTTGCGAAAATCAAGTATAACCATTCCAGAAGTATTGCTCGATTCTTCGATCGTCATAGCTTTTGCACTAGCCCTTGTGAAAGATGTAGTCCCTACCATTCTCTTGATCGGTCAACACACATTCCAAGCCAATTCAACTTAGTTATTTCGATTAGGGATGAGGGGTATATTGGTGCACAAGTAGTATAACTATCAGAGTTTAAGTTTCATCTCTGTTGTTGCTCCGCTCCCGGCAATCTTGAACAGTACCCTGATGGAGTCATGCAGGAACACAAGCATTGCTCCACTCCCAACGAGCTTGGTTAGTACCCCAGCAGAGTCACTTGCATCAACTCTGTACGTAGGAATCCTTTCTTTTCTTTCTCCTTATTCATTTTCATTTTTTTTTCAAGGACTATGCATGGGAACTTATTTATTACAGAGGTGGAAGAGGGATCTTGACTTATTGAGATAAGAAGAGGTTTTTTCTTCAAAGAAGTATGTTATATATACCTCTAACATACTTGTTAAGGTTTTCCCCCTCACCTTACTCTACTTGAATGAGCTGACAAGGGTTAACCCAAAAGAACCGACTAGAGTAGGTGGTACTAGTTAACAGTGCAAGCTTTGTGTTTTCACCAAGACTCACTCTAAACAGAACATATTTTCCATCAAGGCATCTTCGAATGAAGACAACAATTTATTCATAAAGAGAGAGGACAACAAATAACTAGATGTTGATAGTTGTACAAGTCCTCTTAGATTTGACCATCTTATCTCGAGAGCCAAACAAAGTTTCACAGGAGGCTAACCTTTGGGTACAAGTAAGAAAAGAAAGAAAAAAGCACAAAGCAAAAGTAAAGCGAAAGCAAAGCAAGTAAGAAAAGTAAGCAAGCAAGCAAACCAAACCTAGTAAGCAAGCAAACGAACATGCAAACCAAAAAGAAAATAAAAGTAAAGAAGAAAACACTACTCCTACTCCTATGCTAAATAGTGCAAGGACCTACTCATGTGAAGTGATATTTCCAATGTAGCCACCGATGCATTGGCTGGCCCACGTTGGTGAAGGAATGTTCTTGAAAATGCCATAATGGAATTCCATAGGTGTTGGGTCCCTATACTAATAGTGTAACCCCTTATTGTTATTAGTACAACCCCCTTATTATATTGTTGTGCCCATGTAGTCCCCATATTGTTATTATTGTGCCCCATAGAACCCCACTTATTGTGCCCTTACATTATTATTGTTATGCTGGCTCTGATTATATTATGACCCCTTAGACTCCTATATATAGAAAGGAGGTCTTGTCATTTGTATCATCCAAGAGTTGTTCATTTGTGTAATGTAAAGGAGGTTGCCCCCTCAAAGAGGCTGAATTCTAAGGCATTCATCTATCTTTTCTATCTTTTTGTGAGCTGGTTTCATAACATTTGGTATCAGAGCTTTCAAAAACCCTAACTCCCTCAAATAATATCTCCAAAATATAGTGCAAAAAGATTTGAAATTCAAACCAAGGTTCAGACTGATTTCTTCTCAAATGGGGTTTTTTTTTTTAGCTTTTGAAACTTTGTAGCGAAAACGTTATAGTGAAAATGCCACAATGATCTGTTTGGAGCAGCGAAACCCTAGAATCCAAAGATCTGATACCAAATGTTAGAGAAACACCACAACAATTAGAAGAAAAAGGTTCAAGAAGTGAAAGATCACATCGAGAAAGAAGAAATGGATCTGACCATATCTTGTAATGCATTGGACGAAATTACCACTCCTCAAACTATCAATATAGAAGGACATATCAAGAAGAAAAATGTTCAAGAATTGAAAGATCACATCGAGTCTCAAGAAATCAATCAGACCATATCTTGTAATGCATTGGAAGAAATTACCACTCCTCAAACTATCAAGATAGAAGGACATATCAAGAAGAAAAATGTAAGAGTGTTGATTGATTCAGGCAATACCCATAATTTTATTGATTGTAAGACAACCAAGGAATTGAATTGCTTCCTATATCCGGCACCAGAGTGTCAAGTGATGGTTGCAAGTGGAGGAACCATAAATTTATCTAGAAAGTTCCATAATAGTAAGCTATCCATGGGAGAATATGTATTGAATAGCCCAATTATTTCCATTCCAATGGGTGTTGCTGATGTTTTACTAGGAATCCAATGGTTACAATCTTTGGGTACGATAGCTTTTAATTTTCAAGAACTTTTCTTGAAATTTTTTTGGGAAGGAAAGGAAGTTGAATTGAGGGGTATCGAAGGAAAACCTGAAAAGATAATCAACTCTAATAGCATGAAAAAGCTTCTAAATAAAGAACAATGGGGTGCAATTTCACAATTAGGTTCACTAGAGGATCTCACATTGAAATCACGTATTTCTCCAGATCTCCAAAATGTTTTGGACAATCATTCCAAGGTATTTGAGACTCCCAAAGGCTTTCCATCTATTCGTGATCATGATCATGCTATTCATTTGATTCCACGAAGTGTTCCTCCAAACATCAGGCCTTACATATATCCATATGCCCAAAGGAGTGGGAACTCATTCAAAAGTTGCAGAAGATCCCAGTTCAAATAGTATTGCGAGAACTTGACAAGGAAGGAAAAATCATATTGGAACCTGAAGCAGTCACAGAACTGAGAAATCGAAAGCTACGAAATAGATCAATTTCAGAGTATCTCATCAAGTGGAAGAACTTACCCGCTGAAGATTCCACATGGGAGGACAAGAATTTATATAGAAGCATCAAGAACTACTCAAGCGTTGAGGACAACACTTTTTGAAGGAGAGGGGCATGTTAGGTCCCTATACTACTAGTGTAACCCCTTATTGTTATTAGTACAACCCCCTTATTATATTGTTGTGCCCAGGTAGTCCCCATATTGTTATTATTGTGACCCATAAAAGCCCACTATTGTTATTATTGTGCCCTTACATTATTATTGTTATGTCGGCTCTGATTATATTATGACCCCTTAGACTCCTATATATAGAAAGGAGGTCTTGTCATTTGTATCATCCAAGAATTGTTCATTTGTGTAATGTAAAGGAGGTTGCCCCCTTGAAGAGGCTGAATTCTAAGGCGTTCATTTATCTTTTCTATCTTTTTGTGAGCTGGTTTCATAACACCAACAAACATGAAAGATATAACGATGAGGACCAACACACTCCAAGTTTAAACGTGTCCACAGAAAAGAAGAGTGAAAGCATAAGACAAACACATTGTGGACTTACGATGATGTTGTGACACACTGCATATAGATGATAAGTATATGCACTCTCTTGACTGTGACAGATAATCAAACATGAGAAAAAGAGACAACTTACGCCTTGCAAGTGTGCTTGTCATGAAAGATTCCTCCAAATATTAAGCGATGGGATCATGCGATTTGAGTGGAGGAAAGAAATTTGGGTGTTTGGTTGATCTTCAGTGTGAAGTAGAGATTGATGAGGAGCCTTGGGTGTTTCGAAATTTTTTTGATTGGAAGTGAAAGTATCCTCAGGACAGCGAGGGCCTGACATAACCATCAGCCCAGGCTGAAGTGCCACGATAGCCTGCAGGGTTTTCACTTGGTCAATAGATAGATCATCAGAGACCAGTGGCTTAGAAATACTGACAGTGAGTGAATCAACATCGTGATCAAATGAAGATTTACAAAGATCACGAAAACCGGGATTAGAAAATTTGGGATGTTTGTTGACATCCTCATGATTTGATGAATTGTGCAAAGGGGTAGACAAGAAACAAGGATGTTCACCCTCTGTGTTTTCAAAAATGGCAAATGACATATGGGACATATTTTCAGTGGAAGATGTGTCCTCTCTGCAATGTAATGATAGACTGACATATGGTGTGTCCTGTGAACGATCAGAAATAGAAACATCCGAAAATGAGTTTTCACAGGGAGAATCAAAAGTGGCTGAATCACAAGGGATGTTAGGATAGAGTGGATGAGGCATATATGGAAGGGATTCATCCTTCATTACGGGTTCTTCTTCCGAATCCCACACACACTCATCATGAATGATAGCGTAGGTTGGCTTCACAACACCAACTCCATCGAAAACTTGATCCTCATTCACAACACGTGTGGAGTTTGGAATGAAAGAACACAAGACAGTACAATCCGGAGGATCAGCAGAACACAGGGACAGAGATTGAGGTAACAAGTCCACATGACAACCAGTAGGCTTGCAAGCCAAATCTACGCAGATATCAAGAGCAGGTGGGGTAGGAGGATGTGACAATTCAACAGATGCATGCAGACATCTACCACCTCGCACTGCAGAGCTAGAGTTGTTTGATGAGAAGAGGGCAGGCATCCACTTGTAACAACAATCTCGTTCATCTCAAATTTGGTAGATCTAACACCAAGGTATGTTGGGAGGGGTTTAGATGATTCCAATAATTGCGGATTTTCAGAGATGTAAAGAAGATAGTTAAATCTTCAATCGAGGAATTCCCAATCAATCTCATCTTCACGAAATTGGTATGAAAGAATACAAAAGCATGTGTGAAATTTATCAACAGATTCATCAGGTGCTTTCCGTAATTCTATAATTTATTTATTGAGTGCTTTATGGTCAAAATGATTGGAATCACAGGGTATCTCTGCGAACATATCGCAATGGGTTCCAATGAAGCATGTATGTGAACATCACGTAGGTCATGTAATCTTCATGGATTCCATGCCTTTAATAGGAGCATACGATGCCAACTACATGTCTAAGCACGGATGCTCCACCTTCACCATCATATGTATTACGTGACAAGTCATTCCAAAAATCCTCCAGGATTTCAAAGTCATTTCCATAGGACATACATTCTAGAGGACTAAGTGTAACATAAGACATGATAGATGTGGGAAGATACAAAACAAACTTTGAGGATTCAGCTTGTCATCTAGACCTCTTTCTAATGCCAGAAATGTTCACGGTGCTAGATCCGTCAACATTCAGGGGATATCCCCGGTATGAAGTCCCAAATAAACCTCACACCATTTGGTGTAGGAGTCCCATCCAGTATGATGGAGCAGTTGCCATTATCTTAATAATTTGCCTTAGCTCTTGCTTGTTAGCATCTGAGAGTGGTTTGCTTTTTCTTCGAACAGAGGGGTTTGTGTGCCTGGCGAGTGCTTAGTGTCGCTTGTGTTAATGTTCTTTCACTGCAGAGGGAGAGGCTGGAAGTGAGTCTCAGGTTGAAAGGAATAGTCCCAACTCTACTAGAGACATACAAAACAACGAGACATGCACAACTTCCAATGGAGTAGTCCACACGGATGCGATAGTCACAAAAACAAAGTGAACAAATTGCACGCATAACACTCAACAGAATAGTCCACACGAGTGTGATGGGCGTTATAACAAGTTTACACGAATGAATCTATCGAGTGTCCAATGGGATATCCCACACGACCGAGAGAGAATTAGCAACTGATACAACACATTCCCAACAACATATGTACTAAAACAACTGAAATATTTCAATTATCTTAATACAAGTTAAAGAGACATGCATTACAAGTGTCCAAAGAATAGTCTTACAAACGAATACAATACATGTGTGAAAATGTGCTGGCCTGTTAACAGGCTTCTAAATTAAGTGAAAGTTCCAAGACACATCCATACACCATTACATCACTAACCCTGATAGCGGGGCGTTGGAGCCATTGCTCGCTCCTCAAAGAAAAGATTATAAACTCTCAAGGCTATGTGGGAGGAGACAAGGTGAAAAAGTCCTTAGCATATACAAATGAGGGGTATTTATATCCAAGGGTAAAACTGGCCCTGATGACTGTTCGACTTCCCTCATGACTATTTGACTTACATGACTCTTCAAATTTACATGACTCTTCAGATTTACATGTGGGTCTCTTGGACTTGCATGTTACATTACATTGATTACAACAGTGTCGCCCATAGTAGTGATGTAGCCGAGATGACTCATGACATGACTCGACACAACAGAGCTGGTATGTTCATGTTGTTTGTGGTGTGCATGTCAAGCTGCAATGTTGTTGAGTGATGGATGTGTTCTTGGTGTATCATTGCTTCACCTCTGTATGGCAAGGTATACAGAATCTTTGATGGTTTTGGAGCTCACTTGATGTTGCATGTGTATTTATCTCCTTCGATTGTACTTGGCATGCTCCATGTGTTCTTCTGTTCGTGAACAAGTCTCCTTGCATGCGCTCCTTGTTCATCTCATTCATTGGCGTACCATGTTTCATACATGTACCTATGTCTTCAACTACTCATAACGAGACGACATCAAATCCAGAAATCGCCTAGTTTACCATGATGCTTTGTCATTCGCTTTCGGATGCAGGTGACTGGGAGAGAGGATAAGGCTCTGAAACTACGCAAGGCACATTTCAAGCCAGGATGCGGGCTCCAGACATTGTCCATGAAAATTTTGCAGAGGTCACTCGGAGGATGGGACAGAAAATCCGGATCGACAGTGACTGCCTGCGGGATTTGTCTCGGCTGGAGGGAAGATCTGCACAATATTTTTAGGGAGACAATGCAGGAAGCAGGGGGAGACTGGCAGTGAAAACTGCGCAATTTCTTCGGGGAGCTGGCAGCGGGCTGCAGGAGTCTGCTGGCAAAAAATGCGCAATTTCTCCCAAGAGCTGGCAGCAGGTTGTGATAGGCTGCTGACAAAAATTGCGCAAAGTTGGGAGGTTTTCCTACTGGACATCCCTACGCAGTTTCTACGATGAGCGGGATGTTGGGCAGCTGGGAGAATGCTCATGAAAACTGCACAATTTTCAGGAGGAGCAGCAAGTCGACTCGTAGGGTGACTGGTTGAGAAAACTGCACAATTTTTTAGGGCAATGTAGTGACAGGAAGCGGGTGTCTATCCGACATACCTGTGCAGTTTCTTCAGTCAACGGAAGCAGACATGCTTGGCACCTTCTTTGCAATTTTTTGGAGGAGTGAGGTTCGGAGTCACTACTTGGTCAAACTTTCTAGCTGACTAGCCGGAGGCTTGGTTTATTTTCTTGTGGACAACGCAGATTGAGATGGCTTGCTAAGAAACTTCTGCATTGTTCTGGGTGACATTCGGCCAGGTCGATTCTAAGGTTGCGCGGTGCAAACTGCTTGGGAGGTGGCCTCAAGCTTTGCGCAATTCTGGGAAGCAGTACATGATCGTTGAGGGATGAGACTGTGCAGTGCAGCTCAGCGGAGATCCGGTTGTTCGAGGGTTATCCTATCGACAGGGATTCGAAAAAATGACTAAGTGTGTGAAGGAGTGACTTCGTACATGTATGACCTTGCGAACACACACTCAACATGTCTTGACACAATACACCTTGAACCATCAAGATAACATGCACTCAGTGTGACTAACCGACCGGTGTGAACGACAAGCATGACACTTGTGATAGATGCTTGGACGACCATGAAGACGCTTGCACGAAAGTACTTGCAACATTGTGTGTGAGTGTGATATATGTTTATATAGCAAGCATAACTCAAACACAACCTTCAACATCACCAGAACAAGGTCGCAAGCATGACATAACAATCAACATGTCGAAGAGGACAGTTGGTCGAACAAGTGAAAAGGAAGCAACACATGTAGAAGAAACATAAAAAATAACTTTTCATGTTTGCACACTTGCATGTTACTGAGAACAGGATGATATGATAATGATAAGCAATCCTGCAAACTCAACTAAGAGTTGTACTTTAAAAGGTGGTCTTTACTTACCATACTTACCCTCAAGATGATCATGCGTCCGACAAAGATTGCATGCGGTCCTGATATTTTCCATTACTTGGTTCCTTGGTCCTTCTCCTCAACTCCTTGGAAGCAATTTCATCATGTCACCTTTTCCTGTAGTCATTGAGAGGTGGATCTGTGCAATTTCAGTGGACAATGATTGTTGTCGGGATGAGGCTGTGGGAGGCCCGTTTGGGCAGTTTCTGCATGCAAGACAGACAAGGCAGCTTGGACAACATTGTGTCATTTTGAGGCATAGGACACTATTGTGGGATGGGGGTCCTGGGAGGACACCTCTGCACAATTTTTGAGTGCAGTGCAACTGGACTGCTCTTTGTATTTTTGGAGAGCATTGTTGGCTGCCTGACTGCTCTACACATTTTTGGAAAGCAGTGATGTTTGGGGTCTTTGCAGGCTGCGAGGTTTTAGCAGGCAAGATAGGTTGGTGTATTTGCGCACTGCGGGGTGTCAGCAGGAAAGAGAGGTTGGTGTCTTTTCGCACTGCTGGGTTTCAACAGGAAAGGGAGGAAGCTGGATGGTTGCAGAAGAAAAGAACACAATTTTGGGAAGTTAGATGAGGCTAGGTTGCTCGGGAAAATGGCTAAGTGTGATATGAGTGAAACATATGTAAACATTGATAGGACTTGATTGTGATCACACATGGACACTTAGTGACACAACGCAGACCATCTAGAATGCATAAGACATACTTTTCTTGATGCAACAACCTTCGTGACAAGAGTGCATGAAGTGAGTTTGAAACATGTCTATGTGATGACAACCACTCATGCGCACATTCTTTCCCTTGAAGCAAAACAACATTTCCTTGGCATGACAAACAACAACGCCTATGCCCGAAAATGACACATGCTGCATAAAGATGAGAACGTGGAAAACTCTTAGGTTCACAGAGGGGAGCTTGAAATCATCAGCTTACCAATAGGTTTCCAAGGATGATCAATCGCAGGATCGAAGGTAGGCTCTGAAATTTGCATGCAAGCCAAATTTTTGGAGGGTGGTTGTAGCCGCGACAACACTCCAGGAGTCAAATAAGTCGATAGCTTAAGACAGGAAGGCTTCCAAGCCATTGCTAAACTGCCATATAAACCACTAGAACTATGTGCACATACAAGCCAACCATTGCAAATATTGAGGACAATTTCCTAAGATTTATCCTTGCGAATCATTGTTTCCTATAACAAAATCACATGCGAATGGTACCTGTGAATGAGGCATTTCAGGGAGTGAGAATTATCACTGGCCCACAATTCTCTAATGAAGTAGGATAGAATGATCATGGGGAAACTAGAGAGATAGACTCTTTCGCTTTAAGGACCCGGGTGATAGGAGAAGCTGCAACAAAAATATTGCCAAGTAAAGGTACATAGTCTTCAAAAGGTGACGCCAAGATAAGACGAGAGGATAACTTCTTAAATTTGATGGTTTTATTCTTACGGGGGAAGGAGGATTTTCCAGCAGTAGAGTAGGTGTAAGAGGGACCTTTCCCATCACTTTGGTGGAAGAAATATTTCTTAATATACATAGGCTCCACCCCAAATGAGTTTGAGAATGAAAGAGTATCCAATTTCTTGGTCCAGAGAAGAGGGAGATGTAGGAGAAGAAGGAATGAAATGAAGGTCCAAGGGAGGGGGGACCAAGGGTCTGGAAGGTGAAGGGGTAGGGGGAATTTCATGACTAGATAATGGGAAATCCATAGAAGGAAAGATAGTAGAAGGTGTAAAAGGTTCATCAGAAACCCCGCTTGACGAAGCGACTATAGACAAAACACAGAAGGAAAAAAGCACACGGGGCAAGGAGAGAACAAAAGAAGGTAATGGAATACGTGGAGATACCGAGGAAGGTTTGATCGAAAAAGTCCTGTTCTATGCCTCAGTCGATGGAGGGTTGGTGTGCCTCCAGCATGTATGTAGTTCCGTCTGAAATTGTCCGAGACAAGTAGCACGGAGATGACCTGTCGAATGGTAGATCAGAGATTTGTAAGGAATAACCCAATAGTCAATACCAAGGTTGCAGGTGAAAGAGTCCCAAGATTGGTCTAGACTAGAAATAAGTCCACCTCCAAGCTCAACCTCAATAAGTAACCAAGCAATTATTTTATCCATCTTTCCTGATCTCCCCTTGTCCCAATAATAGAAAATTCTGATGGAATTAGTGATGTTGATAATCGTCGAATGGGTCCATAGTTCAAGTGGAAGGCCCAACAACATGGCCCAAATCATCTTGCTTCGGGGGATATCCAAGAGAGGGTTGAAACCAACCTGCCAAGCCTGTAATAGAAGGAAACAGTTTCCTTCAACCCAAGGCAGTCCAATAATAAGTGTCATGTTTGTTGGGCTAAGAAAATGAAAACACACCCAATCGTTTTGCAGCATGTTGATGCGAGGGTGATAGCCAAGTTTCGGAACCCAGAAAGAGGTCATCCACAACTTAATTTGTTCTCCTGAAAGGTGTAAAAATTGCCATCTACCGAGGAGAGAATGCAACTTTAATTGCTCGTGATTTTTTGAGAACATCTTAGGATGGAGTTGCACGAACCGAGGAGAGTATTTCACCTTTAGAGGGAGGGATGGTTTACCACCCTAGTTATTATGGGGGGGATTTTAGAATAACGTCCGACAAAGAGGGCTTTTTAGAGAGACCAGGAGGGTGAAAATAATCAGGGTGTCGAGGAGCATCCCTAAGAAGAAAGGGTCGGGCTTGGGATTCAGCTGCAATGGTAAGGGCGATGAGAGTCTCGGGATCGGTAGATGATGTCTCCTGTATGGTTGACAGATGTAGGGACACTAGATAAGTCATGGAAGATGTGAAGGCTATAGACCAAGGAACGAAAATAATTTGTACCGCTCCAATGGATAGTTTCGAACAAATACTATCAGTAGTAATGTCTCATCGTCAGGTGTCGAAAAATGAAGAGGGAAAGAAGCGGCTGGTAGGTACACCAAAATCCCCGAGACTATGAGAGATAAAGACCATCACACAGAAATTAAAGACCCAGCTAGGATGTCCTAGGAACAACCAATCAAAGATCCCAAGTCGCCATGATCAATAAAGTGTCAAAGTAAAAAAAATTATTGAGTCCCACCAACAGAAAAGAACCAGAGAGAAGTTTGGAAAATCAATGGCTGATCGAACCCTCAAGCTTCCATCAGACATCCACAATCTGTTAGTATTTCATACCAAAGTTGTTGCAGCAGATACTGAGCCAGGTCCATTGCAGTGGAACCTGCAGGAGGTCATATATGGTTATGATAGAAAAAATTCTTGCTTCGCGTTCTTCTTCCTGTGAAACTTGTATCATATGTATAACTAGAAACCGAGAGTTAAAAGTTTACGTGTTGCTCGGTTTTATGTTACAACATCTACTCTCCTGTTACCAGCTTCGAAAACATCCTCCCTAGCTTTGTTCTCCTCGGAAATATATAGTTTTATAACAACTACTTTAATAACCTTCGTCCTGCAAAATCTTTGTGTTAGTGTGTGTTCCCAACAGCCACACTCTATTGAGAGAAAATGTCATTATGCCTTCATCCTCTTTTTACTCCTCTTTTCGATTGGTTACATCAACGCTCCTTCATGGTCCTGCAATACAGAGTTAGTATGATTCCCACGGTCCCTTATCGTTTAGATAAGAGCATGGTTGTCATCCCAGCATCCTACTTCATCCATGGCTCTGCGTCCCACTCTTCCTTAACACTCAAATTTACTTTTCAAAATGTGGTGTTATGCATTGGTACTCACTCATAGTAAAATAGTGCATGGTTACTTAAGAAGAATTTTAATTTCAGTTTGAATAATTAAGCCTTTTTTAGTTTGTTAAATTTATTCATACATGAGAGATTAATAAAATATTATAATTAAAAAAAAAAATCACAATCACGTTGGAAATTATATTATTAACTTATTTTTCAAATAATATTTAATAAATATAATTGATGAATATTAAAAATCAATTTTATCTTATTACATAGTTGGTATTAATTAAAGTTGAAAGCATAAATCTAAGAGTTGTTATGATAAACTTTATAAGGAGGTGGGAATTTACATAATATTTTTTCAAGTGTTGGAAATTAATCACAATTACCGAAATTGAATGAAGCATGCCATACCTGGAAGTACAAGATGTTGACGATGTCAACGTTAACAAATTCGCAAACATTGTGCACCTTAAACTAATTCCTCACTGAACTAATCGTTTCTATTACACCTCTCAAGACATGATTATCTAAATTTATTAAATACAATGAACCCCAAGGCACCAAGGTTATACAATGAACCCCAAGGCATTTTGCACTGAAGAAAGTCAAGTTCTGAATCGATATATGATTAACTTAATGTGGCATATGGTTTCATTGACTATGGTGTATTTGGAACAAAAACAAATGTTCTTATTTAGATCATACAAATATATGCCTACCATATGGAGTTATGAAATGTCAATGGGTACGTACGTGAAGTGTTCAACACATGAAGGATTTACAATATGCTTGATTAATTTAATTTGGGATCCCGGTGACCGTGTAGTCTTGGCATTAATGAAATTGATTAAAGTTGCGATGTGCCCATCTATGCGATTATAAATGTGTCAAATTATTGTATTAGATTAATGTGCCAAAATTTTGCTCTGATAAATTTATTAATGGAATTTAGGGGTTTTATTGGGGAGAAATATCATACCAGGTGGGTTTATATTGGGCAATATTTATTGAGTAAAAAATGGCATAATATATTGGGGGATATATAGAGGGTAAAGGGCTTTTATATTGGCACATATAGAAAATGGAGTTTAAAGCTAATGAAAAAATATAAAGGGGTATAAAAAATGTTAATGAAAAAATGGATACCTACAATATCTAGTGGAAGTAGGGATTTTTTAAATTGGGAAAGTGTATTGGGTTTGTACTGGTAGGGGGTTAAATAATGTGATTTTTAGGGGTATTTTCCAATATGTATTCAAATTAAGGGTATTGTTTAATATTCCATGAACGCACGTGATAGGTCAAAGGTTCATTGAGTGAAGTCCCCGGTGGTAGAATTTGGGTCTTCTTCCTTGGCATAACCCTTTTGCTGACGGGGCTTATATTTAATTGATGGTCATTATTCTACACATTAATATCATGCATGTACTATAGTGGTAAAATGGTTGGGCATGTGACATGCCTTTTTTGTATTAGTTATTTCGACTAGTTCTCATTTATGTGGTTTCTCTGTGGCAATTGCTATAAGCCTGAGCCAGTTTTTCACATGATCATAATGGAAGTGGAAAATGCATCACATGCTTCACTCTCTCACTGCATTTACTCTGCCACCATTTGAGTTGGTTTCCTTTTTTATTCTTTCCATTCTAGCAAAACCCTCTAGCGCTCTAATTTTCTTCTGCAAATCATATAACTTTGCAATTTTGAGGGGTTAATTTCTTGGGATGTTGATAGAAAGGTTCACTACTCTACAGGATTGGCACAACAACAGATAACTAGTTATGAAGGTCCTTTCTCTCCCTAAATTCACCTATAGACCTAGGCTCTATATTACGGCTTTTCTTAATGGAAGCGCTTAGGCAGGTACGATACACTGGGTGTTCTCTACCAAGTTATCCAATCAACATATACCATTAAGATATCCCTTTCCTTAGGTCATTAGGTAGGAGAAGTCTTACTCAGGCAAGGGAAGTACACTCTGGAGATCTTGTAGAGATTCCAGACGCAAAATTTGAGTTATCAACCCCCGGATTGTTACTCTAGGTATGTTTACATAGTGTCATTGTAGATTTCTTGAGAATCATACGTAGTCCTCCCTTTCTTTTCCTATTCCCTTGGATTGTTTACAAAACGTGTTATGCATGTTGTTTTTTCTTTTCATATAGTTGAAACTCTCTGTCAGACCCTATTGTCTCTATGCCTTCAGTGAACATATTTTTGTAAGAATTACAAGTTTGTTTCCTTGTTCATTTGAGGCTTAGAGCCCTTGAGGCCTTCAAGCCTTGGGCTCAGTAGCTAGGTAGTTCACCAGATTTATGACCATAGTGACTATGGTAGTTTTCAATGAATTAATTATCTATTAATTAGTGGGTATTAATCCTTGGTTTCCCATTTGTTAACTCTAGACAGTTCGTATATGTAAATTGTTAATATATTTGTCACATTAATTATTCCAAAGGAGATTACTATTATCATCGTATTTACTTTTTTTTGGCTGAGGTTCACTGACACCTTAGTCATTGGGTGGTGGCTATGTCCATGGAAAAATCTGGGTTGATCGACCTCGAAGGGAATCAAGCCCTGTGGCCAATAACTAGGCCTAACCCTAAGGGCTTCGGAGAGAATGCACCCTATGACCTCCTGATCGGCGAGGCATTGATTTGACCAATTGAGGTAACCCTTGGGGATTATCATCGTGTTTACTACTCATTTTCCCTAATTTACCACATGCAGGAGTTCTGGGACCTTAGGGTTCTGAGAAAAAACCCATGCATAGGCCATACACAGGGATTGCTCACTTTTCATAATGGCAACATATTCCTTTGTCTTTTATTCCTTCATCCGCAAGTCTGAAATAAAATTTGTTGTTTTCTTCAATAGGTCTTGGAATGAGAAATAAAGGTTATGGATTCTGAAAATTTCCCATCACATGATGAATATAGTAATTATTATGCTTAAAACATAATCCTGGCCCTAGACTGTTAGTGGATTTTTTGTGTGCAACAATCGTTTCATAAACAAAATCCAATCTCTTCCCTTCTTATGAATTTGCATAATAGGCTTCTTGACGATAACATATTTACATAGATTCCCATTTATTAACAATTTGTTCATTTGTAGTTTTAGAACCTTTCATTCCATTTCATCCAATTCCTTGTTGGCACTCTTTAACTACTTTTTCAAATGCTTGATTTTGAAATAATTTCTCACCATTAACAAAATTCTCATGGAGGAGAAATGGAGTCACTATCTTAAAAGAACCTTCTTTTCATGGACCATAAGGAATATGAATTTGCATTGTACTTGTTATCACCCCAAGAAACTCTCCTAGGTTGTATCTCGGAGATGCTCTAGAACATTACAAACTCAACAAAATGTTGGAGATGGATGAATAGAAGGAATGATGCATATTCAAGCCAGATAACCAATTCTACTATCCTTAACTCCAGACATGGGTGAACACCTCCAGACTATAAGGCTTTAGACCACCAATTAGTCACAGTTTGAGGATTAGGTGAACATGGAGAATACTGACCACATCAGCAGATGCACAAGACCATGTGATGGCCGTCTGCAACCAGTAAAGAGGTCTGCAAATCTATTTCCTAATGCACAGATGGGATGACAGCTCTCTGGCACTAAGTAAACAGAAACCTGCATAACACATTCAATGATACATACTAGACTTTAACACAAAGGTGGGATGACAGCCCCTCTAATGCTAAAAATCAAGAGCACATGAACAAATGCATAACAGGCACAGCCTAGAACAGAGCATAAATGGAAAAGTGAGTAATTAACAACAAAAAAAGCTTATATTAGCTGAAAATGAAGACCAGATGCTGCAAGTATCACAATAGTTACAGTCTCTAGAAGTTGAACCTTACATCAAAACAACAACCATCAATCCTCATTATGTTGGGTCCCTATAATACTAGTGATTACCCCATTACTATTGTAGTTATATCCCTTATTTATATTGTTGTGCCCCTATTACCCCCATATTGTTATTTCTGTGCCCCATAGAATCCCTCTATTGTTATTTTTGTGGCTTTATATTATTATTGTTAGGTCGGCTGGATTATATTGTGACTCCTTAGACTCCTATATATAGAAAGGAGGTTTTGTCATTTGAATCATCCAAGAATTGTTCATTTATGTAATGTAAAGGAGGTTGCCCCCTCGAAGAGGCTGAATTCTAAGGCGTTGATCTATCTTTTCTATCTTTTCTTGAGCTGGTTTCATAACATTTGGTATCAGAGCTTTGGATTCTAGGGTTTCGCTGCTCCAAACAGGTCATCGTGGCATTTTCGCTATAACTTTTTTTCTGTGATGTTTCAAAAGTCGCAAAAAAACCCATTTGAGAAGAAATCACGCTGAACCTTGGGTCCAAATTTCAGAGCTTTTCGCACGATATTTTCGGAGATATGATCTGAGGAAGTTGGTCTTTTTGCAGACTCCTGAATTACATTCAAAACAGGTGACCTGGGGAAAATCGTCATAACTTTCTCTCTGAGGATCGGATTGAAATTTCGTAAGAAGGTACAGAAAGAGGATGGATTGTAGTTTCTTGTATGCATTTTGTAGATCTATAGGTCGAAACAATGACTCGTGGCACGTTGTACAAGTTTTCTCTACTGAACTAGTCTATAAGCAAGTCACTGTGGGAGATTTCGCATAACTCTTCCTTGGAGAAACCAATTTGGGTCAGACTTGTGGCATTGGAAAGAGGACTCAGAAGGCTACTACAGGTCAAAATTTCAGAACTGAATGATCCGAAATTACAGAGATACATCAGATTCAATATCAGGCTTCTACAAAGTGAAAAAAGGTGTGTAGTGTTTTTTTTAAATTTTTGCATAAGCTTGGTTTGAAGGAATTCAA
Organism: Pinus tabuliformis; assembly: GCA_031772625.1. Classification (NCBI taxonomy): domain Eukaryota; kingdom Viridiplantae; phylum Streptophyta; class Pinopsida; order Pinales; family Pinaceae; genus Pinus; species Pinus tabuliformis. The sequence continues at coordinate 1,241,010,862 of CM062809.1, forward strand.
AGGGCATAGTAAAGCATTATTATCGGTAACTGATGCCCCGAGGAAAGAAAATGCAAACACCTAGTAAGGAACCTGAAAGCTCTAGCATGACTCATGAAGAAGAGGAAGAAATGCTACATGATATATCAAAATTACAAGAACAAGTGCAACAAATGTCACGCTCACAAAAGCTAACAGAAGCTAAGATAAATGGCGTGGAATCTAAGATAAAGGGCATGGAAGCTAAGATGGATGATTCGAACACAGATTTGAAGAGAGACATGGCAGATTTGAAGACATATTTGAAGACAAACATGAACAAATTGAAGATAAATATGAATAAGTTGCTACAAGAAATGGGCACTAAGGTGAAAGGGTAGTAAAGGAAACTCATGATGAGAATAAAAGAAATGTTAATCATGATTCCATAGACTCTAATGTTGGATCGAAGACTCACCATATTCCAAAAATCGATATGAGGAAGTTTGATGGCAAGGATCCCGCCACATGGATATTACAGATGGAGCAATTCTTCGATCTCAATAATGTGCAAAACACACAAAAGGTACGTATGGCAACTGTATATTTGGAACCAAATCAGTTTGTATGGTATCAATGGCTTTGCTCTCGTAAACAATTTATCACTTGGGCAATTTTTACGGAAGAATTGATAGCACATTATGAGGATACAAAAAGCAACACTTTTTTTAGCCAATTGATAAGTCTCAAACAAAAGGGTTCAATAATGGAGCACATTGAGGAGTTCCAAAAATTGAACATAAGGGTAAAAGATATTCCAGAGGAGCATAGGATTGATGTGTTCATAGGGTCTTTAAAGGATAATATCCAACATGATGTTCGCCTTTGGGAACCTGATTCATTAGAGAAGGCATTCAGGTTAGCAAGAAAAATGGAAAGCAAAATTATGGCAACCAGGAAGCATACCACTCACAACTATAAAGATGGAAGTGTTGTTGCCCCTAGTCTTCCACAACCTATAAGGTTGACACCACAACAATTGGAAGAAAAAAGAGCAAAAGGGCTTTGTTACAGTTGTGATAGCAAATACACTAAAGGTCATAAGTGTGCTGAGAAGAAATTATTCTACATAGATTGTGAAGAGGAAGAAGAAAAGGAGCAAGAAAGGTCAAAAGAAGAGGATATACTCCAGGAACAAAGCCTAGATGAAGAACAAATAAATCCGACCATATCTTGTAATGCATTGGCGGGAATTACCACTCCTCAAACCATCAAGATAGAAGGACAAATCAAGAAGAAAAAGGTAATAGTGTTGATTGATTCAGGAAGCACCCACAATTTTATTCATTGTAGGGTAGCAAAAGAATTGAATTGCTTCCTATATCCAGCACCAGAGTGTCAAGTGATGATTGCAAATGGAGGAACAATAAATTGCTCTGGAAAGTGCCATAATATCAAGCTATCCATGGGAGAATATGTATTGACTAGCCCAATGCTTTCCATTCCAATGGGAGGTGCTGATGTTGTACTAGGAGTCCAATGGCTACAATCCTTGGGTACAATAGCTTTTAATTTTCAAGAACTTTTCATCAAATTTTCTACGGAAGGAAAGGAAGTTGAATTAAGGGGTATTGCAGGGAAACCAGGAAAGATAATCAGCTCTAATGGTATGACAAAGCTTCTAAAAAAGGAGCAAAGAGGTGTAATTGCACAATTATGTTCGCTAGATGTTTCCACATTGGAATCATCTATTTCTCCAGATCTCCAAAAAGTCCTGGACAATCATTCCAAGGTATTTGAGACTCCCAAAGGTCTCCCACCTATGCGTGATCATGATCATGCTATTCATCTGATTCCAGGAAGTGTTCCTCCAAACATCAGGCCGTACAGATATCCCTATGTCCAAAAAAGTGAAATTGAACGTATGGTTGCAGAAATGCTAGAGGCTGGTATAATTCAACCGAGTCAAAGTTCTTTCTCTGCTCCAGTAGTATTGGTGCACAAGAAGGATGGATCATGGCGCATGTGTCCGGATTATAGGGAGCTCAACAAGCTCACTATTAAAGATAAGTTCCCCATTCCTGTCATTGATGAATTACTGGATGAATTGCATGGATCAATTTACTTCACCAAGTTGGATCTTCGTTCGGGATATCATCAAATCAGAATGAAGATTGAAGACATTCCGAAAACAGCATTTAGAACTCATGAGGGTCATTATGAATTTTTGGTCATGCCTTTTGGCCTTACCAATGCACCTTCAACATTTCAAGGTTTGATGAATTCAATTTTCAAACCATTCCTTAGAAAATTTGTGTTAGTATTTTTTGATGATATACTAATCTACAGCAAGTCTTGGAAGGATCATGTTGAACATGTTGACAGGGTGCTACAACTATTGGAGGAGAAACAATTATATGCAAAAAGATCCAAATGTTTCTTTGGAGTCCAGGAGGTGGAATATTTGGGTCATATTGTATCTCATGAAGGAGTTAAGGTAGACCCTAGCAAAATTAAAGCCATTAAGGAATGGAAAATCCCCACATCCATAAAGCATCTGCGAGGATTTCTTGGGTTGACAGGGTATTATCGCAAGTTTGTTAAGAATTATGGGAGAATAGCAGCACCTCTAACAACATTATTGAAGAAAGATGCATTTTCATGGACTCCGGAAGCAACAAAGGCCTTTGAACATCTTAAAGAGGCAATGTGCCAAGCACCGGTCTTAGCTACACCGGACTTCACAAAAACCTTTATTGTGGAATGTGATGCTTCAGGAAATGGAATTGGTGCTGTTCTAATGCAAGATGAAAGACCCATTGCTTTTGAAAGTCGTCCAATCAAGGGAAAGTTTTTAAGCAAAGCTATTTATGAGAAGGAAATGTTGGCAATACTCCATGCACTTAAGAAATGGCGACCCTACCTAATGGGAAGACACTTCAAGGTAAAAACGGATCATGATAGCCTTAAATACTTTTTAGAACAAAGATTATCCTCTGAAGAGCAACAAAAGTGGGTCACAAAGATGTTGGGTTATGACTTTGAAATCATCTACAAAAAAGGGAAGCAAAATGTGGTGGCAGATGCACTCTCAAGAAAGGATGAGGATGTGGAAGCATTGTTGTGTGCCATTTCTATTATCCAACCAGATTGGATAAACGAAGCAAGGGAGGAATGGAAGAATGACGAAGAAGTGTGGGCACTTATTCGAAAGCTACAACAAGATTCCAGTACGTCTGATACATTTAGCTGGCAAAATGATTCGTTATGGTACAAAGATCGCTTATACCTCTGTAAGAATTCCCAGCTAAAACAAAAGATTCTTATGGAATTGCACACTTCTCCCTTAGGAGGGCACTCAGGATTTTTAAAAACTTACCACAGGGTTAAGAAGGAATTTTTTTGGGATGGCCTTAAATCAGATATTCAAAAGTTTGTGGCAGAATGTTTGGTTTGCCAACAAAATAAAGTTGAAACAATTAAGACACCGGGTCTATTACAACCTTTATCCATTCCAAGCCAACGTTGGGAGGAGGTTTCAATGGATTTTATCACAGGTTTACCCAAGTCTGAGGGAAAGAGTGTCATCATGGTGGTAGTTGACAGACTTACCAAGTATGCACACTTTTGTGCATTATCACATCCATTTAAAGCCAGTACAGTTTCTACTGCATTTATGGAAACAATTCAAAAGCTACATGGAAACCCAAAGATTATTGTAAGTGACAGAGATCCCATTTTCACTGGAAATTTTTGGACAGAATTATTTTCTTGTCTTGGTACTCAGTTAGCTCATAGCTCATCTTATCATCCTCAATCTGATGGGCAAACTGAGATAGTAAACAAATGTTTGGAAGGATATCTTCGTTGCTTTGTATCTGATAAACAGACACAATGGGTCAAATGGTTGCCTCTGGCTGAATGGTGGTATAACACTTCCTTCCATACAGCAACAAAAATGACCCCATTTATGGCACTTTATGGGTATCAACCACCATCCATCACATCATATTTAAGAGAAAATTCTAAGGTTCAGGCAGTGGAACATCACATCGAACATCAACAACAAGTCCTCCAACTCTTAAAGGATAACCTCGTGTTGGCACAAAATAGAATGAAACAACAGGCAGATCAACATCGCAGTGAAAGAAGTTTTGATGTAGGTGATTGGGTATTCCTACGGCTACAACCATATAAGCAAATGTCCCTAAAGCAAGCTAAGAAGGATAATAAATTATCACCAAAGTATTATGGTCCGTACAAGGTGTTGCAAAAGATTGGTACTATGGCATACAAATTGGAGCTTCCTGCAGCTTCTCGATTGCACCCAGTTTTCCATGTTTCATGTTTAAAGAAGGTTATAGGTGACAAGCTCCCAGTTCAAACAATATTGCCAGAACTTGACGAGGAAGGAAAAATTATATTGGAACCGGAAGCAGTCACAGAAACAAGAACTCGACAGCTACGAAATCGATCAATTTCAGAGTATCTTATCAAGTGGAAGAACTTATCCGCTGAAGATTCCACATGGGAGGATGAGAATTTTATGCAGAAGTATCCAGAACTACTCAAGCATTGAGGACAACACTTTTTTGAAGGAGAGGGGCATGTTGGGTCCCTATAATACTAGTGATTACCCCATTACTATTGTAGTTATACCCCTTATTTATATTGTTGTGCCCCTATTACCCCCATATTGTTATTTCTGTGCCCCATAGAATTCCTCTATTGTTATTTTTGTGGCTTTATATTATTATTGTTAGGTCGGCTGGATTATATTGTGACTCCTTAGACTCCTATATATAGAAAGGAGGTTTTGTCATTTGAATCATCCAAGAATTGTTCATTTATGTAATGTAAAGGAGGTTGCCCCCTCGAAGAGGCTGAATTCTAAGGCGTTGATCTATCTTTTCTTGATCTGGTTTCATAACACATTACATCTTGTTTCTGGGTATATATAGAGTTTCATTACAAAATTATTTGCTATCCTATGCATGGAGGGGTCATAATTGACCACCAACCACCTTAACTATCTAAAATGGGCCTCTGCTACGATCTACTGCTTCAATGAATGAATTTGACATTCTCTAGTACTCTGTTTTATTCCTCGAGTATGTGGAGTGTCATAAAGGATGGAATTCCTTAACTTTTGAATGTAAGTTTCTTCTTTACCATCATCCTTCTTTCTCTCGGGTGTACAATGCGTTGAATGCAGTAGTTGAAGATTAACTGCGAAGAGTGCTGGTAGATGACCGCCTTCGTCCTTCGGCAGCACAGAACAGTCAAGGGTGGCACAGAATGTATGGCGAAGGCATGGGCAAGACCGGAGCAAATATCAGTCATTGGATCCAGCAGATGAATGGCGGGGATCAGTTTGCGGAAGATATTGGGAGATATGAGAGCGGGGAGATCGCGGGCCGTTGGATCTCGGGTGGGGAGATCCAACGGTCGTTGGGCGTGGAAGCTGCGTGGGGACTTAATAGCCGGGAAAATGGTTTTGAGTGGCAGGCGGTATTGATCGCACCGCTTTAGAGCTTGCGGCGGTATTCGTACACGGGGAGTGATGCGAGTCAGCAGGCGACACGTGGCGGACGTGACGGGAGGAAAACCACTTTCCCCGCGCGTTATCACTTGGCTAGTTTGCGATGACAGGAGGAGCGAATGTCGTCGGATCGCGCAGTAGACGATTGGATGGCGGGGATTAAATTCACATGTTTATGACTGATATGATAGGGAAGGACTTCGCGGGTAGCACTTTTTACGAAGGCGCACAGTTATATGGGTTTAAAACCTTAACGCCTAGGGCTATATTGAAATGGGGCTTTGATGGATTTCGGGGGGTTTTAAATAGGGAATGGAGAGGTTTAGGAAGGAAAACAGTGATAGTGGGGGGTTATGAAAGTATAAGCAGAATGAAGGAGTAAGAGAAGAATGACTAATGCGAGTCCCTTGTAAGCATAACCAACATTGCCAGACCTGTTTTTGATCCATCAAATGTTGAAGAATATAGCAGAGCTAACACTGGATCCTTCTGGGGATGATATCCTCCCTGTGAGGTCTCAAGAACTTGCAGATCAATGCCTTTCCTGTGAAAAACAAATCAACAAAATTTCCTATTGTTCCATTGGGCATGGAGTCTACTTTGCTTACACTAAAATGATAAAACAAAATATTTACAACTTTAAGGCCAAAAGACCTTAAATCACATAAATTTTCAGAAAACGCCCATTAACCGGGCCATAAAAAATTGCTTCTCCTCACATGCTTTTCAGCATGAAGGTTTTGTTCCCTTGGATCTGTGAAATAATAAAAGGGCCTGTCCAGAAAGCATCAAACTTCCCATGGTTGCCTTTCTTTTCTTTCAGTGCATCCCACTTTAGAACCAAGTCTCCAACTTGAAAATTATCTGTTTTTGTCCCTTTGTCAAAAGCTTCCTTGATCTTTTTCTGATGTGCTGCAGCCCTTTCAACCAGCTGTTCTTGGATTTGATGTACCTCTGCGAAATCAATGATCCTTCGTGCCATGTCTTCTTCCTAATTACATTCATCTTGAGGGAGATTTGCCACAGGGAGAGTTAACTAAATTGGGAATACAGCTTTAGTGCCATATACCAGCTTGAAAGGAGAATCCCCTGTGGATTTCTTAACGGTTACTCTGTCAGCCCACAGTGCATATTTGAGTTTAGAATCCCAATTCTTTTTGTTGTCCTCCAACAGCTTTTTGATTATCCTTAACAGGATTTTGTTAGAGGATTATGCTAGACCATTGCCTTGAGGGTAGTATGAGGTGGAATGAACAAGTTTAATACCCATTGAATCACACATTTCCACCAATTCCTTTGCCCTAAAGGCTGTTGCATTGTCTGTGACTAGTTTATGTGGACAACCAAATCTGGTGAAGATATTTTCTGTCAAAAACTTGATGACCACATTATGATCAGCTTTCTAGTTTGGATTACTTCAATCCAATTAGTAAAATAATCAGTGGCTACTAATATCCATCTGTGCTGGCCACTGGAATGTGGATTGATTTCTCTAATGAAATCCAAGCTCCACTGCTGAAAAGGTCCTTTTGCATGTATTGGTTTTAAGGGCAGGGACTTTAATTGTTGTTTCCATTCAAATCTTTGGCACCTGTCACATGATTTAACAAATGAAAACACATTAGAAAACAAGGTGGGCCAATAATACCCAGCTCTGAGGATCTTATGGGTAGTGGTTTTCCAATAATGGTGTCCTCCACACATGCTGGAATGAAACTGCTGCATAACTTTTATTGAATGTTCTTTGTCCAGACACCTCAAAAGCATTCTAGATGGATCCCTCCAATAGAGCAGATTTTCATTAATGCAATATTTAGCTGCTCTAAGCTTAACATTTCTGGCTTGACTTTGAGTAAAGCTTGGTGGGATTTCTAGCTTCAGTAAGAATTTAACTATTGCAGAATACCAATCACAAGAAGCTAGATTTTCGGCCACTGGCTGCTTTCTCTCTGGTTCAGCTGCTTACTCTTCTTCATTTGTCTAACTAATTTATGCAATTGTGCCCATGAAATGTATGTCCAATGTTCTGCAATTTTCTTCAGCTAGCAACCTGGCAAGACCCTGACCTTTGACAAGTTTGGTGGGCTTCAGTTCTATATTAAATTCAATTAAGTTTACAATCCATTTAGCCCTTCTTCCATCAGCATTAGGTTGTGCTGAGACATCTTTTATTGCAGCAGAAGGTACATATGAAATTATCTTGGAATGCAGAATGTAAACTCTGAAAGCTTTCAAGGATTTGATAAGAGCATATGAGACTTCTTCATCTGCTTGCAATAATACTGCTGCAAGGGTGTCTTCAGAGGCAAATGAAAATATATGGAACTCCTTGTTGTAATCTGGTCTGCTTAGAGTGGGAGCTTCCATAATGGCTCTCTTGATGGACTCGAAAGATCTTCTTGCTGAATCAGTCCATTTTATCTCTGACCCCTTTCTCAACATGGAGGTAATATGCTTCATCAGCTCTGTAGAATTTGGGATAAATCTCCTCACAAAATTTATTTTGCCCAGAAAGGACTGGATATCTTTCTCTGATCTCAGGACAGACAAAGTCTATATTGCTCTTACTCTTTCTGGGTCAATTCGGATACCTGCGGCAGAAACAACATGTCCTAACAGCTTGCCTTCTTCTAAAGCAAACTGTGATTTTTTAGGATTGACTGAAATCCCAAACCTCCTGCACTTCAGGAACACCTTTCTCAAATGCTGCAAATGGTTTTTATGGCTGCTAGAGTATACTGTTATGTCATCAAGGTAGATAAGGACAAATTTATCCTTCTCTCCCATAAATTCTATATCCATAGCTCTCTAAAAGGTAGCTTCATCATTCATCAACTCAAAAGGCATCTTGGCATACTTAAAAGTGCCCCAAGGAGTGGTGAATGCAGTCTTCTCTTGGTCATCTGGATGCACAACAATTTGATTAAACCCTGAAAATCCATCCAAGAAAGACATTACTTTGGCTCTTGAGACCCTTTGCAGCAAATGATCCATCTTGGGTAGGGGATAATTGTCTTTTTTAGAGCACTTGTTCAAGTTTCTGAAATCAACTCAGAGTCTGATTTCTCCACTTTTCTTCCTCACTACCACCAAGTTTGCTACCCATTTTGAATATCTGAGAAGGACTATGATTTTGGCAGCTAGCAACTTTTTAATTTCTTTTTCAATCGAATGAAGAAGCAAAGGATTTATTGGTCTCAACGTCTGCTTGAAAGGAATGGTATCTTTCTCTAGAGGGATTTTATGCTGAATAATCTTCTTATCATAGGTTTTTAGGTCACTATATTCCCAGGCAAACACATCAGCAAATTGCTTCATTAGATTGCAGTATTCAGAATTTTGGTGAGCAGACAGATGGGAAGACAGATTTATGTATCTAGGCTAACCTGGACTCCCTATATCATGCTTGCAGACTGCAGATTGATCTTCTTTTTGGGCAGCTTTATACGACACATCATTTTGGTTAGACAGTCTTTCTAAAGGAATTAAACCCCTAGGAATATGATTGTTGGGAAGCTGGACAATGCTATTTTTTCCAATTCTATTCCTAAGCTGGGATTGAGGGCTTTCTTCTAGGGCTTCATTTTCTTGGTCAATTTTCATTTTAGAGAATTCATGAATGACTTGCAAGAACCTATTCAATTCCTCATCATCATCAAAAACTTTCCAATGGTGGACATTATCAGGCAAGGATGGCCTATACTTCATTTGGACTTCATAAACTAGTCTGGGAGGCATGGGAGGGATAAACATGCTAGCAGACACAGCAAGGGAATCAGCAAGCTGATTTTTGGCTCTAGGAATATATGAAATACAGAAATTATCAAAGAAATCTTTGATTCTCCATACCTCATCTTTGTATGCTTTCAGTCTTGGCTGCTTTGCTTGAAATGTTCTGTTTACTTGCTGAATGATCAAATCAGCATCTCCAAACACCTTTATGCTTCTGATCCCTCTGTCTTTAGCTGCATTAAGGCCCAACAGCAAAGCCTCATATTCTGTTATATTATTAGTGACTTGAAAAGCCAGCTTAAAAGATAGCTGTGTGCTTCTTTGTTCTGAAGATACCAGCACCACCCCTGCTCCTGCAATTTCCTGGGAACATGCTCCATCAAAAAACATCTCCCAAACCTAACTTCCTTGCTCTTCTTGGGCCTAATTTGTTGGTTTCTTGAGCTGCATTGAGGCCTTATGGGATTCTTCTATTTGGAGGATACATGCTCCAAAATCAGTGTCCACAACATATATGGGATGATTAGTAGGATTCTTTTCATCACTAATGATGTATGCCAACTGTGCTTCCTTGTACAATCTCCTACTTTCTCCTCCAAAAACTAGGATAGTGGCATAAGATAGATCATTCTGTAATGTCTCACCTAGCCTCTTAATCCATCCTCTGGACAGTAGCATGCCAAACTTAGGAGGGACATCTGCTACCACAATATCCATCATCATACTCTTCATGGGCAGCTGAGTTAAGGTAGTGGTCAGGTCTTTGATTAATCCTAGACATTTCAATTTCCTTAAATCAAAAGAGAATAAATCATGATATGGTCTAGTGATATCAAGGCCTAACTCTTCCATGACAGCTTTAGGCATTAGATTGTGGCTGGCCCCTGTGTCTAGTAGGCAATTGTGGAGGATTTTGTCATGAATGGTCAAGGAGACATAAAATGATGGAGAACTATTATCAGCAGGTTCAACCATGGGGCTAAGCACAAAAACAGGCTTATCATCTTGTAAATTGACAGAGTCAGTGGAGGTTTGTGTGGTTTCCAGCTCAAGAGCTTCAAGGATAGGCTTTCTAAACACTTCACTCTTTACCAACTCTACTAGAGGCACATATATTTTTAACTTCTGTTCTTCTGACTCAAGGCTGAAAGAGGGAGGTAACTTGTCAGAACCTCTTACCTCTTGAAGTGGAGCTTTGAGGATGACTGGATTAGCTGCTGGTCTTCTCTGTCTGATATTTTGTGACTTTGTTTGGACAACAGCTCTTTGGGAAGGATTCTACTTGGAATTTTTTGTATTTGACCTCAGATTATATCTTCGCTGCTCTTCAGTTTGTAGAACAGCCTCTCTGTCCCACTCCTGACTGTCTTGTTCCTGTAGCAATGCTTCTTCATATGCAGCCAATGTAAAAAATGCAGCACTATCTTTATCTTCCATGCAGTGAATTTCATCCTCATCTTCAAACTGTTCCTCCTCCATGACTACATTCTGGAAAGGAGCTTTAACCTTTTGTTCTTCATTTGTTTCTTTACCCCTCTGAATGATTTGCAACTGTTCATTTACTCTTCTGAATGGATTCGGATTTCTAGGAGCAAATGTGTTCTACTGCCTTGTCTTCCCAGAGTTCTGCTCAACCTTCAGCTTAGATATCTCTACAGCCAATGACTCTATCATTCTAGTCATTTTATCTAATTTAGGCTCTGAAGATGAGGCAGAGGAAGAAGAAGCCTCACCTCTCTGCCTCCTTCTATCAGCATGTGTTTTGAGCTTTTCTGCAGCCATAATATTAGATTCTACTTCTAGGGCTGCATCTTGCATATCAGCTAGAGTGGCACATCTTCTTTCTCTCAATAATAGGCAGAAATTAGAGTCAAAATCATTGGCATAAGTGAGTTTGGCAGAGGTGGGGGTAGGGTTTACCTCAGCTGGTATCTTACTATACATCCGATTGAATCTTTTATTAAAATCAGGAAAAGATTCCCCATTTTCTCTCTTCAGGTTACCAAACTCAGTATGGTAATATAGAAAGTCTTTTTTATCTCCCCAGTGCTTCAAAAATACATCATCTAAGGCTTCAATATCAGTAATAGATCGAAGGGGCAATTCTCTAAACCACTTTCTAGCCTCTCCATCAAGGCTCTGTACAAAAACTCTCATCCATACATCATCTTCACTGATATCCAGGTTATCAACATAACTATAAAAAGCCTCAAGGTGTTCTTCAACTGTTACTCCCTATGTGCTAGTGAACTTGGGCATATATTTATGATATTCTCCTGCAGGCATAGCGTTCAAAGGAACGGGCAAGACTAGAGGTCCATACCTAGCAGCGACAATTCTTTCTATCTTCGTAGGTGCTTGCTGGCCTGCCATGACTAGGGTATGTGGAAGGACACTAGCAGATTGAGTAGTATAGGAAAATGCAATTGATGACAGATACAAGGGAATATGATGGACTGTATGGGAGAATTTCTTTGGACTCAGATCCAAAGGGGAACTAAATGAACCAGGAGCTGTATGAATCTTTGAAGGAAATTTCTCACTAGCAACATTAGGCTCAATATCTTCAAATTGTATATTTTCAGTTATAACCTTCTCTTGCAGAGATACATAAGGTTTCTTAGGCTTACCTGATCCTGATGCTCCTTTCTGTGATGTTTTCTTCAATTTGATAATCTTCTCAGGGTCAGGCACTGGTTCAGCTGGTGATTTCTGAGGATTTCTTCGAGTATGCCTCAAAAACTGAGCTAGAACTGCAATGTGGAGTCGCCAGATAGATGATTACAACCAGAAATGTGCCCAGACTTTGTTCATCATCAAAATTTGGAACTGTGTCGTTCTCCCAAGGAAGCTGAGCTTCAATCTCCTCTCCGCGGCAATGGCGCCAATTAATGTTATCACCCCAAGAAACTCTCCTAGGTTGTATCTCGGAGATGCTTGGGAACATTACAAACTCAACAAAATGTTGGAGATGGATGAATGGAAGGAATGATGCATATTCAAGCCAGATAACCACTTCTACTATCCTTAACTCTAGACATGGGTGAACACCCCCAGACTATAAGGCTTTAGACCACCAATTACTCATAGTTTGAGGATTAGGTGAACATGGAGAATACTGACCACACCGGCAGATGCACAAGACCATGTGATGGTTGGCTATAACCAGTAAAAAGGTCTGCAAATATATTTCCTAATGCATAGACAGGATGACAGCTCTCTGGCACTAAGTAAACAGAAACCTGCATAACACATTCAATGATACATACTAGACTTCAACACAGAGGTGGGATGACAGCCCCTCTTATGCTAAAAATCAAGAGCACATGAACAAATGCATAACAGGCACAGCCTAGAACAGAGAAAAAATGGAAAAGTGAGCAATTAACAGCAAAAGAAGCTTGTATTAGCTGAAAATGAAGACCAGATGTTGCAAGTATCACAGTAGTTACAGTCTCCAGAAGTTGAACCTTACATCAAAACAACAACCATCAACCCTCATTACATCTTGTTTCTGGGTATATATAGAGTTTCATTACAAAATGCTCTGCTATCCTATGCATGGAGGGGTCATAATTGACCACCAACCACCTTAACTATCTAAAATGGGCCTCTGCTACGATCTGCTGCTTCAATGAATGAATTTGACATTCTCTGGTACTTTGTTGTATTCCTCAAGCAGGTGGAGTGTCATAAAGGACAGAATTCCTTAACTGCTGAATGTAAGTTTCTTCTTTGGCGTCGTCCTTCTTTCTCTCGGGTGTACAATGCATTGAATGCAGTAGTTGAAGATTAACTGCGCAGAGTGCTGGTAGATGATCGCCTTCATCCTTCGGCAGCACATAACAGTCAAGGGTGGCACGAACAGTATGGCAGAGGCATGGGCAAGACCGGAACAAATATCAGCCGTTGGATCCAGCAGATGAACGGCGGGGATCGGTTTGTGGAAGATATCAAGAGATATGAGAGCGGGGAGATCGCGGGCCGTTGGATCTCAGGCAGGGAGATCCAACGGTCGTCGGGCATGGAAGCTACGCGGGGACTTAACGGCCAGGAAAATGGTTTTGAGCAGTGGGTGGTATTGATCGCACCACTTTAGAGCCTGCGACGACATTCGTACGCAGGGGAGTGATGTGAGTCAGCGGGTGACGCGTGACGGGAGGGAAACCACTTTCCCCGTGTGTTATCACTTGATTAGTTTGTGATGGTAGGAGGAGTGAATGCCGTCGGATCGTGTGGTAGATGATCGGATGGCGAGGGTTAAATTCACATGTTTATGACTGATGTGACAGGGAAGGACTTCGCGGGTAGCGCTTTTTGCGAAGGTGCGCAGTTATATGGGTTTAAAACCATTAGCGCCTGGGGGCTATATTGAAATGGGGCTTTGATGGATTTCGGGGGGTTTTAAACGGGGAATGGAGAGGTTTAGGAAGGAAAACAAAGATAGCGGGGGGTTATGAAAGTATAAGGAGAATGAAGGAGTAGGAAAAGAATGAATAATGCGGGTCCCTTGTAAGCATAACCAGCACTGCCAGACTTGTTTTTGATCCATCAAATGTTGAAGAATATAGCAGAGCTAACAGCACTCTTGAATCCTCTATTTTTCTAAAACATTTTGGAAAACATGTAGTGTCTTTTGTAGCCTCATCTACTAACAAGTCTACTCTAAAAAAATGCACTCCTCTAATTTGAGTGAGCTCATTCTTTGATATTAAACTCTCCATAAAGCATAACACCTACAACTTCAGAATAGTTGATCCAAATCTTTTAACTTCAAGGATGCATACAAAATTGCATATAAAGAGCATGTAACCAAGTAAATTAAACACATGAAAAGAAGCACATGAGATCAAAGGCACATAAATGATTTGATTACGTAGTTCACCCAATGTGGGCTACATCTTTGGGCCTTGCTCAAAGTGGGGAGGCCTTCTTTCATTAAATGGCAGCAAAGAAATGAATTACAATCATCTTTATATAAATAGCCCTTATACCTCCAATCTTGGTCATGGATGAAAAATGCAGAGATCAGATGCAGAAACGAACATCACCATTGGATTTGTGGTGTGAAATCATGTAAAAAAGACTATAAATTTACCAAATTCTAAGTAAGTGACCTCTAGAGCTCGATGGAATCTTTAGATTCTCTCAAGATTCCCTACAAGAATATTCTCCCAAGATTCCCTCAAAATCTTTCTTAGTTTATACGCCCGCTTGGTCATGGTTTTGGCCTAGGTGCTCCTAGCTCCACCTGCAAAACACATCTTCGGCTCATGGCCCCGTCACTCCTCCACCACTCTTGGTTCCATTAGTCAAACCCAGCTTCGCTCTCCACCGGGCTAATGCCAAATGTTAAGGGTTTTTATATAAGGCATCGGGCAGACTTATCAATGGACGGGTTGTTGGCCCATTGGTGAAGTGGTGAATTAGGTGGGGGGTGGACTAGGTTCAAAACCTACCCACCCAAAATATGGTTCCAATTGTTTTGAATATGCAACGATGTTTTGAGTATAATATTCGGGGACGCCCATTAGCGGGCTGGCCCAGGGGGGGTCGTGCGGGTTCGAACCCCTCCGACCTCTATATTTGTGGTTGTATGGTATTATATGTGGTTTGGGTGGGTCCGCCTGGGGTGGGCTGCTCACCATTTAATTTAAATGTATGTCGTTGGATCGTTGGGTGTTGGCGGGAGTGGCAGCTTGCCACCCCAAAATTATATGTGTGTGTATATATATATATATATATATATATATATATATATATATATATATATATATATATATTACTTTTATTAATATAATAGTTAAAAATTTTCCGCTGGACTTTAAGGGTTACTAGACTTATTAAGGAGGTGACAATTTCGCCTTTCCCAACTGTCGTTTTATGTGCATTGTACCTTTGCCAAATTGTTGCCTCATTAGTGACTGTGACTTGGCCTAGTTTGACCAGAACTTGATCGGATATATCTTGAGCATACGAACGTGGATTTGAGTGTCGTTCAAACTGTTGGAATTAGGGTGACGAGCACTATGATCTGTTCCTAGTTTCACTTCCATATGATGACTTTGATTTTTGAGCTATTTCAAGGCCACTTCTATTTCTAGAGCCACCTGGAGCATTCCTTCCCACTAATGAGATTTTAGACCGCCAAAATCTTTATCAATCAATTGGCAAGTGAGGGTATTTCTCCCTCACTTTCTCCTTTTCAATCCATCGGACCTTACTTGGATGCATTGCTTTGAAACCAATACGAAGGTACTCCACATCTCCCTGTCGTGAAGTCCTAGTTTTCCTATTAAGAATGATGTCCTCTGGTAGCTTGTCCAAGTATTCAGGTGCAAAATCATCCATTGTAGGAACTTGTCCAACCTCTTCGGTGTCCATGATCAAAGGAGGCTCATAAAGCTTCAAGTTTTCAATGTTCACCATTGAGTACATCTGCATGTATGCTGGCAAATTGAGATGAAAATCATTGTCTCCAATATTCTCTAATATAGTGAATGGGCCATATCATATTGGTCACAACTTATTTCCTTCCCCTTTCATCCTATATTTGCGTATGTGGAGCCACACTTTGTCTACAACCTGGAATTGGTGATCAACTCTGTGCTTCTTATTGGGGTTTCGATATAGGTTTATAAATTTAGTCCCTCTAACATTTATTTGTCAATCTGGGGTTCGTTGGTTATTTCAATGTTGTCATGCAAGGTCTATGTAGGCCATAGTTCCCTACCCAGTTTTGAGAAATTATGAAATACAAGGCCCAATAAATGCTATGAATCGAGTAACAACAAAGTAAATAACACTAAGTAACAACAATCTGAAGTAACAACAATTAGAAATAACAACAACACCATAAAGTAATAAAGAAAGGAACAACAGTCATAAATAATTAACAATATAACTAAAAATCATACCTATCCACATGATTGTATCCAACAACACCTGATCGAGAGAGCGGGCCCAAATCTCTGATCAGGGCTATGGTTGAGAATTAGAGATCACACAAAATTACACATTAGGTGAATTTTGAGGTCTAAAATGGGTCTCCTAAGGAAATTATAAAATAATAGTGGAAATAATAAAATAAGATTAGATTACATCATCAAATTGTAGAGGGAAAAAAGAAAAACCTGTTTTTTCAAATCGTATTTTCAACTTATCTCCCTACAGGTTTACTCAAATTTCGAACAGGAACACTCGTTGGATGTAGAATTTGATTCCTAGTTCAAGGAGTTCCCATGTTGCATACTTTCGTTGCACCAACTATGTGAAAAATAAAAAATACATGAAAAATGTGATTGCAATCACACTTTTTCATGTATTTCTCATTTTTCGTATAGTAGGGTTCGTCAAGTATGAAACATGTGTACTCATTGGATGAGGAATTAAATTTTGCATCCAACGAGTACTCCCACTCGAAATTTGAGAAAACACTTAGGGAGATAATTTCAAAATACAAGTTGAAAAAGTAGTTTTATTATTTTTTAATCTTTTTACTTTTTTACCCCAAAATGGTGAATCATACCCCATGGTTGACATCATCATATTAAATATTATTAGTCCTTATAAAGTTTATTTTGGTTGTACATTTTTCTTAGGAGGCCCATTTTAGACCTCAAAAGTTCTCTAATGTTAAGCTAAAATTCACATTAATTCATAAAATGAATTACAAAATAAGTTATGTTGTTACATGCAAAAACAAAACCAATTGTTCTTCTCAGCTTTTCCATACTCATTCATCCGTCATTACATGAATAGCATTTAACAAACGCATAAATCATGGTGATCTTGTCTGTTCAAAATATACAATAATTCATCAAATATGAAACAAAATAAAAAGATAGTAACAAAGTTGGTTATGAAAACTATTATGCAGTTGATCAGTTGATGCCTCAGTCCTTGAATAGCGTTGTCAGTCCGCAGTCAACAACATCATGTTGGGTTCTGTTCCGCTGAACAACGTATGATATGAATCTGTAAGGAATTTCGTCAGCAAATCATCTAAGCATCGTTCCCCTATGACTACCGCTTCATTAATTAACAATTCAAGAAGACATGCCAATACGATATACCTTTTCATTAATTGGGATACAAATCGACCTCATAAGAGCTATAAAATAGATAGAAAGGGATAGGTGAAAGTAGGTAAAAATGGGTAATTTCATCGGCCAACATCTCCCCCAACTGGCTTGGTTGTATGTCCTCATGCAAACTGCTTCCTGCATAGATCAAGGTTAGACACACTGTGACTAACATGAAGATGAGTGAGATCATATTGTTTCTCCATATCAGTCCCAGGTAGTTGATACCCATTTGTATGAACGATGTCCTTCCACCAATCTTCGTTCACAACATAAGCTGACCCATACTGATCAAAAGGCAAATAGATAATAGGAAATCAAAATTTTAATCCCAGCCAACCAACTCCACGGTGTTGCATGCAAGCAGTATATCATGGGATTATCTCCAATGATATACAAAATTTGGGTGCCCCAAAGGGTTATTATGCTCGCACTCCTGATGATGAAAGTATCCAACGCTTTTAACAAGCATCCTTGGCCTCTTCTTTAAAAGTGCAGAATTTCCTTATGCTAGGGGTTGACACACAATTGTTGTGTCTCAAGCATCCAGTCCTTTTGGCCTTTTAATTTGAGAAACCAATGATGTTTAGAAAAAATATCCCCATATTGAAAATTATCCATCCTAACCATCAATGGACGATTTGCTTGATTTTTCTCAAACGTATCAAGGGCCTTCTTCCATTTGACTTGCTTGATCACAAAAGATGTAAAACCTTTAATTGGATACTTCCTACTGATCCAGGTGGCTCTAGAAACATGCGAAAGTCCAAGAGGACTCAGGAAGGGTCAAAAATCAAAGTGTTTTGATTATTCTCAAAGCAAGTTCATGTCAAAGATCTCGTCGTTGTGATCATGGTGGTGTGAACAGTTCGTCAAACCGAGTCTGTATGCGAAAGTTAGGAGAAGTCAAAGTTCAGGGTTGACTTGGGTGACTGGGCAGGCTTAAGGAGGTAGCAATTTGGACAAAATCCGGCCACTGGATTCTGGCCAACCTGGGCCAGATTCTAGGTGAATTTGTGGCCTGTTTAATTTGTCTCCTTTGGTCATTTTAAAAAATGACCAATTATTGTTTAAATAAAACAAAAAAAATAAAAATAATTTGGAGTGGCAGGCCACCAACCCCACCACCCCCCAATACCCAATGTATTAAAAATATTACATATGGGCTAACAGGCGATGACCCCCACAAACACTTACCGGAGGAACACCAGGGGAAAGCGCCCCAACGCAGCCCTGGAAGTTTGGAGGAAAAAGAATTGTTGTAGCCATTGCAACAAAGAGGGATACCAACAAACCACGTGTTCGATGCTCCATGCTCTGGAAACATCGCTGGAGGAGACAAAAGGTGAACATGTTCAACAAATGAATCCACCCTTTCATGGTGGTTTACTTTATTAAGTTCATTTTTCTAAGGTAGTAGCTTGTTATGGCCACCATTGTAAATCATGCGTTGCAAGTAAATGTAAAAGTGATGGTGTGTTTCCTATCACTTCAAAACACAATGATGATATTTTGGCCTTTCTTTATTAGTAGTTGAGGTATTGATTACTTTTTATGTAATCCTTGGCCAAGGAGTGTGTGCTATAAACTCTTGGCAAGGAAGGGTTGTTAAGTCCTGTATGGTGTGCATGATGACAAAGAATGGACTAGTTTCACGTGCAGGTGATCAAAAGTGTGGGTTGAAAAGGACACAAACAATGTGCTAAGAGTAAATGCTTTTGGGGTCCAAA
Source organism: Pinus tabuliformis (assembly GCA_031772625.1). Classification (NCBI taxonomy): domain Eukaryota; kingdom Viridiplantae; phylum Streptophyta; class Pinopsida; order Pinales; family Pinaceae; genus Pinus; species Pinus tabuliformis. Next base: position 1,241,029,908 of record CM062809.1, read on the forward strand.
AGTTCCTCAGTGGGGAGGATTGATCTAGGTGGCTCCAGACACATGCAGAAGTCCAAGAGGACTCAGGAAGGGTCAAAATCAAAGTGTTTGGATTATGCTTGAACTAGGTTCATGTCGAACATCTCGTTGTCGTGATCGCGGTGGTGTGAATAGTTCGTCAAACCGAGGCCATATGCGAAAGTTAGGAGCAGTCAAAGTTTTGGGTTGACTTGGGTGACTAGGCAGACTTAAGGAGGCAGCAATTTGGACAAAATCTGGCCACTAGATTCTGGCCAACCTAGGCTAGACTCTGGGTGAATCTGTGGCCTATTTAATTTGTCTCCTTCAGTCATTTTTCGAATTTTCAAAAATGACCAATTATTGTTTAAATAAAACAAAAAAAAATTATAATTTGGGGTGGCGGGCCACCAACACCACCACCCCCCCATACCCAATGTATTAAAAAATATTAATTATGGGTCGACAGGCCATGACCCCTGTTGGTCCTCCCTCAACCACCAAATAAAATATTAATTAAGGGGTGGGCAGCCATGACCCCGCCACCCCCGGAGCCACTCAACAAAGCATGCCATTAAAGGTGGGGGCGTGGGTTGTCAACCACGCTGCCCTCACCACCTCCTGTATGTACCTAACTGCCGGTGGAAATGGGGGCGGGCCACCCAAGATAGCGGACCCACCACCCTAAATTTAACAAAAAAATTATGATGTGGGTTAATTCGAGAGGGGTGGGATTTGACCCCCCGACCCCTCCTCAACGAAATCCTATTATTACCACCGTGCCAAACCAATTTGTTGGTTAATCCACCCATAATTTTATAAATAAACCTATTTTCTCAGTGCACTGGGGCAGAGGAGCGTGCACGCAATTCGAGGCAGGATCATTTGCAGGTGGTGGAACCATGATCTGAGCAATTTCTCCAAGGGGCCATATTTTCACTTTGTCAGATTTTGACAAAATTTATATGTTTTCAGCATTTTTGGATGCCACAAACACAATGGTGTTGTTTGTTTCTCCAATAGAGTTCTCCATTTTTCGGCCATTTTTCAATATGGAGGTATAAGACTCCTTTTTTGTAAATGATGATTGTACTCTTCTTTCTCATGCCACTTAATGAATGAAGGCATCCCCATTTATCGAGCAAGGCCCGGAGACGTAGTCCAAATCGGACGAACTCCGTTATCAAGTTTCTTGTCTTATTTCATGCTTCATGCGTTTCTCCTCTTCTCTCATGTGCACATTAAATTTCTATGTTTAAGCTACAATTTATGCATGTAATTCTTTAATACATCTATAAGCAAAAGATCTTGGATCACCTACAAATGGTACCGGGTTAAACATCTGATCAATTTTTAGAATATAATCATGCATGTATAGTTCACATAGAAAATGTTGGTTAATATGATTATTATCTGTCAAAATCCTTAACAATTGCATGGGGTCTTCTATTTTGTGACTTCAATTCTCGTGAATACTTTCCAAATAGAAAAACAAGTATTTCTCATGAAGAAAAAAAAGATGTAATAGTTAGAAGGGGGCCTGCATGCCATCATTTGTTGTGCCAAATAAAACATCTCATCCTTATCAGTCTTCAGCAACTGAACTTGTTCTTATAATTCTTTCATTTTCTTCTGCAATTTTTCTAGTTGTTGTTGAGCTTTTTTGACCTGAGTTATATAATTGGCAAATGTCTTTGCCACATTCTCCCTTTTCTCTTATTTATTTTTGATGAGCCTCTATGGGAATTGCCCCATGCTCAAAACTAAAAGTAGTGACCTTCCATTTCCAGATTTCTGTTGCCAAAATAAAGTCTCGTGCTTCTTCAAGATGGACGAGTGCCTCGGTATGTGTGGATGTCGAGATCACCTCTCCGTCTTCTGTTTGGGTAGATGACGAAACTACCTCCCTATCTTTTGTTTGTACATCCACCTAAATTGTCCCATTAATTCCAAGGGTTGTGGTTGTTTGGCCATGATTTATTTTTCGCTTTCCTTTGTCCCGTTTCTGTCCCTGTGTCACCCATTTCCTTAGATTTGTAATTTCCATATTTAAACTGAACATTCTTCATCAACAAATTCTTGTTTTACCACATTCTCCTCCATATTTCTCGACGCTGGTACTAGTCCTTGTGGAGTAGTATCAGAAAATTCTTCAACATGTTCTTGTTTTATCACAATTTCCTCCATTTGTTATGATGTCGGTACTTGTGGAGTAGTATCGACAAACTCGTCAAGAGGTTCTTGTTTTACTGAAATTTCCTCCAATTGTCTCCAAGCTAGTACTAGTTCTTGCGGAGCAGTATCAACACATTCTTCAACAGACTCTGACACTACCAAATTTTCTTCTATTTTGTTTAGGAGTGGGAACTGGTTCTTTTGGAGCAATATCAAAAAAGCCTTCTCTTTCCATTTGCTTTGAAGTCAGTACTAGTTCTTGTGGAGCCGTATCAGCAACAACCTCTTCTTCCATTTTTCCCGAAGCTGACATTATTTCTTATGGAGCAGTATCGGCCATAATCTCTTCTTCTATTTGCTCTGAAGCTGACACTAGTTCTTGTGGAGCAGTATCGGCCACATCCTCTCTTTCCATTTGTTCTGAAGCTGACACTAGTTCTTGTGGATCAGTATCGGCAACAATCTCTTCTTCCATTTTCTCTGAAGCCAACATTGGTTCTTGTGGAGTAGTATCAACCACATCCTCTCTTTCCATTTGTTGTGGAGCCAACACTAGTTCTTGTGGAGCAGTATTAGCCATGCCTTCACCTTTTATTTTTTCTGAAGCCAACACTGGTTCTTATGGAGAAGTATCTGCAACACCTTCTTCTGCAACAACTTCTAAAAACTTCAAATTGGGAAGAAAGACTTCTTCTCTTATTGTGTGGGTAGGAGAACAGAATTTCCTTGATCCTCTTTGAAGGGAGGCCATAAGTGGTGAGTGAGGGGGAGTAGTTTCAGTTTCCATGTTGCCAAAAACCTTTGTTTTAGTCTCCTATGTTCCTTCCCCATATCCCAAATCATCTTGTTGGTCCCTCATTTCTTCGTCCCCTTTCTCCTCTACCTCCTCTGGTATTTGTTCCATTTCTTCTTCTTCAAGCAATTCCTCTTCTAACCTTACAACGATCATGGCTGCAACCTCTTCCTCTAATAATTCAACCAGTTTCTGCCAAGTTATTGGCATCTTTAACAAGGCATGAATTACCAGAAATCTAAGAATTCCATGACTTGTAAGGATGGTGAATGCCTAGTGCGAGCGGCGCACAAACTGAGCCATCAATTGTAACTTATTCAGAAGGAAAAAATGGATATTTATAACATGCATCTGATGAAATCGAAGATAAGCTAGGAGCTTGAAATTATATTTAAAAACAATAGAAAACTGACTTTCACAGGTAATATACCATATTAAGAAGTATGCAATGCCTAACCAGGGTTGTGGCAGCGTTTTCCGATCATAACCCTTTCCTTTATGTACCACGTTCTCCCCCACCTGTAGGAAAAACTCTGGAAACTATGGCAAGGATTCTCTTCTGATAAACCACTTATGTTTATCCCGCAATAACCTACTAACCACTGCAATGACTTCCTCAGTTACTTGAACTTCCAATCACGAAACCCTGGAGCAATTTCCGATTCAATGCAAATTCTACTCCTAATCCTTTGTTGAACCCCTATAACCGCTCAAAGTATGTATGTCAGCCTGCATTTTGGAAAATCTGCCATACTTCTGATCAGCATCATACCTGCTATGTATTATCAGGTTCATGAATGATAGCCTAGCCACCCATTCTTGTGGTAGTATTCAAAGTAGCAGCTAGTTGTTGAGGGAACAGTTAGCTAAGAAACTACGTGGTAATAGAAATGGTTGTAAGGGAAATGAGTCGAGGAGAGGGTTATGGTAAAACCATCGATAATCGTGGTAATAGTTTTGATAGATTGGAAATGACTGCATTTTAATGTAGACATGTGTATTTGTCTATGCTGTAATTTCAAATGAGCGTTGATATATGTGAAGGATACGGATGGAGATATGATATGAGTAGGTAATAATTCCATATTAATGGTATGTTCAGATAATTAAAATGTTAGAATTTAGGCTTCTGTGATCCATATCAAATTTATAGAGAATAATTTTCAGTAAAAATCACATCTTTTTTCATTTTTCGACACGTTTCGAACCAACAAGTGTGGTTCATCATCAGGACAAGTTGAAAAACCAGACCATGGCAACAGTTTAAATAGTGAGAGCAGATCATCCAACGGCTATCTTTGACCAGGAAACAACTATATTTGACTAGGAAATTGTACTGGACAAAGAGATGACGGCTGGAAGATTAGCAGATGTTGGATCCCTGCCTTGTCTTCCTAGCCGCCCCCATCCTGAATCTACCTTGTGCGTTGTTCCGTTGTTGGGATCTTCTCTCTGTATCTGGACCATGTGTTGTCCTTTTTCCTTCTCTTCTCTTTGATTTTAATATCAAATTTCTATTCATTTAATCTTTCTTGTTCTCTTATTAAAATATGGTATTTATTTATTTATTTAAGCCCTAATTAATTAGCATAGTGGAATTATTAATATAATACTTTTTTACCATAATATAGAAAAATTAAAAGAATGGTGCTGATTATCCCATTTGAACTTTAATATAAATAGTTGACATGAATTTTGGACTAACTGGGTAGATTAGACTTTATTAATCAAATTAAAAGAACTTTTTTTTAGGATTTCATTAATTTATAATTAATCTATAATAAATATATTATACTCATTAATTATATGAGTTGAATTAAGCCGTAGGTAATTAGTGGTATATTGTAATAATCATTTTAATTAGTTTCACATTAACAAAAATTTGATCCCATTATAACTTTAACATAAATTGAATAAGAATTCTTGAACATATAACCTTAAAATAATTTTTAGCAATCAACAAATAAATTTAATTTATTTAATAATATTTGTTGATAATAATTTAATTTATTATTAGATTAAATATAATTTAATATAATTAAAAAAAAACTAACTTTTGAATTAATCGAATTTCCGTATCCCCCGGTCCAGTACAATTTCCTGGTCAAATATAGTCATTTCCTGGTCAAATATAGCCATTTCCTGGTCAAAGATAGCCGTTGGATGATCTGATCTCTCTATTTAAACTGCTGCCATGGTTTGGTTCTTCAACTTGTCTTGATGATGAACCACGCTTGTTGGTTCGAAACGCGTCGACAAATGAAGAAAGATGTGATTTTTACCGAAAAATATTCTCTATAAATTAAAATGGTATTTAATGAGGTACGATAATAACGACAAATGGCATCGTTATTATTAAATATGATAATCTCCCCCCAAAATAAGGAATGGCTGTCCTCTGTCCTGATTGGTCATGTCATTAATGAAATGTCAATTAAATTCACAAAGTTGATTAGGGACGTAACTGTCAACTTACCTTAGTGGAGTATCGGCATGGGTAGAGTATCAATGCTAGTGGAGTATCAACATTGGCATAGTATCAACATTAGTGGACTATCAACATGTTAGGTCCTTATTACACTAGTGATTCCCCCATTAAAATTATCATTGTAGCCCCTTATTGTTATTGTTGTGCCCCTCTTGTCCCCATATTTTTATTATTGTGCCCCATAGAACCCCACTTTTTTATTGTTGTTGCCTTATATTATTATTGTTATATCTGACCCCTTAGACTCTTATATATAGAAAGGAGGTTTTTTCATTTGAATCATCCAAGAATTGTTCATTTGTGTAATGTAAACCAGGCTTCGCCCTCAAAGAGGCTTATTTTGAAGTCGTTGACCTATCTTTTCTTCTATTTTGTGAGCTAGTTTCATAACATTTGGTATCAGAGCATTGGATTCTAGGGTTTCACTACTTCAAACAGGGCATTGTGGAATTTTCGCTATACATTTTTTTTCTACGAAGCTTCAGAAGTTGAAAAAAAACCATTTTCGTAGAAATTGTGATGAACCTCATGGCAGAATTTCAGACCCTATCACACTATAATTTTTGAGATATGAAATGAGTAAGTCAGGGTTTTTTCAAGATCCCGAATTCCATCTCAAACAGGTGGCCTTGGGAAAATTGTCATAACTTTCACTCTGAGCATCAAATTCGAATTTTGTAAAATGTGATAGAAATAAGACGGACTGTAGTTTCTTGGATATTATTTTTAGGACCTAAGGTCGAAACAATGACACGTGGAAGTTCGTACAATTTCACTCTACTGAACTAACCCATAATCAGGTTGTTGTGGGAGATTTGACATAACACTTTCTTGGAAAATCTAATATTGATCATACTTGTGGAATTGGAAAGAGGACTCAGAGAGATACCGTAGGATGAAATTTTAGACCTTGGAAATCCGAAATTACAAAGATATAACAGATTCAAGAAATAAAATGGCAACACCTAGTTATCAACCCGAAATATCTACTATGACACATGAAGAAGAGGAATAAATTCAACATGATATATCAAAATTATGAGACAAAGTGCAACAAACCTTTCTGTCACAAAAAGTAAGAAAAGCTAAGATAGATGGTTTGAATAATGACATCAATGGTATGAAAGGAAACATTGAAGGTTTGAAGAATTAAGACATGGAAGGTTGGAAGGAAGGTTTGACAAAGTTGCTACAAGAAAGGCTTCCAAATGGTGAAAAGGTAGTAGAGGAAACTCATGATGAGAAAAAAAGAAATGTTAATCATGATTTTAAGAATGACAACATTGAAGATTTGAAGAAAGATGTGGAAGGTTTGAAGGAATATTTGACAAAGTTGCTACAAGAAACGATTCCTAATGGCGAAAAGTTAGTAGAGGAAACTCATGATGAGAACAAAATAAATGTTAATTATGATTTCATAGACTCTTACGTTGGAATGAAGACCCATCATGTTCCAAAGATCGATATGAGGAAGTTTGATAGCAAGGATCAGTAACATGGATACTAAAGGTGGAACAATATTTTGATCTCCATAATGTGAAAAACACACAAAAGGTACACATTGAAACTTTATATTTGGAATCCAATCAGTTTGTATGGTATCAATGGCTTTTCTCTCATACTTTTTTTTCACTTGGTCAATTTCTATGGAGGAATGGATAGCACATTATGAGGATACAAAGAGCAACACCTTCTTTAGCCAATTGATAAATATCAAACAAAATGGTTCAATGGTGGAGAAAATTGAGGACTTCCAAAAATTGAATATAAGGGTAAATGATATTCCAGAGAAGCATAGGATTGATGCCTTCATAAGGACTTTAAAGGATAACATCCAACTTGAGGTTCACCTTTGGGACCCTGATTCATTGGAGAAGGAATTTAGGTTGGCAAGAAAAATTGAAAGCAAAATTATGGAAACAAGGAAGCCTACCACTCACAACTATAAAGATGGAAGTGTTGTTTCCCCTAGCCTTCCACAACCTGCAAGGTTGACACCACAACAATTGGAAGAAAAAACAAAAAAAAGGAATTTGTTACCATTGTGATAGAAAATAAACTAAAGGTCATAAGTGTGCTGAGAAGAAAGTATTTTACATAGATTGTGAAGAGGAGGAAGAAAAGTAACAAGAAATGTTAAAAAAATAGGATACACACCAAGAATCAACCCTAGAGAAAGAAGAAATGAATCCGACCATATCTTGTAATGCATTGGTCAGAATTACCACTCTTCAAACTCTCAAGATAGAAGGACATATCAAGAAGAAAAAGGTAATAGTGTTGATTGATTCGGGTAGTACCCATACTTTTATTCATTGTAAGATTGCCAAGGAATTGAATTACTTCCTATATCCAGCACCAGATTGTCAAGTGATGGTTTAAAATTGAGGAACCATAAATTGCTCTGGAAAGTGCCATAATATCAAGCTATCCATGGGAGAATATGTATTGAATAGTACTATTCTTTCTATTCCAATGGGTGGCAGATATGTTGTACTAGGAGTCCAATGGATACAATCTTTGGGTACGATAACTTTAAATTTTCAAGAACTTTTCTTGAATTTTTTTTTTGGGAAGGAAAGGAATTTTAATTAAGGGGCATTGTAGGGAAATTGGGAAAGATAATCAGCTCTAACGACATGACAAAGCTTCTAAAGAAAGAACAATGGGGTGTAATTGCCCAATTATGTTCACTAGAAGTTCCCAGATTGAAATCGTCTATTTCTCCAGATCTCCAAAAATTCTTGGACTATCATTCCAAGGTGTTTGAGACTCCCAAAGTCCTCCCACCTATTTGTGATCATGATCATGCTATTCATTTGATTCCAGAAAGTGTTCCTCCGAACATCAGGCCTTACAGATATCCCTATTCCCAAAAGAGTGAAATTGAATGTATGGTTGCATAAATGCTAGACGCTGGTATAATTCAACCTAGTCAAAGTTCTTTCTCTGCTCTAGTATTATTGGTGCACAAGAAGGATGGAACATGGCGCATGTGTTCGGATTATAGGGAGCTCAACAAGCTCACTATTAAAGATAAATTTCCCATTCCTGCCATTGATGATCTATTGGATGAATTACATGGAGAAATTTACTTCACCAAGTTGGATCTTCGTTCAGGATATCATCAAATCAGAATGAAGATTGAAGAGATTATGAAAACAACATTTAGAACTCACAAGGGTGATTATGAATTTTTGGTCATGCCTTTTGGCCTTACAAATGCCCCTTCTACATTTAAAGGTTTGATGAATTCCATTTTCAAACCCTTCCTTATAGAATTTGTGTTCATATTTTTTGATGATATACTAATCTACATCAAGTCTTGGAAGGATCATGTTCAACATGTTGACAGGGTGCTCAAACTATAGGAGGAGAAACAATTATATGCAAAATCCTCCAAATGTTTCTTTAGAGTACAGGAGGTGGAATATCTAGGTAATATTGTATCTCCTAAAGGTGCTAAGGTAGACCCTAGCAAAATTAAATCCATTAAGGAATGGAAAATCCTGACATCCATAAAGCATATGCGTGGATTTCTCAGGTTACAGGGTATTATCACAATTTTGTTAAGGATTATGGAAAATAGTAGCACCTCTAACAACATTACTGAAGAAAGATGCTTTTTCTTGCACTCCAAAAGCAATGAAGGCCTTTGAACATCTTAAAGAGGAAATGTGCCAAGCACTAGTCTTAGCTATGCCAGACTTCACAAAAATATTTATTGTGGAATGTGATGCCTCAGGAAATGGAATTGGTGATGTTTTAATGCAAGAAGGAAGACTTGTTTCTTCTGAAAGTCATCCAATCAAGTGAAAGTATTTACACAAACCTATTTATGTGAAGGAAATGTTGGCAATACTACATGCACTTAAGAAATGGCGACCTTGCCTAATGGGAAGACGCTTCAAGGTAAAAAAGGATCATGATAGTCTTAAATACTTTTTAGAACAAATATTGTCTTCCGAAGAGAAACAAAAATGTGTCAGAAATATGTTGGGTTATGACTTTGAAATCATCTACAAAAATGGAATCAAAATGTTGTTGCAGATGCACTCTCAAGAAAGGATGAGGATGTGAAAGCATTGCTTTGTGCCATCTCTATCATCCAACCAAATTGGATAAATGAAACAAGGGATGAATGAGGAAGAATGACGAAGAAGTGTAGGCACTCATTCAAAAGTTGCAGCAAGATCCTAGTACATCTGATACATTTAGCTGGAAAAATGATTCGTTATGCTACAAAGGTCACTTATACCTCTGTAAGAATTCCCAACTCAAACAAAAGATTCTTCTGAAATTGCACACCTCTTCTTTAGGAGGGAACTTGGGATTTTAAAAAACTTACCATAAGGTTAAGAAGGAATTTTTTTGGGATGGCCTTAAATCTGATATTCAAAATTTTGTGGTGGAATGTTTGGTTTGCCAACAAAATAAAGTTGAGACAATTAAGACCTCGGGTCTGTTACAACCTTTATCCATTCCAATTCATTGTTGGGAGGAGGTTTCAATGGATTTTATCACAGGTTTACCCAAGTCTGAAGTAAAGAGTGTCATCATGGTGGTAGTTTATAGACTTACCAAGTATGCACACTTTTGTGCATTATCTCATCCATTTAAATCTAGTACAGTTGCTACTGCATTTATGGAAACAATTCAAAAGCTACATGGAAACCCAAAGATTATTGTAAGCGACAGAGATCCCATTTTCATTGGAAACTTTTGGACTGAATTATTTTCTTGTTTGTGTGCTTAGTTAACTCATAGATCATTTTATCAATCTCAATCTGATGGGAAAACTGAGATAGTGAACAAATGTTTGGAAGGATATCATTGTTTCTTTGTATCTGATAAACAAACACAATGGGTCAAGTGGTTACCTCTAGCTGAATGGTGGTATAACACTTCCTTCCATACTGAATTAAAAATGACCCCGTTTGTGGCACTTTATGGATATCATCCACCGTCCATCACAAAATATTTAAGAGAAAATTCTAGGGTTCAAGTAGTGGAAGATCAGATTGAGCATCAACAACATGTTCTTTAAATCTTAAAGGATAACCTCACTTTGGTGTAGAATAGAATGAAACAACAGGCATATGAACATCACAGTGAATGAATTTTTGATGTAGGTGACTGGGTATTTCTACGACTACAACCATACAAACAAATGTCCCTCAAGCAAGCTAAGAAGGATAATAAATTCTCACCAAAGTATTATTGTCCATACAAGGTGTTGCAAAAGATTGGTACTATGGCATACAAATTGGAGCTTCCTGCATCTTCCCTAGTGCACCCAATTTTCAATGTTCCATGCTTAAAGAAAGTTATAGTTGACAAGCTCCTAGTTCAAACAATATTGCCAAAACTTGATGAGGAAGGAAAAATCATATTGGAACCTGAAGCAATAAAGAAAACAAGAACTCGGTAGCTATGAAATCGATCAATTTCAAAGTATCTCATCAACGGGAAGAACTTACTCGCTGAAGATTCCACATGGGAGGATGAGAATTTTATACAGAAGCATCTAGAACTACTCAAGCATTAAGGAAAACACTTTTTTGAAGGAGAGGGACATGTTAGGTCCCTATAATACTAGTGATTCCCCCATTAATATTTTCATTATAGCCCCTTATTGTTATTGTTGTGCCCTTTGTTGGAAATAATACTGAGAGGGGGGGTGAATCAGTATTATCAAGCAATTTACCAAATCTTCCTTATTTGATCTTTTGAATTATTCTTGCATATCAGTACCATAAAATAATGAGCATGAATAAAGAAAATAGACAGTCACACCAAAGAACACAAGATGTAAGGTGGAAACCCAATGCGGGAGAAAACCACCTGCTGCAATATGTCTCTATCTTCTTTCAAGAAATTCTTTTTACAATGATTTTGTACTGGTGCAGCCCTTTACCAGCACGCAGGCTGCAACCTGCAGAGAGCTACAACTCTCTCTCGTTTTCCAGTCTCTCCTGGAAGGGAGCTACAACCCCCTACTTCTTTTCATGAAGAATCAAATGATCAACAAGTATACAACAGATACAGTCCACTACAGATATCAGATCAGTAATTACAGAAATAACCCAGAACACCTTATGAACAGAAATATACAGTCAACAGATCATCTTAAGACAGGGACGCATATTTTCTTTCTGTGACCTGCGACTGGACGCAGTCTACCTTCCACTGTTCTGCGTGCCGACGCACTGTTCCTCTATGCTTTGCTGCGACCGGCGCACCCAGAAACTCTATCGCGCCGCGTCTTTTGCTTCAGAGACGCACCCAATAACACAGTCACGCCGCGTCCTTTGCCTCCGAGACGCACCAGAGCCTTTACTGTACTGCGTCCCGGCGCACTTTCCCTTCACTGAACCTGCGTCCCTTCAGATATAAAAGATATGAGGACTTCAGAACCAACCCAAACACTCAGATCCACAGATCTGATCATGCGCCATAGAGATCACAGTCCATTAGAAGATTCGCCTTCATAGATCTGGACTAGATCTCACCAAAAGATATTCAACCAAGATGATGCTTAATCCAAATGAACTCCTTTGCTTTATATAGGCAAGCTTCTCCCCAAAACATGGAACAAAACCACGAGCCGACACCATAGAAACACAAAACCGTCGGCTAGATACCACACAAGAAACCCCCACGTGCTTTTCTCTGCCTTGAAATGTGTGCACTGGGCGGACGCACCTCCTGAACGGCTGGCCTGCGTCCCTGGACGCGGGTTCTGTATGGTATATCTGCGGGGACGCACTTGCTGAACATATTTCCTGCGTCCTTCTTGATTTATCACCTGAATGGGTTTGCCATCAAGGACAACACCTGAATCATAATGCCAACAATCTCCCCCTTTGGACTTGATGGCAACCACATAATCTTCAGCTTCATTCTCCCCCTTTGACATCAAGGGCAAAGGGTATGCTCCCCCTATGCTCATGCATCTCCAGATCTGTAACCAGAAATCCATCATGAAGGAGATAGAGACATATTGCAGCTATTTCCAAGATCTCCTTCTCCATAATGCCAACAATGCATTATGTGCTCCCCCTGAGCCTATACCACCAATAGGAAGATGATCAACAGTAAGATGATGCATCAACAACCCCCAGCTTTTGCCTGAGGTATTCAAAAGTGTCCCTGGGCAACGGTTTGGTGAAAATATCAGCAACTTGTTCCTTAGAAGGAACATACTCCAACTTGACCTTCTGTTCAAGTACTTGTTCCCGGAGAAAATGGTACTTGATTGGTATGTGCTTGGTTTTTGAATGCATAACCGGATTCTTTGAGATGCTGATTGCACTTGTGTTGTCACATAAGATAGGGATTGGAGGAGTACAAGTGATTTGATAATCCTGCAAATTCTGCATCATCCAAAGGAGTTGGGTGCAACAAGATGCAGCAGCAACATATTCTGCTTCAGCTGTAGACAAGGCAATTGAACTCTGTTTCTTGCTGAACCAAGAGACCAGTCTGGGACCCATAAAGAACGCACCACCACTTGTGCTTTTCCTGTCATCCACGCTTCCGGCCCAATCTGCATCTGTATAGGCATGAAGAGTAAGATCTGTATCTCTAGGATACCATAAGCCATAATTTTGAGTCCCTTGAAGATATTTAAAAATTCTCTTCACTGCTTGAAGATGAGTCTCCTTCGGATTTGCCTGAAATCTTCCAACTATTCCAACTGCATGCATGATGTCTGGTCGGGTACCTGTCAAATATAGTAAACTTCCAATCATAGATCTGTAGGTTGGTTGATGTACTGCTGCAGATTCATCATTTGCACTGAGACTACATCCTGTGACCATGGGTGTACATACTGGTTTTGCATCTTCCATGCCATATTTCTTCAAAATCTGCTTGAGATACTTGGTTTGAGATAAAAAGATTCCTCCTTCCTTCTGTTGGATTTGCAAACCAAGGAAATATGTCAGTTCTCCTAGCAAGGACATTTCAAATTCTTTCTGCATGACTGAGGCAAAGCTTTGACTCATAGCTTCTTCATTGCTGCCAAAAATAATGTCATCTACATACACAACAAGTATTAGCAATTTGTCATTTTCAACTTTTATATACAGATTGCTATCTGCTGAACCTTTTAAGAAACCTTGTTGATGAAGATATTTGTCCAACCGGTAGTACCAAGCCCTTGGAGCTTGTTTGAGACCATAGAGAGCCTTTTTCAATCGGCATACAAGATTTGGATCATTTCCAAGAATGAACCCATCTGGCTGTTCAATGTATACTTCTTCTTCCAAGTCTCCATTCAAAAAGGCTGATTTCACATCCATTTGAAATACTTTGAAGTTCTGAAAACTTGAGAGAGCAAGGAACATTCGGATGGCCTCAAGTCTTGCAACAGGAGCAAAAGTTTCTTCAAAGTCTATTCCTTCTTGCTGCGCATACCCTTTACAGACGAGTCTGGCTTTGTTTCTAATTACTTCTCCATTTTCATTCAATTTATTTTTGAAGACCCATTTTGTTCCAATAACATTCTTATCTTTTGGTCTAGGAACCAGCTCCCAAGTGTTGTTCTTTTCGATTTGCTCAAGTTCTTCATCCATTGCTTTCACCCAAAATTCATCTTTGCATGCCTCTTTCACATTTTGTGGTTCGGTGGAGGAAAGTAATGCCAAATAGCTTGAAGCTTCTGCAACTGTTCTTCTAGTTTGTATACCTGCTTCTTTTTGTCCCATGATCTGAGATTCTGGATGGTTCTTCTGAACATATCTGGATGGAGTCTTTTCTTCTATTCTTGTCCGTTCTTCTGCTTCTTCGTGAGGTTCTTCTTGAGATTCTTCTTGAGGTTCTTCTTCTTCATCATTCTGTCTTTGAGGGTAGCTCTCATCTTCTTCGATGTCTTCACGATGTATTTGCCTAGGAATATATCCCTTTTCATCAACCACTACATCAATGCTGTCAACAATTCTGCCAAGTCTTTTATTGTAGCATTTGTATGCTTTGCTATGTGGAGAATAGCCAAGAAGAATGCCTTCATCTGCTCTAGGATCAAGTTTGCCAAGCTGCTCCTCAGTATTCTTGATATAGCATTTGCTCCCAAATATTTTGAAGTGCTTTACCGAAGGAGTTTTACCACTCCAGAGCTCATGAGGGGTTTGAGTGCTGTTCACCCGGACATTTGTCTTGTTGAGAATAATAACCGCAGTATGTGCAGCCTCACCCCAGAAGGTTGCGGGGGTTCCTGATTCATCAAGCATAGCACGAGCCATTTGTTGGATTGTTCTGTTCATTCTTTCAACAACTCCATTTTGCTGAGGCGTTCTAGCTGTAGAGAATTCTCTCCTTATCCCATGTTCATCACAGAAATCGAAAAATTCATTTGAAGTAAATTCCCCACCTCTGTCAGATCTGAGGCACTTAATTTTGTGACCTGATTCATTTTCAGCCAAGGCTTTGAAGGTTTTGAATTTTTCGAATGCTTCATCTTTGTGCTTCATAAGACCTAACCAAACAAACCTGGAGAAATCGTCAATAAATAATATCAAGTATTCCTCTCCTCTAGGTGTTCTTTTTCTGAAAGGTCCACATACATCTGTATGTACTAGCTCAAGAGGCATGCTGGCTGATCCTTCTTTCTCTGGAAAGTTAGTTCTGGTTTGTTTTCCAAACTGACATGATCTGCATATGGTGTTGTCAGGAATTTTGATATCTGGAAGATCGCGAACTGCCTGATATTTGCAAGCTTTCCTTATTTGTGAGAAGCTTAGATGTCCCAACCTTCGATGCCATAACCAGTGCTCTTCATTCTTGCTTAGATAGCATTGTTGTTGTCCTTCATCAAATATGTATAGATTATTTGGAGTTCTCTTTCCTTTGAGAACTGTTTTACCTGTATCAAGATCACGAACAAGGCATCCATTTGATCTGAATATAACCTCGGTTCTTTGATCACACATCTGGCTGACACTTAGTAGATTATGCTTCAATCCATCAACAAACAAAACATTTCCAGCCTTAACATCTTCTTTTAAAGGAGCAATACCTTTTCCTTTTATAGTTGCAGGAGTATCATTTCCAAAAGAGACTTTCTTTCCCTTTTCTAAATTAGAATAAGACTCAAGTTTTTCTTTATCACCTGTCATATGCTTCGAACATCCACTGTCAATGTACCATAGATTTTCTTGTCCTTCTGCATAAAATGCTATCCCACATCTTTCTGTTTGAGGTTCCTTTATTCTCCATGTTTTGGCGCCTGAGGCTTGTTCCTTTTTCTGCTCTTGTACCTTTCTTTCCGGAAACCTGCTTCTGCATTCAAAGTCTTTATGTCCAAAATTATTGCAAATAGAACATTCAACTTCATTTTCAAGAGCTGAAAAGTTGTTATAGGTCCTTTTTGTAATCCCTGTCATACTTCTTTGTTTTTGAGCTTCCCTAGTCATGATTGTTTTATACGCAACACATTGAGCTGCTTTGTGACCAAAGTTATGGCAAGAAAAGCATTGTCCATTGAAGAAGCTTCTGCGATTATTGGATCTACCAGCCAACTGATTGTAATTTCTATTTTCATCTATTCTTGAACCAAATTGAGAAGATTTTACCTGTGGCTGGTTGTGGCTTTTGTTCACCCTTAAGCTGGATTGCCCCTGATAGTTTTTGCTTGACATTTGTCCCTGCTTTACCTGATGATCTTCCTTATGCTCTTGCTCATTTCTTCTTGCTGCATCAAGATAACTTTTTGAAGTGGATGCTTGAGAAGTTTCTCCATTATAGCCCAAACCTGTCTTATTTAGTGGAGACCGCTGCACACTGATAATCTCATCCAAAGTTTCAGATCCTTTGACAAACTTGAGATTAATAGTTTTTGTTTTCTCAATTTCTTTTCTAAGACCAACAATTTCACCTTCTAATTTTTCAAGATGTTTTTCCTTTTCATCAATTTGGAATTGTAGAGTATCAATAATCATGTTCTTTTCTTCTATGCATCTCTTGAGTCTAGTAATTTCATCATAAAGGTTATCCACATCTACAGCATCCTCATAATCATCATCTTCAAATGCCATTAACAACCTATATTTATTACCTTGTTCATCTTCATCACTGTTTGATAAGCCATCACTATCTTCATGGATGTAGTAGCTTTTCTTGCTTTGTTTCTTGTTCCATCTAACTGGTTCCTTTCCTTTATCCTTATAAGAGCATTTTGCAGCATAATGACCTACTCTTCCACAAGCAAAGCATTTGAAAGGTAGCTTACCTCTGAACCTTCCAGAACCTCTTTGAAGATTTCTGACAAAATTTGATTCTTCTTCCTCTTCTTCTGGATCATGGCTTGCTTCATAGTAATCTTCTTTGCCTGATGCTTTAAAAGCAGCCTCCCTTCTGTCTGATGGTCCTCCCTTTCTCATTTCATAAGCAGTTAGAATTCCATGTAGCTGAGACATAGTAAGAACACGGAGATTTTCTTTTTCTTCTATTGCAGATACTTTGGATTCAAACTTGGGGGATAATGATCTTAGAATCTTTTGAACTACTAGAGACTCCTTTACTTCTTCACCCAAATTTTTCATACAATTTACAATCTCATCTACCCGAAGAAAATAATTAGCCACACTTTCATCATTATACATCTTGAGAGTCTCATATTGAATTCTGAGAGTTTGAAGTTTGGCTTGTTTTACCTGTTCATCTCCTTCATAGCTTGTGATCATTTTGTCCCATATTTCTTTTGCTGATTTGAAGTGCATTACCTTCATGAATTCTGTTTGGGATATACTTCCTAATAGAGTACTGACTGCTTTTGCATTTGTTTCATACTTCTTTTTCTCAGCTGGATCTGTAGGAGTAGCTGAAGGAAAAGCATAGCCTGTTTCTACAATGTCCCAAACTTCAGTACCAAGAGATTGAAGATATGCAGTAACTCTTACCTTCCAATAATTGAAGTTTGTCCCATCAAAAACTGGTGGCCTGATTGATGCTTCTCTCTCGTAGTTGCTCATGATGAACGATCTACCTTCAAGCGATCAAGCTTTTCTGAAGGACCTGCTCTGATACCAATTGTTGGAAATAATACTGAGAGGGGGGGTGAATCAGTATTATCAAGCAATTTACCAAATCTTCCTTATTTGATCTTTTGAATTATTCTTGCATATCAGTACCATAAAATAATGAGCATGAATAAAGAAAATAGACAGTCACACCAAAGAACACAAGATGTAAGGTGGAAACCCAATGCGGGAGAAAACCACCTGCTGCAATATGTCTCTATCTTCTTTCAAGAAATTCTTTTTACAATGATTTTGTACTGGTGCAGCCCTTTACCAGCACGCAGGCTGCAACCTGCAGAGAGCTACAACTCTCTCTCGTTTTCCAGTCTCTCCTGGAAGGGAGCTACAACCCCCTACTTCTTTTCATGAAGAATCAAATGATCAACAAGTATACAACAGATACAGTCCACTACAGATATCAGATCAGTAATTACAGAAATAACCCAGAACACCTTATGAACAGAAATATACAGTCAACAGATCATCTTAAGACAGGGACGCATATTTTCTTTCTGTGACCTGCGACTGGACGCAGTCTACCTTCCACTGTTCTGCGTGCCGACGCACTGTTCCTCTATGCTTTGCTGCGACCGGCGCACCCAGAAACTCTATCGCACCGCGTCTTTTGCTTCAGAGACGCACCCAATAACACAGTCACGCCGCGTCCTTTGCCTCCGAGACGCACCAGAGCCTTTACTGTACTGCGTCCCGGCGCACTTTCCCTTCACTGAACCTGCGTCCCTTCAGATATAAAAGATATGAGGACTTCAGAACCAACCCAAACACTCAGATCCACAGATCTGATCATGCGCCATAGAGATCACAGTCCATTAGAAGATTCGCCTTCATAGATCTGGACTAGATCTCACCAAAAGATATTCAACCAAGATGATGCTTAATCCAAATGAACTCCTTTGCTTTATATAGGCAAGCTTCTCCCCAAAACATGGAACAAAACCACGAGCCGACACCATAGAAACACAAAACCGTCGGCTAGATACCACACAAGAAACCCCCACGTGCTTTTCTCTGCCTTGAAATGTGTGCACTGGGCGGACGCACCTCCTGAACGGCTGGCCTGCGTCCCTGGACGCGGGTTCTGTATGGTATATCTGCGGGGACGCACTTGCTGAACATATTTCCTGCGTCCTTCTTGATTTATCACCTGAATGGGTTTGCCATCAAGGACAACACCTGAATCATAATGCCAACACCCTTGTCCCCGTATTGTTATTATTTTGCCCCATAGAAATCCACTATTGTTATTGTTGTGGCCTTATATTATTATTGTTATGTCGGCTTTGATTATATTGTGACCCCTTAGACTCCTATATATAGAAAGGAGGTTTTTTCATTTGAATCATGCAAGAATTGTTCATTTGCGTAATGGAAAGGATGTTGCCTCCTCGAAGAGGCTTGTTTTTAATTTTTTGATCTATCTTTTCTTCTATTTTGTGAGCTAGTTTCATAACATAACATCAGCAGAGTATCAACATCAGTGGAGTATCGACATTGGTAGAGTATCAACACCAGTGGATTATTGACGTCAGTAGAGTATTAGCACTAGTGGAGTATCGACATCGACCAAGTATCAGCACCAGTGGAGTATCAACATTGGCAAGGTATTAACACTAGTGGAGTATCGACATCGACAGATGCTAAAATGGAGACAACTAAGATGTTGCAATAGGAGTAGCATCAAGAAAAACGCTGCAACTAGAGTAGCAATAAAACTTAAAACTTTATTTTATTATATATATATTATTCAATATGAGGTGCAGAGGAGGAACTTTATGCACAATTGAATTCAAAACTAGAGTCATCAGAAAATTGTATAATAAAGGAGTCCCTAGAGGTCGGATAGTGATACAACCTGAGGTGATGTCCATTTGTAAGTAAAGGAGTAAGTGGATTGTCTATTTCTATGAGTTTAACAGTTCCATTGTCAAACATTTTGTCGACCTCATATGGACCCATCCATCTTGAGAAGAGCTTTCCTTTAAAATCCTTGAACCAGGAATCAAAAAGTAATGCCCAATCACCTTTTTGAAACACATTTTTCTTAATAAATTTATCATGCTACTTAGTTTGTTTCTGCTGGATGGTGATAGTGTTCTATACAACTACCAAACAGATTTCATCTAACTTGTTGGGCTAATCCAATCCATGTTTCTAGGATTTAGTAAGGTCCAGGCCTACTTCCAGAGTTATCCTGAGTGTTTTGACCTCAAATTCAACTGGAAATAGAGGGTATTTCCCATACGCAAGTTCATAGGGTGAAAACCCCGTTGTATTCCCCATGTAGTTCTATATTCCCAAAGTGCTTCAGGGAGATTTTCAGCCTAATTCTAGCAATGGTTAGCCATAGTCTTTGTAAGAATATTTTCCAATACTTTATTTGTGCTCTCTAACTAACTGTTTGGTCAATTTACTATGCAAATTAACACAAGTATTTAATTATCAAATCTGGGCTTGTAAGCCTGGAAGCATGTCCAAAATATATGGATTTTAGTTATAGTCAATTTTCGAAGATGAAATATAAAGATTGATGAAAATTCATATTACAAATATAAAATCTAATTAAGTATTTCTAATTCACTTATGTAATATGTGTGAGATGAGGCTCCTAACTTAGGAGAACCAGGTTGTCCTTCCCTACAATATTACTTCCATGAAGAGAAATGAAAATTAACTAATTAACAATAGTTTATGATGCATAAATTGTAGAGAGAAGTGGCTCCTAACTAAGGAGGTCCAAATTGTCCTTTTCTTACAATCTTATTCCATCATTAATACTATTGCATTGAAACTAGAATTCAGAAATAACTCAACAAGGAAATGAGAATGAATTTTAATTATAGCTCATAATCAAATAGAAGGATAATTTAACTTAAACTCTTGTTTGTCCCTTCATATGCAGATTAGAATTAAATCAATATTCATTCAACAATCAAAATAAATCTTCATACATCTAAAGAAATCTGAAGCAAAAACTAGTTTATGAAAATTATGATAAATTAACCAAGAAGTGCACTTAGCTTGGTGTGTGGGGCCTCCACCCTTGCCTTGCACACTTGAAGAGATATCAACTACAGAAAAATCAGTTACTCACTCAAGCATGAACACAAAATTAAATGAAACAAGTTCTTCAATTAACTTTAAGTGTTCTAAGAGTCTCAAAATCAGATTACATAAAATTCAACATGCATAAGCCTTCAATAGTCTTGGCTTAAATAGAGAAATAAAAAAAAAAAACCTTGAATAAAATGTCTCTAACAGTCATATCTATCCTAATCCCATCTATCCTAGTTGAATCCATCCATTCAGTTCCACAAAATTTGGAAAATCCCAAAAAATACTAAATTTGGCCTATTTCCTAGGGATTTTTTGAACAACAGGTCATGTTTGACCATAGTTGACCAGGCATGTTTTAGCTCAATTTGACCAAAATAATAGGTGCACATCCATCCTTGGTTCCAAATCTTTCTATATCTATGCTCATCTTGTGCCCAGGTGTCCTGCAAGTATGACTTCAATGGAGCCATTACGAGAATTTTTAGTTCTGTCCAAAAATACACTAAAAACCCAATTTTTGCAAAAATATCTAAAAATTGAAAAACATAATTTATATACCTGAATATGCATAAATTGATCAAAATGAGGTGTATATGGATGGTCTATGGTTGAAAATGATGGAAATTTGGTGTATTTTAATAAGCAAAATTTGATAGAAAATGAGGGCCAACATCTGCCGCTTGCTGATGTGCAAGCATGTCCTCATGCTTGCTTTCTCCTTTTCGACCTTCTTAGTGTTGGTGTCTCTATTGAACTTGATCCTAAAGCCTCTTCCTATGCAGCTGTAAAAGATAGTCAATCCCTTCATACTTCCCTTCCTTGTAAATGGTGGTCTTGATTTTCTACTTTTCATACTTATATTGCCATGTGTTTTTCTCTTTCAGCCATTTGTAATCATGTTTAGCTATGAGGGAGCTTTTAGTTTCAATTTTTTTAACCTTCCTAGTCAAATATTTATTCTCTTTAATAATATTTTTGTTATTTTTCTTGTACATTTTATTTTCCTTTTTCAAATGTCTTTCTAGAATTTTTCTATCCTCCAACTCCTCTATTATCTCTTTGATTCTCTTGATGTGCAGCTCTCTTTCCTCTTCTTTTGTATCTTTGGAAATTGAGTGTGATGAGGTAGATCTTATCTTAACATTGTCAAAATATAAATCCCTCTCTTGAGGTTCCTCATGGACTCCCTTTTGCAATCTCTGAAAGATTTCATCAATTTCTTTTGAAGTAGGAGGAGGTTCAACAATTTGTACTTCAGGAGTTTCCTCCTAGGCCTCCTAGGAATATATATAAAAGATTTTTCCCTTCCAATCATGATACTGTCTTGCTGTTTCCTAGACCTAGTCCTCATATTTAAAGGATAATTCACTATGCTTCTTGTCGTATGTTCAAAATTTTCCTCTATTCTTTGTTCTTCAATCTGGTGTTGGGCTAAGAATTCCTTCCATGTCAAACCTTTACTTTTAATTTGATATTCTACTAGTATTCTAATAAGCCCTTAATGGTATATGTGTGTCTCCTTAGTTTCAATTTTACCCTTCACACTCTCTATCATTTTGATTAAAATTTTAGAGAAAAATTAAGGTAGATTGATCTTTTATTCTCCCTTGATATGCTGAAGTAGTCTAATATGAAAGAGGTAGACTACACTAAACCTGTTATCACATGTAAAGTATCTCTGAATGATTAACACCAACTCTGCCCAAGGTTCATTCAACCATTCCCTTAGAATGCCTTTTCTGCTATCAAATGAACCTTTTCTATGTTTTTCCAAAAAGAAAGTCCACCCTTTGTCTTTAAAATGCAAGCCTTTATGGTATTCTTCACCTTCTAGTGGAAGATTTAGAGCTTCATAAATATTTTATGGGCTTAGTGGAATAGATAGGTTACCCATTGTTGTTTGACCTTGAATATAATTTTTTATAAACTCTTTTTTTACCCTATCATTATGCCCTTTGAACTTCTGAAGGAAACCTATCAACCCTACCTGATATAACTTTTCTATGGTCTCTTTTCCCCAATTTTCCACCTTGAATTTACTTGGCTCTAATCTGGTGGACATGTTCTTTGTATACCAGTTTATGTACCCTTGTACAGTCAACATCCTCATTATAAAAAAAATCACATGCATATATATGTTTTTCCTTTTTATTCAAGTAATTCTGACTTATAGATATTGTCAAAATGGTTACTTGGTCTTTTGAATAAACACGAAATGATTCACTTGCTTAAATTTGTCTCAACTTCCTCTGTTCTGTTGTAAGATGAATGATCTATTTGTCAAAACGATTTTCTCTTATGCAAATATCATAAAAACATTTTAACAAATGTTTTTATTGCTCTCCAATCCCTGTGTTTGATCTCTGTTTTTTCAAAATCATTCTTTGTTTTGAAAAAAAACAAGTTCTTTGTCTTGAAAATAAATTCTCTGTCTTAAAAAAAAAATCACTGTGTAAAATCATTTTATAATGCTCATGAATCATGCTCTATTTTTTTTTTGAAAATCCTTCATATGTGTTCACTGTATTGATGAGCTTCATAATTGGGTAATTATATGGGCCTTAATTCACCTCCTAGCTTAGTCAAACCAACTTTTCACACAACTTATTACATGTTTGTGATTATATTTTGTTTATGAGATGAGTTAGAGTTGGATATTATGGATAGTGGACTAATATGCACTGCATGCAAGATTGAAGGAGAAAATCAAGGAATTTTGGCAAATACTAAGGTTAAAACTTGAATGGGACGAGGGAGAGGGATTGTAGGAGGTAAATCCTCCTCATTTACTTCTCCCCCATTCGAATATTCCTCCATCCATCACAGCAGCTCGGAGTGCAAGCAACCAAGCCATGAGGATTAGAAGGTAGTCAAGCAAGTGAGAGACAAAGAGTTAGTTTATCTTGAGTTTGGGAGCTGAGCCTACCTAATTTTAAGGAAGTGATTGGGGACTTCAGTTGTATAAGTAGAGAGGCCTAGAGCCTCATTAGGATTTGAATTTTTGTTATAAAACTCTCAACTATTTTCAAGCTCTCGACTTATGAAAGTTTTATTGATGTAATTTTTTGTTTTGGTAATAAGAATGAGTTTTGTTTTGAGCCAACACTGAGTTAACTCAGAGGGCTAAAGCTCTTGGGTTAGGGCCCAACCCTAGTAGCCAAGGCTCCTCTTTCTTGTATTTGTATTTTTACATTAGTCTCATAGCTTCATTGTTAATTTGATTTTAGAAGTGTTTTCATTGCAAGTAGTGTAGATTGGATTGGTTGTTTATTAGTTTGCTTCCATTTGTACCTTACCTCAGTAGCAGGTTAGCAGGGATAAAAGGAATACCACAAGGTTTTCAGTGGATGTCTTGGTCTCATTTCCTCCCTTTGGGATCATGATTTGAGGAAGGGACCTTGATGCAGCCCCCAAAACACAAATTTCTATTTCTTGCATAAGCTTTAGAGTTTACTGTATTTAAGTTAGCATTTTATCAGTTTTGCAAAGTAGGATTTCATTTCCATCTCTTCTATCTTCACTCTCGTAGTAGATATCATCCATGCTTTCATTCCTTTCAGCAACTTTCCTCATGCATAATGTAGGCAGTTAGTTCATTAATTATGCTTTTCTAGCTTATGGGAATGCTTCTTGTTTACATATCTTTTTGGGAATTATACATGTTTTATGAAGAGAAGGTGCTTCAGGAGTAGACAAAGACTTCATAGCCAGCAACCACCTTCCACTTCATCCACCATAGTCATTCCTTGTTTTCACCATTGCCTTCACTAGTTTTCATCATTTTACATAGAAATTCTTCCAAGCACATTGAGCGAATCCAACCATCCTCTATCTTTGTTGTTGACTTATGAGTGATCCTATACCTTTCCTCACTTCATTCCACCCATCTACCACTTTACTTAAGCCTTCCATCACTTCCAACACCTTCCATTTTGCTCTCGGTTGTATCCTATAGGTTTACAGGGAATCCTGTAGGTTTCTAGTACATCCTGTAGGTTTTCCTGAAATGGCCTGTTTTGAGGCCGAATTGAGGGAAAACCTCTAGGAAGTCACCAAAAGCCTCCCAAGGGTCTTCCAAACCATCCAACCATCTCCTAACCCTTCCAGCCAGCTTCCAACATCCTTAATTCACCTGCCACATCACCCAAATAAATTAGTTTGTATAGTTGATTTTGCATGAAAAGACAAAAAGACAAAAACAGATTTGTTTTAGTCCCTTTACTTGCACATTAGTGATGTTTGATGCTTCTTACTTCCATGCTTATGTAGTAGCATTTGGTTCATGTTAATTTAGTATTCTTGCAAAGCATAGTTTCTTGGAAGTTAATTAGGAAATGGTGTGATTTAGCATTGAATTTCGGTCTTTTCCATTATTGCAGTATAGTAGCTCTCCCTTAGAGAAGATTTCCCTTTCTTCCATCAAGAAACCAAGCTTCTTTTGACTCCATAGAAGTCTATCTTAAAAACCCCAGTGGTCTCTCACCAGCTGAACCGTGAAAAAAGGCAGAGCCATCACTGTTACTTGTGTATACAACACTGTCATCTCCAAGTTTGACGAACCTCGGGTTGACAAAGTAAAGTTGTTAGCCCAGGAGTTGCGGCATTCTTGCTGCAATACTAGTGCTCATCATGATCCTGTAGGAATCACAGTGACCCAAAAATATTACAGGAAGTGACCCTAAAAGAAAAAATGACCTGCTATGTCAATGAAATAGCACCCCTACATCATCATTCCATGACCATACCTATGTCCACCTTCATCACCCCTGCATTCACCCTTAAAAAAATATCAGTTTCAAAAAATTTCACAGTCTTCGAAAAAGAAGGAAACAAAGAGCAAGAGGGAGCATCACCTGAGTATTCCTCATTCTCCACACTCCTAACCTCCCTCTCCATCCATGTCACCATCCTCAAACTCCCAACAGAAGGTATGATTAAGAGTTCTGAGGGAGAAGCAGCTACAAGACATCTTGTAGGAAATCTTGTAGCAACCTATCCCATAGAATACAAATCATAAGAATAGAAAGCTTCTAGCATGATGATCCAAGAGCAGAAGGGACTCCAAAGTAGCAGCAACACCATCATCTTCAACACCAGGTACCTACACCACAAAAAAAAAATCATTAGAGAACAACAAAAAAGGGAAGAAGAATAGCATGCAGCCAATACACACAACAAGCACCTCTGGTCTTCAACCACTGCAACAAGGTATTAAGCACCACAGGTAAGTATCCCGCTCACTCTCTCATGTGCATAATGTAGTCAAAATATGTAAAGATTACGAGTAAGTTGGTATAAGTTAAAGGTGGCCAGTTAACTTGGCCACCTTCAATCAGTCAACAAAGACAAAACAATTTGTCCTCTCACATGTGGCAGTAGTCAACTCAAAAATAGAAAGGAGAAGGAAAAAATCATTTAAGGCTACGGAAGCATGAAGTGGGAGTTGATTACGAGGAAGTGGGGAATGATGAGGTGGTATTGGGGACCAACGGTCCAAAAATGGAAACCGTACCTCGGCTGCCGGCACACCACCTCACCCCAAATGACCATAAGAGGAAATAATGGTCGTCCCCATGCATTCATGAATTTAATTCCTTGAGGCTTTCTCAAAAGTCGCTGTCATACCCAGGCAACCTATAATAAGGAAGACACCATCATTTTTCTGCATAGCAATTGCTACAGGATTGCACAAGAAATCCTACAGGATTGCACACAGGATACACAGAGACAGTCTACAGGATAGGCCAAGAGGAGTTTCAGAGGGGAAAACATGGGGGTTGACCACAGCAAACACTATGAAGAGGTAGGCTCTGTAATTACATCCCTCTTTCCAAGTAAATTGAACAAAAAATCCTCTAGTTTGAGTGAATTTGGTAGCTATGCAAGAGAATTGTCCACACAATCATCTCATTTTTTTACTTCTCCATTTGAAAATTGTATCAACCATCTCATCTCCTCAAAACTCACCAACTAAGATGATAGGAGGGATCCCACTAACACTGTGAGAATCCAACAACACCCTCAGGTACTAGAAATCTTCACAAGGCATAATTGGATAGGGTTTTTCGAAAAATTAAGGGGGTATGATGATGAGGTAGCTCGAGATTTCTCTCTCTCCCTCATTCCACTTACTAGAGTCCATGCCACTATCGTGGTAAGAGGCCTCTCCATAGAACTCACTCCTGAACTCGTCAGCAGAGT
This sequence comes from Pinus tabuliformis, assembly GCA_031772625.1. NCBI lineage: Eukaryota > Viridiplantae > Streptophyta > Pinopsida > Pinales > Pinaceae > Pinus > Pinus tabuliformis. The sequence goes on from CM062809.1 coordinate 1,241,056,657, forward strand.
TACCAAACTTCCCCTAGGAGTACCATGGAGGAAGGAAGACAAAGGAGGTAGCTAGGTTTCCAAAAGGAAATTCTTTTTAGAAGGTGAGGAACCCATTGAGGACAAAAATGGAGTAAGGAGAGCAAGTCTGCCATATCCCTGGAATGAGTTGAGCTACCAACTTATCAAATACATTTCATGTGAGGGTAGGTATAGTGTGGTCTATAGCTATCATTTTAGGCTTCTTGAAGAATTGATATTTGGAGTAGAAACACCCCCTCACCACAGGCTCAGCATACCATACTTCTTGCTGAAATCACTGATAGACTCAAGCATCAAGGTGCAAGAGGGAAATTCCCAACAGTTAGCTCACCATGGGTTAATTAGAATCCTTATAGAAGACTCCATCCAAAACCTTAGAATTCCTATACAATGGTAAGTTTTCAGAGACACGTGGATAGAGGAAGACATCAAAGCTCTCACATATGATGCTAGTCCTACTATCAGTGGAGAGGAAGAGGAAGAGACTGAAGTAGAGGAAGAAGAAGTAGAGTAGGAAGAAGAAGAAATAGAAGGAGATGAAGATGAGATGGATGAAGAAGAAGATGAAACAAAAGAAAATGAGGAAGATGAAGAAGAAGAGGAGAAAGAGAAGGAGGATGATGAAGAAACAGAGGAGGATGTTAAGGAGGAAATTAATAAAGAAGATGAGGATCTACAAGAGGAAGAAGAAAGGAAAGACATAGGTGAAGAAAGAAATGGGAAAGAGGGGACAAAAGACAAGGAGGAGTCACCTAGGGTGTCTCCAGAACCCACTGAGAGAGAGGCAGCAGCTGCCCTCACTGCTCTTAGCACCCCCATCAAGCAAAAAGGAAAAAGATAGAGGAAGACCCCCTTATATTTTAGGACAAGGAAAAGCACAAGAATAAAGAAAGGGAAACCCCAAAAACCAACAAAAATTCCCATTGATATTGAAGACTCACCTAAACAAAAGGAGAAAACGCCTTCCTTTAAGTCTCCTATCACCTATGTGAGAAGGCCTATGACTAGATCAACCTCCTCTAAGGGAAAAGCAATCCTACAGGATACACAACAGGATCTACATGAAGTAGAAGTAGTCCTATAGGATACTCTATTGAACCTACAGGAGACACAAAAATTGGAAAAGGAGGTAGGACAACAATAAGAAACTAAAGAAGAGGACCCAGAGTGAAAAGAACCTAGCCCCCAACCTAACCTTGACTCCTACTATAGGTTTATTGAAGGAGGTAGGGTCATTCATCAAAAGAAAATTATTCCACTGTTCTTCGAGCTTGAGAAGGAGAGAACCAGAACTCATCGATGGATGTAGATCACCAAATCCAAGGGGGTGGAAGACATTAGGCAAATGGAGCAGAAGCTCAAGGAGATGGGCATAGAGCTATGTAGCTTGAGAGACAAAGAGGCCATAATGAAAAATCAACTAGAAATAGAAAATGCATGGTTGAGAGGATAGTTGCAAGAAAGAGAGAATTAATTGGCATGTATGGCCAGTCTCTCTTTGGAAGAAATCCAATGTAGGATGATCAGAGTTGAATAGTCAGATCCCATGGCCCTCATCAGTAACCATAATTTGATTGCAAATGATCCTCATCTTCCACCTAGATATCTTGCTACCCAAGAGCAAGCAATTTCACATTTTGAGGACATGTTCAGGTTGTTAGGGGACGATAGCATACATGCTTTCCTGAGGAGATGGAACATATTTCCATACACCTTAAAGATAAGAGAGTACCACTCTCCTCAAAGATTGAGAGGAGCACTAAATAGGACATCCATGTACAAGAAATCTATGCAAAGGCTGAAAGTCAATTGGATTGGCCTGAAACTCAGTGCACCACTACTTTTAGGAATGCTAGAAGGAAGGAAGGAAGAAGAAGAAAAGAGGCAGTTGGAGGAGGTAGAAAGGAAAGTAGGCTTCTATGAACAAGAAGAGAAAACCACAGCTTAGGCATAAGGATATGGATATTGATTGTATTGCTCATACGGTGAGCGACAATTTTAGTAGGGGGGTGATGATGGGCCTCATCATTGGGTAATTATATGGGCCTTAATTAACCTCCTAGCTTAGTCAAACCAAATTTTCTCACAACTTATTATATGTTTTTGATTATATTATGTTTATGAGATGAGTTAGAGTTGGATATTATGCCTAGTGGACTAATATGAATTGAATGCAGGATTGAAGGAGAAAATCAAGGAATTTTGGCAAATAATAAGGTTAAAACTTGAATGGGACAAGGGAGAGGGTTTTTAGGAGGTAAATTCTCCTCATTTACTTCTCCCCCATTCGAATATTCCTCCATCCATCACACCAACTCGGAGTGCAAGCAGCCAAGCCATGAGGATTAGAAGGCAGTCGAGAAAGTGAGAGACAAAGAGCTAGTTTATCTCGAGTTTGGGAGCCGAGCCTCCCTAATTTTAAGGAATTCGTTGGGGAATTTAGTTGTATAAGTAGAGAGGCCTAGAGCCTCATTAGGATTCGAATTTTTATTGTAAAACTCTAAGCTATTTTCGAGCTCCAGACTTGTGAAAGTTTTATTGATGTACTTTTTTGTTTTGTTTTGGTAATCAGAATGAGCTTTTTTTTGAGCCAACACTGAGTTAACTCAGAGGGATGAATCTCTTGGGTTAGGGCCCAACCCTAGCAGCCAAGGCTCCTCTTTCTTGTATTTTCATGTTTAGATTAGTCTCATAGCTTCATTGTCAATTTGCTTTTAGATGTGTTTTCATTACAAGTAGTGCAGATTGGATTGGTTGTTTATTAGTTTTCTCCCATTTGTGCCTTACTTCAGTAGTAGGCTAGTAGGGATAAAAGGAATACCACAAGGTTTTCAATGGGTGTCTTGGCCTCATTTCCTCCCTTTGGGATCATGATTTGAGGAAGGGACCTTTATGCAGCCCCAAAAACATAGATTTCTATTTCTTGCATAAAATTTAGAGTTTACTGTATTTAAGTTAGCATTTGATCAGTTTTACAAAGTAGTATTTCATTTCCATCTCTTCTGTCTTCACTCTCACAGTAGATCGCATCCATGCTTTCATTCCTTTCAGCAACTTTCCTCATGCATAATGTAGGCAGTTAGTTCATTAATTATGCTTGTCTAGCTTATGCTAATGCTTCTTGTTTACATAACTTTTTGGGAATTATACATGTTTTATGTAGAGCAGGTGCTTCAAGATTATACAAAGAATTCATATCCATAAACCACCTTCCACTTCATCCACCATAGTCATTCCTTATTTTCACCATTGCCTTCACTAGTTTTCATCATTTTACATAGAAATTCTTCCAAGCACATTGAGCGAATCCGACCATCCTCTATCTTTTCTATTGACTTCTAAGTGATCCAAGACCTTTCCTGACTTCATTACACCCATCTACCACCTTCCATAATCCTTCCATCACCTCCAACACCTTCCGTTTTTCTCTCGGTTGTATCCTGTAGGTTTACATGGAATCCTGTAGGTTTCTAGTACATCCTGTATGTTTTCCTAAAATGGCCTATTTTGAGGTCGAATTGAGGGAAAACCTCTAGGAAGTCACCAAAATACTCCCAATGGTATCCAACACCATCCAACCATCTCCTTACCCTTCCAGCCATCCTCCAACATCCTTAATTCACCTGCCACATCACCAAAAGAAATTAGTTTTCATACTTGATTTTGCATGAAAAGTAAAAAAGGCAAAAAAATATTTATTTTAGTCCCTTTACTTGCACTTTAGTGATGTTTAATGATTCTTACTTCCATGCTTAGATAGTAGCATTTGGTTCTTGTTAATTTATAATTCTTGCAAAGCATAGTTTCTTGGTAGTTAATTAGGAAATGGTGTGATTTAGCATTGAATTTTGTTTTTTTCCATTATTGCAGTAGAGTAGCTCTCCCTTAGAGCATATTTCCCTTTCTTCCATCAAGAAACCAAGCCTCTTCTGACTCCATAAAATTCTGGCTTGAAAACCCCAATGGTCTCTCGCTAGTTGAACCGTGACAAAACGCAGAACCATCACTGTTACTTGTGTATACAACACTGTCACCTCCAAGTTTGTACGAACCCCGGGTTGAAAAAGTAAAGCTGGTAGCCCATGTGTTGCAACATTCTTGCTGCAATACTGGCGCTCATCATGTATATCATATTTTTCATAAAAAATGTGCTCGTTGTGCATGGAAATCATGTTACTGTGTATAAAAATATACCCACTGTTTCATGTATGGAGAGATTTTGAATTTAATGAAGAATCGAATCTATATGGAGAGATTTTGAACTATAATGAGGATACTTGATCGTTGAGTGATCTTGTGTTGACTTGAGTTAATCCTGTGTTGAAACAACAAAAATGCAATTAGGACTCCTGTTGAATTGTTGCCAAGGATTCATTCTTCTCACAGGTGGCAGAATTGTTTGAATGGAAGCGCAGTTTAGGATTGGAGGTGGCAACGCTTTTCACTAATGACAGAGACCTTATTTGTGACACCTCTTTAAAACAATTCCGAGTTCATTTATCCTCTAAATTCATTCAAAACTCAGCAAAATCCAGAATTGACCTTTAGCTGACTCTCCTACTTAATCCGTGGGGTTTGTTGGAGCATTTCACTCTACTTGGAGAATAGAGGACTCCGTCTTCAACTCAGCATTAAATCTTATGCCTAACCGCCTTATTTCTCCACAACTTCCTCCTTTTATTTCTACGCTGATTTTCTTAGCTCTGGCTTTTTCTTCTTAGAATTTCTCTCTGCATTTTTTTTATGGCTCCGACTTCTTTCTCTTAACACTTCGCTTGGAATTTTATATGGCTCTAGCTTCTTTCACAAGGTGTTGAATGCGTGCTCTTGGTTGCACAACATTATCACCCTTTCCCTGAGCTTCAATCGGTTGTGATGGTGAAAGAAATGTGATACAAAGCTTTGTGAAAATGTATGAGTTAGAAATGCAATACAAGGCTTTTGCAAAATTCTGAACTCATAGTTTTGAACTTGTTTGACCGTTTGGTTATGCTGACTCACATTCTGATCTACGTTTCATACCTCCATGACTGTGTCCTCTGGCTCCACGGTGTACAGGCTTGTCAAATCACCGTACCATATCATTCATGGTCGGCTTCATTAGTTTTTATGCCTACCTTCATTATTTTGTATGCCTGCCTTCATTACTTAATATGCTCACCTTTCCATTTGTTTTTCATTTCATTCCTTTGCATATATCATAGGTATACATCATACGCACATATATTTGTTTTATTGCACTCCTTATACAATATGGTTTGTCATTTCATTTTATCATTTTAATTGTTTTTAAAATGACCATAGGATAGGTCATTTTTAAAAAGAAAATTAGAATTTTATGACATTAACCTTTGTATAGTGTATATAGGTCAACCAAAGTTTGTTTTAAGGGGAAAAATATTGAGTCCTTATTTCCTAATAAAAAATGCTTATAAAATATGTAGGGATGGATAGGATTGTGTGATAATGGATATGTCATGATGAATAGGATTATTATGAGGATAGGGTTATTGTATGGTAGGCTTAATATGATGAAGGTAATGGTAGGGTAAATATGGAATGTATAATGGTAGTGTAATATAATGCATATCAAGTTAAACTAGTTTTATCAATTTCTAGAAAAAATTTCAAGAATCAAAGGTTCTAAGAGTAATTTTTTACACTTATTGTACTTATACTTCCATAATAGCTTGATGTCAATACTAACTGATGTTGTTGTTTGCTGGTTCTTCTTTAATTCTTGATGATGGTTCTTCAAAGATATTCTCTAATGGAATATAAACACTAATATTTTCTTATTTATTCCTGCATCTAATATCAACTCAGGTTCCTTCTGTTGAGTGTTGATTGTTCAGGTCCCTTCTGCAATGTTGGTATCTTAGGTCCCTACTACAATATTATTTTGAGTGTTGTTTCAGGTCCCTTCTGCAATATTATTTTGAATGTTGTTTCAGGCCCCTTCTCCAATGTTGATCTCTCAGGTCCCTTTTGCAATACAACTGCTTCAAACTATTTTCATAGTTTTATTATGAATATTCTCCCTTTCTTATTTTAAGACTTGCCCTCAAGTCTTGGAATAATGGAGGATGATTTCTACAAAATAAAATAATGAAAAAGGTAAAAGAAATTGGGGAATTCATAGTGGCCAAACTAGAAGGTTTTCCATTACGAATTCGAGTTTGGATTGTGCCAGTTTCTTCGATTTTCACAACCAAACTCCTTTATTATTATTATAATTATTTTTATTCTTCTGGAAGTAAGGAAGGCATATCACTATGTTGTTCCATTATTTCCATATTTCTACCAGTCGAGACTCTTTTAAAAAAATCTTCTTTATTGATAGGCGCATTATAGACCTTAAGCCTATGTCCATTAACTATAGATGAAATTGCTTATTCCTCACTTGTTTTGATTTTAACTACTCCATTATCAAAAATTTCTTCTATCTCATATGGCTTGAGCCAATGAGTTGTAAACTTTGCTTTTAAATCCTTGAACTTGGAGTCAAAGAGTAATGCCCAGCCTCCTTTGTGAAAAGTTTTATTCTTAATAAATCGATCATGCCATTTAATTCTTTGTTGTTGCACGAGTGTTGTGTGTTCTACTACTTGCTGTCTTATTTCATCTAATTCATTCAACTACATGACTCTTTGTTGTTGTGCCTATGTTAAATCCATTCCCAATTTTAGTGCAATTTTAAATGTTTGAATTTGAAATTCAATCGGTAACAAACTTCCTTACCATATAATAATTGGTATGGACTAAATCTAGTTGTATCCTTCCATGTAATTTTGTATGCCTAGAGTGCATCCTTTAGCTTTTCTAGCCAATCCTTCTTGTTCATCTGCGCTATTTTTGTCATGATATTTTCCAGAACTTTTTTGTGGACTCTACTTGTCTATTTGCTTGAGGATGATACAGAGTAGGCTTTCTGTGTTTAATTTTATACTTTTCCATAAGATCCTGGACAAGTTTAGATGTGAACTGTGTTCCTTGATCTATAACTATTTGTCTTGGAACTCCGAATCTGACAAAGATTTCCTCAAAAAGGAATGAAACCGTTGTTTCTTCTGTTGCTCTTGCCACTTCCTTTGCTTCTGCCCTTTGTAACATAATCTGTACATACTAGAATGTACTTCTTTCCATTTGAAGGTGGGTTAATTGGTCCCACATAGATAAGAGCCCATTGTTCAAATGGCTTTATCAGTATTTGTGGTTTTAATGGCATTTCATCTGATATTGTAGGTACTCCTATTCTATGGCGGTTGTCACATCTTTTAACATAGGGCTTTGAGTCCTTGAATATGGTTGGCCAGTAGTAGCCTAGTTTGAGTACCTTGTATGATGTCTGGTTTTCTTCAAAATGGAAACCACATGGTTCGTCATGACATGCTTTCAAAATATAAAAATTTCTGTCTTCTCTAACACATTTTCTTATCAATAAATCAGAACTAGTATAGAAGAGGTCAGCATTGACCCAACTCTATCTAGCACTTTCTCTAGTTATTTTTATTTTCTGTTTATTGGTGAAATGGGATGATAATGTTCCAGATGATAAATAGTTGGCTATTTCTGCAAACCATGGGGTTTTAGTAGTAATAGAAAATAAATGTTCATCTGGAAAATTTTCTGAAACAAGGATTTGATCACCAGGTGAATGAAGTCTTGACAGAAAATCTGCCACTTGATTATCTTTGCCTGGTTGATCTAGAATAATAATATTAAATTCTTGCATCAATAATAGCCATCTAGTAATTTTGCCATTAGTAATTGCTTTGTTCATTAAGTATCTAATGGCTTAATGATATGTATGAATAAATGCCTGATAGCCTGTTATATAATGCCAGAATTTGTTAACTCCATGCACTACAACTAGCATTTCTCTTTCTATGACTGTGTAATTTAATTCTACCTGTGTTAGGTTTTCACTTATGGAATACGACATAATTAAATTGATTTTCTTTTTGTCCAAGTGATGCTCCTATTGCTATGTCAGATGCATCAATGGAGATATGAAATGGCAATGACGAGTTCGGCCCACGAAGAATGGGAGTTATTGAAAATTTTTCCTTCAACTTTTGAAATTAATTTTGACAATCAGTAGTCCATCGAAATTCAATATCTTTTGCGAGTAACTTAAATAGAGGAAGAGCTATTTTAGTAAAATTTTCGATGAATCTTCTATAATAGCCTGCATATCCTAAGAAACTCTTTACTTCTTTCTGAGTTGATGGTGGCGTTAAATTTTCAATGACTTCTATTTTTGCTAGGTCCACCTTGATTCTAGAATAAGAAATGTGGGGTCCCAACTCTATCCCCTCAGTTAACATCATACAACATTTCTCATTGCTGAGGGATAGGTTTGTTTCTATGCATCTCTTTAAAACGTTTTCAAGATTCTTCAAACAAGCATCAAATGTATTTCCATATACAGTGAAATCATCCGTATAAACTTCTACACATTCATGAATTAGATCAGCAAAGATTGCAAGTACTACTCTTTGAAAAGTAGCAGGTGCATTACATAACCCAAAGGGAAAAACATTGTATGCATATGTTCCCCATGGACAAGTAAATGTTGTTTTATCTTTTTCCTCTAATGTTATCTTAATCTGATTGTATCCACTAAACCCATCAAGAAAAGAAAAGTATTTCTTCCCAGTGAATGAATCTAGTACCTGGTCAATGAATGGGAGGGGGAAGTGGTCTTTCAAAGTGGCTTTATTTAGTTCCCTATAATCTACACATATTCTCCATTTTCCATTTTTCTTTGGTACCACAACTAAAGGTGAAACCCATTGACTATCTGAAATAGGATAGATGAATCCTACTTGTAACAGTTTTTGCAGTTCCTCTTTCACTATTTCTTTCATCATAGGATTCATTCTTCTTTGTGGTTGTCTTACTGGTTTGATATGATCATCAGTATAGATATGGTGAATACATGTTTTTGGATGAATTCCTTGCATGTTTGTATAATCCCAGGAAAAATCTTTTGAATATTTTTGTAATAATGCAATTACCTGTTTTTCTTGTGATGATTCTAGATTATTACCAATATTTAAACTCTTTCCAAGTTCAATTTCAATGATTTTTCTTTGAGAATTGGTAATGGAATTAACAGGAAAAATGCTTTCAAATGAATTCTGCAATGATTGAATAGTACAATTTTCTTGAAAGCATTGATTTAAAAGATGATTTGCAACTTCATATTGTGTTATTCTTAACTGTTCAGAAATATCAGGTTCTGAGATAAAAAGATCTATTAAACCCTCATCTTCTTCCTCTTCTCTAAAATTGAAGGCTTGACTAATGCTTAAAATAGGCTAAGTGTTTTCTTGTTCATTGTCAGGCCATGATAATAAAGAAGGAGATTGTGTAGGAGGATAGAGTGTAATATGTTTCCTTTCATCTCCATGTGCTATGATCATACTTCCTGATCTACATCCAATGAAGACATCTGCTATGGCTAACCAAGATCTGCCAAGAATTAAAGGATGGCCTCCTAAATTTGTTTTTGGTTGCAAGATCAAAAAGTCTATAGGATATTCCCATGAATCCAAAGAAACAATGATGTCTTCTAATATTCCCTTTGGTACTACTTTAGATCTGTCTGCTAACACTAAAACTGTAGTAGTAGGTCAAATATTAGGTAGTTTCAAATATTTCATAGTTTTTGTTGTCATTGTTAGGATATTCCGACACATAGGATATAGTTAAGTTCAACTTGGTCTAGTATAGAGTTAGGTTAGAGTTAGGTAAAGTGTGTTTCTTTACCGTTGTACATTTTGTAACTTACAATCCAACGGTCACGATATGTAGTGATCCGACGGTTCACTCTCACCTCGGTATTACCGACACTTGATCCGTGGCTTGACACCCGATTGGTCCATGAGTTCTATTTAAAGCGCATGGAGGGTCATTGTTCGGGTAATCCGTGCATGAGAGAAGATTATGTAAATTTTCATTCTTTGATTAATAAATTGCCTGTAGTACCCACGTTGGGACAGGCCGTGGACTGTTTCCCTCCTTGCACTCTGAGGGTTTTAACCACGTCAAAAATACTGGTGTATTGATTTGAGATCTGGTTGTGAGCGGTGTCCTTTTGGTATTCTTTCTGTGGAACTTACCCTGTAAATTCCTACATGGTATCGGAGCTATTTGAGGGCCGCGTCCGTTGGTGATCCAAATCTGAAGCCGGTAGAACTGCATGCGGCTGTCGTTTCCTAGATCTGCTGTTTCTGACTGCTTTCGGGCCGAGAAGACTGCTCTGTTGCGTTCAGAGCATCTGTTCCAGTGAGGAACCCCTTTCGTTTCACGCGAAAAGGTTTCCGGTAGCCCTAGCTGCGTCATTTTTCAGATCGGGAGGTATACAGTGTTTTTTTGCAGTTTACTGTTATTTTCTCTCTGCTTATTTCGGTCTCAGTTTATTTAGCCTTTTTTTAACCGGATCTATACCTTTCATTTCTGCGTATGCTCTTTGCCCTGCGACTCTGTGCGATCTGGGCAAATCAGAAACAGAAAGGAAGGATTTTTCTCATGCGTATGCTCTTTTCCCTGCACCTTAGTGTGATCTCGGAAAATCAGAAACATTGAGAAAAATATTTAGTTTTTCGGCTAAAGCTAACTTTGAGATTTTTTTTCAAAATTTCTAGTTTTTTTGGCTAAAGCTAACTTCGAGCCGTAAGGTTCGTTTTTCTTTGCATATTCGTGTTGGGTTTTGTGTTTTGTGTTTTGTAGGGAAAAAGAGCTTTCTCAAGGCAAGCACGCAAACCAAGGCCCGCCCCCCCCCCTCTCTCTCTCTCTCTCTCTCTCTCTCTCTCTCAAAATTTTTGTATAGATCAATTGGTTCAAAGCTATTTTAAGAGAGTAGAGGTCTTGGGTTCAAGTCTCCATTTTGTGGGGGCGGATTTTTTCATTCCCGCACATTCGCGCACTTTGCCAGCAACGTCAACATTTTTTTCAAAAAGCCATAACTTCTTCATCCGGAAGCCTTTTTCAGAGCCGTTTTTTTTAAAACCGCCTATTTTTTCGAGATCTATCCATTGGAACACTTACTTTCAGCATCTTCAGCTTCAGTTTTTTTTAAAATGGAAAGTCCATGCCAAGTCATTCTTGACAGCACTAACTACTTCCAATGGGTAGCCTACATGGGAGATTTACTTAGAAGTAAAGGTCTCTACAGAATAGCCACAGACCAAGAGAAGAAACCAAAAGATGAAGACAAGGCGGCAAAATGGGAAAATAGACAAGATCAAGCACGTGGTTTGATAGGGATGTCTGTTTCTCCTGATCTTAGATTCCACATTGCAGAACTTGAGACTCCTCATGAAGCATTAGAAAAACTTGCTAAAGTTTTTGGAATTAAAAATGAAATTAGAGCCCATCAACTTGAAAATGAGCTGCTTACTTTGGATCCTAATAATTTTTCTTGCATTGAAGATTTCTTGTCCAAATTCAAGACCCTTAGATATCTCTTGGAAGGTGTTAAAGTTAAGAAAGAAGATGGTAACCTTATTTATTCCATCCTTACTAAGTTGGGACCAGCCTACTCTGTATTTGTTTCCACTTTCCATTCTACAAGGGAAGCTTTCATTTGTCAAGGACAAGAATACAAGGCCCCTTCCTTTGACTCCTTTTGTGATTCCTTAATAAGAGAACAAGAAAAACTCTTACACCTTGGTCTTCTTAATCTTGGAAACTCTTCCACGAAAGCGTTAGCCGCCCAGCAGCAACCAAATTCAAAGAATCCTAAGAAGTCATATCCTCAAAAGAATGGTCCTAAACCATCTCAGCCTCAAAATGAAAGATCATTTCAGCAAAATGATAAGACCAATAAAAACAAATGGAAGAAGATGATAGACATTGTAACTTTTGTAATCGAGATGGCCACTTAGAATCTAAATGCTTTAAGAAGATGGAAGCCTTGGAAGCCGCAATGAAGAAACATAACATCCATGTGGAGCCTACTTCAACTTCAACTTCCGGAATGGCACTTTCTGCATGTCATTATCAATCATCTCAGTCTGGTTATGCATTAAATGTATCTTCTTCTTCTTCTCATTCTCATGAGTGGCTCATTGATTCTGGAGCCTCTTGTCACATGGCCAAAAATCAAGCCATGTTTTCTTCTTTAAATGATTGTAACACCAAAAATATATATATTGGTGATGATAGATCTCTTAATGTTGTAGGGACTGGAACTGTTCATCTAGACAATGGTCAGTTTAATGATGTATTATGTGTTCCAACCTTATCCTGCAACCTTCTATCTGTCTATCAGATAACTCATTCAGGTGAAGGTAAAATTGTTGAATTTTCACCTCATGATGTTGTAATCAAGGATCTAAAAGATCCTAAACAGATTCTAGCTACTGGTCTTGCTGATGATTCCAAAAGGTTGTATAAGTTTCACAACTTTGGGTCATCCAATCTTCCCTCAGTATTTGTTGCTCATAATGATGAAGTGAGCAAACTTTGGCATGAGCGATTTGGTCACTTAAACTATCGCTCCCTTCAGCATCTATGTAAAGAAAATATGGTGACAGGTCTTCCTATGGTATCTTGCAGAGATGGTGTTTGTTCCGGATGTGTACTCGGAAAACATCATCGGGACAGTTTTGACAAACGTGCCTCTTGGCACGCCTCAGCCCCTTTACAGCTTGTGCACAGTGATTTATGTGGTCCTCTTCCTGTTGCTTCATTCTCTGGCTGCAAGTACTTCGTAACTTTCATTGATGATTTCTCCAGACGCACTTGGGTATACTTCTTAAAACTCAAGAGTGAAGTATTTAACACTTTTTTGGCCTTCAAAGCCTTTGTTGAAAAACAATCTGGACATCAAATTCTTAAGCTAAGAACTGATAATGGTGGAGAATATGTTAAAAACACATTCATCAACTTTTGCACCGAAAATGGAATTCAAATGCAACATACTGTTCCATACACTCCACAACAAAATGGTGTAGCTGAAAGGAAAAATCGCACCTTAAAGGAAATGGCTAATTGTATGCTGCAATCTAAAGGACTCAGTCTTAGTTTTTGGGCCGAAGCAATTAATTGTGCAAATTATATAATCAATCGCACTCCTACTAAGGTTCTAGAGAATATCACTCCAGAAGAAGCTTGGAGTTCCATTAAACCAGATGTAAGTCACTTTCGTGTGTTTGGAAGTGAAGCATGGGCCCATATTCCAGATGAAAAGCATAAAGCTTTAGAACCTAAGAGTGAGAAATGTACTTTTGTTGGATATTCTGAAGATGTAAAAGGTTATAGACTTATTCCATTTAAGTCCAAAAATGTTATCATTAGAAGAGATGTAAAATTTGATGAAAATAAATCGGCCTGCGAGCCTAGTCCGGCGGATGTGCCACCTCTTCCTATCTCTTCTACTTTTGAAAACATTTCTTCTTCAGATGATGAAAGCGAGGATGATAATCCTCCCCCACCTTCTCAGGATCCTCAACTTCCAAGATGGGTCCGTGCTACTCGGGATGCAGCAGGTGATCTTGCCGGTGATCCTACAGATCAGCGACGTACACGTTCTCAGTTTGAAAGAGCCTCTTCTTTACTGGCTCAAGCTCCAGTAAATCATGATCCTGACACTTTTGCAGAAGCTTCAGGCCATCCACATTGGGAAGCAGCTATGAATGAAGAATATCATTCATTGATGACAAATGATACATGGGATCTTGTTCCTCTACCAAAGGGACGCAAACTTGTTAGATGTAAATGGGTTTACAGAACCAAGTATGGACCAGATGGGAAAGTTGATAAACATAAAGCTCGTCTCGTTGCTAAGGGCTTTTCACAGGTTGAAGGCATTGACTACACTGAAACCTTCTCCCCTGTTGCCAAAATGAACTCTATCCGCCTTGTTCTTTCCCTTGCTGCCTCTTTAAAATGGGAAGTCCATCAGATGGATGTTAAATCTGCCTTCTTGCATGGGGACTTGCAGGAAGAAATCTATATGGAACAACCCATTGGCTTCATACAAACAGACTCCAGCCTTGTTTGTCGACTTAAGAAATCCCTTTATGGCCTCAAGCAAGCTCCTCGGGCTTGGTATGCCAAAATGGATAGCTTTCTTTTAGAATCTGGCTTTTCTAGGTGTCATTCTGACAATACTGTCTACACCAAGAAAGTGGGCAACTCTCTTATCATCCTTGTTCTTTATGTTGATGATCTTATTCTTACTGGTAGTGATCCCAACCTTATAAACCATGTGAAGTCAAGCCTTAAAAAGAAATTTGAAATGACAGACTTAGGACACTTACACTATTTTCTCGGTCTTCAAGTCTTGCAATCCAAGAGGGTATTTTCCTTTCCCAGTCCAAGTATGCTTGTGATATTCTTCGTCATTTTCACATGGAAGACTGTAAGCCAGCCCCTTCTCCCTTTCAGTCTGGAGTCAAACTTTCAGTCTCTTGTACTTCTCCTGAAGTTGATGCTACCTTATACCGTCAACTTGTCGGAAAACTCTTGTATTTAACCCATACTCGTCCTGATCTTTCCTTTGCTGTTGGCCTTGTTGCTCGTTTTATGCAAAACCCCCGTGAAAGTCATTGGAAAGCAGCTAAAAGAATACTTCGTTATGTTCGAGGTACAGTACAGTTTGGGATTCATTACAGTGCCAAAGCAGCTCCTCTGTTAGTTGGTTTCACTGATTCTGATTGGGCTGGTGACCCTGATGATCGGAAGTCTACTGCCGGTTATGTCTTCACTCTTGGTTCAGGACCTATTACATGGGCTTGTAAGAAACAGGTTGCAATTTCTCTTTCGTCAGCAGAAGCAGAGTATCGTGGTGCCGTGGAAGCTAGTAAGGAAGCCTTGTGGCTTCGTCAGATCCTATCAGAGTTTGGCTTTGAGCAGCAGCATCCAACCACACTTTGGTGTGATAATCAAAGTGCCATTCAGCTATGCAAAGATCCAGTCCAGCATCAGCGCAGCAAACACATTGAACTACACATGCACTTCATCAGAAAGCTCATTCATGACCATGTTCTTGAAGTGCAATATTGTCCAACAGATGATCAGGTTGCAGACATCTTCACAAAGGCTCTCACAGAGGCGAAGTTCACTAAACTTCGATATATGCTTGGAGTTCAGGAAGTTGTCACTAAGGGGGGATAGGCTCTAGTGCCTCCTTCCTTCTCCTATTGTGTCATATTTGTAAATCCTTCAATCCTATCCCAAGTTGTTCTTAAGGGGGGATGTTAGGATATTCCGACACATAGGATATAGTTAAGTTCAACTTGGTCTAGTATAGAGTTAGGTTAGAGTTAGGTAAAGTGTGTTTCTTTACCGTTGTACATTTTGTAACTTACAATCCGACGGTCACGATATGTAGTGATCCGACGGTTCACTCTCACCTCGGTATTACCGACACTTGATCTGTGGCTTGACACCCGATTGGTCCATGAGTTCTATTTAAAGCGCATGGAGGGTCATTGTTCGGGTAATCCGTGCATGAGAGAAGCTTATGTAAATTTTCATTCTTTGATTAATAAATTGCCTGTAGTACCCACGTTGGGACAGGCCGTGGACTGTTTCCCTCCTTGCACTCTGAGGGTTTTAACCACGTCAAAAATACTGGTGTATTGATTTGAGATCTGGTTGTGAGCGGTGTCCTTTTGGTATTCTTTCTGTGGAACTTACCCTGTAAATTCCTACAGTCATGACATTTATAGTTGCTCCAAATATATTAAAGTATTTGGAACTAAAAAATCATTAATCGAAATAGTAACCATAGGTATCCCAGGATCAATATATTTTTGAATTGTGGTCTTTGTAGACATGAGACTAGCTATTTGGCCAATGACTTGTATTGTGGGTGGATCTCTTTTCTTTTTACCAGTTTTCTTAATGCATAATTCCTTAATTGCTTTTGAATAGATTGGTATATCTTTTATAGCTTGCAGCAAAGGAATTTTGACATAATAATTTCTTTAATTCATCTAAAATATCAAATTCGGGAAGAAGAATTAGAACTTTTATTTTCTGCTCTACTAACTTCTCTCGATAGGGTGGTGTTTGAGTCATAATTGCTTTTCCTTTCTGAATTTTATTTTCTAGATGAGATTTTTCAGATTGTTCTCCTTGTTCAGTTTGTTCTTCTATGATTGGTGGAGAATCTTTGTGTAATACTTTCCCAGACCTTAAGTGGACATCTTGTATAGGAAGGATAGAATATGTAGGAAAATATGTTACTTCTTCCACATTATAAGCTGGTCTTTCCACTTTGTTACTTGGATTTGCTACAGGTTGTGCTGGTAATTGAGTTAGCCTGGGTTAGTTAGAAGGCAGCTGAAGCTGTTATGGTTGAGTTAATGCAGGATTTTGTTGTGGAAATGGCATTGCTTGCAGAGTTTGCAGGAATTGTTGATATTGAAATGGTTGTTGATGATATTGATATTGTTGAGGATACATTTGTTGAGATGGCTGAGTTCCATAACTATATCCTCACCAACCTTGTGTAGGTTGGTTTTGGTATTGTTGTGGAGGCCATGCTTTCCATGGCATTGGAGCATTCCATGAATTTTGAGGAGGATACTGATAACTCTGGGGAGTTTGTTGAAAGAATTATTGAGGAATCCTTGGTTTCCAAGGTCTCCTTGGTGCCATATAGTAAAGAGAATCTATTCCACGTAATTCTTCTATTGGATTCATTTGAAATTATTTAAGCTTTGTACAATTGTATGTTGAATGATTTTCTGTACAAAGTCCACTAACTTGAATGTTATCCAAAGGACATTCTCTTAAAAGATGGTTCTTCCTACACTTAGGACAAAATATTAACATTGTTTGTTCTTATTCATGTTGTTTCTTATTTTATTTTAACACATCAATTTGTGTTCCTAAAGTACTCAAAATATCTGTTTTAAATTTTTCTAACAGACTCCCTATATCTTCTCTTGTTACTCCTCCTGCTGCTGATTTAGAAACTATAGAATTTATTTCTCTTTTTCTTGTTTTAGATCTACCTCTAACATATTTTTGACATAATTCAGCTATTTTATCAAATGGTATATATGAAATGTCTCCTTTACCCATTACATTTAGAATATCAATATATTCATCTTTTATTCCTTTAAGAAAGATTGTTCTAATGGTATCTGGATTTAGAGAATGTTGTTTGGATTTTTGCAGGTTATACAAAAATCATTCCAAGTACTCTTCCAAACTCTCATCTTCTTGTTGAGACATTTGAAAAATATCTTCTTTTGAATCTCTAGGCTTGCAATAGGCTTGATATTTCTTCAAAAAAATTTCTTCATATCTTCCCAAGAAGTGATAGATTATTCTCACAATCCCATAAACCATTTCAAGGCAGTTTCTTTAAGAGTAGTAGGAAAAGGTCGAAGTTTATGAGTATCATCAGTATAATCGTAAGTTCTACATAAGATGTCAAATTCAAACATGAAAGAATCAGGATCTTCAGAAGACATTCCATGAAATTTTGGTAAAGCTGAAGGTGGAATATTATTCATGTTTACTTCTTCTCCTAGAGTTGCTCTAGTATCTACAATTGAAAATCCAAAAGTAGTTTCTTCTTCATCTTCTCTTCTTTTATTATCGTATTCTCTTTTGGCATCTTCTTCTCTTTTTCTTTCTTCTACTCTCCTTGCCTCTTCTTCTCTTTGTCTTTGCCATTCTTTCTGTTGACTTTCATATTGAAGCCTTTGCTCTGGAGTGAGGATAGTAGATCCTTGCCCTTCTTCTATCATAGTTTCAACTATTTCTATAGCAATTAAGATTCAACTCGTTCTTTATTTTCAAAGATAATTTGATCTATTTGTTCAAGGATGGGTTGATCTAGTTATTTTATTGTCTCTTTTTGTTTTCTTATGGAATATGTTCCTTCGTGTGCTTTTTTTTTCTCCACTTCATAAGCTAACAAAGTTTGTCTTTCGACAAGAGTTAACCTTTGTCTTGAAAGCTATTTTTCCTCTAATTGTTCCAAAGTTGGTCTTCTAGTAATTGGTGTTGTTATTTCTAATGGAGGTATCCCTACTCCTACTAATGGTTTAGTTGTTGGGGAGTCTTGCTTAATGTATCTACCCTTTTCATCTCTATATCTAGGCATAAAGAAACATAACTAAAAAAACTTATTTTTTTGTTGTTTTTGTTATATTTTGTTTTTTTTAATCTTCCTATTTGACTTTGGATAAGTATGCTTCCCCGAAAATGGTGCCAAAATTCTTGGTCAATTTACTATGCAAATTAACACAAGTATTTAATTATCAAAACCAGGCTTGTAAGGTTGGAAGCATGTCCAAAATATATGGATTTTAGTTATAGACAATTTTAGAAGATGAAATATAAAGATTGATGGAAGTGAATATTACAAATATAAAATATAATTAAGTATTTCTAATTCACTTATGTAATATGTGTGAGATGAGGCTCCTAACTTAGGAGAACCAGGTTGTCATTCCCTACAATATTACTTCCATGAAGAGAAATGAAAATTAACTGATTAACAACTGTTTATGATGCGTAAAATGTAGAGAGAAGTGGCTCCTAACTAAGTAGGTCCATATTGTCCTTTTCTTACAATCTTATTCCATGATTAATACTATTGCATTGAAACTAGAATTCATAAATAACTCAACAAGGAAATGAGAATGAATTTTAATTATAGCTCATAATCAAATAGAAGGAGAATTTAACTTAAACTCTTGTTTGTCCCTTCATATGAAGATTATAATTAAATCAATATTCATTCAACAATCAAAATAAATCTTCATACATCTAAAGAAATCTGAAGCAAAAACTAGTTTATGAAAATTATGATAAATTAACCAAGAAGTGCACTTAGATTGGTGTGGGGGCCCTCCACCCTTGCCTTGTACACTTGAAGAGATATCAGCTACAAAAAAATTAGTTACTCACTCAATCATCAACAACAAATGAAATGAAATAGGTTCTTCAATTAACTTCTAGTCTTCAAAGAGTCTCAAAATCAGATTACATAAAATTCTACATGCATAAGCCTTTAATAGTCTTGGCTTAAATAGAGATATAATAAACAAACTTGACTAAAATGTCTCTAACCGTCATATCTATCCTAATTCCATCTATCCTGTTCGAATCCATCCATTCAGTTCCACACAATTTGGAAAATCCCAAAAAATACTAAATTTGGCCTATTTCCTAGGGATTTTCTGAATAGCAGGTCATGTTTGACCAGAGTTGACCACACATGTTTTAGCTCAATTTGACCAAGCCAATAGGTACACGTCCATCTTTGGTTTCCAATGTTTGCATATCTATGCTCAGCTTCTGCCCAGGTATCCTGCAAGTATGACTTCAATGGAGCCATTATGGGGATTTTTAGTTCTATCCAAAAATACACTAAAAACCCAATTTAACATAATATACATACCTGAATATGCATAAATAATGAGGTGTATATGGATGGTCTATGGTTGAAAATGATGGAAATTAAGTGTATTTTAATAAGCAAAACTTGATAGAAAATGAGGACCAACACTGAGCATTCGCCGAAGGGTGATATGGGGATGTCACCTAGTGCTTGATTCCATTTTTATCCATAAGAAATGTTATTGAATGCGATGTGAATTATTCCCATTCATCTGAAACTATTTCCCTTAGAGCCCCATATCGAGCAAATATTTCTTAAAATAGGAAGTCTGAGATAGTTTGTTCACTGGCTTTGGCTTCCACCCATTTCGTCACATATTCTGTATAGACAAGGATATGGACCTTTTGGTAAGAGGGAGGATTAAATAGCCCAAAAAAATCAATTCCCCATTTATCAAAGGGCTCAAGAAATAGTTGAGACTTCAGTGACATTTCAT
This sequence comes from Pinus tabuliformis, assembly GCA_031772625.1. Taxonomy (NCBI): domain Eukaryota; kingdom Viridiplantae; phylum Streptophyta; class Pinopsida; order Pinales; family Pinaceae; genus Pinus; species Pinus tabuliformis. The sequence continues at coordinate 1,241,076,501 of CM062809.1, forward strand.
CTAATCGAACAGGCTCGCCCATTCGTTGACAATTGTCACACCCCCGAACATATTTCTAGCATCCCTGAATATACAGGGCCAATAGTATCCCATATGAAGCACCTTGTGACCAGTCCATTTATCAGCAAAGTTTCCTCCACAAGGTTCATCATAGGAAGATTTCATAACATCATAGATCTTCTCCTTGCCTACACAACGTCCAACTTACTGGTCGGGTTCGGTGTAGAGGAGGTACCCTTCTATCAATGTATAACGAGCACTCGATAGGATAATTCTCCATTTTTCCCTATATGAAAAATGATGAGGTACCTTACCTACAGCAAGATAGTTAGCAACATCTGCATTCCAACGGGTGTTAGTATAAATTGAAAAAAGGTGTTCATTAGGGAAACTATCTACTATGGGTGTATCTTCATTATTAATATTCAGCCTACATAGGAAATCTACTACAACACTATCTTTTCCAGGTTTTTCTACAATAGTGATATCAAATTCTTGTAACAATAATAACCATCATGTGATTCATCCAGGAGTTATAGGTTTATTCATCATACCTGATGGATGAGTTATTTATATGCACAAAGGTGGGGTACCTTGTAATATAATGCTGAAATTTATTAACAACATAAATTATAGCCAAAATTTCCTTCTAAGTACTGTATAATTAAGTTCAGCATCAGTCAAATTCTTACTGATTGCATACAACTTCTTATCTTCTTGTTGTCCCAAAAATGCCCCAACTATTATATGGGAGGCATTTGTACAAATATGGAATGAAAGTTTCCAATCGGGGCCACGTAATATTGGAGCCTCACAATCTAATTTCTTGATACCTAAAAATGCTGATACAAGCATCAGTCCACACAAATTCTGCATCTTTAGACAGTAGGAAAAGTGGAAATGCTATTTTAGAAAACAATTCTATGAAGCGTCAATAATACCCAACATAACTAATAAATCCTTGTACTACTATCTGTGTCCTCGGAATGGGAAAAATTAAGATTACCTCAACCTTAGCAGGATCAACCTGTATTCCTACAACTGAAAGTAAATTCCCCAGGACAATCCCTTCCTCCATCATCATATGACATTTCATAGTGCTAGGAGAAACATGAGTATGTTTACATTGTTTAAGTACCTTTTCTAAATTTTCCAAACCATCTTCAAATGAATCACCATACAAGGTAAATTCATCCATGTAAATTTCAACACTGTCATTAATTAAATCAAAAACGATTCCCAATATTGCCGTTGGAAAGTAGCAAGTGCATTACAGAGTCTAGATGGGAAGACCTGGTATGAAAAATCTCCCCAAGGGCAAGTAAAAGTGCTCTTATCTTGATCTTCAGGAGCTATCTGGATCTGGTTATATCCTCTAAACCCGTCCAAGAAAGAAAAGAACTTATTTCTGGCTAGTTTGTTGAGAACCTTATAGATGAAAGGTAAGGGAAAGTTATATTTTTGGGTAGCTTTATTTAGCTTTCATTTTCTGGTTGAATAGCTTCCTGGGTAGTACAAATCATAACAGACTCTAATAGTCACTAGGTCGAGCAAGAAACAGAGTCAGGATCACTAATACATGTATTAATAGTGCCGTCTTTCATTTATTCCTTGAAACAAAGAGCTTCCCAGAGGGAAGGCTTTTGTGCTAGGGTAAATCTAGGTTCGACCGATGAGCTTGGTTTTGAAGGAGGGTAAATTACAAGGTTCTACGTATTTTGTTCATTCGATATTACCATGTTTCTATATCGACATCTAATGTAGGCATCATGTGTAGTGATCCATGGCCTTCCTAAGATCAGGGGGTACCCCCCTACTGGTGATTGAGTGTGTAGTACTAAGAGATCGAAAGGGTATTCCCAAGAATCCATGGAAATGATTAGTACATCTTCCAATTTCCATAGAGGTCTCATAGTAGATCGATATGCAAGTTTTAGAACCATTGGGATTGGTTTAAGGTTATGTAGGCCTAGAGTAAGTACAGTTGTTGATGTTATAATGTTAATTTTAGCCCCAAGGTCTACCAAAACATTTGAAATATCAACCCCATTGATTTGGACTATGAGGATCAGGTTTCCCTTGTCACCATATTTGATGGGTATAGTTTTTCCCAACATTATGTTCGAAAAATTCCCCATGAAATGAATAGTGGGTGGGTCTTTCGGCTTCCTTCGAGGCTTCTTTGAGTATAATTCCCTAATTTTTTTTGGCATAAATTGACATGTCTTTCATGGCCTAGAGCAATGGGATTTTAACAAATAGATTATGTAATTCCCTAAGAGATCAAATTTGGGTGGAGGGATTTGTTTACTTAAAGAAAACCTCTAAAGATAAGGTTAGCATGTGTGACCTCCTCGAGTTACAATTGTTTTGGTGGGGGGTTGTTGTTCCACAACAATTTGTGTTGGATTGTCCTCAACTTCCCTAGAGGGGTGTTTAAGTTATGGTTCTAACGAGGAGACTTCATCCTTATTTTGTTCAATAATTATTGGATAAGTATCTGTATTCACCACTTGTCCAGATCGAAGATTCAATTCATTACAACTCGAAGTGGCAATACCATATGAAATAAGGTTGAGTGTTTCAACCTGTTCAGCTCCACAATTATTCAGGTTCAAGTTCTATTGAACATGTAGTTGAGGATGAAGAGGAGGAGTACTGGTGGAGGCATTTGGTGGGAGTTGTAATTGTTGTTGTGTCATAGGCTGCGGAAGTTGATTTGTAGGAAGGGGGGGTCCACGCCAATTCTGAGACCAGGAAGGGACTAGACCAAGTTGAGGTAACCATGGCTGCCATGGCAGAGGATACTAGTAATACTGGGGCCATAAAGGTGGAAATTGTATAGGCTAAGGCCCAAAATTCCAATTATTAAAATATTGAGAAGGGTCTTGATTCATACCTTGATTCATATTTTGTGGTTGCGGTTTCCATGACTTCTTTGGTACCATAAAATAGAGTTGGTTTGTCTCTTCATTTTCTCCTTGAAAAATTGCCTTCACCCTAGGAAGTGATGGAAACGTGCTTGTGGAGTGGTTTTTCTCACATATTGCATAGATTTCGACAGAATTAAGTCAACACTCCTTTAGCAGGTGCTTCTTCCACTAGTAGAAAATGGTCAAATTAATGATTAGGTGACTAAAAGTGTTAGTCACCACAACTTTTCCAAGTGAAATACTACCAAAAATTAGCAATGTTAAGATATCCAACTAAAAATGACTAATTTAGTCTCAAGTTAAAATATACGACTAGCTAATAAGTAATACTACTAAAAATGACTAACATGAATGATTAATTTAGTCAAGGGAAAAAAATATGACTACCTAACAAGAACTAGAATAATATGAATCAGTCGTTTATGTCTGTCATCTTAATTGCGTCACTTCAACAATCTAAAATTACAAGTCATAATGGATTCAAGGGTTATTATAAATTGGATGAAATACACTTCTTTATTGGATCTAAGGATGATTAGAATTATGGAGCTTATTAGAATATTTAGGTTCATATCATTTGGTCACATTCACAGGGAATTAAATTCAAAGGTTGAAAAATTATCGAAAATGGGAGTGGGCCAACACCTCCTTTTGGAACATGACACGACCACCTATATATGTTGCAACAACCTTGCCAACTTATTTAGTGGGTTGCACATCTATTTCACATTTCTTCTTTTTCTTGCAAAGTGGTAGTGCTACAGAGAGGGTATGGAATTTGATCAAGGAATGTTCACTTAACACCGCTACCAAGTTTCCTTCCTGCAACTTGTCAAATGTTTTACATTTTCTTCATAACTTCTCATGGTGCTTAAATTACTCGTCTAAGCCTCTAATTGAGACTATAACCCTCCAACATCTTTAACTATTCAAACTCTTCAACCTTTGTTAGAGTCTTCTTAGATGTGCACTCATACCTGAAGCAAAACCTCACACTAGCATCCTGAATGTGCATTCTCATTCCCTATTTTAATGCCTCATTGGAACCACATTATCACACTTCCTAAAATTGAATGTTCACGTATTAAGGAAAAACACCTACTTTGCTTATAACAACCTAAACTATGTGGATGACTAGGAGAGAATTCCATTTATTCAAGATGAAAACATAGGGTCTTACAACCCCATTCACGCAACAATTTGAATATATTTAACCTAAAGAAAGATGCATATCCTACTCCTTCCAAATTTGACATATGAAATTTAATAAATTAACATTTGTTTTTAACTATTAACTCCATTTACTATACTCTATTTTATTTTTACCCACCTAGTATGCAAGAACACCTAAATGCTTTCAATACAACCAAGTTAAAAGCACTTGTTTCCTTCCGACATCTCACATTTTTCCTCCTAAAATTTAATAGAAAAATCATTGCATAAAAACATAACCTTAAAATTAAATTATTTTTATTTTTATTATTATAATAAATACCACCTAATATCACAACCAAAAACATTTAAAAACCTATTAGTTTTTCAAATACAACTAAAATATATAAATGTAAATAAAATATTGTATCTATTTTCTTGACACTAGAAAATTTTCCACTTTTTAAAAATTTAAACTTTAAATTTTCTTTATAATACCCCTCCCAACTTCAAACTTTTCATAGTGCGGGAAAATTACATTTGAGAGAGTTGTGAATTATTATGGTTTTATGACTAGTTAACCCAATATCGTATGCCACCATCGAATCTTCAGTCCATTGATCACGACAAACCCAATATCGAATGCCTCCAATCTTCGTTGCATTGATCACGGGAGATCAATATCGAATGTCACCATTGAATCTTCATTCAAAAACTCGGAGGCATCTATTCTCTTTGTCATTGGCAATATCTATCTTCTTGAAATAGTTGTTCTCTTCTAGATATATTCAAAACCTGGTGATTCATTCCCGGTTTTAACTTCATCTTTAAAAGAATGAGACTACCATTCTAGTACAGATTATGGTTTTATTTATACTGTAAAAAATATCCCACATTCTCGCTTCCAGATATGAAGCTGTAGATAAATACCAAATATTACTTTTGTACATTCTATTTGGAGCCCAATCTGACACTCCAAACTATTTTTCTATGGAAACCAAATCCAAAACATTGAAATTGCCATCACATTGTAATTCCCATATGGGTTGAGGCCTCCGCTCTCAGATAAAATCCTCAAGCTTGTTGAATTCATTGCCAGCCTCTTCCCAGAAGAGTGAAACTAGATCGTCCCCTGCCTAAGGGATAAGTTCAGGGTGCCTTGCATTGAGATGTTTCTAGTGGAGGTTGTCGCAGTGATCCCTCAAGTGAGTCCAAACTTTGGTGGAGAAAAAGTTGAGGAAACACATGTGAGGATTACTATTTTGGTTGGGCTCCATTCCTCTTCATTCATAAGGGCCTTCATGCCATTCACAAGCTCTCCAAAGATGACATGGAACATTTTCTATCGATCATAAGTGCATGTCGATTAGATTTAAATGTGTGGATGTCTCCATGAGGTAATAGATTTAAACGAGTGAACATCTCCATGAGTCTGCCCTCCAAGATTCTCCCAGCAAGCCATCCCTTGATATAGGTAATATCTCTTTCTTTTTCTGCCCATTTTCTCAGCTGCATACACTTAAGACAACATATTAAGAGGGGAAGAAAAATAGAGACAGATACTCATTTTCTAGCAAAGTCAACCAAGGTTTCTTATCTTTCATGAAGCATAGCTTCCACATGGAAAATATTTGGACTATATCTGAAATGGGGTTAATGAAAGCCAAAAACATAGAAGGCTTTCTTTTTCCTCATTTCCTTCAACAAGCATGGTTTCCAGTCTAATGATAATTGGGTGAAATTTTTTGCTCCCTAGAATGACATGTTTGTCACATCTTTAAAAATATCTTCTTTTAAGAAAATTAAGACAAAAGGATAAGCTTATTAGAATCTTAATATCCACCAATATCTTCATCATTGTCTTGATACTAAGATCTTCATTACTTCCTTCACAAATATGTGTCCTTCATGAGCCCTTATCATAGAGATAATACCTTATCGTAATAGGATTACCAAAAATGAATTGTTATGTCATCAATGGTGCCTTACTTGCACTTGATATAACACCGAGACAAAATTATTGTAGAGCAACATATATATTGTGATTATATTCACTGTGAATATATCCACTTCATAGATCTGAACTTATTAGCTGGGATTACTACCATTGTGATCTGAGATTTACTATTGTTACCACCTTAGACTTGTTGCCCCTGTGATCCGAGCTTTTTTCTTGCTACCACCCTAGACTTGTTGCCACTGTGATCCGAGCTTCTAGAGGGATTTGATTCCCTTCAACATTTTGTCACCCATACTATCTGAAATACAGAGAGACCTTTCTGTGGATATCTGAAACTATTTCACTATCTTATCCATCGAAAATTTCAGAGGTATGCGAAGTATGTTTTGTGGTAATGCAAAGAGCCTAGCATCCTGTATATAGTGATTCCTCCATATACTTAAGACGACCTGACATCCAAGTGGGTGGGTCTCCTTAATGTGAGCCAGCATGAGTTTGTTACCTTATTTGGAAGTCGACATGAAGAGAGGACTGTGTGCTTGTTGTTGGAGGGATACATATACTTCTATTTATTTGACATATGCTAGGGAAGAGATCTTCATACATGGCATTGACTCTTTGACACCAGTGATAAATCTTAAGGCTCTCAATGGGAGCCACTAATAAATAAAATCTCTTACTCATGAAATGAGTGAAAGTCTCCATGAGGATACCCTCCAAGATTCTCCCAGCAAGCCATCACTTGATACAGGTAATATCTATTGCCTTTTCTGCATTTTTCCTCAGTTACATGCACTCAAGACAACATATTAAGATGGGGAGAAAATGAAAGAAAATTATGCATGGTCTAGCAAACTCATCCAAGGTTCTATATCATTCATGAACAATATCTTCCACATGGAAAAAAGCTGGGACTGTATCTCAAATGGGGTTAATGAAAGTAAATAACAGAGAAGGTTTTCTTTTTGCTCATTTACTTCAACATGCATGTTCTCCTGTCTAATGATAATTGGGTGGAAAGTTTTGTTCCCTAGAATGACATGTTTGTCACATCTTCAAAAATATCTTCTTTGAAGAAAATTAAGACAACAAAAGTTAAAATTAATGGAAACATAAATAAAATTATGGCATTTTCTAATGAATCTAGGATACATTGGATCCACAGGGGCTTCACTGGGGGAGCAATACCATACGACGTGGGTTCATATTGGGGGACATATATTGAGTAAAAAATGACATAATATATTGGGGGATATATAGGGGGTTAAGGGGTTTTATATTGACATGTATACAAAATGAATCTCAAAGTTAATGAAAAAATATAAAGGGGTATAAAAAATGTTAATGAAAAAAAGGATACCTACAATATCTATTGAAATTAGGGGTTTTAAAATTGGGAAGGTGTATTGGGCTGATATTGGTAGGGGCTTAAATAATGTGATTTTTAGAGGTATTTTCCAATATGTAGTCAAATTAGGGGTATTGTTTAGTATGGCATGAATGCACGCGATATGTCAAAGTTTCATTGAGTGAAGCCCCTGTGATTGGATCATGGAGTAGGGTTTACTAGAGATGAAAAACAAAAGAAAGTTCAATTCGTTTGTTGAATGTACGGAAAAATAGTATCCTCTTAACTCTTTAGCAGACAATGATGACTTTAAGGAGGTTAATGAGGAAAAAGCCTCTGTTGTAGTTTAGAAATATTCTATTATGATCAAGAAAATAAGGTTCTATGAGAAGCACTTAATACATGGGTGATTTTTCTGAGGTTCATATAGCTCAAGAAATCTATGACAAATTAACCAGGCAGGCAATAATTTTTCAATCCATGAGAAGAATGCCTTATTATGAAGACAGTGAAAAGGTGGACAAAGGCCAACACTTGGAATGTGGAATCAATGTGTGGCTTAGGAAGTGCCAGCATCGGCGCAACTTTTAAATGAGAGTAGTACTAAAGAAAATTTACAAGTTGGGTTGTGGAACATGAATGATATGCCATATCCACAATTCTATTCAAAAGAGATATTCTTTGTGGATATAATAAACTTTCTTGATTGGCTTATATAGGTCATTGCATGGAAGACATTGTGAAGCTTTTGGGAAAACACTTGGTGTTGGAATCAAATAGAATACAATAAGATGATTTTATTTGTTTCTAACTAATCATCACAAAAATAGGTCAATGGGACTAAGAGAGGATATCCAAAGTAATTGAAAAGTGGGACTATGAAAGAAACTCCCAAATCAATGCTACAAAAAAGCAGATAAAGATAAGGATCAATTCCCTAGCTAAAATAAGCTTAAGAGAATATATGAGTAATGGAGAAATGTTAACAACTAAATCAGGGTGAATGGGTGAAATACAATAGAGAGTATGTTCGGGCACGCTGAAGCTAGTTGTTGAGGGAAAATGAATAGAGTGAGAGGTAGGCTTATCATTGGAGTCATCAATCACTGTAAAGGGATGATGTACTAGAAAATGATGTCCTTAGGGAAGTGACTGCATGATACTATCGGGAAAACAAGAGCCAGAAGCACATCTCTCATAACATCCAAGGTGGTGGGGAAGAAGAGAAAACGTGGCACATTTTAGAGTTTGTCATGGTGAACATATAGAAGCCACTTATTCCTGCCACTTTAATATGAAAACATGTCAAGACCTGGGACACAATAAGTATACCATTCTACAATGATAAATGGTGAAAATAGGTTGAATATAGACAAAACTGAGCCAAAGGACACAGTTATACCTTCTACAATTCATTTTCACAATAATTTCAATGATTTAATGAATCAACAAAACTTTGATCATGAAAACAAAATTAAATTCTTGGAATGTTTGAAGTTTGATGCATAGCAGAAAGAAATATGTAGTACTAGCAGGCAAGGTTGTTCAAGATAGGAGGGCATACATTATAACCTATAGGAAGTCAAATCTCAAACCTTTGATGGAGTTTGATTTGTATGGTAAATGATGATCTACTAGTTCTATACAATTGTACGATAGTGGATATAGATGAGTTTGTCAAGTTAAGGCCTTACTATGTTGACAATGATGGTTATGATGATGATGCTTAAAGATGGCTTACCAATCCGACTCTTTTTATGAGAACTCTTTAGTTTGAGAAAATCCTTGTACTGGTGGTACAATTATGAATACCTCCCTAGTTAAGAGGGAGTGTTGGAAATTGTAACTAGTTTTGGTCTTCATAATTGTCATTATACTCATGTCATTATGTATATCTTATGTATGAAGCAAAAGAAGAAAGAAAAATATTATTTTCAAGCATGTGTTTCATGCTTCTCTTGATTGGTCAACTAGGTTAAGCATGTTCTCCATGCTTCTAGGATTTGTAATGTCATAAGCTAGATATTCTAATATAATTGGAAACTAACTTCTAGACATTGTTTTATGATGGTTCTATGTTACAAGAGGGTGGAGGGGAAGAATCTACATTGATTAATCCCTAGAAAAATCATACCCTTATTTCCTATAGGCCTTGAAAAAGTTCTTGATTTGAAGGTGAAACATTTAAAGTTTTTGTTTGAAAATTATATTATGGAAGGTAAAGAATTCCATCCATTTTATTTTGCTTCATTTGGAGAATTTCCAATCTGAGGTATGAACCTTGGTCACTAAATTTTTTTCTTTTAGTATTTTGTCCATTTCAAGATCTTCATTACTTCCTTAACAAATCTATTTGCTTCATGAGCCTTTATCACAGAGATAATACCTTATAACAATAGGATTACCAACAACGAAGTGTTATGCCATCAATGATGCCTTGAACTTGATATAACACTTAGAGAAAGTATTGTAGATCAACATCTATACTATGATTATATTCATTGTGAATATATCCACTTCATAGATCTAAACTTCTTCATTGAGATTACTACCATTGTGATCTAAACTTTAGTCTTGATGCCACCTTAGACTTGTTTCCCCTATGATTTAAGCTTCTGTCTTACTGCCACCTTAGATTTCTTGCCACTGTGATCTGAGATTATATAGGGATCTGATTCCCTTCAATATTTTATCACCCATACTGTATGAAATACAAAGAGAGCTTTCTATGGAGATCTAAAACTATCTTACTGTCTTATCCACTGAAAATTTCAGAGGCATGTGAAGTTTGTTTTGTGGTAATACAATGAGCCTAAGCTCCTATATATAATGATTCACCCATATACTTAAGCCGACCTGAGCATCTGAGTGGGTGGGTTTTGTTAATGTGAGCTGATATGAGTTTGTCACATTATTTGGAAGTCGACCTGAAGAGAGGGCCATGTGCTTGTCATTGGAGGGCTACATAGACTTCTATTTATTTGACATATGCTCAAGAAGAGCTCTTCAAACATGACATTGACTCTTTGACTCTAATGATAAATCCTAAGGCTCTCAATGGGAGCCACTAATAAATAAGATCTCTTGCTCATGAAATGAGTGAACGTCTCCATGAGGCTTCCCTCCATGATTGTCCCAGCAAGCCATCATTTGAAACAAGGAATATCTCTTGCTTTTTTTGTCTGTTTTCTCAGTTGCATGCACTCAAGACAACATATTAAGAGGGGAAGAAAAATAAAGACAGTTACTCATGGTCTAGCAAACTCAGCCAAGGTTCCATATCACTCATGAGCCATAGCCTCCACATGGAAAAATGCTGGGATTATATCCCAAATGGGGTTAATGAAAGTCAACAACACAGAAGGCTTTCTTTTTGCTCATTTCCTTCAACAAGCATGTTTTCCAGTCTAATGATAATTGGGTGAAAAGTTTTGTTCCTTAGAATGACATGTTTGTGACATCTTCAAAAGTATCTTCTTTGAAGAAAATTAAGACAACAGAAATTGATGGAAACATAAATAAAATTATGACATTTGCTAATGACTCTGGGATGCGTTGGATCATGGAGTAGGGTTTAATGGAGATGAAAGACCAAAGAAATTTCAAGTTGTCTGTTGAATGTACTGAAAACGAGTATCCTCTTAACTCTTTAGCAAACAATGACAACTTTAAGGAGTTTAATGAGGCAAAAGGCTCTTTTGTAGTTTAGAAAAATTCTATAATGATCAAGAAAAGAAAGTTCTATGAGCAGATTTTACTAAATGGGTGATTTTTCTGAGGTTCCTATAGCTCAAGAAATCTATGACGAATTAACTAGGTAGGCAATAGTTTTTCAATCCATGAGGAGAATGCTTTCTTATGAAGACAATTAAAAGGTGGAAAAAGGTCAACTCTTGGAATGTGGAATCAATGTGTGGCTTAGGAAGTGCCAGCATCAATGCAACTTTTAAATGAGAGTAGTACTAAAGAAACTGTACAAGATGGGTTGTGGAACATGACTGATATGCCACATTATGTAAAATCTTGATAGGCTCAGGTTGACATCAATAATGCTATTCAAAGGAGATATTTTTTGTGGATAGAATAAAATGTCTTGATTGGATTATATAGGTGGTTGCATGGAACACATTGTGAAGCCTTTGGGCAAATTCTTGGTGTTGGAATCAAATAGAATAAGATAAGATAATTTTATTTTTTTCTAACTAATCATCACAAGAGTAGGTCAATGGGACTAAGAGAGAATATCCAATGTAATTAAAAAGTGGGACTGTGAAAGAAATTCCTAAATCAATGCTACTAAACAATAGATAAAGATAAGGATCAATTCCCTAGCTAAAAGAAACTTTAAGACAAGATAGGAGTACAAGAGAAATGCTAACAACTAAATCTGGGTGAATGAGTGAAATAAAATAGAGAGTATGTCCAAGGATGTTGAAGTTTGTTGTTGAGGCCAAATGAATAGAGTGAGAGGTAGGCTCATCATTGGAGTCGTCAATCACTATAAAAGGGCCGATGTACTAGAAAATGATGTCCTCAGGGAAGTGACTGCACGATACTATTGGGAACACAAGAGCGGGGAATCACAACTCTCATAACATCCAAGGGGGTGGGGAAGAAGAGAAAAATTGGCACATTTTAGAGTTTGTATTGGTCAACATATAGAAGCCACTTCTTCCTATCACTTTAATATGAAAAAATGTCAAGACCTGTGACACAATAAGTATACCATGCTACGAGGATAAATTGTGAAAATAGGTTGGATATAGACAAAAGTGAGCCCAAGGACATAGTTATACCTTCTACAATTCCTTTTCACAACGCTTTCAATGATTTAATGAATCAACAAATCTTTGATCATGAAAACAAAATTGAATTCTTGGAATGTTAGAAGTTTGGTGCATAGTGGAAAGAAATATGCAGTACTAGCAGGCAAGGTTGTTCAAGATAGAAGGGAAGACATTATAATCTATAGGAAGTCAAATCTCAAACCTTTGATGGAGTTTGATTTGTAAGGTAAATGATGGTTCACTAGTTTTGTACAATTGTATGATAGTGGATATAGATAGTGCTAGATCTTCTAACATAATTAGAAACTAACTTCTAGACATTGTTTTATGATGGTTCTATGTTACAGGAGGGTGCAGGGGAAGACTGTACATTGATTGATCCCTAGAAAAATCATACCCTTATTTCCTATAGGCCTTGAAAAATTTCTTGATTTGAAGGTGAAACATTTAAAAGTTTTGGTTTGAAAATTATACTATGGAAGGTAAAGAATTCCATCCATTTTCTTTTGCTTCATTTGGAGAATTTCCAATATGAGGTACGAACCTTGGTTACTAAATTTTATTCTTTTATTATTGTGTCCATTTGGACATCTTCATTACTGCCTTGAAAAATATATTTTCTTCATGAGCCCTTATCATAGATATAATACCTTATAAAAATACTATGACCAACAATGAAGTGTTATTTCATCAATGATGCCTTACATGCACTTCGTATAACACTGAGACCGAAGTATTATAGAGCAACATCTATACTATGATTGTATTTAGTTTGTATATATTCACATCATAGATATGAACTTCTACATTGAGATTACTACCACTGTGATATGAGCTTTAGTCTTGCTGCCACCTTAGAATTGTTGCCCCTGTGATCCGAGCTCCTGTCTTTCTGCCACCTTATACTTGTTGCCACTGTGATCTGAACTTCTGTCTTGCTTCCACCTTAGACTTGTTGCCACTATGATCCGAGCTTTTAGAGGGATTCGATTCCCTTCAACATTTTATTACCCATACTGTCTGAAATACAAAGATACCTTTCTGTGGAGGTCTAAAACTGTCTTACTTTCTTATCCACCAAAAATTTCAGAGGTATGCAAAGTCTGTTATGTGGTAATGCAAATAGCTTAGGATTCTATATATAGTGATTCTTCCATATACTTAAGCCGACCTGAGAATCTGAATGTGTGGGTTTCCTTTATGTGAGCCGACATGAGTTGGTCACCTTATTTGGAAGCCGACATGAAGAGAGGACTATGTGCTTGTCGTTGGAGGGCTACATAAACTTCTATTTATTTGACACATGTTCAAGAATAGCTCTTCATACATGACATTGACTCTTTGACTCTAATGATAAATCCTAAATCTCTCAATGGGAGCCACTAATAAATAAAATCTCTTGCTCATGAAACGACTGAACATCTCCATGAGGATGCCCTCCAAGATTCTCCCAGCAGGCCATCCCTTGATACAGGGAATATCTCTTGTTTTTTATGCCTATTTTCTTAGCTACATGCACTGAAGACAACATATTAAGAGGGGAAGAAAAATAAAGACAGGTACTCATGGTGTAGAAAACTTAGCCAAGGTTCCATATCATTCATGAGCCATAGCTTCCACATGGACAAAAGTTGGAACTATATTTAAAATGGGGTTAATGAAAGTCAACAACACAGAAGGCTTTCTTGTTTCTCATTTCCTTCAACAAGTATTTTTTCCATTCTAATGATAATTGGGTGAAAAGTTGTTTTCCTAGAAGACATGTTTGTGACATCTTCAAAAGTATCTTCTTTGAAGAAAATTAAGACAGTAGAAGTTAAAATTAATGGAAACATAAATAAAATTATGACATTTGTTAATGACTCTGGGATCCATTGGATCATGGAGTAGGGTTTACTGGAGATGAAAGAAAAAAGAAAGTTCAAGTCGTCTGTTGAATGTATTGAAAACGAGTATCCTCTTAACCATTTAGTAGACAATGACAACTTTAAGGAGTTTAATGAGGCAAAAGCCTCTTTTGTAGTTCATAAATATTCTATAATGATCGAGAAAAGAAGGTTCTATGAGCAGCGCTTACTACATGGGTGATTTGTCTGAGGTTCCTATAGCTCAAGAAATCTATGATGAATTAACCAGGTAGGAAATAATTTTTCAATCCATGATGAGAATGTCTTCTTATGAACACAGTGAAAAGGTGGACAAATGCCAACTCTTGGAATGTGGAATCAATGTGTGGCATAGTAAGTGCCAGAATCAGTGCAACTTTTAAATGAGAGTAGTGTAGGAATTTACAGGGTAAGTTCCTCAGAAAGAACACCAAAAGGACACCGCTCACAACCAGATCACAGATCAATACACCAGTATTTTTGACGTGGTTAAAACCCTGAAAGAGGGAAACAGTCCACGGCCTGTGCCAACGTGGCTACTACAGGCAATTTATTAATCAAAGAATGAAAATTTACATAAGCTTCTCTCATGCACGGATTACCCGAACAATGACCCTCCATGCGCTTTAAATAGAACTCATGGACCAATCGGGTGTCAAGCCACGGATCAAGTGTCGGTAATACCGAGGAGAGAGTGAACCGTCGGATCACTACATATCGTGACCGTCGGATTGTAAGTTACAAAATGTACAACGGTAAAGAAACACACTTTACCTAACTCTATACCTAACTCTACACTAGACCAAGTTGAACTTAACTATATCCTATGTGTCGGAATATCCTAACATCCCCCCTTAAGAACAACTTGGGATAGGATTGAAGGATTTACAAATATGACACAATAGGAGAAGGAAGGAGGCACTAGAGCCTATCCCCCCTTAGTGACAACTTCCTGAACTCCAAGCATATATCGAAGTTTAGTGAACTTCGCCTCTGTGAGAGCCTTTGTGAAGATGTCTGCAACCTGATCATCTGTTGAACAATATTGCACTTCAAGAACATGGTCATGAATGAGCTTTCTGATGAAGTGCATGTGTAGTTCAATGTGTTTGCTGCGCTGATGCTGGACTGGATCTTTGCATAGCTGAATGGCACTTTGATTATCACACCAAAGTGTGGTTGGATGCTGCTGCTCAAAGCCAAACTCTGATAGGATCTGACGAAGCCACAAGGCTTCCTTACTAGCTTCCACGGCACCACGATACTCTGCTTCTGCTGATGAAAGAGAAATGGCAGCCTGTTTCTTACAAGCCCATGTAATAGGTCCTGAACCAAGAGTGAAGACATAACCGGCAGTAGACTTCCGATCATCAGGGTCACCAGCCCAATCAGAATCAGTGAAACCAACTAATAGAGGAGCTGCTTTGGCACTGTAATGAATCCCAAACTGTACTGTACCTCGAACATAACGAAGTATTCTTTTAGCTGCTTTCCAATGACTTTCACGGGGGTTTTGCATAAAACGAGCAACAAGGCCAACAGCAAAGGAAAGGTCAGGACGAGTATGGGTTAAATACAAGAGTTTTCCGACAAGTTGACGGTATAAGGTAGCATCAACTTCAGGAGAAGTACAAGAGACTGAAAGTTTGACTCCAGACTGAAAGGGAGAAGGGGCTGGCTTACAGTCTTCCATGTGAAAATGACGAAGAATATCACAAGCATACTTGGACTGGGAAAGGGAAATACCCTCCTTGGATTGCAAGACTTGAAGACCGAGAAAATAGTGTAAGTGTCCTAAGTCTGTCATTTCAAATTTCTTTTTAAGGCTGGACTTCACATGGTTTATAAGGTTGGGATCACTACCAGTAAGAATAAGATCATCAACATAAAGAACAAGGATGATAAGAGAGTTGCCCACTTTCTTGGTGTAGACAGTATTGTCAGAATAACACCTAGAAAAGCCAGATTCTAAAAGAAAGCTATCCATTTTGGCATACCAAGCCCGAGGAGCTTGCTTGAGACCATAAAGGGATTTCTTAAGTCGACATACAAGGCTGGAGTCTGTTTGGATGAAGCCAATGGGTTGTTCCATATAGATTTCTTCATGCAAGTCCCCATGCAAGAAGGCAGATTTAACATCCATCTGATGGACTTCCCATTTTAAAGAGGCAGCAAGGGAAAGAACAAGGCGGATAGAGTTCATTTTGGCAACAGGGGAGAAGGTTTCAGTGTAGTCAATGCCTTCAACCTGTGAAAAGCCCTTAGCAACAAGACGAGCTTTATGTTTATCAACTTTCCCATCTGGTCCATACTTGGTTCTGTAAACCCATTTACATCTAACAAGTTTGCGTCCCTTTGGTAGAGGAACAAGATCCCATGTATCATTTGCCAACAATGAATGATATTCTTCATTCATAGCTGCTTCCCAATGTGGATGGCCTGAAGCTTCTGCAAAAGTGTCAGGATCATGATTTACTGGAGCTTGAGCCAGTAAAGAAGAGGCTCTTTCAAACTGAGAACGTGTACGTCGCTGATCTGTAGGATCACCGGCAAGATCACCTGCTGCATCCCGAGTAGCACGGACCCATCTTGGAAGTTGAGGATCCTGAGAAGGTGGGGGAGGATTGTCATCCTCACTTTCATCATCTGAAGAAGAAATGTTTTCAAAAGTAGAAGAGATAGGAAGAGGTGGCACATCCGCCGGACTAGGCTCGCAGGCCGATTTATTTTCATCAAATTTTACATCTCTTCTAATGATAACATTTTTGGACTTAAATGGAATAAGTCTATAACCTTTTACATCTTCAGAATATCCAACAAAAGTACATTTCTCACTCTTAGGTTCTAAAGCTTTATGCTTTTCATCTGGAATATGGGCCCATGCTTCACTTCCAAAAACACGAAAGTGACTTACATCTGGTTTAATGGAACTCCAAGCTTCTTCTGGAGTGATATTCTTTAGAACCTTAGTAGGAGTGCGATTTATTATATAATTTGCACAATTAATTGCTTCGGCCCAAAAACTAAGACTGAGTCCTTTAGATTGCAGCATACAATTAGCCATTTCCTTTAAGGTGCGATTTTTCCTTTCAGCTACACCATTTTGTTGTGGAGTGTATGGAACAGTATGTTGCATTTGAATTCCATTTTCGGTGAAAAAGTTGATGAATGCGTTTTTAACATATTCTCCACCATTATCAGTTCTTAGCTTAAGAATTTGATGTCCAGATTGTTTTTCAACAAAGGCTTTGAAGGCCAAAAAGGTGTTAAATACTTCGCTCTTGAGTTTTAAGAAGTATACCCAAGTGCGTCTGGAGAAATCATCAATGAAAGTTAAGAAATACTTGCAGCCAGAGAATGAAGCAACAGGAAGTGGACCACATAAATCACTGTGCACAAGCTGTAAAGGGGCTGAGGCATGCCAAGAGGCACGTTTTTCAAAACTGTCTCGATGATGTTTTCCGAGTACACATCCGGAACAAACACCATCTCTGCAAGATACCATAGGAAGACCTGTCACCATATTTTCTTTACATAGATGCTGAAGGGAGTGATAGTTTAAGTGACCAAATCGCTCATGCCAAAGTTTGCTCACTTCATCATTATGAGCAACAAATACTGAGGGAAGATTTGATGACCCAAAGTTGTGAAACTTATACAACCTTATGGAATCATCAGCAATACCAGTAGCTAGAATCTGTTTAGGATCTCTTAGATCCTTGATTACAACATCATGAGGTGAAAATTCAACAATTTTACCTTCACCTGAATGAGTTATCTGATATACAGATAGAAGGTTGCAGGATAAGGTTGGAACACATAATACATCATTAAACTGACCATTGTCTAGATGAATAGTTCCAGTCCCTACAACATTAAGAGATATATCATCACCAACATATATATTTTTGGTGTTACAATCATTTAAAGAAGAAAACATGGCTTTGTTTTTGGCCATGTGATAAGAGGCTCCAAATCAATGAGCCATTCATGAGAATGAGAAGAAGAAGATACATTTAATGCATAACCAGACTGAGATGATTGACAACGACATGCAGAAAGTGCCATTCCTGAAGATGAAGTTGAAGTTGAAGTTGAAGAATGCTCCACATGGATGTTATGTTTCTTCATTGTGGCTTCCAAGGCTTCCATCTTCTTAAAGCATTTAGATTCTAAGTGACCATCTCGATTACAAAAGTTACAATGTCTATCAGTCTTCTTCCATTTGTTTTTATTGGTCCTATCATTTTGCTGAAATGATCTTTCATTTTGAGGCTGAGTTTGCTTAGAACCCTTGTTTGGTTTAGGACCATTCTTTTTAGGATATGACTTCTTAGGATTCTTTGAATTTGGTTGCTGCTGGGCGGCTAACGCTTTCTTGGAAGAGTTTCCAAGATTAAGAAGACCAAGGTGTAAGAGTTTTTCTTGTTCTCTTATTAAAGAATCACAAAAAGAGTCAAAGGAAGGGGCCTTGTAGTCTTTTCCCTGACAAATGAAAGCTTCCCTTGTAGAATGGAAGGTGGAAACAAATACAGAGTAGGCTGGTCCCAACTTAGTAAGGATGGAATAAATAAGGTTACTATCTTCTTTCTTAACCTTAACACCTTCCAAGAGATATCTAAGGGTCTTGAATTTGGACAAGAAATCTTCAATGCAAGAAAAATTATTAGGATCCAATGTAAGCAACTCATTTTCAAGTTGATGGGCTCTAATTTCATTTTTAATGCCAAAAACTTTAGTGATTTGTTCCAATGCTTCATGAGGAGTCTCAAGTTCTGCAATATGGAATCTAAGATCAGGAGAAATAGACATCCCTATCAAACCACGTGCTTGATCTTGTCTATTTTCCCATTTTGCAGCCTTGTCTTCATCTTTTGGTTTCTTCTCTTGGTCTGTGGCTATTCTGTAGAGACCTTTACTTCTAAGTAAATCTTCCATGTAGGATATCCATTGGAAGTAGTTAGTGCTGTCAAGAATGACTTGGCATGGACTTTCCATTTCAAAAAAAAACTGAAGTTGAAGATGCTGAAAGTAAGTGTTCCAATGGATAGATCTCGAAAAATTACGCTGTTTTAAAAAAAACGGCTCTGAAAAAGGCTTCCGGATGAAGAAGTTATGGCTTTTTGAAAAAAAATTGTTGAAGTTGCCGGCAAAGTGCGCGAATGTGCGGAAATGAAAAAATCCGCCCCCAAAAAATGGAGACTTGAACCCAAGACCTCTACTTTCTTAAAATAGCTTTGAACCAATTGATCTATACAAAAAATTTGAGAGAGAGAGAGAAAGAGAGAGAGAGGGGGGGGGGCCTTGGTTTGCGTGCTTGCCTTGAGAAAGCTCCTTTTCCCTACAAAACACAAAACCCAACACGGACATGCAAAGAAAACGAACCTTATGGCTCGAAGTTAGCTTTAGCCAAAAAACTAGATATTTTAAAAAATGAACCTTGCGGCTCAAAGTTAGCTTTAGCCAAAAAACTAAATATTTTTCTCAATGTTTCTGATTTTCCGAGATCACACTAAGGTGCAGGGAAAAGAGCATACGCATGAGAAAAATCCTTCCTTTCTGTTTCTGATTTTCCCAGATCGCATAGAGTCACAGGGCAAAGAGCATACGTAGAAATGAAAGGTATAGATCCGGTTAAAAAAAAAAAGGCTAAATAAACCGAAACCGAAATAAGCAGAGAGAAAATAACAGTAAACTGCAAATAAAGACTGTATACCTCCAGATCTTAAAAATGACGCAGCTAGGGCTACCGGAAACCTTTTCGCGTGAAACGAAAGGGGTTCCTCACTGGAACAGATGCTTCGAACACAACAGAGTAGTCCTCTCGGCCCGAAAGCAGTCAGAAACAGCAGATCTAGGAAACAACAGTCAGATGCAGTTCTACCGGCTTCAGATTTGGATCACCAACGGACGCGGCCCTCAAATAGCTCCGATACTAGGTAGGAATTTACAGGGTAAGTTCCTCAGAAAGAACACCAAAAGGACACCGCTCACAACCAGATCACAGATCAATACACCAGTATTTTTGACGTGGTTAAAACCCTCAAAGAGGGAAACAGTCCACGGCCTATGCCAAAGTGGCTACTACAGGCAATTTATTAATCAAAGAATGAAAATTTACATAAGCTTCTCTCATGCACGGATTACCCGAACAATGACCCTCCATGCACTTTAAATAGAACTCATGGACCAATTCGGTGTCAAGCCACGGATCAAGTGTCGGTAATACCGAGGAGAGAGTGAACCATCGGATCACTACATATCGTGACCGTCAGATTGTAAGTTACAAAATGTACAACGGTAAAGACACACACTTTACCTAACTCTATACCTAACTCTACACTAGACCAAGTTGAACTTAACTATATCCTATGTGTCGGAATATCCTAACAAGTAGTACTAAAGCAACTGTACAAGCTGGGCTATGGAACAGGACTGATATACCACATTATGTACAATCTTAATATGCTTAGCTTGATATCAACAATTCTATTCAAAAGAGATATTCTCTGTGGATAGAATAAAAATTCTTGATTGGAGTATATAGGTGGTTGCATGGAACACATTGTGAAGGCTTTGGGCAAATTCTTAGTGTTGGAATCAAATAAAATAAGATAAGATAATTTTATTTGTTTCTAACTAATCATCAAAAAATTAGGTCAATGGGACTAAGAGAGAATATCCAATGTAATAAAAAGTGGGACTATGAAAGAAACTCCCAAATCAATGCTACCAAAAGGCAGATAAAGATAAGGATCATTTCCCTAGCTAAAAGAAACTTTAAGAGTATGGGTGAATGGGTGAAATACAATAGAGAGTATGTCCAAGGACACTGAATCTCCTTGTTGAGGAAAAATGAATAGAGTGAGAGGTAGGTTCCTCATTGGAGTCATCAATCACTGTAAAAGGGATGATGTACTGGAAAATGATGTCCTCAGGGAAGTGACCACACAATACTATTGGGAACACAAGAGTGAGGAAGCACAACTCTCATAACATCCAAGGGGGTGGGGAAGAAGAGAAAACTTGGCGTATTTTAGAGTTTGTTTTGGTCAACATATAGAAGCCACTTCTTCCTATCACTTTAATATGGAAAAATGTCAAGACCTGTGACACAATAAGTATACCATGCTACAAGGATAAATGGTGAAAATAGGTTGTATATAGACAAAAGTGAGCCCAAGGACATAGTTATACCTTCTACAATTCCTTTTCACAATGCTTTCAATGATTTAGTGAATCAACAAATCTTTGATCATGAAAACAAAAATAAATTCCTAGAATGTTATAAGTTTGGTGCACAACAAAAAGAAATATGTAGTACTAGTAGGCAAGGTTGTTCAAGATAGAAAGGCAGACATTATAACCTATAGGAAGTCAAAGCTCAAATCTTTGATGGAGTTTGCTTCACAAGGTAAATGTTGGTCCACTAATTCTACATAATTGTACAATAATGGATATAGATAGTGCGAGATATTCTAACCTAATTAGAGACTAACTTATAGACATTATTTTAAGATGGTTCTATGTTAAAGGAGGGTGCAGGGGAAGACTATACATTGATTGATCCCTAGAAAAAGCATACCCTTATTTCCTATAGGCCTTGAAAAAGTTCTTGATTTGAAGGTGAAATATTTAAAAGCTTTGGTTTGAAAATTATATTATGGAAGGTAGAGAATTCCATCCGGTTTATTTTGCTTCATTTGGAGAATTTCCAATATGAGATACAAACCTTGATTACTGAATTTTATGCTTTTAGTATTGTGTCCATTCCTCAATGTAAGATTGTAGTTGTGTACATTCCTCTATGTAAGATGTAGTTGTTTCTCTTATTTTTTTACCAGAGAGGTTAAGATGAAATGAAATTTTTTATGACTATTTCTTGCTTTGCATCTTCCATTGTCCATTCTATAGGCTGCCAATGATTGATCCATTGTTTCACTTTGGGATTGAGCCTATCTATGTCCTTTATTCTTGAGTAATATGTCATAATCAATTCTCTAATTATGTCAACACATGGAACTTTATAAGTTCTCAACTAAATGGGATTTAATTTCCCCATCTAGGCTTGCCACAAAGAAAACCTAGGGATGATGGGTAATAGGGATTTGATTATGGTATTTCCTGTTATGACTCTAGGGTAGTTATTATAGTAGACAAAAAAAAAACTTGATCCCAGCTCAATGGTCTAGAAGACAGAGGGATATTTATCTAAGAGATAATAAAGTTCCATAATGAGATCATTAAAGGGTAGTCATGGAAAATATGGGTCATGGATACGTCACGATCTTTGCAACAAACCCACTAGGGTGGACAGAGTATAAAGTTTTTGAACTAGTTCTCAACAATTAGCAGCTTCATATTCACTATGAGGCATAACAAATCTATGTTTTGAGAAAGATCTTGTTCCACTTGATGGAAACACATAGAATCCATAAGTAGACCGTTTCAAAATAGTAAGGTAAACTTTCTTTACAATGTATTATCCTTGTGTTTCCTTGTGAGGGGTATTTCTCTTTTCTGAAAGCAATTGGAGCTGAATCTTTTAGGGCTAGGGTCATTTCCTTCCAGTGATTTATCAAATGAAGGGGAATATTTGAAGGCTACTTCCATCCTTTCCAAATCATTTTATCATATTCACTTCAAATGGAGATATAAACAAGAATTTGAACACCATTATTCTCTACAAAGGCCTTTGGGTTAAGGGAATATTTCACATAATGGAGCCCCTCCATATCTTTATTGTTTTATCATTCATGGGATGGAGTTGATTTATAGATTTAGATATATCCAAAGGGAAGGTCTCTCAAAAGGATCATGTGCCTTTTTGCCTCATTAAAATATATGTTCTAGATTACTTCCTTTCACCCTACTGTTTTTCCAAAAACCGGATATTAATATATGCATGGACGTGCTAATGGTGCAGTGACATCTAATGCATTGAGACATCTCTAATTCTCTATGGCCTTTGGGTAGTCAAGAAAATTCATGGGAGGAGGTCAAAGTTCTAAAACACTTCTTGGTATTTAATCTTTCTATTTTAGCTTATGGTTTCACTGGAGCATTGTTTGAGGTCACTTTCCCTTATTTGAGATCTCATGTTTATCTTTGATGTGTTTTTATGGAGGTTATTTCAATGCAGATCCTAAGGCTTAATTTTGGTCTTACAAAGTAACTGAAGTGAAATGTCTGAACACAAGTTTTCAAGTTGATCTATGGGTTATATACATTTCCCTTCTGTAGCATGTATGCCACTCTCATTAGGATGATCTGGAATTTTTATGGTAGTCTTTTATTTTGAATTGGTGGAACATTCTTCTAGGAAAGATTTTTAGCCATATTAAGGCTCAAATTTGGGCACACATGGAGACCCATTTTAACACCTAACAAAGTTTCTGTTTGCAGACTTAGTAATTGTTCTAAGGTATTTTTGACAAAGGGCTAATTTATGTTTCTGGGAAGACATGTTCCTCTAAAGTCACTCCTATGCAATTTTAGGTTTCTCATTGTAATTGTCATGCAATTTCAAATGAAAATATTGCAGCCTTGAGTATGGTATGTTTTCATCCTTTTCTAGATGATTTGAAGCCTATATTTGTGTAGAAGGACAAACTTAATTATAGCACATAATTTCTATCCCATGATTACATATTCAACACTCTTAAGGTTCATACAGTCATACATTGTAGAGCTCCTAGGGTTAGTATTTGACTGGTTTTGATATATGAAGTAGCAACTCCATAAAACAATTTTGCAGACCTTTCTCTTGCATCATTTTTGTGATCATTGGTTTTGTTCAGAGATTTGTCTTGCAATAGAGGACATAAATAGTATTTTTAGAGATTCAAGGAGCATATCTATAGATCAGTCCTATGGCATCTTTGTGAACCCTACTACAAAGTCCAGATGTGGCAAGAGGTGGTAATCCTTGCTGGAGAATATACTTGTTGTATTGAACTTGAAGACAAAATAAAATTTTCTCATGAGGGCTCAAATTGAAGCATTAAAAGTTGATCCTTGATAGTAAAGGTTTCATTGGGTCAACTTGAAGATCCATATCTTCACCAACAAAGCTTTCCAAGATATAAGACAAAGTTGTTGTGTAGCAATATTTATCAATAAAACCGAGGTATGATGATACAATTGAATTTGAGCTATTATTGAAACTTGGACTAGTTTGAAGGATTGGACATCATATGTACATTGTGATTGATTGAGGTAAATTGAAGTTTATAGCACACTGTGTTTGGAGATCAAAAATCTAAGTGCACTTGCATAGCTAGGCCATCATTTTTTCTGTCTAAAACTTGTGTTGATCAGGTTGGCTACTAGGGTTTAACAGTACTTGTGTTATGGTGATAAGGTTTAGGCCATAGACTTGTGCATAAATATTCATGAAAATGATTGATGAACCGTGAGTATAGCCATAATCTAGTAAGACAAGGTGCTCAAGATGTACGCTTTAAAGATTGTAACTCATGTGGATGCCTCCATATCTAAGATAAGTCAGTGTAGTAGAAAATATTTTGTTATGATTATAGAGATGAATGGTAGAGAACAATGGTATACTTTTTTTGATGACAGAGCTTGTATTTGCAAGCTTGTTGGTGTTTGATGTGTGAATGCCATGATGATTTATGTATGCCATTATGGAAAAATTCTGCTGCTTATTGATAATTTGGTACACTATTAGTGCTGTCATTTAGTTTCTTCCAATGTTGCAAACATCGGCATCGAGATAAAATCGGCAAGGGTCCAAAAAACCAAAAAATCATAAAAATCGGAAAAATATCGGTAAAAAATCGGCAAACATCGGCAAGGCCAAAAAATCATGATTTTGAGATAAAATCAGGATGTTATCGATATGTTCGTAACATTGGAATTTTCTTCATTATCCAGTGGATCCATTTTATTTGTTGGCTTCTTATCTTAGATAGAGTTAAAGGAATTTGTTTTTCTATGATATCCTATGGAGGTTCTGAAGAACACAATTACTTACCTAATCTAATCAGAGGTAAGATGGAAGACTGTCATTGTCAAACATTTATTTTCTTTTTGGTTCCATAAAATTTAATTTTATTTCCACTCCCTTCATGTGCCACAATTGGTGAATTTATGAACTGTGGTTCAGGGATTTTCATTGTGCCATGATAGATTTTTTAACTGACAGCTCACTTTAATGGAGTCTGTGTACAGAAGAAATTTGTCTCAAGTATCATTTGGAAGTATTCTAGTCTCTAGAATCTGAAAAGAATGAGGTTTCATGATATGAATATTTAGTACCAATTCAAATCATGTCATTGTGCCCTCATAGTCCTTCAAATATCTAATTTATCTCCTCTACTTTACCTATCACTACCCTTAAAATCTCTAATTTATCTACCCTATAAGCTGGGCTTGGGTTTGAGGCAATTCAAATTCAAAGCTCTGAACTAAAACTTGCCACCTGGGTTATTGAATCCTACCTAGCTCATCAAGCACCCATTTAGGAAATATTTAAGTTACCTTCTCGAGAAGTTTCTACAGGCTCAACTGATACCATTGTGAAGCTCTGGAGAGGTTCAAAATGCCTTCATACTTTTACAAGACACACAGGTACATCTGAGATAAAATACATATTAATTTTATAAGGTGCTTTAAGCATGGAGGAGACGTGCAATATCAAATTAATCTGACCTCTTTTATTGCACTACCTATGGTGAGTGAAGTGAATTTGTCATATTATGATAAAAGCTAGCCAACCCTTCTTCAGGCTACTATTTTATCAGAGATCGTCAACAGTTGTTGAATTGAGGCTTCTGTGATCCATATCAAGTTTATGAGAAAACGTTTTTCGGCATAAATCACATGATAATACATTTGTCGACGTGTTTTGAACCAACGAGTGTGGTTCATCATCACGACAAGTTGAAGAATTAGATCATGGCTACATATTAAATAGGGAGAGCAGATCTTCCAATGGCTAGGTTTGACTGAAAAATGAGTATATTAGATCAGACTGGACAAACAGCTATAATTAACCAAGAAACAACTAGTTTTGACCATTCAAATTGTTTAATTATAATAATATTATTATGCTAAAACAAATATTATTATAATACCTATCATGTGTTATCTTAAGTAAAAAGTTAACCAGATTTGAGATAACAATACTACATCTAGGGAATATTAACAATAATATTGATTGAAATGTTAACATATAATAATAGATCTACGGAAAATAACTATTAGTAATTGAAAGGATTTAATATTAACTAAACTAATAATAATTAATATTATATTATTATTATTATAATGTTATAGTATTAATCTTATTATTAATGGCTTTTGTAACTAATTAATATAAATTTAATAATAAAGATATTTAATGGGAATATGTATTAATAGATCTAGGGATATTAGAAATGGTAAGGATTTAATATTAACTAAAATATTATTAATAATTGTTATATTATTTATACTAGATCATTCATATTAGTCATGAAAAGGGAATATTTATACTAATATTTAACATATATTATTAGTAATATTAACTAAAATAATATTAGTTAATAATTTATTCTTGTTAAAGTAATAGTATTATTCATATTATTAATGGTTAGGGTAACTCATTAATATCAATTTATTAGTAAACTTATCTCATGGGAACATATATTAATAGATCTAGGGATATTAGTAATTGTAAGGATTTACTGTATTATTATTATTAATATAATAGTGTTATAATAATAGTATTATTATTAAAGGATTGGCTAACTAATTAATATAATTTTATTTAGTAAAGTTGTCTAATGGGAACAAAAACTTGCTATTTAAAAATATTGTACTAGATAATTTAACCCATTTAGATAGTCATGAAAGAGACTATCTCTTAAATATAAGAAATCAAGGGAGATTTCCAAACAGGATCAAAGAATTATGGCTAAAGAAAGCATGATAAAGGATAACCAAGGGGAAAAATTAGAAATCTAGAACAAGCCATTAATAGAGGGAGGGGAGGAAGGGGAAGAAACGACTAGGAAGAGAGGGCATGGATCCAGCAACTACTGATCTTCCAACTGTCATCTCTATTGAGATTGCTTGGCCTTCTTTCAATCTCAATGGCTTCCCTAAATTTTCAGTGATGGAACTGCACAATCTTAGCAATAACATTGTCCTCCTCAATAAAAACTTGATGTTTGGTATTCTCCGCATGCTCCGCTAGTGCGGAAGACTTGGTTCTGCCATGTCTTAGGTCAGCTGCATGTTCATTAATCCTTTGATTAATAGAGCGTCCAGTCTCACCAATATAGGGGGTCCCATAGGACTAAGGAATAATATAGACACTCTTCATGTCCTTAGGGTCGATAGGATCCTTCACTAATTGGACAGATTTAGGAATGGTGTTAAGGGGTCTAAAGGTCGAGGGAACATTATGCTTCTTAAGAATCCCAGCAATCTTACTAGTGGTCCCTTGAACAAAAGGTAGATGGACCCCTAGGACACGTTCTTTAGGTTCTTTTTTAACTACCAAATTTCTGGAAGCTTTAAGGAAAACCTTGTGACCAAGGTGTCTACTATAAACGTTCTCAGCAAAGACATTAAGGAGATGGGATTTATATTTATCGAAGCTCTTTTCATTAGAGATCCTTAGGGCACAAGTAGCGAGGGTGTTGAGAACACCCAAATTTTGAGCCGGGAAATGATGGGAACTAGCATGAAGATATTGCTCTATATGTGTTTTCTTTTGAAACACTTGGTGGGAGAGGGAACCATCAATATTCCTTGAAATAATAATATCAAGGAAAGGGAGGCAACCATCGACTTCCTATTCCATGGTGAACTTAATGGCAAAGGATTGACTATTGAGATGTTTGAAGAAGAGATCTAACTCCTCTTGGCCATGAGACCAGATGACATTAGTGTCATCTACAAATCTTTTCCAAAGTTTAGGTAGGAGACGGGCCAAGGCCAAAGCCTTGGATTCAAAATCTTCCATAAAAAGATTAGCAACAACAGGGGATAGGGGTGTCTGTTCAGATAACTCGCCCTCAAAACTGAAAAAAGTGGAAGTGAGATAGATCTCAACTAACCGATTGGTATCGAGATCTGTTAGGCGGTTGATCACCTCCATGGCCTCCTTTAAGGGGATGTAAGTGTAAAGGGAGACTACATCAAAACTAACAACAATTTCCCCAGTGTCAAGCTTTATGTCCTTGAGCTCTTCAACAAAGGATGCAGAGTCTTTGACGAAGGACTTTGTGCAACCTGTTAGAGTCGGTCTAGTTATCCCTCCGTTAGAGATCAAAACTCTTTTGCATTTCATGATTAGGTGTCCCATCAGTTTGATCAGTTGCATTTCGTTAGGCATGCCATAACTCTGATGGAGCGGTTTGTGTCATTCATTCCCCTCGTGCTTGGCACTGCTGGTTCAGGCCTGTTTATTAAAATAAGTCTTCAAAGGTCATTTACAATCATGTTTTAAATTTTGAGGTCTTAGGTCTAGGGTTGAGTCAAATTTGTCTTGAAAAGTATTAGAAGACCAGCAGGCCAGAGGGATGTCTTTGATAGATCATCACTTCAATAATTTTCATCATTGTGCAGCTGAATTAGGACTTCTCTTCAAAACTCTGTTTTGAAGATAAGTCCCCATCCCATTTTTGTAAAAATTGTCAAAATTTTCAGTTCTTCAATCATTCAAGTGTAGCCTTGGTCTCATTTGCCAGAGCATATCAGAGCTATCCATGCAAAAAATTATCAGAGAGAATAATTATTTCAACCAATTTTAAAGGGGAAACCAAAAAGGTTAGTGCCTATTAATTTTGAAAAAGTGTCAACAACCAAACATAAGAAAAGGGGTTTTGGGTTAAGTAAAAATCAACAAGGAGTCTATATGAAGATATTTCTCCTCATTTGCAACCCATTCCACATTTCAAGAGCAAAGAGCATTGTTCTCAGGCGATTTTGTGAGTTTGTGAGCAAATTGGGCCGTTTCCAGGTGTGCGCTGCGCATAGGAAGTGCGCGCTGCGCGTTGGGCAGTGCGCTGCGCATTGGGTGGTTTGAGCCAGTGCAAAATTACACAGGCGCTGCGCGTTGGAGCGTGCGCTGCGCGTTGGGGTGGCGCGCTGCGCGTTGAATCACAGCCACGGGAAAAACTTGCCTATGCGCCCAGATCGTGTCTAAACGCCTCCAAAGCTGCAAGTAGGTGTTCTATAACTGATTCAATCAATTTGATAGTGTTTATAGTGTGTTTGAAGAGAGGAGGTGATGTGTTGGGTGTCAGAAATCAAATGAAACCCTAAGCCCTTAGCAAAATCTTTTTTAAGGGTATTAAAGGACATATGGCTAAGTGGTGAAGATTTTTCTACCCTTCCTTGGTGAAACATAGTTCCATGCCCATGTGAAAGCTTTGAGCCAAACAACGCTTCATATTTTTGTCCATTTGTCAAACTATCCTTATGACTATTTTATGCCCAATACACTAAAACAAAATGTCCATTATGGCATAAGTCTCATGATATTTCGGTTGGTTTTTGAGCATGTATTGAAATAGTAATTTCACCACACCTACAACCTACTATTGCAGATAGCATACATTTTGCAGACATTGTGTTTTCAGAGCTATGTCAGACACAGATTCATCTTATGAGCAGGGGTATGACAGTGATTCTACAGCAGAGGGTAATGTGCCACGAAGGTCTCACAGAGGTGGCAAAGGTGGTAAGCCTCGCAGGGAAAAGCCTACTTCTTTGGATCAATTGCAGGCTTGCCTGCTTGCAATGGATTGCTTTCGTCGTCAGTCGTGCTATTGCTATTGTGAGCTAATTTCACAAATTCAACATCATTGTGAATTAGCTCGTTTGTTCATTCTACATTTACATGATGGCCATGTAAACCTCGCCGGAGTTGATTTCATTTTGTCACCAGAAACTATTGCAGAGGCCACTGGGATACCAAATGTTGGAGAGCAATGGAATAAACGTCAGCAATTAGAGAAATGTTACTATCAGCCATACATCAAACTTGGGTATATGAGGCACTTGAGTAGCATTTTTCCTTTTCAATACCTGAATGATCAGTTTGCACCTTTGATGAAGCTCATCATTCGGTATTTCAGTTATGAGGGCAGATTCTCCCGTCTTTATGCATACCATGTCCGTTTGTTGATGCATTTTACAAGGGTACATATAATGAACATTCCATACTTCATGTTTTGCAACATAGAGAAGATGGTGCCTCTTGTACAAAGGAAGAACCCAGCACAGTAGCATAACAGTATTTATCACTACGCGTTGATCAATATCGTAGTGGTTCATCAGTTGGCATAGCAGGGCATCACTTGGGAGGATTTTATTTCTCGTGACCTTTTCACAGCGCCACAGCCACCTCCTGAGATTGTTCATGATGAGGGAGGGCCTTCACATCAGTTTGACATTCCTGAGATAGAGCATGTCAGCGCTCCAGCATGTGTGACATATCAGCGAGGACACAGGGCCTTATTTGCATCAGCACGGCGAGTATTATCTCCACATGGTATGGAAGGGGTCTCGCCTTCTTCTTCAGTACAGGTACAGGTTCAAGACAGAGGAAAGTAGCCAATTTACGAGGAGGGCCATTCAGGTGGTCATGATATTGATGTTGCATTGAGTGATGTGGAAAAGACTGAAATTGATAGATTGAATGACAAGTTGCTGAAGGCAGAATGTCAGATCAAATACTTGGAGCAGCGCAATAAATAGTTAGAGGATGAGCACACACTTATATAGCTGCAACGAATCCGTGAAGACCATAGGTTGGCCCGTAAAAGACCGGGTGATTTGACACCTGTTGCGCGGAAATTTGTGCTTGAGAAGGTCAACCGACACTTGGAGGGGTTGTTGGCGAAGGCCAATAGAGACAAAGACTTGCTTCGTCACATGAAGAATCATTACTGGGCCCGCATGCATGTTTGCAAAGCGAAAATGAAGATCCTTAAGAGGCGATTGAGCAAGGCACTTAAACGGCGGAAAAAGCCCGATCCACTCCAAATTTTGGCCGAGGCTTCATTGGTGGGGCACAATACATGATAGAGGGTCATTACTCCGAATTTGGGCAAATTCAGAGAAATTTTTGTCATTTTTGAAAATTTTGTCCTAAAAACAGGTTTTTTGGTTCAACGCGCAGCGCGCTACCCCTAAGATTGGGAGGTCCAAATCACAAATGGTTTGCATTTTTGGATTTTTCATAATGAAATGTACCTGCTCAGCTATTGCCGAAGCATTTCATCGAGATCTGGATGGTCAAAAGGCTCAAAAACACCATGAAAACCACCTTGCTGCCACCTTTTGTCACAACAGGAAGTACCTTTGGGAGAATGCAGTTTTGAGGGGGAAAATGAGCTCCAAATGGGAAAATTCCACTTGGGTTGGAAAGCAGACATCCAGGGCTTTCCAACAAGCCAACCTAAGCTCAATTTGGATGTCGGAAAGTGCCTCAAAATCAGCCTGAAAAGTGCGCTGCACGTAGAGATCAGGGCGCTGCGTTGAGGATTTTGGCCAATTTTTCACCTTCCAGCTCAGGAATTCGGCCAGTTTTCACCAGTTTTACTCCTTGATGTAATTTTTGACCCACCATGATGTAAATTGATGTATGTAAGGTAACATGGCACCTATCTACTTTCTTCTAGATGATTCCTTCATAAATTAGCAAGAAATTAATGTAATGAATCAGTTTCCTTCTTTTTAGAAGCAGGTTGTTTTGGTCACCTAGATTCCTGCTCCATGTTTAGAATTTGTTGAAACCACTATCAGAAGGAGGAGCTTGACCCCTAGAGGTTAGGGAATGAGGTTAGCTTGGTCTATATATGTAAATTTTCATTCAGCAACACAGGTTGGACTCTTGGGAAGATTTTGGACACTATTGTACATATTTTTCATATTTTGGCTAAGGGAAGATCAGAGATTTTGCAGCACCTGTTGGGATCCTTGTGGCTTTGTGTGTTGATGGTGTGCTTCTTTCTGTAATTGTAAGTTGTTAATGTGTATCATTTCCTTCTTTCATCTTCTGCAATTGAACAAATGAAGTGTTAAGGTAGAATCCATAGATTGTTATGCTCTGCCTTTAAGTTTGTTTGATTTTCCATGTTTTCGTCAGTTTGAAGAAGATCCATATTCTCTTTTTCCCTCTTCAACTCCTTGTCATTTTGATCCATCCATTCACCTGATCAAAAGGCATCAAAACTATTGCCTACCTCGCCCCAACTCGATCTCTGCAAAAATCTGACCTCAATCCCCGCACCCAAAATTGGTTTTCCCATTTCTCGAGCAAAAAAACTCAAAAATCTAAAACAAACCTTCCTATCTCTTTACTAGCCTAAAATCAGTATTAAATTTCAGTCATCTCAGCCCCCTTAAAGACCTTTTGCTGAGATAGACCCGTAGAGAGCCCTCTCCTGTCCTCGTAGGGCTAGCTATGAGGCTGAGCTTGGTTTGATGTGGCCTTGAATTTTTCCTTCCTCAGCCTGAGGCAGATTTGAGCGCTAACATAGTGGCGACCATACTGGGGAAAAATTGTTATTATTTGCTGGTTGATGTGTTTGTTTCATAAGTCTTAGACGGAGTCTGAAGTCATGCCAGGTAGCCTTTGAAACGCTTTTGCTATGCATAAGCGAAAGTAGATAAACGCTGCTTCAGTAGATCTCTGGTGAGCTTGTGAATGTAGCACTTCATTTGTAGTTTACCCCAGTACACTTATTTGTTCTAGACCTTGGATGATTGAGTCTAGCAAATTGATAGGCTGAAATTTATTGTGTCCCTTTGATTGTTCCGAACAATTCCACACTGGCTTCTAGAAGATACACGAGATTAAATCCTGATCCAGATCCACCTCCTATTTATGAAAATCCAAACTTGATTCGAAAAATCCTCCGTCAAGAAATCTCGGCGACTCCCTTGGTTAAATCTCATTCATGTCGTGCAATTTTTGAGTATCTTGAAGAACTTGACTTTGACGAGAAATTTGAATTGTTGCTGTTTAAAACTCAATCCGAAAGTGCACTTGATTCTCTCATTCCAAATCCTGACTTTGCTGCAGCTCTTAAAGTTGAAAAACATAATAAATTAATTGAAAATTTTATCTTGAGGCACCTTCAGAGTGAAATTCAGGCTGCAAATCTTGTTGATTTCCTAGAAGCTGCATCTGCGAATATTGGATCTGCTGTCACGGCTTCCGCTTCGAAAAATCCCACCGAACCGCCTTTCATTCCCACCATTCCTGTGCAACCTATAATTACTTATTCAGAATCTGCAGCTAATTCCCCTCCTTCATCCCACATCTCTTCTCCTCCGCATACACCTCCTCATACTCCTCATACTTTAGTTACATCTACTCCACCAACTACTCCTAGACCAAATCTGCCTAGAGCAATGGCTGCTCGGTTTGCTCCTCTCGCTCTTCCTCAAGATTTGCATGATATGCCCGCGGATTATCAGAGTAAGATTCCTTTATTTGATGGCACTCCTCAAAGTGTGTCCGCTCAGCAGCACATAGACAAAATGGCAAATTTTCGTGATTTATATGAGATTGATGAGGACGATGTAACTATGCGGTTGTTTGTGCAAACATTCGGAGGAGAGGTAACAAAATGGTTCAAAGGCTTGGGAGCCAGAAGTATACCTACGTTGGCTGAACTTCAGAAACAGTTTCTAGATCGTTGGGAACTCAGAAAGGATCCGCTTCAGATCAATGTCGAGTACAATAATATCAAGCGCAATCATGGTGAGTCTATCCAAGACTACATTATCAGGTTCAATACAGTTTATAATGTTATTCCGGATGATTTAAGACCATCTAGAAAATCAGCTCTTCTCAAATTCCTGGATGGTTTTGATCCGGAGATGGCTTATTCATTATGGGATAGAGATCCGCCTACTTTAGAAGATATGCAAAAGATTGCTGTTAATGTTGAGGCGAATCTGAATGACAAGAGAGCACGGTTGAAGGCAGAGAAAAGAGTGACTATAAAGGAAGAATCTACATCAGAACCGCCTTGGCTTCGTGAGATGGAAAAAATGTTCAAAAGAATAAACCTTGACAAATCAAAACCGCAGATTTGTAAACCAAATTACCGTGGCCAGCAACAACCTCAGTTCAGAATTAAGCAGCGTGAACCAAGAGTACAAGAGCCGGTAGCCCAGCAACCGATCAAGACTCCTCTTTTGCAGAAATTTGTGAGTCAAGATTCAGATGAAGATGCTGATGTAGTAGGGGACCAAAATCACTTCTTTACTCCTGATGATCTGCCCATTTACATCACTGAAGAAGAAGAGTATGGAGAAAGTTCAGGCACCCAGCAAGATGAAGATTTTATCTTAGCTAATGATGCAGATTTAGATGATTACCAAAGAGGATATTTGAATGCCTTGTCCACTCAACAGAAGAAATATTCATTGAGAAGCCGAGATGTGCCTATCAACCCAATTCAGAAAAGAAAAGAAGCTACAACACCAAAGACGGATTCACCGATACCACAGAAGAAAGGAAAGGAGACAATTGATCCCACAACTAGCAAGATATCAGCAGCAGAAAGGACAAATCAGGCAAGTATAATCAAAGATAGGAGAGAAGTTCCGGTCAAAGAAGTCGACAAAGTTTCAGCATTTAGTTTGGAAAATGAAATTTCCAAATTAAAAGTATCTATTCCTTTGACTGAAATCATGAAAAACAACAGCTACCGAGGTCAAGTCTCTAAAATTCTGAATTTTGATCCCATGTTTGACACGGTGAACGTTGAAGATGATAAGCCAGAATTGATATTTGGGCCAGCATTGGATGGTGAGTCCCCTGATAGTGATGTTCCTCCCTTTTATATTAGTTTGAGATTGCATGAATATGTTTTGCACAATGCTATGTTCGATTCGGGTGCTTCGCACAATTTGATGCCAAAGGCGATCATGGAGAAGCTGGGGTTAGACATTACAAGGAAATATCATGATTTGTATTCATTTGATTCCAGCCGTGTAAGATGTATCAGGCTCATCAAAGATTTGGTTGTTAGCTTAGACCAAATCCCAGCGAAGAATGTCTTGATGGATGTGGTTGTGGCAGACATCCCTCCACGTTTTGGTATGCTACTTTCAAGATCTTGGGGGGCTAAGTTGAAGGGTACTCTACAGTTAGACTTTTCTTATGCTACAATTCCAGTATTCGGTCAAATGAGAAAGCTATATCGAGAGAAAAAGATGAAATACATGATAACCAACAAAGAGAAGCCAATCAATTATCCTGTAAATTATGTACATACAGATTTGGAGTCATTTGTTTTATTTGCTGATAGTTTTAATGATCTAGATAGTCAGTTAGTTCAGGCGGAAGATATACCAGAGATCACTGAAAATTTCAGAGAAGTTCTGCAAAAGGAAAGAGGAGAAAAGCAAGCTACTATGGAGCAATCAGCTGAAGATAAGGGGCAGCAAACAAAAAAAACAGAGCTAACACAATTTCAACACTTGGAAGAAGATGAAGATGGTCTTTGGACCATGGATTTTGATGGCGCAGTAGGTAGTGATGGTGCTGGTATTGGTGTGTGGATTCGAAGTCCCTTTTCCGCTCAAGACAAAGTTCCAAGCAAGGTGAGAGTGTGTTCCTATAAACTAGCATTTGAATGTTCAAATAATGAGGCGGAATATGAGGCTCTCATTGATGGCCTTAAGATTCTTAGAAAGCTGAAAGCGAAGAAGATTGTAGTCTATGGTGATTCTGAGTTGGTGATAAAGCAAGTTAAGGGTGAGTTTCAGGCCAAGCATCCTTGTATGAGGGCATATCGAAATGCAGTCTTAGATATTTTGAAGTTATTTTCTGATCATACCTTGACATGTGTGCCTCGCATACAAAATGGTGTTGCTGATGGACTTGCTAAGGCAGCAAGCAATTTAAAAATTCCGATGAATTCCAGCAACAAATTTGAGATTCATGTGAAACATCGTCCCACCGTTCCAGACAATCAGCGATGTTGGCAAGTCTTTCAAGATGATGAAGAGATTAATCAGTTTCTGCAAAATAAAGGTAAGTTCAATGATACCTAAATAGATACTGAACATGATGATGGTAGTGATAATATACAAGTAAATCAAATGGACGTGCTGCAACTTAAAGACAACATTATTCCTAAGGGATTGATTCCTTTAGAGGAGCTGTTTGACCAAGATGACGTGGCCCGAAAACCGACATTAAGACCGACTGAAAAAGGTGTTGAAGAGGTAAACATTGGGACAGCTGAGAATCCCAAGCGAGTAAAGCTATCAAAGTCATTGTTACCAAAGGTGAAAGCAGACTATGTGAAATTGTTGTCTTTATTTTCTGATGTTTTTGCATGGGATTACTCAGATCTAAAAACATATGACACAAATATCATTCAGCATACTATTCCTATTAAGCTAAATTAGAAGCCTTTTCGTCAAAAGTTGAGAAGAATCAATCCGAAGCTGCTACCATCAATTGAAAAAGAGGTAAACAGATTGTATAAGTCAGGAATCATTGTGCCTATCTGATTTTCAGATTGGATATCAAACTTGGAACCAGTAAGGAAGAAAACAGGTGAGATCCGTTTATGTATTGACTTCAGAAATTTGAATAAGGTGTCCTTAAAAGACAATTATCCGCTGCCCAAAACGGACCATATATTGCAGCGAGTAGTTGGAGCATCAAGTATGTCACTACTCGACGGTTATTCAGGATACAATCAGATTTTAGTACATGAAGATGACCGTGACAAGACAACATTCACCACTCCATGGGGAACATTTCATTATGCAAAGATGCCGTTCGGTTTGAAAAATGCAGGAGCCACCTTTCAGCGCGCAATGGACATGGCTTTCGCCAATGAGAAAGATGTATTTTTAGTTGTTTATCTTGATGACTTAACCGTGTTTTCAAATTCTGATGAGGAACATTTGTATCATTTGAAAATTGTTTTCCAAAAGTGCAGAAAATATGGCATTTCGCTGAATCCGAAAAAGAGTCTTTTCGCCATGGATGAGGGCAAACTTCTTGGCCACATCATATCTAAAGATGGAATCCGTATTGACCCTGCACGTGTTGAAGCTATTCAGCAAATTGAATAGCCCCGTAACAAGAAAGAAATACAGTCCTTCAACGGTAAACTGAATTTTCTGCGTCGCTTCATTCCAAATCTAGCAGAGCATCTTAGAGAAATCACGAGCATGCTGAAAAAGGACAGTCAAGTAAAGTGGACCGAAGAGGCGGTGAAATCATTTAATTTAGTGAAGTTAGCTCTTTCTTCAGCTCCTATTTTGATCAGCCCAGACTACACTCAGGATTTTATTTTGTTCTCATTTGCTTCTGAGCACACTTTGGCAGCTGTATTAATGCAGAAGAGGGAAGGTGTTGAAAAGCCCATTGCTTTTTTCAGTCGGATTATAAGAGATGGAGCATTGAAATATAACATCATTGAGAAGCAAGCATTTGCGCTTGTAAAGGCCTTGAAAGATTTCCGTGTGTATATATTGCATTCCCATGTTCTAGCTTATGTTCCTAATGCAGCAGTTAAAGATATTTTAGTACAGGAAGATCCAGAAGGCAGGCGGGCTAAGTGGATTGCTGCGTTGCTAGAGTATGATGTGGAGATTAAACCAACCAAGCTGATCAAAGGTCAAGGACTCGCCAAGTTAATGGCTGAAACAAATTTGCAATTTCTAGACATAAATTTGATTGCTGCCATGTCTGATGAAGATGAGGAGAATTCATTTGTTCAGGTATCTGAAATTTTTATTTCTTCTCCTTGGTATGCTGACATTTTATATGTACTTCAACATTTGTCTTCACCTCCTGGAATGCCTAGAAACAAAAGTAGAACATTGAAATTGAAAGCTGCAAAATTCTGCATACTAAATTCTGCATTGTATTGGAAAGATCCTGGTGGAATGTTATTGAATTGTTTGGTAGAGGAGGAAGCCAAAAGAGTTGTGGAAGACTTTCATAGAGGAGACTGTGGAGGCCATCTGTTTTGGAAAACCACAGCGAACAAGATTCTAAGGGCAGGTTATTATTGGCCTTCATTATTTTCAGATGTATATAAGGCTGTTAAGAATTGTCATGAATGCCAAATTTTCGAAGGAAAGCAGAAACTACAACCTTTGCCTCTCAAACCAATTGAAGTCAGCGCACCTTTTCAGCAGTGGGGATTGGATTTCATCGGGGAAATTCATTCGACATCATCAGGACAACATCGATGGATATTGACAGCCACAAAATACTTCACGAAATGGATTGAAGCAATTCCTACTCGACAAGCCATGGATGCGGTAATTATCTCTTTTCTTGAAACCAATATTTTGTCACGTTTTGGATGCCCAAGTAAGTTAATCACAGATAATGCAGCAGCATTTAAGTCAAAAAGGATGGTTGAGTTTTGTTATAAGTACAATATCAGCTTGGGACATTCAACCACATATCATCCTCAAGGAAATGGATTGGCGGAGTCATCTAATAAATCCTTGGTCAATATCATTAAGAAATTGTTGGAAATCAGTAAAAAGGGCTAGCACAAGAAGTTGATAAATGCACTATGGGCTGATAGGGTGAGTCAGAAAAAGTCTATTGGCATGTCTCCTTTTGAGTTGGTGTACGGAACAGACACGGTTTTTCCAACTTCGCTTGCTGTCCCGGTAGTCAAATTGCTTCAAGAAGCAGGTAGTGAGGAAGATCCTATGCAGAGAAGGATTAATCAGATGATTCATTTACAGCAGACACGGGAGGAGGTATTTCAAAACACTTGCAAGTTGTAGGAGCGCATCAAAAAGATTTATGACCGGAAAGCAAAGGCGGACACATTTCAGCTAAATGAGGTAGTTTTGAGATGGGATGCTCGACATGAAGACAAAGGAAAGCACGACAAATTTGACAATTTATGGAAGGGTCCTTATAAGATTGCAACATATCGTGGTTAGAACGCTTTTCTTCTCAAGGAAATGAATGGAGATGATTGTCCTGGAGGGCCGATCAATGGTCGGCTGCTGAAGCGATATTACTTCTGAGTATTTTCTGCTCATTTCATCATCATTGTACATATCATTTTACTTTTATTCTATTGCACATGTAAACTAACTTATCATCTTCAGTCTGGGGCCCGAGGTGAAGGCTATAATTCTGAAAATGAAGGTTAGTTAGTCTAATTTTGTCAAGTCAGTTGTCTAAATCTTTTAGTTTTGAGTCTAGTTTGGTCAAAGCGGTTTTTGGTTTTTTAGTCAAATTCTCAAGATTTTGTGTCGGAATAATGACTCCATCGCCCAATGGATGAAAGCACTAGTCTGCTCTCCCAGAGATCTGCCGTTCTTGGCATCTCGAAGGAGCTACCATCCCCATTGGAGCCAATGTTAGAGTCGGTCTAGTTATCCCTCCGTCAGAGATCAAAGCTCTTTTGCATTTCATGATTAGGTGTCCCATCAGTTTTGATCAGTTTCATTTCGTTAGGCATGCCATAACTCTGATGGAGCGGTTTGTGTCATTCATTCCCCTCGTGCTTGGCACTGCTGGTTCAGGTCTGTTTATTAAAATAAGTCTTCAAAGGTCATTTACAATCATGTTTTAAATTTTGAGGTCTTAGGTCTAGGGTTGAGTCAATTTTGTCTTGAAAAGTCTTAGAAGACCAGCAGGCCAGAGGGATGTCTTTGATAGATCATCACTTCAATAATTTTCATCATTGTATAGCTGAATTAGGACTTCTCTTCAAAACTCTGTTTTGAAGATAAGTCGCCATCTCATTTTTGTAAAAATTGTAAAAATTTTCAGTTCTTCAATCATTCAAGTGCAGCCTTGGTCTCATTTGCCAGAGCATATCAGAGCTATCCCTGCAAAAAATTATCAGAGAAAATCATTATTTCAACCAATTTTAAAGGGGAAACCAAAAAGGTCAGTGCCTATTAATTTTGAAAAAGTGTCAACAACCAACATAAGAAAAGGGGTTTTGGGTTAAGCAAAAATCAACAAGGAGTCTATATGAAGATATTTCTCCTCATTTGCAACCCATTCCACATTTCAAGAGCAAAGAGCATTGTTCTCAGGCGATTTTGTGAGTTTGTGAGCAAATTGGGCCGTTTCCAGGTGTGCGCTGCGCATAGGAAGTGCGTGCTGCACGTTGGGCAGTGCGCTGCGCGTTGGGTGGTTTGAGCCAATGCAAAATTACACAGGCGCTGCGCGTTGGAGCATGCGCTGCGCGTTGAATCACAGCCATGGGAAAAACTTGCATATGCGCCTAGATCGTGTCTAAACGCCTCCAAAGCTGCAAGTAGGTGTTCTATAACTGATTCAATCAATTTGATAGTGTTTATAGTGTGTTTGAAGAGAGGAGGTGATGTGTTGGGTGTAAGAAATCAAATGAAACCCTAAGCCCTTAGCAAAATCTTTTTTAAGGGTATTAAAGGACATATGGCTAAGTGGTGAAGATTTTTCTGCCCTTCCTTGGTGAAACATAGTTCCATGCCCATGTGAAAGCTTTGAGCCAAACAACGCTTCATATTTTGGTCCATTTGTCAAACTATCCTTATGACTGTTTTATGCCCAATACACTAAAACATAATGTCCATTATGGCATAAGTCTTATGATATTTCGGTTGGTTTTTTAGCATGTATTGAAATAGTAATTTCACCACACTTACAACCTACTATTGCAGACATCATACATTTTGCAGACATTGTGTTTTCACAGCTATGTCAAACACAGATTCATCTTATGAGCAGGGGTATGACAGTGATTCTACATCAGAGGGTAATGTGCCACGAAGGTCTCGCAGAGGTGGCAAAGGTGGTAAGCCTCGCAGGGAAGAGCCTACTTCTTTGGATCAATTGCAGGCTTGCCCGCTTGCAATGGATTGCTTTCGTCGTCAGTCGTGCTATCACTATTTTGAGCTAATTTCACAAATTCAGCATCATCGTGAATTAGCTCGTTTGTTCATTCTACATTTACATGATGGCCATGTAAACCTCGCCGGAGTTGATTTCATTTTGTCAACAGAAACTATTGCAGATGCCACTAGGATACCAAATGTTGGAGAGCAATGGAATAAACGTCATTAGTTAGAGAAATCTTACTATCAGCCATACATCAAACCAGGGTATATGAGGCACTTGAGCAACATTTTTCCTTTTCAATACCTGAATGATCAGTTTGCACCTTTGATGAAGCTCATCATTCGGTATTTCAGTTGTGAGGGCAGATTCTCCCGTCTTTATGCGTACCATGTCCATTTGTTGATGCATTTTACAAGGGTACGTATAATGAACATTCCATACTTCATGTTTCGCAACATAGAGAAGATGGTGCCTCTTGTACAAAGGAAGACCCCAACACAGCAGGATAACAGTATTTATCACTACATGTTGATCAAGATTGTAGTGGTTCATCAGTTGGCACAGCAGGGCATCACTTGGGAGGATTTTATTTCTCGTGACCTTTTCACAGTGCCACAGCCACCTCCTGAGATTGTTCATGATGAGGGAGGGCCTTCACATCAGTTTGACATTCCTGAGATAAAGCATGTCAGCGCTCCAGCATGTGTGACATATCAGCGAGGACACAGGGCCTTATTTGCATTAGCACGACGAGTATTATCTCCACATGGTATGGAAGGGGTCTCGCCTTCTTCTTCAGTACAGGTACAGGTTCAGGACAGAGGAAAGGAGCCAATTTACGAGGAGGGCCATTCAGGTGGTCATGATATTGATGTTGCATTGAGTGATGTGGAAAAGAGCGAAATTGATAGATTGAATGAGAAGTTGTTGAAGGCAGAATGTCAGATCAAATACTTGGAGCAGCGTAATAAATAGTTAGAGGACGAGCACACACTTATAGAGCTGCAACGAATCCGTGAAGACCGTAGGTTGGCCCGTAAAAGACGGGGTGATTTGACACCTGTTGCGCGGCAATTTGTGCTTGAGAAGGTCAACCGACACTTGGAGGGGTTGTTGGCGAAGGCCAATAGAGACAAAGACTTGCTTCGTCACATGAGGAATCATTATTGGGCTCGCATGCATGTTTGCAAAGCGAAAATGAAGATCCTTAAGAGGCGATTGAGCAAGGCACTTAAACGGCGGAAAAAGCCTGATTCACTCCAAATTTTGGCCGAGGCTTCATTGGTGGGGCACAATACATGATAGAGGGTCATTACTCCGAATTTGGGCAAATTCGGAGAAATTTTTGTCATTTTTGAAAATTTTGTCCTAAAACCAGGTTTTTTGGTTCAACGCGCAGCGCGCTACCCCTAAGATTGGGAGGTCCAAATCACAAATGGTTTGCATGGATTTGTCATAATGAAATGTACTTGCTCAGCTATTTCCGAAGCATTTCATCGAGATCTGGACGGTCAAAAGGCTCAAAAACACCATGAAAACCACCTTGCTGCCACCTTTTGTCACAGCAGGAAGTACCTTTGGGAGAATGCAGTTCTGAGGGGGAAAATGAGCTCCAAATGGGCAAATTCCACTTGGGTTGGAAAGCAGACATCCAGGGCTTTCCAACAAGCCAACCTGAGCTCAATTTGGATGCCGAAAAGTGCCTCAAAATCAGCCTGAAAAGTGCACTTCGCGTAGAGATCAGGGCGCTGCGCGTTGAGGATTTTGGCCAATGTTTCACCTTCCAGCTCAGGAATTCGGCCAGTTTTCACCAGTTTTACTCCTTGATGTAATTTTTGACCCACCATGATGTAAATTGATGTATGTAAGGTAACATGGCACCTATCTACTTTCTTCTAGATGATTCCTTCATAAATTAGCAAGAAATTAATGTAATGAATCAGTTTCCTTCTTTTAGAAGCAGGTTGTTTTGGTCACCTAGATTCCTGCTCCATGTTTAAAATTTGTTGAAACCACTCTCAGAAGGAGGAGCTCGACCGCTAGAGGTTGGGGAATGAGGTTAGCTTGGTCTATATATGTAAATTTTCATTCAGTAACACAGGTTGAACTCTTGGGAAGATTTTGGACACTATTGTACATATTTTTCATATTTTGGCTAAGGGAAGATCAGAGATTTTGCAGCACCTGTTGGGATCGTTGTGGCTTTGTGTTTTGATGGTGTGCTTCTTTCTGTAATTTTAAGTTGTTAATGTGTATCATTTCCTTCTTTCATCTTCTGCAATTGAACAAATGAAGTGTTAAGGTAGAATCCATAGATTGTTATGCTCTGCCTTTAAGTTTGTTTGATTTTCCATGTTTTCGTCAGTTTGAAGAGGATCCATATTCTCTTTTGCCCTCTTCAACTCCTTGTCATTCTGATCCGTCCATTCACCTGATCAAAAGGCATCAAAACTATTGCATGCCTCGCCCCAATTCGATCTCTGCAAAAGTCTGACCTCAATCCCCGCACCCAAAATTGGTTTTCCCATTTCTCCAGCAAAAAAACTCAAAAATCTAAAACAAACCTTCCTATCTCTTTACTAGCCTAAAATCAGTATTAAATTTGAGTCATCTCAGCCCCTTTGAAGACCTTTTGCTGAGATAGACCCAGAGAGAGCCCTCTCCTGTCCTCGTAGGGCTAGCTACGAGGCTGAGCTTGGTTTGATGTGGCCTTGAATTTTTCCTTCCTCAGCCTGAGGCAGATTTGAGCGCTAACACAACCAACTAAAGATTTAAACTTTAAGGCAAGGAATTTAGCTAGAAGGTAGGTAGGACAACCAATGGTGTTGACAATGGGCCTTCAGGGAGCCCCCTCCTTGTGAATCTTTGGAAGCCTGTAGATCCTTGGAATAATGGGACTGCTCTTAATGAGTTTTTGGCAAAGGGAACTCACTGAGTTATTGGACTTGATGGCAAGAGCCACAGTCCTAGAAATCTTGTTTAGAGGGTTCTTGGGAAGCTTTTTATAGCTTCCACTATTATATAGATGATCTAACATCTTCTTGTGGTAATCCTCTT
Organism: Pinus tabuliformis; assembly: GCA_031772625.1. NCBI lineage: Eukaryota > Viridiplantae > Streptophyta > Pinopsida > Pinales > Pinaceae > Pinus > Pinus tabuliformis. The sequence continues at coordinate 1,241,120,448 of CM062809.1, forward strand.
TGTCAAGAATGATAGTAGCCCCTCCTTTGTTGGCCTTCAGAACAATGATATCTTTGTTCTGGTTTAAGGATCTAAGGGCAACAAATTCTTCTTTATTGAGGTTGCTCTGAGGGGGCTCTACCTTTCTAAGGACAATGGCACAATATTGTCTAATAGTGTCCTTAATATTATATGATAAACCTCTAATCCCGAATTCCACGTCACAAATAATGTCATCTATCGGGATCTTCTTAGGGGCCATGGCAAAATTTAAACCTTTACCCAAAAGCTTAAAAACAGAAGGGGGAAAGGAGAAACTAGACAAATTGATAACTTTATTATTATGAGAGGGAGGGGGAAGATTAATATTATTATTATTACAATTCTTATTATAACTAAACATAAAATTAATGTTTTTGTCAGATTTGTTTATATATTTTAAATTATTATAGTTGTTAATAGTCGATAACTTACTATTATTATTAATCTTATTGTTATAATTAAGTGATAAATTATTAATATCAGTATTATTATTATCATTGATAAGAAATAAATTATTACTAATGTTATTATTTTTATTAATGGATATTTTATTGTTTTTATTGTTAGTAATTAATACTATGTTGTTGTTGTTGTTATTATTATTATTATTATTATTATAATTATTACATACAAAACTTATATCACGATAATAATCATGATATAAGTTCTTTATGTAATAACAACAACAACAACTACAACAACAACGTAGTATTAATTACTAACAATAAAAACAATAATATATCCATTAATAATAATAATAACATTAGTAATAATTTATTTCTTATTAATGATAATAATAATACTAATATTAATAATTTATCACTTAATTATAACAATAAGATTAATAATAATAGTAAGTTATCGATTATTAACAGTTGTAATAATTTAAAATATATAAATTTTTTTTGACAAAAACATTAATTTTATGTTTAGTTATAATAAGAATTGTAATAATAATAATATTAATCTTCCCCCTCCCTCTCGTAATAATAAAGTTATCAATTTGTCTAGTTTCTCCTTTCCCCCTTTTGTTTTTAAGCTTTTGGGTAAAGGTTTAAATTTTTCCCTGGCCCCTAAGAAGATCCTGATAGATGACATTATTTGTGACGTGGAATTCAGGATTAGAGGTTTACCTGATAATATTAAGGACACTATTAGATAGGATTTTACCGTTGTCCTTAGAAAGGCAAAGCCCCCTCAGAGCAACCTCAGCTAAGAAGAAGTTGTTTCCCTTAAATCCTTAAACCAGAACAAAGATATCGTTGTTCTGAAGGCCGATAAAGGAGGGGCTGTTGTCGTTCTTGAAAAAGAGGATTACCGCAAGAAGATGTTAGATCATCTATATAATAGTGGAAGCTATAAAAACCTTCCCAAGAACCCTCTAAAGAAGTTTTCTAGGACTGTGGCTCTTGCCATCATGTCTAGTAGCTCAGTGAGTTCCCTTTGCCATAAAATCATTGAGAGCAGTCCCATTATTCCAAGGATCTATGCACTTCCAAATATTCACAAGGAGGGGGTTCCCCTAATGCCCATTGTCAACACCATTGGTGGTCCTACCTACCTTTTGGCTAAATTCCTTACCTTAAAGCTTAAACCCTTAGTTGGCCGCACAGAGTCCTTCGTCAAAGACTCTGCATCCTTTGTTGAAGAGCTCAAGGAAATAAAGCTTGACACTGGGGATATTCTTATTAGTTTTGATGTAGTCTCCCTTTACACTTGAATCCCTATAAAGGAGACCATGGAGGTGATCAACTACCTAACGGATCCCGATACTGCTTGGTTAGTTGAGATTTGTCTCACTTCCACTTTTTTTAGTTTTGAGGGTGATTTCTCTGAACAAACCCGTGGTGTTGTCATGGGCTCACCCCTATCCCTTGTTGTTGCTAATATTTTTATGGAAGATTTTGAATCCAAGGCTTTGGCCTCAACCCGTCTCCTATTAAACGTGGGAAAAGATTTGTAGATGACACTAATGTCATCTGGCCTCATGGCCAAGAGGAGTTAGATCTCTTCTTTAAAAATCTCAACAGTCAATCCTCCACCATTAAGTTCATCATGGAATAGGAAGTCGATGGTTGCCTCCCTTTCCTTGATATTATTATTTCAAGGAATATTGACGGTTCCCTCTCCCACCAAGTGTTTCGGAAGAAAACACATACAGAGCAATATCTTCATGCTAGTTCCCATCATTTCCCGGCTCAAAAGTTGGGCATTCTCAACACCCTTGCTACTCGTGCCCTAAGGATCTCTGATGAAAAGAGCTTCGATAAAGAGAAATCCCATCTCCTTAATGTCTTTGTTGAGAACGATTATAGTAGACACCTTGGTCAGAAGGCTTTCCTTAAAGCTTCCAGAAATTCGGTAGTTAAAAAAGAACCTAAAGAACGTGTCCCAGGGGTCCATCTACCTTTTGTTCAAGGGACCACTGATAAGATTGCTAGGATTCTTAAGAAGCATAATGTTCCCTCGACCTTTAGACCCCTTAACACCATTCGTAAATCCCTCCGATCAGTGAAGGATCCTATCGACCCTAAGGACATGAAGGATGTCTATGTTATTCCTTGTTCCTATGGGACCCCCTATATTTGTGATACTAGACGCTCTATTAATCAAAGGATTAATGAGCATGCAGCTGACCTAAAACATGGGAGAACCAAGTCTTCCGCACTAGCGGAGCATGCGGAGAAGACCAAACATCATGTTTGTATTGAGGAGGCCAATGTTATTGCTAAGGTTGTGCAGTTCCATCACCAAAAATTTAGGGAAGCCATTGAGATTGAAAGAAGGCCAAGCAATCTCAATAGAGATGACGGTTGGAAGATCAGTAGTTGCTGGATCCCTGCCCTCTCTTCCTAGTCGTTTCTTCCCCTTCCTCCCCTCCCTCTATTAATGGCTTGTTCTAGATTTCTAATTTTTCCCCTTGGTTATCCTTTATCATGCTTTCTTTAGCCATAATTCTTTGATCCTCTTTGGAAATCTCCCTTGATTTCTTATATTTAAGAGATAGTCCTTTTCATGACTATCTAAATGGGTTAAATTATCTAATATAAGATATTTAATGTTCCCTTTAGATAGCTTTACTAATAAATTTATATTAATTAGTTACCCAATCCTTTAATAATAATACTATTATTATAACACTATTATATTAATAATAATAATACAATAAATCCTTACAATTACTAATATCCCTAGATCTATTAATATATGTTCCCATTAGATAACTTTACTAATAAATTGATATTAATTAGTTACCCTAACCATTAATAATATGAATAATACTATTACTTTAACAAGAATATATTAATAAATAATATTACTTTAGTTAATATTACTAATAATATATGTTAAATATTAGTATAAATATTCCCTTTTCATGACTAATCTCAATGATCTAGTATAAATAATACAAAAATTATTAATAATATTTTAGTTAATATTAAAACCTTACAATTTCTAATATCCCTAGATCTATTAATACATATTCCCATTAAATAGTCTTACTATTAAATTTATATTAATTAGTTACAAAGGCATTAATAATAAGATAATATTATAACATTATTATAATAATAATATAATACTAATTATTATTAGTTTAGTTAATATTAAATCCTTTCAATTACTAAAAGTTATTTTCCCTAGATCTATTATTATATGTTAACATTTCAATCAATATTATTGTAAATATTCCGTAGATGTAGTATTGTTATCTCAAATCTGGTTAACTTTTTACTTAAGATAACACATGATAGGTATTATAATAATATTTGTTTTAGCATAATAAAATTATTATAATTAAACAATTTGAATGGTCAAATCTAGCCGTTTCTTGGTCAATTATAGCCATTTGTCCAGTGTGACCTAATGTAGTTTTTTTTAGTCAAACCTAGCAGTTGGAAGATCTTCTCTCCATATTTAATATGTAGCCATGATCTGATTCTTCAACTTGTCCTGATGATGAACCAAACTTGTTGGTTCAAAACGCGTCGACAAATGTATTATCATATGATTTACGCCGAATTTTTTTTTCTCAAAAATCATCAACATTATAAAAAAATTGTAAAGCAAAGGAGTTTGAGTAAATATGTAAAGAATCTTGGACTTCATATGATGTCTTGTAACTTTTATGTAACATATTTGTCTATTTACCATGAAACCATATCTTTTAACATTGCAAGTAAAATAAAAATATCATGTTGCTTCTTCACAAACCATCTCTGGAATTATCATGTGAGCTGTAGGTGTCTTTATACTATCTTTCTTCATACATACTTTCTTAAATTGTGTTGTTTCTTTTCTTTCTCATACAATTTGAAGAATCTCTTCTTATTTTGAAAAGTAAGAATTCATTCAAGAGTTTATGAAAATTGGCAGGGTGTTATTTGAAAGGTATATAAATAGCATGTCATTGTGCACTATTCAAATCTCTAATTTCGTAAGGCATATGAACGCCATATTTTGCTCCAGTTCGAGACTTTGTGGGGAAGTGAAGAGCGATAAATTTGTTGGGCATAGCTCTGCTTAACTGCACACTCAGCTAAACGCCACCCTCTACAGTCTAATTCCTCGAGGTTCTTTAGGGCACAACCATGAAATTTTGGTTCCATTGAGGCCACCAAATGGAACAAGTGTGAAGGTGGAGCCCCAATTTCCCATCTTCTCAATAATCTAAAGCTATGTCCCATGAATAAATGTCAAAGAGGGAATTTTCTCCTTGCTTTCAAATCATATCTTTAAAGGAGTGAGATCCCGAGAGCCAAGCTGTTGGTGACCCATGATGCTATTCTTCCAAATATTGATATTTTTACCATTTCCTAAGATGTAGGTAAACTGTTCCATTATTATTGGAATAGTAGATTTCATAAGTATCCAAATGGATGGCCATCATCTCACTTGGAGAATATCACCTGGAGACTACTTTATTTCCCATATGAAATATTTTTTGTGCAACTGCAAAACCTTTTTCCACCATTCATACTTCCTTGACACTAGCCTTCACAGGAGTTTAGCACCCATTGCTAGAATCCTTAATTCCAAGCCCACCATGAGATTTGGGTTCCTAGACAATAGACTAGTTAACAAAGTGAAATCTTTGGAATTGGATTTCCCTCTTTACAAGAGAAATAATCTTAATTCTTGAGCCAGAGTTTGCTTAACAATTTCCTGAGAAAGAATTGGAGAAAATTGATAGATGGGAAACATCTAAATTGGAATTGTTCCCAGAGAGAGTTTTTCTCCTTGGGAAGATAAAATTGTTTATGGAACAGTCTTGAGGGAAAGGAGAGCATTCTCATGCCATTCGTATTTCCATTAGAGTGGTCTATTAAAAAAATACATGGCCATTGTTCTAATTGATGGTTGACATTATAATATTTAAAAAAAAAACAATGTGAAAGCTTTTATGAAAGCATTATTTTTTGTAGAGAATTGCTAAATTTATCTCTTTTGTGGAAGAAAAGCAGTAGAGAAGTCACCATAGAGGCATTTTTATTGTATAATATTGTTATTCCATCAAGACAATTTTCTTGTTGAGTCGTAGTGAGCCAACACTCAACAAATGGGAAAAGCCAACAAGCTGAGGAGGTCAAAGCAATAGCAGGAGATGTTTGAGATATTTTTAGATTTGGAGGTGAAAAGGAAAAAGAATATCATTCTTCCCCTCATTTCAGATGCCAAGATAGCCAAGGAGGTCTGGGATGCCCTTGAGAGGCGTTTTGGTGTAAGGGGGTGCATTGAAGTTGAATATTAAAGTGGATCTATAGTAGCAGACCTATATCAAGATGAAAAGTTTGTTGAATCCCGCTTGTGCTCAGCCACAAGTGAATGATGTGTGTGAATAAATTGCAGAAGGAGTAGAGAAGGAGCACACAGATGCTCGTAAATCCCACAATGCACAGCTACAAGTGGATGAAAAGTTGGTAAGTCCAACAACAATGCTTATTGATCACAATTTGGCAATTCTAGCCAATATTATGGTCAATCCAACAATTCAATTTGTTGATGTTAAATTTGATGAAGACTTGTTACTTCATGATGTATGGTTGCATATGATACAAGAAAAACATGATATCGACATGACGATATTCTGTGAGAAAAGCCCACTTGAATTTGAAAACCAAGTGGAAGACAACATGTCTGCAAAAGCAGAAGCTAGTAAATAAATGGAAGAGCCAAAACCAGGGATAAAGGTAGAGCCAAAGAAGGAAGCCCACAAAGAGAAAACAAAAACCGAGGTAGAGGTAGAGAAGGACAAAGCTCTCATTGCAGAGCAAAAGGAATAGAACCAATGTGGTTCTGCAGATGTTTTTAAGATTACCATTGATTTCCAATGTGAACGTACACAAAATGATTATGAAGAAGAGTTAAATTTCCTTGAAGCATGGCTTGCAACACCATGTCTAGATGAGGTCTACATAGAAGTTGTAGATAGGAATATTGAAGACAACATGCATGATGAACACATCAATGAAATTTTCAGGTATTGGAGTTTTAAAGAGACAAAAATTTATTCTCATCTTATGTTGCAGTAGATAGATGATGGAAAACACACTACAGAAGATAATATTGGTAGCAATCCACATACAAGTCGATTTTTGAAGAAGTCTAGGACATGCTTAGACAACATGGAACAAAAGAAGACATGCTCTAGCAAATGAAGAAAATAAGGCTTGAAGAATACAATAAGAAGAAAATTCTTAAACAATTTAGAGGCTACAGGATCTAGAAGAAAAGAAGAAGAAAAGTAAATCTAGTTGAAGTCATTTTTTTTTATTATAAGCCTTGCTGAGACATAAACCAACAAGCATATTAATTAAATTATTGTGTGGTTATAATTAAGGGGGAGTGTTCAAGAATCTAATTCCAACCACCTGCTAGGTGTCAAAATTGTTCATCCAAGTGTCCTAGTTTAGTTTTTCTTAGTCCAGTTCAGTTCAGTCTCACTACAGTCATTGATTGTTGATGTATCCAATGTAGTCTTATTTAACTGATTCGTAATATTGAGAGGAAAAATCCTCTACTCCATAATTTTCATTTCTTGTCACTAAAATTTTCTATAAATAAATTAGAAAGAGAGATGGAACTCATTAGATTGAGTGCCATACTTTCTTTTTATTTTAGATGTTGCATCTATTCCTTTGATCTGAGCATAAATTTCACCAAAGTCTCGTCTATAAAATATGAGCATGGAAAGTTGTAGGGAAAGTGCTATACTCTTCAACTTGTGCAATATTCTATGGATTTTGTTGTGGGCTCCAAATTTTCTGAAAATGGTATATGCAACCAATAATAGAAGGGTGCATAAGAATATTAGGCCTCAATTGAAGCCTTGTATGAATTTGGTATTGTATTATCATGACATACTTTATAATGGCTCGAACGAGCGCAACACAACATCTGCACTTGTCGGGGCTCCCTAGGGGAAAAACCTTACTACTCTCTTTAATAGCAATGATCACAACTTCAGAGATATAGTAGTCATCAACGATCCTCTCACACTCGACAACAATCTCCACTTCCCTCCTATGGGCAGAGCTCAGGTATTATACTTCTATAACATGAAGAACACTTATAGTTCTTGGTTTTCATTCATGATTATGATAAACTGTGTTAATTATAAGGGCATGATAACATTGGCTAGGGTTTATCCCACCATAGTTAAATGTAGGGGTTTATCAATGGTGGGAGGCACCGATGATTTTTTCATGGCAAGAGGTATCATCAACTTATTTATCGATACGTTCGAGGGAAAGGATTATTTCTCACTCCGCTTTAACATCACACTTTATGAGTGCTACTGATATATAGCTCATACGATTATATAACATTTAAGTGTTTCTTTCATTATAGATTATTATTTGTGAATTTTTTAGTATACTTGTGGATTTGTGTGATACAGGGCTTTAGCTCTTTGGTTAAAAGAGACACTGGTTTCTTTCCTAGGAAAACAAAAAATAACCTCACCTCCTCTTGATGTGCATGTTAAGATAAAGAATCAAGAATGTTCTATTTTGTCTAAGATTACATCCACAAGGTTCTATTTTCTCTCATAATTGCTTCTATTCTTAACAGGGCTTTTGTGCATGCATGGGTGTGTATTTGAAAGTGTAGTTTTGTGTTTCTTTATGTTGTTATTATTTTCAAGTGTTTGTGTGTAAGCCTTTACATTCTATGAGAAAGAATGTTGTAAGTGAGACAACATGAGACTTTAACTAAATAACCTCATCCATGTTGGCCAGTAAATCTTTATTCTCTTAGTAATTCATGTTTCCTATTATTCCTTCTGTTATTAATGCTTAAATCATATCACTTTGAATGGGTGATTTATTGGAGGTAACTGAATTGTTGATGGGCAATGACCATATTTTGTATTATTAAATTCAATGTTAAAGGAAAACCTCATCGTGGAAAGGTTCAACAGGCTCTCCTCTCGGTATATATTTCCTAACTTCTTTGAAATGGTCCTCAATAACATCACCCTGTACTATTGTTAACAGTGCATTGTTGTCACCCTGTGATTCTCTTTTTGTTGTTATTTTGAAAAATAGTATCTATTTAGAGAATTATATTTTCAAGGCAATTTACTTTGGGGTGGGAACCATGAAGGTTAAGCGTGCCCTCCTCTCAGTACGAATTTCTCAAATTATTTAAATCTAATATTAGCAAGCTAAATGATCCTCTTCAAACTTGCAAGACTGTAGAAATCGTCACCTTTCCATTTGTTTATGGTCTTAGCAATAAAATATTTAAAGAAAACACGGACATAAAGAAATAGAGTACAACCAGAGAAAATAATGTTAATAACAAAACATAAAAGAGTAGGGACAAAAACATGAATGACTAAATTGTGATGCGCATAAGAAGGAAACTCAATTTGTTATAAACGAATAAATAAACTATATCAATAATCATAACTATTTCTCATGAAATTCAATGTGTTTCACAATAAAAATATAAGTATACATAAAAGTGTATGAAGCGATTTTATAAAAGGGTATTATTTTGTTAGTAATAGTCACTCTGGTGAAGTGGGTGTAGCTCATCTAGTAGGAGGGAGTCATTATTATCCTCCCCACCCTAGTTCTAGTCCCATTGGTATTTACATGCTTTCTCGTTTTTTACTTGAAAGATAAATGGCTCACCTAGACATGGGTGCTCCTTGGTAGTCATTTCTACTTGAAATATAAGTGGCTCACCTAGATAGGGTGGGATTTCCATGGATGTCGCTAGTATCAATGTCAAGTATAATGAACCACACTACTTAACAAAAAAAAATATATATATATATATATAGTTAAGTTACATGAGAAGAGGACAAGAAAACTAGTATCCTAACACAACCCCTGGAACATGACATAGAACACACGTCATAACTTATATTAATTAAATATAATATATATATTAAAAAAATATACAAAATAGTGTATTACATTTAAAATATGAAATATATAAAACATTTACATGATGATGATACAAATTCAATCACACAACTAATGCATATTACCAAAATAAAATTGAGTACAATCCATCTAAGAACCAAAAATACATCAACAAAAAGGCCCTAAATGATCTATATAGTCCAAAATAAATCAAGTTACAACAAATAACTAGTACTACATATCATCAAAATCATTGCCTATAGTGGACCCTCATCATCAATATCACCCTCTAAGCATTAAACTAAGATAGAAAATCCTTACATGTCAAATTGAGATTGTGTTTGAGTGATGGGTGCATTTTTACTAGTGCCATGACATAGTTAAATAATCAATGTCAGCAACATGGAGGTATATAGTGGGTTTGGTCCTCTTAATTAAATGCTACTTCTATACCGTCATACATGACAAACTCTAATGAAAACATTTTGTTGACGGTGTTGGACCCGCTAACATGTCAAGGGGATCTCCCCAGTAAGAAGTCCCAATTAGACGATCATTTGGTGTAGGAGTCCGAGCAGTGGGTCATAAGTTAAAGCCTTGACCGTGATGTCTCACAAAGGCAAGTAAGATAACTCTGTCAATAGAAAGGGTGTGACTGATGGAGTGAGTCAAGGAATCAGTATGAGAGGTTCCAACACTTCAAAGGGAGAGGAAGGTGAAGGTGAGTTCCAGGTTGAAAGGGATAAGTCCCAACTTGGCTAGGAACACACAACACAAAGGACATGCATAGCTTCCGGCAGAGCAATCAACACGGATGCGATAGTCCAACATACAAGGTAAGATAACTTGAACAACACTCATGGATCAGTCTGAGACGAGTGTGATGATTGATATAACAAGGTTGAGAGAAAGGCATGTCTGGTGTCCGGCAGACTAGTCGACACGGACAATGACAACATTAACAACATATGCAACACATTAACAACAATATTCATATAATTTCACGTGAATCAGTTCATACACAAGTACGTAAGTTAAACAACATATATCATTAAAGCAACCGGAGTAGTCCAACTACAATAACAACATATGTATGAAAATGTGTTGGCTTTATTATATAAAGAAGTGTAAGTCACAATCATACAATACACCATGTAAACCTGCTAGCCCTATCAGTAGAACATTACAGCTACATCTTCCTGCTCCTCCAAAGAGATGTACTAGCTCTGTGCAGTGGAGAAGCCAAGGCACGTTACAATACTATGCAAATCTTCTTCAAGATAGTCTTAGTAAAAGCTTCGCTGACCAAAAGCCTATACAATGAGTTATGAGGGACTATTTATAGCAAAGGGTGGGGTGACCCTTCGCATTCCCCTTTGTGACAGTTCAACTACCCTCATGACTCTTCACTTACTCTATGACTGTTACATGCAAATGTTGACACTCGACCTACACTTGACATGACTTAACATTACAATGAACATGTACTCATGTCAGACAACATGGCTTGTGAAAGCCTTTGCAAGACATCACTGACTCTTAGTCCCGAGAGGTGAGACCAACTCTTTTACATTCTTGTGATGGTGAAGTCGGTGAGTTGATGCCAAGCTTGGTTGTTCGTGATGGTATGCATGCACCTCATGGTGACATTTTGCTAAAGCGCACTCTTGTCTCCGTTGCGGCCAGTGCATTGTTTTGACCTCTTCATCCATCTTGTCTACTAACATGCGCATGGTCTTCTTGGGTATGGTTGAACTGGCAACACACTGATGCATAGTGTCTCTGTTGATCTTCAAGTGTGTGTTGGTGGTCATGCGCATCAACTTGTCGAAGTGCATGTTCAGCCCCAATTGGACTTGTTTCTTGTCTTCGCCTTAGTGAGTGTGTTGAATGGGTTAGATTTCATGCATGTGCTCAACCACATGCATGCTGTTTGATCCTTTGCATGCGATCAACAACGCTTCTCACCATGTTTTCTCTATGTCCACTGCTCAGATGGATCATCAACTTGTATTGGTGCAGTTTCATCCATGAATGCATGTTGTTCCCACTGTTGTTCATCTTCATGCTGCAACTCATTGGTTTGTCTATGTAGCTTCATGTTCTTCCTAAATTGCTGCTTCGGCACATGAAACTCCTTCTTTCTTCCATATTCTACCTTTGCGAGATCTTCATGTCGCACCGTCACTTCATAGTATGAGTCCCCAAAGTTGCTTTCATTATCAGTGGATCTGCTTGATCTTGCAACTTTTCTCTGCCTCTATGTTGTCAACAACCTTCCTCTCGCATTTGTGTGTTCGTTGCATTCAGTATGCTTCCTTCAACTGTTGTTCATGATGCTGCTCTATGTAATGTCCTTGTCCATGAACAACTTGATGTCTTCATGAGTGGGTAAGCCCATGCACACTTGATTGACTTCATCCCCAAGCGTGGTCTGCACGATATCTTTGTCTCTGTTCTCTTGGAAACCATTGTACCTGTACTTATGAGAGGCAAATGAACACTTGTGATACCTGCATGCATGAAAACACTCATAACAAGCAATCTGTTAGTCGAAAACCAAAATGAACATGAGAAATAACTTGCAACATACATGGGTGAATGATCGTGAAGGTTGCGCAATTTCAGCTGGGAGGTCGGGAGACCGACTGCCAAGACTACATAAGGAACAATCCGGGCTATTAGGAGACTAACTAACTACTGGAACTACAAAATGTGCAATCCAATAGGGTAGTTGGCTGTTGGGATTGCAGAATGCATGATTCCAGCTGGGAAACACTGTTGGCCCAAGGACAAATTTGCGCAATTTTTTTTTCCAGGTAGCCATTGACCTCCAGAAATGTGCAATTCAGTCTAGGAGGTCAATGCTAGGACATAATGCGCAAATCTGGAGAGGAAGGTGAGCCTTCCTTCTTGAGATTGTGCAATGTGGCCTTGGTGAAGGTAGAGATCGGGCCAAGGTTGGCCCAACTCGTCGACGGGCAACTAAAAGAAAGTTAAGTCGATGAAATGGATGGCGAAACTAAGTGATAGAAGAAGTGATAAATAGTGCATGCAAAACATGAATGGAGGATTGAGCAAACATATCAACATGCATGTGGGTGAGGTTGTTCGCTGGTTGGGAAAACATCCATGCCAAATAGTTTCATGCATGCGACAGCAGTGAGATAGCAACGGAAATTGAAACATAGCTAGGACAAGCTAGAATATATGTAAATGATAGTAGACGTTCGAAGAAATCCAGCAAACAACAATCCAACAAGTGAAAACACAAAAAGCGACAGAAATGCAGCACAAGGCTTGGGAAGTGAACTAACCCAAAAATAGCTAAGTTGAATGTGCCAACTACTCCTAGATGTGATGTGGTATGTCAAAGCTATAAGGTTGATGTGAGGAATGAGAACTACAACATCCGGTTGATGAGTTTTGAAAACATTGAGGTTATGACGCTTGTGGCATAAATCTAGGTGTTCAACGACACTTGGAGGGAGGTTTCTAAAATGTTCCTTGCATGTAACCTCTAACTTATAAACATAGATCCCTAAAACAAGGGATGCCTTTGCATGCTACCTTGGGAGAAGCAGCCTACACATGCAAGTTTGTTTTTCTCGGCCCAGGAGGGAACCGGTGAACTCAACTGCACATGTAAGTGACTACTCGACTCATGGAGAAAAACGCACATTTATGACTATCATATGGGCTGACTGCCAAAAGGGGATTGTGTAATTAATGGGCTGAATAGCTGACTGCTGGCCAGATTTGCACAAATCTTGGGCTGAACTCCTTGTTGATGGGAAAAATTGCATAATGCCTGCTGGAAGGGCAGAGAGGATTGCGCAATCCTGGAGCCTAGTAGTAGACTGTCAGAAGGAATTGCAAAATTCTTGGAGGGGACTACTGGGTTCCCTCCATAAATGCGCAAATTTCACTAGGAAGCTGCTCAACCTGTAGCTAGACCAAGTCTGGATGAGCAGCCTGTCAAAGGAAAAGATCAAACTATGATCGAGAGGCTGCCTTTGAGCAAGAAAGACACTGAAGCTTGAGGACTTGACGAAGCAAGGCAAACTGATGTGAAGGTTGGTAGGGAGGCTCCAAAATAGGATAAGGCAAAATTTTTGAGGGTGGTTGTAACTGCTACAACACTTGGTGACACACTGGTAGAAATCCAGCTCTCTGAATGGACCTTGTTCGTGAAAATCAAGTCTAACACTTGCGGAAGTAGTGTTCAGTTCTTAGCTCCTCTTGGTTTCACACTAACTTTATTTTAAGATGTAGCATCTACCAGACTCTTGGTCGATTGACACAAATTCCAAGCCAAGGCAACACAATTATTTTGATTGGGGTTGAGGGGTATATAGTTGCACAAGCAGTATAGTCATCAGAGTCTTAGTTTCATCTCTAGTGTTGCTCCACTGCTAGAAGGCCTGGACAGTACCCCGATGGAGTCACATAGGAACACAAGCATGGCTCCACTCCCAGTGATCCTGGTCAGTACCTCCGCAGAGTTATTTGCATCACCTCCCTATGCAGCAAGCCTTTCTCTTCTTTTGCCTTATTCATTTTTTTCATTTTTTTTTTTTACTTTTCAATTTTTTTTATCTTTTTCATTTTCACTGTGCATAGCACTTATTCATTTCAGAGTCAGAAGAGGGATCCCAACTTATTGAGAGCAGAGGAGGTTGTTCCAACAGAGAAGTAGTTTATTGTATCTTTGACGTTCCTGTTAAGGTTTTCCCCCTCACTTTACTCTACTTGACTGAGCTGACAAGGGTTAACGCAGAAACAATCGACTAGAAAGGGTGACACTAGTTAGCGCACAATGTTGTGTTTACACCAAGGTTCACTTCGAAGAGTACGTATTTTTCTTAGACATATCATGGACTAAGAGTAACAAGTTCATCATACAGTGGCAAGATGACAGAAAACCAAGTAGTGATAGTTGTACAAACCCTCTTGTACTTTACCCAACTCGTTTCATGAGTCACACATGGTTTCATTTGAGCTAACTTATGAATGAAACAAGTGAACAAACTAACAATCAACAAAGAAATGCAAGAGTAGAAGTGAAAATGAAAGTGAAACAAGTAAACACACAAGAAAGCAAACAAACAAGTAAACAAAGCATGTAAGCAAACAAGCATGCAAGCAAACAATTGAAATCAAACACTACTCCTACTCCTACACTAATTATGCATGGGCCTGATCACATGAAGTGATTCTTCCAATGCAGCCACCAGCGCATTGGTAGACCCATGTGAGTGAAGGCTTGGTCCGCAAGTAACCTAGTTATGTGGACCATCATACAAGAAAGACATGACAGTGAAGACATCCACACTTCATGTTTCAAAGTGCCAATGGGACATATGTGAGTGCATGTGCCTGTGAGACAATCCATGGACTTATCATGGTGTTGTGTGACACTACATGCAACTTTGAAGCAAAATCACACTCTTGACTGAGACATGCAAGCAAACGAAAGAAACAAAGATAACTTGCATCGCGCATGAGTGCTTGCAATGTAAGACTCCTCCAATGCATGAGAAATGGGATCGTGCAGTTCAAGTGGAGGAATTATGAGTTACCTAAATTTTGACGTTTTGATATTAAAATTTCGATCTCATGTTAATCAGATTTTAAATATTTTCTAAATCTAAACAAAGATAACTAAATATGCTTTTCAGGAATACCTTGCTTTTGATAATTATCATTGTTGTATGGACATCAGTGTGGATTGTATTGATTGCACCATATCTTGAATATATATTATTGTATTCTCTTGTTTAGAGTCTTGTCAATGTACATGGAAACATTACTATTTTTGACCAAAATTTTATGGTGTGAGTATCATAGTTATCAAATTCAAATTAGATTTGATAGGAAAAAGTTTGATTATCTAAAATTCAATATCCAAAATATTTAAGAATATATATCTTAAAAAATTAACATATTATATATTTATTTATTCAAAATTTCTAAAAATGGAAATGAATGATGATTATCTTCAAAACTTCAAATAAAATTTATCAAAAATTTTTCTCACAAGGATATTCTTGTTTAGTTACCTCCAACGTTAATATATCACGTTACAAAAATATTATTGTTTAGTTACCTCCAATATTAATCTATCACATCTATATAAGATTATCCAAATATAACAAAAGACAAAATGCATCAAATTTATTAATATTGTAGTGTGAGAAAACTTGCAAGTAAAATCTAATAACATGAATTAAAAAAACTCAAATTGATGTTCAATGTAAAGAATGAGATATTAGATATTAAAAGTAAGTTGAGAGTGATCTCCACATACTAAAGAATTTATACCCCGATTACTCTTCGTATCAGATGCAAATTATTTAACCATAAATGTTTGTGCAAATTATCCTTTGTAATGGACCGCTAAAAAAAATAAAAAAAACACCTTTACTTCAATTCCACACTAATGATCCTTTATTTTACAGTGAGCCATAATAGCTATAATTTAACCTACTATCATCCAAAACAATCATAAAAATGAAAAAAAAAAAAATTTACATTTTTTTACAATATATAAATTACCATTTCCATTTTTAATAAAAAAATATAATGAAAACCTTACATTTCTCATTAAAAACTTACCTTTTTAATTAAAAAAATTCAAATATTTAATGAAAAACTTGTATTTTTAATCAAAACCATTGTGTTTTCATATTTTTTAATATAAATTGTATGGCAAAACAAAAATTTCAGTATTTTATTAAGAACAACGAATTATTACTCGAAGCAAATGGTAAATGCGAATTTTCGAATTTAATAAAATATTTAAATTTTTTACAATTTTTTACAATATATAAATTACCATTTCCATTTTTAATACAAAATATAATGAAAAAACTTACATTTCTAATTAAAAACTTACCTTTTTAACTAAAAAATTTCAATTATTTAATGAAAAACTTGTATTTTTAATCAAAACCATTGTGTTTTCCTATTTTTTTAATATAAATTTTATGGCAAACCAAAAATTCCAGTATTTTATTAAGAACAACGAATTATTACTCGAATCAAATCGTAAATGCGAATTTTCGAATTTGTTGGCGCAGTACGGTGGAACTTGGTAATTATGGTGAGTATCTTTTTTGTCATGGAAAATATATAAAAGGAGTAGTTTAAGAGGTTGAAGAATTGTCAGGATGGTCGAAAGTGGTTGGAATCAGAGTAAAAATTTCAAAAAATCTTGTAAATGCAGTGTTTGAATCATGTTTTTATGGTGAAAAAATCTTGTAGATGCAGTGTTTGAATCATGTTTTTATGGTGCAAAAATCTTGTAGAGGTAATGTTTGAATCATTTTTTGATAGTGGAAATAGATTTAACACCATCAAACAAGTCCAGAACCACTAAAATTATGATTTTTAACAACTTTTACTTAAATTTACAATTACAATTTTTTTCAAAATATAACCAAAATTTCTATAACTTTCAAGCCAAAAAAACATAATTTAAAAACACAATTTTTAAACTACTGCTATATAAAACTCAACCGTCCTAGATGCAGAATGCTAATCAAACAATAATCTGTAAAAATCAAACAATAATGTACAGTGAAAGTGTAGTCAGAATCTAACCTGCACCCTGCTGATTGCCTTGCTCTAAGTTTATCTTCATTGCTGATTTATCAAATATTGGGTCAATCATGTTCCCTGCCCTATATTTATCTTGATTGCTGATTTATCCGATATTAGGCAAATCAGACAAACATGATAGCGTTCAAATAATTGACCTGAGTTTATCTTGATTGCTGATTTGACAGCAAATCAGACAGACATGAGCGCGTTCAAATAATTGAGTGTCACCATGTCTGTATGATTGCCCCTGATTCAAAGTGGTGGCATTGATTTTATGTAATCTGTAATGATATAGATATATTTTCCTATTGACGAAGAAAGTATCTCCAGGTTAATGATAAGGAAGTTCTGGAAAAAATGAAGTTCAATTCAATTTCCTCTGTGGAGATATTACCCGACGCAAAATTATTAGATGGCTTTCCAGTTTCAACCTTTTTAATCCCATTCCTAAAGTAGGTCGCTATCTTAGTTTTAATGGAATATGTATGTATTATTTTATTTGTGACTTAGGCAAAATAATTTATTTATGTACTCGAGACTAGCAGCATTCCTAGAATTTTCTATAAATAAATTAGAAAGAGAGACGGAACTCACATCTAGCTTGAGTCCCATACTTCCTTTCTCTTTTAGATGTTGCATCTATGCCTATGATCTGATCAGAAATTTCACCAGAGCCCCGTCCATAAAATCTGAGCATGGCTAGCCGCAGGACAAGTGCTAAACTCTTGAACTTGTGCTTTCTATGGATTCTGCTGTGGGCTCCGGTTTTGTTGGAAATGGTAAGGGGGCATAAGAATACTAGGCCTCAGTTGAAGCCTTGCCTGAATCTGGTTTTGTATTATCATGACATCCTTTACAATGGCTCCAACGAGCACAACGCAACATCTGCCATTTGTTGGGTATTTTTACACGGGGAAAATACCAAAAACCAAATATTCAAACACACAGAGGCAATGCTCTGTTTCTTTTGCTCTAGGATCTTTTGTGCACACAGAAGACTTAAAAAAATTTCACTGAAGAACAGAGGATTTCACCATAAAATATTTCTATTCATTAAAACCAAAAAAAAACATTCACTGTGTCTCCATATGAGAATTTACACTGCTGGAAAAATTCCCATTAACATTTACTGCTGTAAAACCTCCATTCACATTTACTGGTGTAAAACAATTTTACATACTGCTGTAAAAACAAAACTTACACAGACTTACAAAAATTCACGCTCCACCATTTTCTTTATGCACTGCTGTGCAAAAAAAACCACACATGGTTTTTGCTACTCCACAAATTACATCACCTGGTTCTTGTCTTTTTTACACACTGCTGTGTGTTCTCCTTTTTACTGTGCCATCATTTTTTTTTTTTTACACTGCTGTGTGTAAAAAAAAACTTTCCAACCATGTGCGATACATCCATAAAAAAAATCAACACACTCGAAACATAAACTTATTACATACGACCTTTTTTTTTAATACATGCCGTATAAGAATATATATAAAAACATATATTATACGTGCCCATACTTATATTAAAAGCATCTACCTAAAAACTACGAACAACACATAAATTCATTAAATTTTTATACGGCGGTCAACCCATAAGTCTTTTACTCCACGCATAACTTTAATTTGATGTTTGTCGTATGCAGGTGTGCAGCTTTAATCAATCAACGGCGGAAAACACGAGAACACATCCAACGGTGGACAACAATATCGGAAGACCAACAAGTGCTGAAAGTTAACCTCCGAGATTCTTACGTTGCGTTACGTCAGGGGTCAACCACGCGTCAGCTCCATATTTTCTCGGAGCTCCTTCCCGGAATATTCCTTCGTCGGCAAATAGCTCCGAGAAAATCCGGTGAACGGTTTCTGGCTTGGTTCACGGTTTTTCTTGGTCTGCGTTGAAATTAGATTTCAACACTCCCCTTTAATTTCAACAGCTGGGCATTCAGTCATACCTAGACACTTCCTTAAAAATTCAAAGCTTCTCTGATCCAGCGGCTTTGTCAAGATGTCCGCAACCTGTTCTTGAGTCCTGCAATGTTCCAAGACAATTTCTCCATTGTTCACCAATTCTCTGATGTAGTGAAACCTTGTATCAATGTGTTTCGTTCTCTTATGAAACACTGAATTCTTTGACAAAGCAATAGCTGAGCTATTGTCACAAAAAATCACTGTCGCTTTTGCCTGCTCTTGGCCTAAGCTTCTCAACATTCTTCTCATCCACACTGCTTGACATGCTGCTGCTGTAGCTGCCACATATTCAGCCTCTGCTGTAGACAATGCTACAATGGACTGCTTCTTAGAAGCCCATGAAATGGCTCCTGAACCCATATTAAAAACATAACCGGAAGTGCTTTTCCGATCATCTACACTTCCAGCCCAATCGCTGTCTGTGTATCCAACCAAATCTGAATGTTCTGAGGCATGATATAAAATTCCAAACATTTTGGTGCCTTTGACATACCTCAAAATTCTCTTTGCTGCCTGCCAATGTGCCTCCTTTGGCCTCTCCATGAACCTGGAAATTAAACTAACAGCATACATTAAATCAGGCCTAGTTGCTGTTAAATACATAAGACTGCCCACAATGCTTTTATACAAACTAGGATCAAAATCCTTGCTGCTGTCCTCTCTGCTGAGTTTTAATCCCATCACTGTGGGAGTGATTGCTGCCTTGCATTCTTCCATCTTAAATCTGCTCAAAATTTGATTTACATATCTTGCTTGAGATATAAAAATTCCTTTTTCATTTTGCTCTACTTCTATGCCTAAGAAGTATCTCAAGAAACCCATATCAGTCATTTCAAATTCATCCTTCATGACTGATTTAAAATTTTTAATGAGCTGATCATCATTACCTGTGAAAATCACATCATCAACGTACAAAACAACAATTAAAATCTTACCATCCTTTTCCTTGATGTAGACTGTGGGTTCTCCTTCACATTTGTCAAATTCATTATCCAATAGATATGAATCTATCCTACTGTACCATGCTCTTGGCGCTTGCTTCAGCCCATAAAGAGCTTTCTTCAATCTGCACACTTTGTGCTCTTCTCCTTTCTTCTCATATCCGAGAGGCTGTTCCACATAAACCTCTTCTATTAACACTCCATTTAGGAATGCTGATTTCACATCCATTTGGTAGACTTTCCATTTGTTTTGTGCTGCCATGGACAACACTGCTCTCACGGTTTCCATTCTTGCAACCGGGGCGAAAGTCTCCTCATAATCTCTCCCATACTGCTGCTTGTAGCCTTTGACAACCAGCCTTGCCTTGTGCCTTTCAATCTTGCCTTCAGCATTGCTCTTGGTCTTGTAGACCCATTTCACACCAATAACTTCTTTGCCTTTTGGTAACTCAACCAAATCCCATGTTTTGTTTCTCTCTATGGCATTCATCTCCTCATCCATAGCTTCTATCCATTTCCTATCTTTAATTGCTTCTTCAAAATGAATAGGATCATCAACATGACAATACAAGGCAAATAAGGAATTCATTCCTTCTTCATAAATGTCACTTAGATTTCTAAATTTCTTACCTCTTTCACTTGGTGTGCAAGTGCTTGAAGATGCACTTGAATTTCCTCCTTGTGGTGTGCTTGGAGAAGCACTCTCATTGATCCTCAATGGTGTCCCTTGCTGTCCTTGTGTTGGCGCTGCTGTTTGGGGATGCATTTCAGCCACCTCCTCTTCATCTTCATCATGAGACAAACAGTTTTTAACATTCACTGTTTTCTCTATGCTTCCATCCCAAGCTTCCTCTTCAATGAATTGAACATCCCTGCTGACAAAGAACTTCTTGGTAGATGGAATGTACAGCCTGTAGGCTTTGGATTCATCACTGTATCCAATGAAGATGCATTTCTCCCCTTTGCTGTCCAACTTCCTCCTTAGCTGATCTGGTATGTGTGCATAGGCCACACACCCAAAAACTCTCATGTGGGTGACTCCTTGCTTTCTCCCACTCCATGCCTCTTCTGGCACTTTGTTCATGACTGCCTTTGTAGGACACCTGTTCAAAATATAAACTGCACAATGTACAGCTTCAGCCCAATAGTCATTTCCCAAATGCTTTGCCTTTAGCATGCTCCTCGCCATATCCATGATGGTCCTGTTCTTCCTTTCAGCAACTCCATTTTGCTGCGGAGTGTACCTTGCTGTAAACTGTTTGTGAATTCCATTTTCTCTACAAAATCTTAGGAATTCCTTGGAGATATACTCACCTCCTCTATCAGTTCTCAAAACTTTTATATGCAGCCCGCTTTGGTTTTCAACAAATGCTTTGAAGTTTTGGAATTTCTCAAAGACTTCACTTTTGTTCTTGAGGAAATATATCCAAGTCTTTCTTGTAAAATCATCAATGAATGTCAAGAAATATAGGCTGCCAGCTAACGATGGGGCTTGCATTGGTCCACACAAATCTGAGTGGATAATCTCTAAGGGTGTCTTTGCCCTTATGCTTTTCCCTGATGGAAAACTTTCTCTATGTTGTTTGCCCAATATACAACCTTCACAAAGGCTGTCCGGCTTCTCTATCAATGGTAATCCCTTTACCATTCCTTTTCTGCTCAACAAATTCAGACCTCCAAAATTTAGATGCCCGAATCTCAAGTGCCATAACCAGTTCTCATCCTTTGGCACGCTTTGGAAGGCCTCTTGGGTGACTGCTGCCATTTCCCTTTTGTTCTTCATGTCTGCCCTGATCCGGAGAGGGAACATCCTGTTCCTTGTCATCTTCACTTCAGCAATGCATCTTTTGCTGGGTGGTATATCCATGATGGTGCACACATCATTTTTAAAGAAAACATTGTACCCCTTATGGACAAGCTGTCCAATACTCAAGAGATTACATCTCATTCCGGGGACATAGTATACATCTGCTATGGTTTTCCTTTCTCCTTGCTTTGAAAGTATTTTTATTTCTCCTTTTCCCATAACAGACACTTTACTATCAGTTCCTAGTGTGACCTCTGATTTCACATTTTTATCTAGGGCAGAAAAGAAGGCAATGTTTCCGGTCATATGGTTGCTGCAACCTGAGTCTAAAAACCATATGTCCTCACTATGTGTTTCAGCCATGTTACAAGCTAACAGAACATTGTCCTGACTGTTGTTTTCTCTTGTAACATTTGCATTTTGTCTGCTGTTCATATCATGCTGTTTCTTTCTACAATCACTAGCATAATGTCCATACTTTTTGCAATAATAGCATTGAACATTAGATTTATCATACCTTTGTCCTTGAGCATGATGTTGTCCTCCTTGTTGGCTGCTGCCTTGGCCTTGGTTCTGATTTGGATTGTTGCCTCTTCCTTGTGCATTTGATGGGTTGTTCCTTCCTCCTCTGTTCTGGCTTCTGCCTCTTCCTCTTTTGTTTCCTCTTCCTTGACCTCTTCCTCTTCCAAAGGACATCTGGGTCTTGAAGGCTTGCTCAAGAGATGAGTTTTCATTCCTACTCAACCTCTGCTCATGTGTTATCAGTGATGCATGCAGCTCATCAACTGAATAGCTTGAGAGATCCTTTGTCTCTTCAATGGTGGTGACTATGGCATCAAACCTTGAGGGTAAGACCCTCAATATTTTCTCCACAATTCTTCTGTCTTCAATGGTTTCTCCATGAGTTCTCATTTGTGTGATTACACCAATCACATGAGTGAAGAATGAGTCAATGTTATCTGACTCCTTCATGTTCAAGTTCTCAAAATCCTTTCTCAGCAATTGTAGCTTTGCTGTCTTCACTCTCTCCATGCCTTGATAGGCTGTCTTGAGGGTTTGCCATGCTTCATTGGCTGTCTTAGCTGCTGCTAACCTTGGAAACATACTCTGGTCTACTGCTAGATACAACAACACTCGGGCTTTTGAATCCTTCTTCCTATTGTTCTTAAGCAGATCTTTCTCTCCCTGAGTTAATGCATTGAACTCAGTTTCATCTGCTGGTTCTTCAAAGCCATCTTCAACTATTTCCCATAAGTCTTGGGAGGCAAGCAGGGCTGTCATAGTTATTGACCAATAATCATAGTTCTTCCCATTAAACTGTGGGAGCTGGGTGTTAAACAAACCCATACCAGTGCTTGTGCTGGCCATTCCTTGTATTCTGATCTATGCCACTAAATCCTTGACTGTGTGTTTAAACAGCTGACTGTTTCTTCAGCAACACAAAAAAAACTTTGTGAAATACCTGAGTATTCTCTTGACTGAGCCTTCACTTTGCTTGAGAAGTTTTACTGCTGCAACAGGTCCTTCTTTCAGCTTCTTTGTCACCTTCAAAGAGCCTAAGCCTGCTCTGATACCACTGTTGGGTATTTTTACACGGGGAAAATACCAAAAACCAAATATTCAAACACACAGAGGCAATGCTCTGTTTCTTTTGCTCCAGGATCTTTTGTGCACACAGAAGACTTAAAAAAATTTCACTGAAGAACAGAGGATTTCACCATAAAATATTTCTATTCATTAAAACCAAAAAAAAACATTCACTGTGTCTCCATATGAGAATTTACACTGCTGGAAAAATTCCCATTAACATTTACTGCTGTAAAACCTCCATTCACATTTACTGGTGTAAAACAATTTTACATACTGCTGTAAAAACAAAACTTACACAGACTTACAAAAATTCACGCTCCACCATTTTCTTTATGCACTGCTGTGCAAAAAAAACCACACATGGTTTTTGCTACTCCACAAATTACATCACCTGGTTCTTGTCTTTTTTACACACTGCTGTGTGTTCTCCTTTTTACTGTGCCATCATTTTTTTTTTTTTACACTGCTGTGTGTAAAAAAAAACTTTCCAACCATGTGCGATACATCCATAAAAAAAATCAACACACTCGAAACATAAACTTATTACATACGACCTTTTTTTTTAATACATGCCGTATAAGAATATATATAAAAACATATATTATACGTGCCCATACTTATATTAAAAGCATCTACCTAAAAACTACGAACAACACATAAATTCATTAAATTTTTATACGGCGGTCAACCCATAAGTCTTTTACTCCACGCATAACTTTAATTTGATGTTTGTCGTATGCAGGTGTGCAGCTTTAATCAATCAACGGCGGAAAACACGAGAACACATCCAACGGTGGACAACAATATCGGAAGACCAACAAGTGCTGAAAGTTAACCTCCGAGATTCTTACGTTGCGTTACGTCAGGGGTCAACCACGCGTCAGCTCCATATTTTCTCGGAGCTCCTTCCCGGAATATTCCTTCGTCGGCAAATAGCTCCGAGAAAATCCGGTGAACGGTTTCTGGCTTGGTTCACGGTTTTTCTTGGTCTGCGTTGAAATTAGATTTCAACACCATTGTGGCTGCTCCTCACGGGAAAAACCTTACCGCTCTCTTTAGTAGCAAAGATCACAACTTCGGAGATATGGTAGTCTTCGACGACCCACTCACACTCGATAGCAATCTGCACTCGCCTCCTGTGGGCAGAGCGCAGGGATTCTACTTTTATGACATGAAGAACACGTATAGCGCCTGGTTTGCATTCACGATTGTGCTCAACTGTACTGATTATAAGGGCACGATCACATTGGCTGGGGCTGATCCGACCACTGTTGAATACAGGGATTTATCAGTGGTGGGAGGCACTGGTGATTTTTTGATGGCAAGGGGGATCACCACCCTTTTCACCGATACGTTCGAGGGAGAGGCTTATTTCCGACTCCGTTTGAACATCACACTTTATGAGTGCTACTCATATATATAACGTTTGAGTATTGCTTTGTTATTTTTTTTCGTTTTTCCAGGTAGCCGTGTTGCATATATGGTTGCCTCTTCTGTTAATCTGCTAGCCATCGCTCTCTTCTGTTAATCTGCTAGCCATCTGGATACCTTCCCTACTGTTACTGTGTGTCTGCACTGCTTTTTGGCTTTTAATAAAATAGATGTCATTAGCTTTGAAGGAGTAACCGTCATGAATATATGAAAGGTTTACCATGATTAAATGATACTGGTTGGCCAAACATGATAATGAAGAAGAGGCTTTGCACTCCATTCATTGCTTTATAAAAGCTGATCACCCATACGTGCTAAAAAAAAATGTAATAAAATGGCTGGTAAGCATTCTGATTGCCTGTATTGGCCCTGTTATATTTTGCTTTGCAATGGACTAGTATACTCTAGATTTCGGATAAATTGGCTGGTAAGCATTTTGATGATCTGCATTCGTCTTGTATTTTTCTCTGCAATGGACTATACTATAGATTTTGGAGTTTTCTCGTTCTTATCTTTCCTCTCGAGTATCTAGATTTCTGGGACTTACATTTGGGTAACAATTTGATTCAGCATAGATTTATTCCTAGATCCATTAAAACCTTGAAAGTTTGTTCATGAACTCTTCGAATCTGGTATAAAATGTGTATTGTATTTGAAAATTCAATTTGCCATTAAATTAATGGGACATGAATTCCCACAAAGCAGTTAAAAAATGTGCAATTAAGTTGAGGTTTCATCTTGTCATTCAATTGATGGACACTTAATATTAAATATATAGGAGTAGCATGTGAGTGTCAGTTTTATAAAGAAGATTCTTTTTATTATTAATAAAAATATAGATAGTTACTTTCATTTTAAGGGGTTATAAATATGAGTTAATACAAGACTTAAAAGGTTGTAAATATTTAAAGTGTTTTAAATATGTGTTATTAATTGTTTTTACTAAAACCTGATAAATAGCAATTTAGCAATTTCTTTTTAATTGAGTGACTCAAATTCATGTTTCTTTAGGTTGAAGGTAAGGCCACTAAAGTGCAAAAAAATGTGATGCCAATAATTAGAGGGATTGTCATCATGGGGTGATAAGAAATTTAATATTCCAAGAAGAGGAGGTAGTAGTAGATTCTAAATAAATTAGCAATGCAACAACATAAATGTTTGCAACAAATTTAGAGAGATCCACCTTATTGAATAATGCACACACTACATGGATAATGGATTTCCGCACTTTATGCCTTACGGCGTTTTCTTTGCAACATCTACATACATCTGGTGCAAATGCTAGTATAAATTTTATGGCAAACCAAAAATTCCATTATTTTATTAAGAACAACGAATTATTACTCGAATCAAATAGTAAATGCGAATTTTCGAATTTGTTGGCGCAGTACGGTGGAACTTGGTAATTGTGGTGATATCTCTTTTTTCATGGAAAATATATAAAAGGAGTAGTTTACTGAGGTTGAGGAATTGTCAGGATGGTCGAAAGTGGTTGGAATCAGAGTAAAAATTTCAAAAATCTTGTAGATGCAGTGTTTGAATCATGTTTTTATGGTGAAAAAATCTTGTAGATGCAGTGCTTGAATCATGTTTATATGCTGAAAAAATCTTGTAGAGGTAATGTTTGCATCATTTTTTTGATGGTGGAAAGTCTAGAACAACTAAACTTATGATTTTTTGACGACTTTTACTTAAATTTACAACTACAATTTTTTTTCAAAATATAACCAAAATTTCCATAACTTTCAGGCCAAAAAAAATATATTTAAAAAACATAATTTTTAAACTACTGCGGTAAGAATGCTGTAAAAATCAAACAATAATCTGTAAAAATCAAACAATAATGTGCACATGAAGTGCATGATAGGACTGCTGGGGCGGTTGGCTTTCGCACCCCCCAGTGGTGATTGAGTCCTGCTGCGGCCCCTCGCTGGGGGATTTCTAAGGGCTATGCCGTATTCTGCTGGCTTCGGCCATTAATTCTGGTGGCTTCGGCCGTAAATTCTGTTGGCTTCGGCCATATTGATTGTAAAAAATATATGTAGGCTTCCGCCATATGTGGATTTTCTCTCTGAAAAAAAAAAAATCAAACAATAATATACAGTGAAAGTGTAGTCAGGTCAATCATGTTCCCTGATTGCCTTGCTCTAAATTTATCTTCATTGCTGATTTATCAAATATTGGGTCAATCATGTTCCCTGCGCTAAGTTTATCTTGATTTCCTGCCCTATATTTATCTTGATTGCTGATTTATCAAATATTAGGCAAATCAGACAAACATGATAGCGTTGAAATAATTGACTTGATTGCTAATTTGACAGCAAATCAAATATTAGGCAAATCAGACAAACATGATAGCGTTCAAATAATTGACCTCAGTTTATCTTAGGCAAATCAGACAAACATGATAGCGTTCAAATAATTGACCTCAGTTTATCTTGATTGCTGATTTGACAGCAAATCAGACAGACATGAGCGCGTTCAAATAATTGAGTGTCACCATGTCTGTATGATTGCCCCTGATTCAAAGTGGTGGCATTGATTTTATGTAATCTGTAATGATATAGATATATTTTCCTATGGACGAAGGAAGTATCTCCAGGTTAATGATAAGGAAGTTCAGGAAAAAATGAAGTTCAATTCAATTTCCTCTTTGAAGATATTACCCGACGCAAAATTATTAGATGGCTTTCCAGTTTCAACCTTTTTCCTAAAGCTTACGTAGGTCGCTCTCTTAGTTTTAGAGGAATATGTATGTATTATTTTATTTGTGACTTAGGCAAAAAAATTTATTCATGTACTCGAGACTAGCAGCATTCCTAGAATTTTCTATAAATAAATCAGAAAGAGAGACGGAACTCACATCTAGCTTGAGTCCCATACTTCCTTTCTCTTTTAGATGTTGCATCTATGCCTATGATCTGAGCATAAATTTCACCAGAGCCCCGTCTATAAAATCTGAGCATGGCAAGCTGCAGGACAAGTACTAAACTTTTGAACTTGTGCTTTCTATGGATTCTGCTGTGGGCTCCGGTTTTGCTGGAAATGGTAAGGGGGCATAAGAATACTAGGCCTCAATTGAAGCCTTGCCTGAATCTGGTTTTGTATTATCATGACATCCTTTACAATGGCTCCAACGAACGCAACGCAACATCTGCCATTGTGGCTGCTCCTCACGGGAAAAACCTTACCGCTCTCTTTAGTAGCAAAGATCACAACTTCGGAGATATGGTAGTCTTCGACGACCCACTCACACTCGATAGCAATCTGCACTCGCCTCCTGTGGGCAGAGCGCAGGGATTCTACTTCTATGACATGAAGAACACGTATAGCGCCTGGTTTGCATTCACGATTGTGCTCAACTGTACTGATTATAAGGGCACGATCACATTGGCTGGGGCTGATCCGACCACTGTTGAATACAGGGATTTATCAGTGGTGGGAGGCACCGGTGATTTTTTGATGGCAAGGGGGATCACCACCCTTTTCACCGATACGTTCGAGGGAGAGGCTTATTTCCGACTCCGTTTGAACATCACACTTTACGAGTGCTACTCATATATATAACGTTTGAGTATTGCTTTGTTATTTTTTTTCGTTTTTCCAGGTAGCCGTGTTGCATATATGGTTGCCTCTTCTGTTAATCTGCTAGCCATCGCTCTCTTTCGTTATTTCGTCTGTATCTTGTTTTGGGATACCTTCCCTACTGTTACTGTGTGTCTGCACTGCTTTTTGGCTTTTAATAAAATAGATGTCATTAGCTTTGAAGGAGTAACCGTCATGAATATATGAAAGGTTTACCATGATTAAATGATACTGGTTGGCCAAACATGATAATGAAGAAGAGGCTTTGCACTCCATTCATTGCTTTATAAAAGCTGATCACCCATAAGTGCCTGTATTGGCCCTGTTATATTTTGCTTTGCAATGGACTAGTATACAATGTGAATGCTATGATATGCATAGTTTTCAAATCATGATAGTCAATAGAGGTAATGAAATGTGGTGGTAAGTATGAGAAAATGAAACTTCAAATGGAAGTATTTTCCTAAAATCTAATATGTTTTCCAGTGGAATGGGAGGCTTTGACATCATTTTGGGAGTAGAATGGTTGTGAACATCGAGCATTGTTACCATGGATTTGAAGGAGTTGCACATGAAATCCAATAAAGAGGGACATTCATACACTTAAATATATCCAAACAAGCTCACCTGAGATATTTAACGCTCACCATATGGAAAATATTATTAAGAAGGGTCACTCATGGATTACTTCTCAGTTAAATGTCATCCAAGTTATGGATAATTTCATAGAAAGATTTCATATTGATTTGTAGTTGGTTTTAGACAAGCATTGTTAGATCCTTAAAACACCTCATAGCTTACCCCCATAAATGATTGTCGTGATCACAACATACCATTGATTTCAAGATGTCAACAACCCAATTATTGTAGGGGCCTCTTAGTCCTATGTGTTCATCATTCATAATACACTAAGTAAAGTAACTAACACCTGGTAAATATGTAAAGTAAAATAAATGAAGGATTAATTGGAGTGGGTACCACTGCTCTAACCACATGACCTATGTATTAGTATGCATGAATCCTAATGGAAACTTTGTTGGAATTCCTTCCTCAAACTTTGATCTTGTTTGTGTACTGTGTATTTTCTTGCTACATTCACGTGATGTAGCCCATTATGGCTACATGTGAAGGCTTTGCCTTCAACATCTAGTTTTGTTTCCATTGATACTAAGTCTAAGATTGTATCAATATTAAATGAAGACGGTGAGAACATTACAAGAAGAAAGCAAAATGAAGATTATTAGGCTGCAAGTAAAGATCTGTTTTATAAGATGTTTCTTGTGCACATTAAGAGTTATGGAAGGTAATCAAAATGTGCAAAATTTTTAAGAACATGCTCATGGAACATGGATGTTGTGCATAAAACACCAATTATGTATTGGAGCCCATTTTAATTTCGACCATGCATGTTACGAACTTGCAAAATATGAGAAATGAAAATATGTAAGTTGGAATCATTACTTTTTAATCATTGTTTGTGGATGTTGTGCATAAATATATATGTTACATGTATGTTGATGTTGTTATATTAAATTTGCATAATAAAATCTACATAAAGAAATCAAGCGAAAAATTATGAAACAAGAAATCTGCAAATTCTACCTAAGGAAAAGTTTCAAGTGAAGAGGATTGATGTTGAAGTGGCTTGCATGAGATAAGTATTGAGTTATATTGATTCTTTTGTATTTGATCACTAGGACAATGCTTGAGGAATGGTGAAAATGATGTTGTTTTCTGGATGATCAGAGGAACCGACAATCTCATTAAGATAACCTTAGACATGGGAATATCATTAATGTTATTGTAGTTATCAACCTTTAAAATTCCTTCTGCAAAGATAACTAGTACTTAATTAATTAGTTAAGTTATATATGTTTAATTTTAAATTTCTTCTCTTAGGGTTGAGGGTATAAAAGGTGGAGGAGTAGGATTTCTTTCTTTGAGGATAGACTAGAGCATTTATGAAGCACTGGTCAGCCTAGTTGAAGAACCGAGTTGACTTAGTCGATTAGATGAACATGATTTATTTCTTTGAGCATAGACTATAGCATTTATGAAGCACTGGTCAACCTAGACGAAGAACCGAGTTGACTTAGTTGATTAAACTACCAATCACTTCCAAGAAAGTTTGAGAAAATTCAGTAGGGTGTTTTCTGCCTAGGCGTGATGATGGTCAACATGTTATATTGTGTTTTTTCACGTGATATGCTAAGCAGGACAGTCGATGAGGAAATTCAAATGGCATACAAACTAGGAGGGATGGCTATCAACGCGAACAACACCATTCCAATTAAGGTTTTGACATTAACCAAATCATTTCAAGACATGGGAGACATTCATGATTGCATGAGTGGACTTAATCAACCATTCAACTAGGTACTCAAAGATTATTTCATATGTTGGTGGTCCAGTCGATGATAACATGGATGGGAAGTGGTGGTCCAGTTGATGATAACATGGATGGGAAGTGAACATTGATTTGTAGCAAGATCGACCAGAGGATTGATGCATGCTCAAAAAAATACACTTTGTGGACAAGTCTTCCTAGTCATTTTGACCAACTTGTTGGATAACCAATATAACTAATTTAAATGGAATGTAGTTAGGTTGATTTCGACCATGGAAGAGTTGATCTTGAATAATTAGTAGAGAAATTGATTAGTCAATTGTTATAAGAGTCAAACATCTTAGTTGAATTGATCCATGGGACAGATCGAATTGTAAGACTTGACTCATATTTGCATGGAAAGTGAACCGACTATTAGTTGACATCGACAATATAAAGGAAGTCTAATTATCTTCTCTCTTAATTTTTAATGCATGCCTCACATTGATAATAATTTAACAACATAATTAACGTCATGCTCGAATCTTCTGGCATCTCGAAACTTAAATCCATTGTATGGCATGGCTAGCATGGATTCTGATGGAATTCTTCTTCAATTTCCATTATATTTTCCCCGACCATAACAACTTGTAAGAGCTAAATCCACTAGTAAAATGTTCCAACTACTAATCAATTAATGGTATTTTGATTGCTAGCCAAACGTCCTGAGTAATGGTGAAATATATTTATTGATTGGAGTGTACATGTTGTTCTTTGTTTATGGTGTTCATTTAGTGTACACATATGATTCTTTTGTTCATTTCGCAAGTTTTTAAATTAGAAATGACAGAGTGTGTTGCATATATACCAAAATAATACCATGCAACATCAAATTAGAAAAGAAATTCAAGGCAATGTGTTGTCAAGGGTTGTGTATAAAACATAATAGACTTGATCGTATTGATGTTTTCTGCTTTTATTTTAGTCAATGATCCTGTTGATGTATTATATCCTAGTCAAATTGTTGAATTTGCAATTAATAAATAGAATACTATGTAATTAGTCTATATAGAATATTTTATGAAGGATTGTTCAGTCGAGCTGTAAACTGAGTCTTTCAGTCACTCATTGCATTCATAAGTCAGGAAGGGTGAAACGTGAGCCTTGATCAAGGCACCCAATCTTCTTTTCCTTTGTAACTAAAACAAATCTCTCGCTGATGAGATCATCCTCTTGCTGACATTTGTTGATACTAGATCAACAACTATTGTAAAAAAGCTTAGTACTAACAAAAATCAATTTGTCTAGTCATGTTAAAGTTTGCCTTCATGAATTTAATTGTAGACTTAGTAGTAAGCAACAAGAAACTATCTTAGCCATTCTTTATACAACACATTTGCTAATGCATCAACACATCAGTATTAATTAGCAGTCATAAAAAGAAAGCTAGCAGAAGACAAGGATATTAGAGCATCTATTATAGCTAGGAAGAAAATTTAATGAGAAGCATACATAATTTTGGAGCAGAACTCTGAGTAGAAATAAATATTTGAAAAAATACTTGCAATAGGTGAGGAGAAAAATGATGCAGTCAAGAAATAGACCAGACAAGAAAAAGACACAAAGAGCTAAATGGATAAGATGATGACAACATTATATTATATTTAATGAGCCCCATGGTATGAATATTGTAAAATGGTTCTTGGATTATGACAATGGTAAAAAGTAGGATGGTTGAGATGATGAGTTTTACTATTTTTATCTATTAATGAAAAAATCCCAAGAATGATAGTGACACACTAGAATCATTCATAGAGAGAGGAAAGAGAGGACCCTCAGGCTAGAGAGGAGCTTCTCCACAATTCCTAGTTGGAGTAACAGTTTGTCTCGTAGAGAGACTGCAATGAATGATTGAGAGTTGAGATATACAATAAGTGGCCACCAAACAAATAGAAGTTATAATAAGCCTTGTACATGTGCATCTCCCTATCCAACTGGAAATTGTTGCAGTTGAGTTACCTATAATGACCAGTACGCATGGTTGTTGTACAATAAGGATACTTCTACAATAAGTAGAGGTCAAAGATATTGTTACATCATTTCTCAAGAGGAGCAAGAAATTGTGGGTGGGGAGATGTTGTAGGGGGCTCTTAGGCCTATGTGTGTCACCATACGTAATACATTAAGAAAATGTGAGTAACACTTGCTAAATATGTAAAATAAAGTAAATGAAGGATTAGTTCAAGTAGGTACAACCACTCGAGCCACATCACTTATGTATAAGTTGTTGGGCATTGGATAAACCAACACTCCCTGTGTGTTTCATGACATGGACTAACCACCTCTGGTGGATCTTTATCTCTAGCGATACGATCATTGACTAACACTTGCGAGTTTTGGTCTAATGACAACTGTGATTCCCAACAAATGGTATCAAAGCATAGGTCACGAGTTCAATACATACCTGGCTCGTGTTGGGGAGGAGATTGCTAGAAATTAGATAAACTAACACTCCCTGTGTGTTTTGTGAAATGGACTAACCACCTCTCGTGGATCCTTATCTCTGGCAATACGATCATTGACTAACACTTGTGGGTTTTGGTATAACGACAATCATGATTCCCAACATAAGTATGTATGAAGACTAATGGAAACATGGTTGTA
Source organism: Pinus tabuliformis (assembly GCA_031772625.1). Taxonomy (NCBI): domain Eukaryota; kingdom Viridiplantae; phylum Streptophyta; class Pinopsida; order Pinales; family Pinaceae; genus Pinus; species Pinus tabuliformis. The sequence continues at coordinate 1,241,153,771 of CM062809.1, forward strand.
AGTCCTTCTCAAAACTATGTTCTTCTTTGTGTATTGTGTATGTTATTGTTGTTTTCCCATGATGTAGTCCATTTTGGATGAATGCGAAGGTTGCGCCTTCAACGCCAATGTAGATACCCATGGTCATCATTTTGCACAATAAAATAAAATTATAAATATCATTTAGGTTTGAAACGCGTCAACCAAAATCTTCAATGTGATTTCTTTCGTAATTTTTTTTTATATATTATTTAGGAATTGATAGAGGTATTTACATGGGAAATGGGCTTTCTCAACTTCATTGACTAGCTCAATGAAAGGTTCCAATGATGCCTTTCTTAATTGAAATGAAAATTCCTCTTCTTATGACCCAACTACCATAATCTAAGCATCTTATCCTCCAAATTCTCTTTACCTATACTAATGCAAACTAATTTAATGTAAGAAAAGAAATATGAATGAATTTGGAATCATTGCAAAATACTAAAATGAAATCAATGCAAGGTGTAAGATGTAGCTCACCGAATCCTAACTAAAGAAGCAAAGAAAAACTTTTTACATGAAACAATATTTAAGCATAAATTGGTAGGGAGAATAATCCATTAACTAAAGCATATGCAAAGTCATGGAAACTCTAAGAAATCAAGAATAATCTCCAAGTGACTAAGAGATATGCTACTTGACACTTACGAGCATTATGAAAACTTGGGAACAAGATAATAGTTTACAAATAATTGTAGTTCTCAAGTGTATAAATAGAATAGCTAATAATTGTCTCCTTCTTAAAATATGACAATAGTTTACAATGCCACAAAGATAACTCTTTGGTGGAAGGAGATGGTTTTGTTGATGGTGTTGGACTCACCAATATTCATGGGATCTCCCCGATGTGAAGTCCCAATTAGACCTCACACCATTTGGTGTAGGAGTCTCATCTGATATAAAGGCTCGGTTTCCAAATTATTAAAGATTTTCCTTGCCTCTAGCTATCGACAAGAGAGAGGAGTGCAATGGTGTCCTTGAAAAGAAAGGGGTTGTGCTTGGTGAGTGTTCAGTTGCAATTGTGTCAAGGTTCTTCTAATGATTCCTAGTTGGAGTAACAGTTTGTCTCGTAGAGAGACTGCAATGAATGATTGAGAGTTGAGATATACAATAAGTGGCCACCAAAAAAATAGAAGTTATAATAAGCCTTGTACATGTGCATCTCCCTATCCAACTGGAAATTGTTGCAGTTGAGTTACCTATAATGACCAGTACGCATGGTTGTTGTACAATAAGGATACTTCTACAATAAGTAGAGGTCAAAGATATTGTTACATCATTTCTCAAGAGGAGCAAGAAATTGTGGGTGGGGAGATGTTGTAGGGGGCTCTTAGGCCTATGTGTGTCACCATACGTAATACATTAAGAAAATGTGAGTAACACTTGCTAAATATGTAAAATAAAGTAAATGAAGGATTAGTTCAAGTAGCTACAACCACTCGAGCCACATCACTTATGTATATGTTGTTGGGCATTGAATAAACCAACACTCCCTGTGTGTTTCATGACATGGACTAACCACCTCTGGTGGATCTTTATCTCTAGCGATACGATCATTGACTAAGACTTGCGAGTTTTGGTCTAATGACAACTGTGATTCCCAACAAATGGTATCAAAGCATAGGTCACGAGTTCAATACATACCTAGCTCGTGTTGGGGAGGAGATTGCTAGAAATTAGATAAACTAACACTTCCTGCGTGTTTTGTAAAATGGACTAACCACCTCTCGTGGATCCTTATCTCTGGCAATACGATCATTGACTAACACTTGTGGGTTTTGGTATAACGACAATCATGATTCCCAACATAAGTATGTATGAAGACTAATGGAAACATGGTTGTAAGTCCTTCTCAAAACTATGTTCTTCTTTGTGTATTGTGTATGTTATTGTTGTTTTCCCATGATGTAGTCCATTTTGGATGAATGCGAAGGTTGCGCCTTCAACGCCAATGTAGATACCCATGGTCATCATTTTGCACAATAAAATAAAATTATAAATATCATTTAGGTTTGAAACGCGTCAACCAAAATCTTCAATGTGATTTCTTTCGTAATTTTTTTTTATATATTATTTAGGAATTGATAGAGGTATTTACATGGGAAATGGGCTTTCTCAACTTCATTGACTAGCTCAATGAAAGGTTCCAATGCTGCCTTTCTTAATTGAAATGAAAATTCCTCTTCTTATGACCCAACTACCATAATCTAAGCATCTTATCTTCCAAATTCTCTTTACCTATACTAATGCAAACTAATTTAATGTAAGAAAAGAAATATAAATGAATTTGGAATCATTGCAAAATACTAAAATGAAATCAATGCAAGGTGTAAGATGTAGCTCACCGAATCCTAACTAAAGAAGCAAAGAAAAACTTTTTACATGAAACAATATTTAAGCATAAATTGGTAGGGAGAATAATCCATTAACTAAAGCATATGCAAAGTCATGGAAACTCTAAGAAATCAAGAATGATCTCCAAGTGACTAAGAAATATGCTACTTGACACTTACGAGCATTATGAAAACTTGGGAACAAGATAATAGTTTACAAATAATTGTAGTTCTCAAGTGTATAAATAGAATAGCTAATAATTGTCTCCTTCTTAAAATATGACAATAGTTTACAATGCCATAAAGATAACTCTTTGGTAGAAGGAGATGGTTTTGTTGATGGTGTTGGACTCACCAATATTCATGGAATCTCCCCGATGTGAAGTCCCAATTAGACCTCACACCATTTGGTGTAGGAGTCTCATCTGATATAAAGGCTCGGTTTCCAAATTATTAAAGATTTTCCTTGCCTCTAGCTATCGACAAGAGAGAGGAGTGCAATGGTGTCCTTGAAAAGAAAGGGGTTGTGCTTGGTGAGTGTTCAGTTGCAATTGTGTCAAGGTTCTTCTACTATGGAGAGGGGAGAAAAGTGAGCCTCTAATTGAGAGGTAATAGTACCACCCAGGAAGAGACACACATGAACTAGAAGGGTCCATCTAACATCTTGCAGAATAGTCTACAACGAATGTGATGGTCATTACAACCAACAAATGAAGAAATATTTTTCTAATATCCCATGAAATAGTTAACAAATGGAAGGATGTTGAGAATGATGAAATTTTTAAGAGATATATTGTTTTGCAGTATTTTCAGTATGTGTTTCCAACATATGTTTTAGAGTTACCACCTCATATGTTTCAGAGTTACTTGACTGAGTTTCCAACACTAGTTAGCGTGCAAGCATTGTGTTTAGGCCAAGGTTCACTTCGAAGAGTATGTATTTTCCTTAGACGTATCATGGACTAAGAGTAACAAGTTCGTCTTACAGAGGCAAGACGACAGATAACCAAGTAGTGATAGCTATACAAACCCTCTTGTAATTTACCCAGCTCGTTTCATGAGGCATACATGGTTTCATGCGAACTAAGCTATGAACGAAACATGTGAACGAACTAACAATCAACAAACGAAATCAAGAGTAGAAATGAAAATGAATGTGAAACAACTAAATAACAAGCAAACAAACAAACAAGCAAACAAACAAGCAAACAAAGCATGTAAGAAAACAAGCATGCAAGCAAACAACTGAAAGCAAGCTCTACTCCTACTCCTACACTAACTATGGATGGGCCTGATCACGTGAAGTGATACTTCCAATGTAGCCATTGGCACATTGGTAGACCCATGTGAGTGAAGGCTTGGTCTGCGAGTAACTGAGTTATGCAAACCAGCATACAAGAAATATATGATAGTGAAGATAGCGACACTTTGTGTTTAAAAGTGCCCACAGGACATAAGTGAGTGCATGTGCATGATGGAAGGTCTGTGGACTTGTCATGGTGTTGTGTGACACGACGTGCAACTTTGAAGAAAAAGAACACTCTTAACTGAGACATGCAATAAAATGAAAGAAACAGAGATAACTTGCATCGTGCACGAGTGCTTGCAATGTAAGACTCCTCCAATGCATGAGCAATGGGATCATGCAATTCAAGTGGAGGAAGTGTGATCTGTGTGTGAGATGGATATTCAATGCATACATATGAGTGATGAGGAGCCTTGGGTGATTGAACAGTTTCATGATAGGAAGTGAGACTGACCCCAAGAAAGCGAGGGCCTAACATAACCATCAGCTTGGGCTGCAGTGCCTCGACAATATTGGGTGTCTCAGCTTCATCATCAGGTAGATCATCATAAACCGGTGGCTTTGAAAGATAAACTGTGATAGATTCATGATTGTGATAAAAAATGAAAGCAAATGGATCACGACGACCACAATAAAAAAAATCAATTAATTCTTCGACATCCTCATGAAACAATGTAAACTTTGAAACGGGAACTATAAACTCAAAACGGGAACTCTGGCCAAAAAACCCCGAAAAAACATCAAAAACAGTGCTAAAATTGAAAAGTGTGTATACTGTAACGATGATTTTATTTTTTAGGGGTCAATTTTGAACATGTTTTAAAAATGGCAGTGACTACGAAATTTACTACGAAATTTTCATGCAAAATATAGCTTAAAAATGAAAGTGATGATACTGGAACAATGACTTTTTTTTTAGGGTCAATTATCAAAATTTTTAAAAAATGCTAGTAAAACCAAATTTTTATGTGCAAAACAAAGTTGTTTATGAGGAAAAAAACACATTAATGTTTTTGGTAGGATATCATTTTTCTTTCCTAAGTATAAATTTAACATGTTTTCAACCATAACATGCTAGATACAAAAGAAAAATGATTCCACGAATTGCCCAGCCACCACCCAGGTAGACGGGCGGGCCGCTGGGTTGGCGCCAGCCCAGCCGAGCCAGCCCAGCGGCCAGCCTGCCCACCCGGTTGGTGGCTGGGCAATTCCGGGAATCGACCAACCACTAGCTGGGTGGGCGGGTAGGCCGTCGAGGTGGCATGGCTCGTGACTGGGTGATTCCCGAAATCTCCTAGCCACCAGTCGGGCAAGCTGGCAGGCAGCCGATGTGGCGCCAGCCCAGGCCGCACCACCTAGGAGGCCCGCTCGCCCAGTGGCTGTGTGATTCCCGGAATCACCCATCCACTAGCCGGGCGAGCGGCTGGTGGCCGAGCAATTCCCGAAATCGCCAAGCCACCAACCAGGTGGGCAGGCAGGCCATCGGCGTGGCGCCAGCCCAAGCTGTGCCACCCCGGCGGCCTGCTCGCCTGCTCAGCTGGTGGTTGGGTGATTCCTGGAATCACCCAGCCACCAGCCGAGCAGGCCGACAGGCCACCAGGGTGGCGCCAGCCCAGGCCGGGCCACCCCAGCGGCCTGCCCGCCTGCCCGGCTGGTTGGTGGTTGGGTGATTCCAGGACTCACCCAGACACCAACTGGGCGGGGGGGCGGGCCACGGGGTGGCACCAGCCTAGGCCGCGCCACATTGGCGGCCTGCCCGCCTGCCTGGTTGGTGGCTGGGAGATTCCGTGTGCCCGACTGGTGCCCGGGTGATTCCCAGAATCACCAAGACACCAGCCGGGCAGGGGACTGGTGGTTGGGTGATTCCCGAAGTCAACCAGCCACCAGCCGGGCGGGCGGGCGGGCCGCCGGGGTAGCGCAGCTTAGGGTGGCACCACCCTGGTGGCCCGCCCGCCCGCCCGGCTGGTGGCTTGGAGATTCTGGGCCGCCCCACCCCGGCAGCCCATCTGGCTGGTGGCTGGTTGATTCTAGGAATCACCCAGCCGGAATCACCCAGCCACCAGCAAGGCGGGCGGATGGTGTCTGGTTGATTCCCAGAATCACTCAGCCACTAGTCGGGCGGGTGACTGATGGCTGGTTGATTCTGGGAGTCACCTAGCCACCAGCCGGGCGGGCGGCTGTGCGGCTGGTGGCTGGTTGATTCCCGGAATCACCCAGCCACAAGCCGCCCGTAATCAACCAGCCACCAGCCACCTACCTAGTTGGTGGCTCCGCCCAGCTGGTGCCTGGGTGATTTCGAGAATCAACAAGCCACCAGCCGGGCATCTAGTGGCTAGTTGATTCTCGGAATCAACCAGCCACAAGCCGGGCGACCAACTGGTGGCTGGTCGATTCTCGAAATCAACCAGCCACTGGCCGGCCGCCCGGCTGGAGGCTGGTTGATTCCCGGAATCACCTAGCCACCAGTCGGGTGGCGTGACCTGTTGGTGGCTGGTTGATTCCGGGAATCAACCAGCCATCAACCGTGTTGCCGGTTGGTGGCTGGTTGATTCCGGGAATCAACCAGCCACCAGCCGGGTAGAGCCACCAACCGGGCGGGCGGCTGGTTGTTGAGCCTCAAACCTGCACTTCTTTACACATCCTCTCAGCCTCCTTTTCCTATTCATTTCCTTCTTTTTGCCACTCATTTCCCCCATCAAATTGCTCAAATCATTGTATTTTAGAACTTTTTACATGGTTTGTTAATTATGCTAATGACTGTGTTGTTGGTTTAGAATTTTGGTTCAAGTGCTGCACTTTCCGCAGCTCACACAGGGTTTCCGCAGCTGATCCCGGTTTCTGCAACCAACTCTGGATTCCGCAGCTGTTTTATTAAACGGCATGTTCCAGGTGTCCTCCGGGCAGAAGAGCCACATGGGCAAGTTCGTGGAACCAAGGACATGGTGTGTGTCCTTCCAGCTCAGCCAAACCAGTCATAAAATCCCATGGTCAACAAGGGGGCAACTACGGTCAAATAGAGGTCATTGGCGGTGGCACGGCTCTGCGTGTTCGGTTTTAGAGCACATGAAGAACAACTGGCCTCTTCCTCAGCCATGCATATGATGGGAAACACGAATCCAACAGAAGATTTAATGCCCACCACGACCGTTGCCTAAATCCGAGGACTGTGCTAGATTACGTGTTTTTACACAGCTGATAGAATAGCGTAGTTTGTGTTAAGTTTGTTTTGTTTTCTCTGCTATAAATAAAGCATCTCTGAACGCTGATTAGTTAGCCGCTGTTATGTAATTTTGATCTCCCACTGTACTTTCTATTTTTCTCCATAATATATATGAGAACACCGTTCTGTTTCTAAGCGTGTAACTGATTTTTTGAGCTGGCTGGAGTAGGCAGAGGGCCCCTGTTTACTTAAGGCCTGTACAGTGCTTTTCATTTCTTGCATTTCTTTTTATCATTTTATGTATAATAGTTGTACAAAATGCCTTTGATTGTCGTGTTTCAATCATGTATAATAGTTGTATATAAACGTTGAATTCTGCTCATTTATATTTTTTCACTTTTCCATGACTGATCAGTGTGTTTTGCAGATTGCTTAGGTGTGCCCGGGACAATTTCTTTTCTTCTCTTTTTACAACTAGTGGAATTTGTGATCGTCTTATCTAAACTGCTGATCTTTATTATTGATTTTCATTAGTACTATTGCTTTAGTTTGCACTTTACTTTCTGCTCATAGCTTATCAAGTTGTTCACCTTTTGATGGCTCTTTTTATCATAATCAACTAACCTTTAGTGGAACCAGAACATCACTTAGTGCAGCTTGGTTTATTTTGTTTTAAGACTCACATTGCTAACTTGCTCATAACTCTTTCTTATATGATCAATCCAGCTGAAGGCAGAAAGGTTAAGGGAAAATTAAGTAGTGTGATTTGTCATTTAGATTGTACATTGCTTAATATTTAATTGAAGAGTTAAAGTAGTTGTTCTTGTTTTAATTGAGTTAATGTAGATGTCATTTTCAATCTCATTTTTTATCAGCAGTAGAGGTACTGGGCCAATTCCATTGGTCTTTTATTTGATGCCTTCATTTTTCCTTTAAGAGTTAATTTCATTTCAGTTATTGTTCAAAGCTTTCTTGTAGATTACTTTTAAGTTTTAAGAAATCATCTAGAACTCATCACAATCACACACACTTCACTCACTTTATTTCATTTCCATCACATCACTGTAGGAGAAATAGATTTGAAAACAAACTTAAAAAGTTAAAAACGACAAAAACTTAAGAAACAGTTGCCTAAGTACATACAGTACACATCACTTCATCAGCTTACGAGCCCCGGGTTGACATTTAAAAGTTACGATTTAGACATCACTAAATTGACCAAACACTGGTCACTGGTTGATTCCGGGAACCAACCAGCCACCAGATGACCACCCGGCTGGTGGTTGGTTGATTCCCGGAATCATCCAGCCACCAGCTGCCCGCCCGGCCGTTGGCTGGTTGACTCCCGGAATTATCCAGCAACCAGTCGGGCGGAGGAATCAATCAGCAGCCCGGTTGGTGCCTGGTTGATTCCGGGAATCAACCAGCCACCAGCCGGGAGGGTGGCTGGTGGTTGGTTGATTCCGGAAATCAACCAACCACCAGGCGGCCAGCTGGTGGCTGGTTGATTCCCGGAATCAACCAGCCACCAGCCGCCTACCCGACCGGTGGCTGGTTGATTCTGGGAATCAACAAGCCACCACTTGTTGATTCCGGGAATCAACCAGGCAACAGCCGGGCAGGTGGGTGGTGGCTGGTTGATTCCCGGAATCAACCACCCACCGGCCGGGCGGGCGGCTGGTGGCTCGTTGATTCCCGGAATGAACCAGCCACCAGCCGGGCGGCCAGCAGGTGGCTTGTTGATTCCCGGAATCAACCAGCCACTCGCCCGGCTAGTGGCTGGTTGATTCCGGGAATCACCCAGCCACCAGCAGGGCGGGTGGCTGGTGGCTGGTTGATTCCGGGAATCAACGAACCACCGGCTGGTAGCTGGTTGATTTCGGGAATCAACCAGCCACCAACCACTTGCTGGGCGGGTGGCTGGTGGCTCGTTGATTCTTGGAATCAACCAGCCAACCGCCGGGCGGGTGGCTGGTGGCTCATTGATTCTCGGAATCAACCAGCCACCAGTCGGGCGGCCAGTTGGTGGCTCGTTGATTCCCGGAATCAACAAGCCACCAGCCACCAGCCGCCCGCCCGGCTGGTGGCTAGGTGATTCCTGGAATCAACCAGCCACCAGCTGGGCGAGCGGCTGGTGGCTCGTTGATTCCCGGAATCAACCAGCCACTAGCCGGGCGGCCAGCTGGTGGCTCGTTGATTCTCGGAATCAACGAGCAACCAATTGGCCGCCCGGCTGGTGGCTGGTCGAATACGGGAATCAACGAGCCAAAAGCCATTGGCCGGGAGGGCGGCTGGTGGCTCGTTGATTCCCGGAATCAACCAGCCACCAGCAGGGCGGCTAGTTGGTGGCTCGTTGATTCCCGGAATCAACAAGCCACCAGCTGCCTGCCCGGCTGGTGGCTGGGTGATTCCTGTAATCAACCAGCCACCGGCCAGCAAGCGGCTGGTGGCTGGGTGATTCCCGGAATCAACCAGCCACCGGTCGGGCGGGCGGCTGGTGGAACAGCTGGCCAGCTAGCTGGTGGTTGGTTGATTCCCGGATTTCAACCAGCCACCAGCCACCAGCTGGTGCCTGGTTGATTCTCGGAATCAACCAGCCACCAACCGAGCGGCTGATTGATTCCCCTGCCCGGCCGGTGTCTAGATGATTCCAGGAATCAACCAGCCACCGGCCGGGTGGGCGGCTGGTTGATTCAGGGAATCAACCATCGGTGGCTGGTTGATTCCTGGAATCATCCAGCCACCGGCCGGGCGGCCATCTGGTGGCTGGTTGATTCCCGTAAACAACCAGCCACCAGCAGCCCGCCCGGCTCGTGGCTCTTCCTGGCTGGTGGCTGGTTGATTCACGGAATCAACCAGTCACCAACCGGCCACCTAGTTGACGGCTGGTTGATTCACGGAATCAACCAGCCACCAACCGGTCGCCTGGTCGGTGGCTGGTTAGATCGGTTGGTGGCAGGTTGATTCCGGCAATCAACCAACCACCAGCTAGCCGCCCAGCTAGTGGGAGGTTGATTACCGGAATCAACTAGCCACCAGCCGCCCACCCGGCTGGTGGCTGGTTGATTCCCGGAATCAACCTGCCACTAGCCGGGCGGCCAGTTGGTGGCTGGTTGAATCCCGGAATCAACCAGCCACCAACCAGGTGGCCGGTTGGTGCCTGATTGATTCTGGGAATCAACCAGCCACCAGCTGGCCGCCCAGTTGGTGCCTGGTTGATTCCGGGAATCAACCAACCACCAGCCGGGCGGAGCCACCAGCCGGGAGGGTGGCTGGTGGCTGGTTGATTCCGGGAATCAACCAGCCACCAGCTGGCCGGCAAGCTGGTCCACCAGCCGCCCACCCGGCCGCTGGCTGGTTGATTCCGTGAATCACCCAGCCACCAGCCGGGCGGGCGGCTGGTGGCTGGTGGCTTATTGATTCCGGGAATCAACGAGCCACCAACTGGCCGCCCAGCTGGTGGCTGGTTGATTTCGGGAATCAACGAGCCACCAGCTGGCCGCTCGGCCGGTGGCTCGTTGATTCCCGGAATCACCCAGCCACCAGCTGGGCGGGCAGCTGGTGGCTTGTTGATTCTGGGAATCAACGAGCCACCAACTGGCCGCCCGGTTGGTGGCTGGTTGATTCTGAGAATCAACGACCCTCCAGCCACCTGCCCGGCTGGTGGCTGGTGGCTCGTTGATTCCCGGAATCAACCAGCCACCAGCCGGGCGGCCAGCTGGTGGCTCGTTGATTCCCGGAATCAACCAACCACCAGCCACCAGCCGCCCGCCCGGCTCGTGGCTGGGTGATTCACGGAGTCAACCAGCCACTGGCTGGGCGAGCGGTTGGTGGCTCGTTGATTCCCGGAATCAACCAGCCATCAGCCGGGCGGCCAGCTAGAGGCTGGTTGATTCCCGAAATCAACCAACCACCAGCCACCCACCCGGCTGGTGGGTGGTTGATTCCCGGAATCAACCAGCCACCAACCGGCCACCCGGTTGATGGCTGGTAGATTCCTGAAATCAACCAGCCACCAACCGATCGCCCGGTTGGTGGTTGGTTGATTCCGGGATTCAACCAACCACCAGCTAGCTGCCCGGCTAGTGGCAGGTTGATTCTGGGAATCAACCAGCCATCTAGCTGGCCGCCCCGCTGGTGGTTGGTTGAACCAGACACCAGCCACCAGCCTGGCTGGTGGCTGGTTGATTCCCGGAATCAACCTGCCACTAGCCGGGCGACCAACTGGTGGTTGTTTGATTCCCAGAATCAACGAGCCTCCAACCGGACGACCGGTTGGTGGCTGGTTGATTCCGGGAATCAATCGCCATCAACCGGGTGGCTGGTTGATTCCCACCAGCCGGGCAGAGCCACCAGCTGAGTGGGCAGCTGGTGGCTGGTTTATTCCCGGAATCATCGAGCCACCAGCCGCCCACCCGACCAGTGGCTGGTTGATTCGGGGAATCAACCAGCCACCAGCCGCCCGCCCGGTCGGTGGCTCATTGATTCCCGGAATCATCTAGGCACCAGCCGTGCGGGGGAGTCAATCAGCCACCCGGTTGGTGGCTAGTTGATTCCGGGAATCAACCAGCCACTAGCTGGCCGCTCCGTTCGTGCCTAGTTGATTCCGAGAATCAACCAGCCACAAACCGCCCGCCTGACCCGTGGCTGGTTGATTCCAGGAATCATCCAGCCACCAGCTGCCCACCCGGCAGGTGGCTGGTTGATTCCCGGAATCACCCATCCACCAGTCACCTGCCCAGCTGGTGGCTCGTTGATTCCCGGAATCAACCAGCCACCTACCCCGCTGGTGGCTAGTTGATTCCGGGAATCAACCAGCCACCAACCGATTGCTCGGTTGGTGGCTGGTTGATTCCGGGATTCAACCAGCCACCAGCTGGCCGCCTGGCTAGTGGCAGGTTGATTCCGGGAATCAACCAGCTACCGGCCGGGCGGAGCCACCAGCCAGGTGGGCGGCTGGTGGCTGGTTGATTCTGGGAATCAACGAGCCACCAGCTAGCCGCCCGGATGGTGGCTGCCAGCCACCAGCCGGGCGGTCAGCTGGTGGCTGGTTGATTCCCGGAATCAACCAGCCACCAACTGGGTGGCCAGCTGGTGGCTGGTTGAATCCCGGAATCACCCAGCCACCAGCCAGGCGGCCAGCTGGTTGATTCCGGGAATCAACCAGCCACCAGGTGGCCACCCAGTTGGTGGCTGGTTGATTCCGGGAATCAACCAGCCACCAACCGGACGGAGCCAGCACCCGGGTGGGCGGTTGGTGGCTAGTTGATTCCGGGAATCAACCAACCACCAGCTGGCCACCCGGTTGGTGCCTGGTTGATTCTGGGAATAAACCAGCCACCAGCCGGGCGGAGCCACCTTCCGGGAGGGTGGCTGGTGGCTGGTTGATTCCGGGAATCAACCAGCCACCCATTGGCCGGCAAGCTGGTCCACCAGCCGCCCACCCGGCCGGTGGCTGTTTGATTCCGTGAATCACCCAGCCACCAGCCGGGCGGGTGGCTAGTGGCTGGTGGCTTGTTGATTCCGGGAATCAACGAGCCACCAACTGGCCGCCTAGCTGGTGGCTGGTTGATTCCGGGAATCAACCAGCCACCAACTGGCCGCCCGGCTGGTGGCTCATTGATTCCTAGTATCAACTAGCCACCAGCCGGGCAGCCAGATGGTGGCTCGATGATTCCCAGAATCAACAAGCGACAACCTGGCTGCCCGGCTGGTGGCTGGTTGATTCCGGCAATCAACGAGCCACCAGCTGCTCGCCCAGCTGGTGGCTGGTTGATTCCAGGAATCACCCAGCCACCAACCAGGCATGCGGCTGGTGGCTGGTGGCTTGTTGATTTCGGGAATCAACGAGCCACCAACTGGCCGCCCGGCTGATGGCTGGTTGATTCTGGGAATCAACGAGCCACCCGCCCGGCTGGTGGCTGGTGGCTCGTTGATTCCCGGAATCAACCAGCCACCAGCTGCCCGCCCGGTTGGTGGCTGGGTGATTCCCGGAGTCAACCAGCCACCAACCGCCTGCCCGGTTGGTGGCTGGGTGATTCTCGGAGTCAACCAGCCACCGGTTGGGCGAGCGGTTGGTGGCTCGTTGATTCCTGGAATCAACCAGCCACCAGCCGGGCGGCCAGCTGGTGGCTCGTTGATTCCCGGAATCTACCAGCCACCGACCACCCGCCCGGATGGTGGCTGGTTGATCCCTGAATCAACCAACCACCAACCGGCCTCCCGGTTGATGGCTGGTTGATTCCGGAAATCAACCAGCCACCAACCGATCGCCCGATTGGTGGTTGGTTGATTCCGGGATTCGACCAACCAACAACTGGCTGCCCGGCTAGTGGCAGGTTGATTCCGGGAATCAACCAGCCACCAGCTGGCTGCCCCGCTGGTGGTTGGTTGATTCTGGGAATCAACCAGCCACCAGCCGCCAGGCCGGCTGGTGGCTGGTTAATTCCCGGAATCAACCTGCGACTATCCGAGCGACCAACTGGTGGTTGGTTAATTCCCAGAATCAACTAGCCTCCAACCGGACGAACGGTTGGTGGCTGGTTGATTCCTGGAATCAACCAGCCATCAACCGAGTGGTCGGTTGGTGGCTGGTTTATTCCCACCTGCCGGGCAGAGCCACCGGCCGAGCGGGCGGCTGGTGTCTGGTTGATTCCGGGAATCAATCAGCCACCAGATGGTCGCCCGGCTGGTGGCTGGTTAATTCCCGGAATCGTCGAGCCACCAGCCGCCCACCCGCCACCAACTGCCCGCCCGGCCGGTGGCTCATTGATTCCCGGAATCATCCAGGCACTAGCCGGGCGGGGGAGTCAATCAGCCGCCCGGTTGGTGGTTGGTTGATTTCGGGAATCAACTAGCCACCAGCTGGTTGCCCGGCTGGTGCCTAGTTGATTCCAGGGATCAACCAGCCACCCCTCCGGCTGGTGGCTGGTGGCTTGTTGATTCCTGGAATCAACCAGCCACCAGCCGGGCGGCCAGCTAGTGGCTCGTTGATTCCCGGAATCAACCAGCCACCAGCCGGGCGGCCAGCTAGTGGCTCGTTGATTCCCGGAATCAACCAGCCACCAACCAAATCTCCCGGTTGGTGGCTGGTTGATTCTGGGATTCAACCAGCCACCAGCTGGCCGCCTAGCTAGTGGCAGGTTGATTCCGGGAATGAACTAGCCACCAACCGGGCGGAGCCACCAGCCGGGTGGGTGGCTGGTGGCTGGTTGTCTCCCGGAATCAACCAACCACTAGCCGGGCGGCTAGCTGGTGGATGGTTGATTTTCGAAATCAACCAGCCACCAGCCACCCACCCAACTGGTGGCTGGTTGATTCCGGGAATCAACCAGCCACTAGCCGGGTGGCCAGCTCGTGGCTGGTTGAATCCCGGAATCAACCAGCCACCAACCGATCGCCCGGTTGGTGGCTGGTTGATTCTGGGATTGAACCAGCCACCAGCTAGCCGCCCAGCTAGTGGCAGGTTGATTCCGGGAATCAACCAGCCACCAGCCAGGTGGGCGGCTGGTGGCTGGTTGATTCCGAGAATCAACCAGCCACCAGCCGGGTGGTCGGTTGGTGGCTAGTTGATTCTGGGAATCAACCAGCCACCAGCTGGCCGCCCGGTTGGTGGCTGAGTTATTCCCAGAATCAACCAGCCACCAGCCGCCCGCCCGGCTGGTGGCTGGTTGATTCCCGAAATCAACCAGGCACCATCCGGGCGGCCAGCTGGTGGCTGGTTGATTCCTGGAATCAACCAGCCACCAACCGACCGCTCGGTTGGTGGCTGGGTCATTCCCCCGCCCGGCTGGTGGCTGGGTGATTCCGGGAATCACCCAGCCACCATCCGGACGGCCAGCTGGTGGCTGGTTGATTCCGGGAATCAACCAGCCACTAGTTGGGCGGCAGCCACCAGCTTGTCGCCCAACTGGTGGCTGGTTGATTCCTGGAATCACCTAGCCACCAGTCGGGCAGCCGACTGGCGGCTGGTTGATTCCTGGAATTAACCAGCTACTAGCCGACCGCCCGGCTGGTGGCTGGTTGATTCCCGGAATCACCCTGCCACCAGCCGGGCTGGCGGGTGCCGGCTGGTGGCTGGTTGATTCTTGCAATCACCCAGCCACCATCCGGGCGACCGGCTGGTGGCTGGTTGATTCCGGGATTCAACCAGCCAGCAGCTGAGTGGCCAGCTAGTGGTGGTGGCTGGTTGATTCCCGGAATCACCCAGCTACCAGCCGGGCGGGCGGCTAGTCGCTGGTTGATTTATGGAATCACCCAGCCACTAGCCGGCCGCCGGGCTGGTGGCTGGTTGATTCCCGGAATTACCCAGCCACCAGCCGCCAACTCCCGGAATTACCCAGCCACCAGCCAGGCGGCTGGTGGCTTGTTGATTCCGGGAATCAACCAACCACCAGCTGGGTGGCCAGCTGGTGGTTGGTTGATTCCCGGAATCACCCAGCCACCAGCCGGGCAGGCGGCTGGTGGCTGGTTGATTCCTGGGAATCGACCAGCCACCAGCCGCCTGCCCGGCTGGTGGCTGGGTGATTCCGGGAATCAACCAGCCACCAGCCGGGCGGGCGGCTGGTGGGTGGTTGATTCCCGGCTGGCTGGTGGCTGCTTGATTCCCGGAATCAACCAGTGGCCGGCTGGTGGCTGGTTGATTCCCGGAATCACCCAGCCACCAGCCGCCCGCCCTACTGGTGGCTGGGTGATTCTAGGAATGAACCAGCCACCAGCCGCCCACTCGACTGGTGGGAATCACCCAGCCACTAGCTGCCCGTCCGGCTGGTGGGAATCACCCAGACACCAGCCGCCCACCCAACTGGTGGCTGGTTGATTCCTCGAATCAAAAGCAAAAGGAGAGATAGTTAACATTTATCAAAAACGACAATTATTGATTAACTATCTTATAGACATTTTTCAGATGAAGGAGATTAGGTTCTGGATTTATTTTCTGGCTCAGGTAAGTTTTATTATATGGAATTGAATTTCAATATGTTATTTTTTAATTAATATGTCATTGTACTAATTTAGTTCATTATTTCTTTTGTACTTGATAATTAGGTACAACGCTAGCATGTTGCCTTCAAAAAGGAAGAAATTGCATTGCAATTGAAAAAGATCCAGTACAGTGCAATTTCATTCAGCAAAGAATTAATGTTCTTCAATTTCTTCCAGATGCAATGCAAGAAATTGGGTTGAATAAAGGGGACTTTAGTGAATCACGTGTGGCAAAAAAGGCGAAGGAACGCCAACCACCATTACATGGAATGTTTGGAAAAACATACATTGGGAGATTCGCAGACATCAAAGACCCATTAGAAGAGGAAAGTGAGCAAAAGGAAACAGAAAATATTGTGGAAGAAGACAATGATGAAACTCTAGAGGACGAAGAGTTTGGATTACGTGACATTGTTGATTAAATTTAAGTTATGCTTGTAAATCAAGCTTTGCAATGTTTTGACTTTGACATTTTATGAGAATAATAAACACTCAATTAGGGTTGTTATAGGTTCAATATTTGTAATATGTGATTTTCGCATTGATTTTTAAGTTAATCATTATTTTTTGAAAAAAAAAAAGTGATTATTATTATTTTTTTGACATCAAATTCATAAAAAAAGCTAT
Source organism: Pinus tabuliformis (assembly GCA_031772625.1). Lineage (NCBI taxonomy): Eukaryota > Viridiplantae > Streptophyta > Pinopsida > Pinales > Pinaceae > Pinus > Pinus tabuliformis. The sequence goes on from CM062809.1 coordinate 1,241,170,200, forward strand.
TATTTAACTATTTTTGGTTAAAATTATCGTATAAAAATTGTGATTTTGACATGTCAATTCTAGCAAAAATTATCAAAACATGTAATTTTTTAGTTATATTTATGTTAAAAATGGTTATTTTTATGTCCATTGTTAAACATATTGTTTTTTAGAAACAATTATTTCATGTGGATTCAAAAATTAATTAAGGATGTATAAATATGTAGAATATCGAAAATTCTAAATATCGACCTCCTAATTTAAAAATGCAAAACAATAAAAACCTCACTAAAAAAAAGTTAAAATTAAAATAAAAAACAAGAAAATGTGAAGAAAACGGCCACTTCAAAAATGATCAAATTTACAAAATAATTATTTACATTTTATACATTAGAAAATTTAAAGCCAAAACACAGGTCTTTTAAAAAAAGGTGGTGATGTAGAATACTCGCTTTTTTAAATCAGCATGAAAATCACTACCATTCTAAAACGATTCTAAAACGTAATGTACATAAAAAAATTAAAGTGCCAAAAAGTATGCTCTAAAAAAAACATGTTCGTTCTGCATCACCCCTTTTCAAAATCAGGTCACTTTTTTGCTATCTCTACGAAACAGGTAACAATATCAGTTCCCGTTTCAAAGTTTACATTGTTATGATTAGATGAATCAAACAGAGGGGTAGATGAAAAACAAACAAACTCATCCTCTGTGTTTCCGAAAAAGACATATTATGGATCAGATGGATCTTTAATGAATAACTTATCCTCTCCATTGTCGAATGATGGACTATCATCCGGTGAGTCCTGCGAGTGATCAACAACGAGTGCATCCATAGATGAAGACACACATACAAAATCATGGATGGCAGGTTCACCAAAGAAACTAGGAAGGAAGAGAGGAGGCTCAGACGGAAGGGAGTCATCCTTCTCCAAGTGTTGATGTTCAAGCTCCCACTCATACTCTTCATGAATGACAATGCATGTTGGTTGTGCAACACCAACTCCATCAGTGGGTTGTTCCTTGTTCACAACAAGTGAATATTTTGGAATGGACGAACACAAGACAACATTATCCGAAGGAACACCTCGGTGCGAAGATAGAGGTCGAAGAAAAGAATGCATGTGAGAAGTCGAAGGACTAACAACCAACTCTGCGTGAAAATTGAGTGGAGTGGTGTTGGGAGGGTGTGAAGAATGAACAGATGTACGGACATGATCCTTAGCATCACCGGACAATGGTGGAACTATTGAATGAAAGGGAGGTGGACAGTCCATTGAGACATTGCATGCTCCCACATGGGATTGTGTAGTTCCATCAACAAAGAAAGTTGAGCAAGGTTTGACATCAAGCTTTCTCTTGGGACGAGAAGGTTTCTTAAGGCAGTACTCGAACCGATCCGAGAGATAAGCAAACTTCATGTGGATTGTCAGAGTTTGAAAATGTAAGTCTTGGAAGCGTTGCCAAAAATCAATAACGGATTCATGCAGAGCCCTCCATTGTTGTAATAATTTCCGGTCAAGATGGTCTGGATCAAAATGATGGAACATGTCTTCAATAAGATCACAAAAGTGCTGACATGAGTGCATGTTGTCAGCCGATAGGCTGAGCACCCAACGAAATGGGGATTCGCGAAGTGTGAATGTAAGCAACAGACCGATTGTTCATCATTGAACTCATCTTCCTCATAAATCATTTAAAGGAAGCTATGTAAGTGCTCAGGCGAGGCCACTTTACCTTCACCATCATACGTGCGAGTGGACAAGAGATTGAAAAGCTTCCCCAAGATGGAGAAATCTTCACGATTCGAAAAATACCTTGGGGAAAAAAGAATGCAAGACTCCATGAAAGATATGAAAAAGTTCAAAACTAGATGAGAGGATACATCTTGTCATCAGGCCCTCCTTCTAGCACCAGAAATGTTGATGGTGCTGGACCCGCCAACATGTCGAGGTGATCTCCCCGTTAAGAAGTCCCAATTAGACCTCAGACCGTTTGGTGTAGGAGTCCCAGCAGTGGGTCATAAGGTAATTCCTTAACGACGATGTCACACAGAGGCAAGTAAGATAAATCTATAAGTAGCAAGGGTGTGACTAATGTAGTGAGTCAAGGAATGAGTATGAGAGGTTCCAACTCTTCAAAGGGAGAGGAAGGTGAAGGTGAGTTCTAGGTTGAAATGGATCAGTCCCAACTCGACTACGAACACACAACACAAAGGACATGCACAGCTTTTGGTAGAGCAGTCGACACAGATGCGGCAATCCAACATACAAGGTAAGATAACCTAAACAGCACTGATGGATCAGTCCGAGATGAGTGTGACAGTTGATATAACAAGGTTGAGAGAAATGTATGTCTGGTGTTCGACAGAGTAGTCGACACGGACGGTGACAACATTAACAACATATGCAACACATGAACAAGAAGATTCATATAATTGCATGTGAATCAACTCATACATAAGTATGTAAGTTAAACAGCATATATCATTAAAGCAACCGAAGCAGTCCAACTACAGTAACAACATATGCATGAAAATGTGTTTCCTTTATTATATAAAGAAGTGTAAGTCACAATCATACAATACACCATGTAAACCTGCTAGCCCTATCAATATAACGTTACAGCCACATCTGCCTACTCCTCCAAAGAGATGTACTAGCTCCGTGCAGTGGAGAAGCCAAGGTGCGTTACAATACTGTGCAAGTATTCTTCAAGATAGTCTTAGTAGAAGCTTGTCTGACCAAAAGCCAATATAATGAGTTATGAGGGACTATTTATAGCAAAAGGTGGGGTGACCCTTGACATTCCCCTTTGTGACAGTTCAACTACCCTCATGACTCTTCACCTACTCTATGACTATTACATCCAACTGTTGACACTCGACTTACACTTGACATGACTCAACATTACAATGCACATGTACTCATGTGAGACAACATGGCTTCAACAAGCCTTTGCAAGACATCACTGACACTTCGTGCGCTGTGGCGAGACCAACTCTTTGACATGCTTGTGATGGTGAAGTCAGTGAGCTAATGCCAAGCTTGGCCATCCATGAAGGTGTGCATGCACCTCATGGTGACATCTTGTTGAAGCGAACTCTTCTCTCCGTTGCAACTGGTGCATTGGTTCAGCCTCTTCATCCAACTCATCTGCTAACATGTGCATGGTCTTCTTGGCTATGGTTGAACTGGAAACACACTGATGCATAGTGTCCGTGCTGATCTTCAAGTGTGTTTTGGTGGTCATGCACATCAACTTGCCAAAGTGCATGTTCAGCCCCAGTTGGACTTGTTTCTTGTCTTTGCCTTAGTGAGTGTGTTGAATGGGTTGGATTGCATGTGTGCACTCAATGACATGCATGCTGTTGGATGCTTTGTATGCGATCAACAAAACTACTCACCATGTTTGCTCTGTGTCTACTGCTGGGATGGATCCTTAACTTGTACTTGCACAGTTTCATCCATGAATGCATGTTGCGCCCACTGTTGTTCATGTTCCTACTGCAACTCATTGGTCTGTCTATGCAGCTTCATATTCTTCCTGAATTGTTGCTTCGACACATGCAACTCCTTCTTTTTTCCATCTTCTGCCTTCATGCAACCTTCATGTCGTGTCGTCACTTCATAGTCTAAGTCTCCAAAGTTGCTTTCATTATCAGTGGATCTGCTTGATCTTGCAACTTTGCTCCGCCTCTATGTTGTCAACAACCTTCCTCTGGCATCTGCTGCGTTCGCTGCATTCGTTACGCTGCCTTTAGCTGTTGTTCATGATGTTGCTCGATGTGATGTCCTTGTCCATGAACAACTTGATGTCTTCGTGAGTAGGTAAGCCCATGGACACTTGATCAACTGCATCCCCAAGCATGCTCTCAATGGTGTCTTCATCTCTGCTCTCTTGGAAACAATTGTACCTGTACTGCTCAGAGGAATATGAACGCCTGTGATACCTGGAGACATGGAAACACTCATAGCAAGCAATATGTCAATCAAAAACCAAAATGAACATGAAAACTAACTTGCAACATACCTAGGTGAATGATCGTGAAAGTTGCATAATTTTGGTTAGGAGGTCGGCAGAGTGACTGCCAAGACTGCACAAGGCAAAGTCTGGGCTGTTGGTAGACTAAATAACTGCTAGAACTGCAAAATGCACATTCCAGTTGAGTAGTTGGTTGTTGGGATTGCGGAATGCGTGATTCCAGCTGGGAAACACTATTGGCCCAGGGACAGATTTGTGCAAATTTTTGGGCCAAGAAACCACTGACCTCCAGAAATGCGCAATTCAATCCAGGAGATTAGTGTTGGGCCATAATGCACAAATCTGGATAGGGAGGTGAGCCCTCCTTCTCCAAATTGTTCAATGCAGCCTTGGTGAAGACAGAGACCGGGGCAAGGTTGACCTGACTCACCAACGGGAAACTGGAAGCAAGTTAAGCTGATGAAATGCATGGAAAAAATAAGTGATAACAGAAGTGATAAACAATGCATGTAAAACATGAATGGAGGATTGAGCAAACAGATCAACATGCATGTGGGTGAGGCCATTCGCCGGTTGGGCGAACGTCCGTGAAAAATAGTTTCATGCATGTGACAGCAGTGAGATAGAAACGAAAATTGAAATAGAAACAGGACAAGCTAGAATATATATAAATGACAGCAGGTATTCGAAGAAATTAAGAAAACAACACTCCCACAAGGGAAAACACAAAAAGCGACAGAAATGCAGCACAAGGCATGGGAAGTGGGCTAACCCCAAAACAGCTAAGCTGAATGTGCCAACTGCTCCTAGATGTGATGTGGGATGTCAGAGCTACAAGGTTGATGTGAGGAATGAGCTCTGGAGTGTCCGGTTGATGATTTTTTATAACATTGAGGTTATGACGCGCATGCCACAAATCTAGGGGGAGCGACACTTGGATGGAGGTTTTTGAATTATTCCTTGCATGCATCCCCCAATTGCTAAACATAGATTCCTGAAACAAGGGATGCCTTTGCATGTTTCCTTGGGAGAAGAAGCCTATGCATGCAAGTCTGTTTTGCTCAGTCCCGGAGGGAACCGATAAACTCAGCTGCACATGCAAGCGATTGGTCGACTGCTGGAGAAAAATGTGAATTTCTTACTGTCTGTTGGGTTGTCTACCCAAATGGAATTGCACAATTTTTGGGCCCAACAGCTGATTGTTGGCCAGATTTGCGCACGTCTTGGGCTGAACTGCTTGTTGATGGGAAAAATTGCGCAATCCTAGAGCTCAGCAATAGACTGTCAGAAGGAATTGTGCATTTCTTGGAGGGAACTGTTGGTTTCCCTCCATAAATGTGCAAATTTCACTAGGAAGTTGCTCAGCCTACAGCTGGACCAAGTCCGGATGAGTAGCGTGTGAAAGGAAAATATCAAACTGTGATCAACAGACTGCCTTTGAGCAAGAAAGACATTGAAGCTTGAGGATTTGACGAAGCAAGGCAAGCTGCTGTGAAGGTTGGAAGGGAGGCTCCAAAACAGGCTAAGGCAAAATTTTGGAGGGTGGTTGTAGTCGCTACAACACATTCATAATCTCCCCAATCCTAAAATCTTGAAAACTATTAAGTTGACTAGATTTAGTGGGATCTAAAATTCTACTTTCTCCATATGAAATTCAATAAGGTTGAAACCACTATCAAAGATATTAATTCAAACATCCTCACATTCTATTTTATCTTTCATTTTTATCCTTTTGAGTTTTAAGAATTTAATATTACCATTAATAGCATTAGTAGGGCCTTGACATATCCACTTCCGAACAATTGGAAACATTTCTAGCATTGCTTAATTTCCCTTAGTTGCACTCCATAACCTTTGAGATCCAAAATTTATATCTTATATCAATATGCTTGCTTTCTGATTAAAGATGGTTCTTTGACCAAGCTACTATCAAGTTGTTGTCACAATACATTGGTGTTGGTGTTTCTTGATCTTGTTGTGGATCACCCAATATCTTGTATAACCAAACTGGTTGACAAGGTCATGTTGTTTCTATTACATACTTAGCTTATGCTAATGAAATAATCATAATGTACTACTTATTCCATCCCCATCAAATCCTACCTAAACTAAGATGAAAAACATACCTTAAAGTGCTCTTCTTATTATCCATGCTACCTACAAAACCATTGTGAGTGTATCCAACCAAAAATTAGCTTTTATAGTGGAATATACCATATCTTGTTGTTCCAGCAATATATCTCAAATCCTTCTGATGGGAAGATTAGGGAAACTCAATCTATAGACTAAATATATGCAAAAAGATAAATAAAACAAATAAAAAATACCAATAATCATAAAATTTAAATAAATATACAAAAATTGTATAGAAGAATTTTAATTTGCCAATAAAAATTATTCTAAATAATTTTAGCTCTTCTACATATATATTAAATCTAATACTTTTCTGTATACAAGAAATTAACAAAAATAATTAGGACATTGTATTAAATAAAACAAATCAATTGAAACATCAAATACCATTACAACTTTTCCTTTCATTAAAACATTGTAAGTTGGTTTTACTTGTGAAATTCTCACATGTGGGTTGGATCAAATTCCAATCTTTCTCAAGGACAACTTCCAAATTTCAATGTTTAAAGAGTGAAAGAAGAGGGATTTAAGGCCAAGGCTTTGTCTACAGACACCACAAATTTGTTTTGGATGACAAATTTTTTTTGAATTTCCCTCAAAAAAAAATAAGAATGTTGGAGTGTTTGAATTATTATTTTTATGGTAAAAATAGATTTAACTCATCAAAAAGTTTTTGGGCACCCAAACCCAAAATCCTGGAATTAGACAGTTATAACCAAACATTTAAAAAACAATTATCAAAAGTTTCATTATTTTCCCAGCTAATTTGTTGACTTTTTAAACTAAGCTCAAGGTGAAAATAACAACTTCCGGAATCTCAATGTTTAAAGAGAAAAATAGACCAAAGTGAGCGAATACAGCATCCGAATCCCAATTTTTAAAGAGAAAGATGAATCCAAGGAGCTAAACAGATTCAGCGTTTATGGGTTGGGGAGATATTATTAGAGTGGCTAGTCATGATGGAAGATTTTCAGAATATTTTGGAATTATTGGTTACCTAAATTTTTACATTTTGATATTAAAATTTTGATCTCATGTTAATCAGATTTTAAATATTTTCTAAATCTAAACACAGATTTAGAATATTTTCTAAATCTAAACAAAGATAGCTAAAAATGCTTTCCAGGAATACCTTGCTTTTGATAATTATCGTTGTGGACATCTTTGTAGATTGTATTGATTGCACCATATCTTGAATATATGGTGTGAGTATCATAGTTATCAAATTTAAATTAGATTTGATACAGAAAAAGTTTGATTGTCTAAAGTTCAATACTCAAAATATTTGAGAATAAATATCTTAAAAAATTAACATATTATTTATTTAAAATTTCTAAAAATTGAAAAGAATGATGATTATTTTCAAAATTTCAAATAAAATTCATCAAAATTTTCTCTTACAAGGATATTTTTGTTTAGTTACCTCCAACATTAATCTATCAGGTCACAAAGATAGTCCTGTTTAGTTATCTATTATCAAAATATAATAAAAGACAATGTTTAGTTATCTATTATCAAAATATAATAAAAGACAACATGAATCAAATTTATTAGTATTGCAGTGTGAGAAAAATTGCAAATAAAATCTAATAACATGAATAAAAAAACCTCAAAGTGATGTTAAATGTAAAGAATGAGATATTGGATATTAAAAATAAGTTTAGAGTGATCGCCACATACTAGAGAATCTATACCTCAATCACTCTTCCTACAAGATCCAAATTTATTTAACTATAAATATTTGTGCAAATTATCTTTTGTAATAGACCACAAAAAAACTTTTTACTTGAATTCCACACTAATAATCTTTTATTTTACAGTGAACCATAGTAACTATAATTCAACCTACTATAATCCGAAAGAATTATTAAAAAAAAAAAACATTTTTTAACCATATACAAATTACCACTTCCATTGTTAATAAGAAATATAATGGGAAATCTATACTTTTAATTAAAAACTTACTTTTTTAATAAATACTTTCAGTTATTTAACTATTTAATGAAAAACTTACATTTTTAATAAAATAAATTACCAATTAATAAAAAAAACTTCCAATTTTTTAACTACAACTTTTTTAATATAATTTTTTTTAGTTTTTTTAATAAAAAACTATTGTGTTTTCATATTTTTTTAATATAAATTTACTACTCGAATCAAATCGTTTGCGCGAATTTTCATTTTCGAGTTTGTTGGCCCAGTACTCCGAACTTGGTAACTCGTAGTGGGTAACTCTGGTGAGTACATTTTCTGTTATGGAAAATAACAGTAATTTAGTAATTATGTTTGTTTGCTTTGAAAGTTATAGAAATTTGGGTTATATTTTGAAAAAATTAAGTAGAGATTTTAGAAAATATAAGTAAAAATTATTTAACTTTATAATTTTAAGTGTTCTAGATATTTTTGATAAAAATATGATTCAAATCTTGTTTCGTACAATTTTTTTTGCAATTAAGACAATTTCTCAACCACCTTAAACCACTCCTGGAAAATATATATAAAAATTAAGGCAATTTCTCAACCACCTTAAACCACTCCTGGAAAATATATATAAAAAGACTGGAATGTACAGTGAAAGTGTAGTCAGAGTCTAACCTGCACCTTACTGATTGCCCTGCACCAGTTTCAACCTTTTTCCTAAAGAATGAACCAAAAAACAAGAGAAGTTTATAAGTGGTCCCACAATTAACTAGACCATTATGGATGACTTATCTCAAAATTATCACCATGCATTATTGATCCCAATAGCATAGATCATTGCAAAGCCTATAACTAGATCCATGTAGTTGTATAAATACTATTACAATGGAGGTCATGATCACCCAAGTGGAAGCTACAATACATGTCCTCATTATGTCATAGAAGGAAAGTTGAAATAGCATGGCCATCTTCCAAATCCACATCAACTACCACATGTCCACCTTCCAAGTCAACATCAACAATCAATTGAACTTTTAGAATGATAAAATAGGGTTGAAAAAAATAATTGGAAATCTTCATCAAGTGATGATAACCACACTAGGTCACCTTTCATCACACTCAATTCCTATGATGCATAGATTCCTTGAGGTAGATTTCAATAAGTTGAATGGATTTGATCTCACAAGATGGGTAGGTCAAATAGAAGCCTACTTTTCCTTTAAGGATATCGATGATAATTAGATGAAAGTTTGAGTGGCTGTTTTATATCTAGACATGAAGCATTAACAATGGTAGCAATGACATAAGAAGGCATGTCAAGGGTACCTTTCTTAAAACTAGTTTGTGCATGGCATTTCTGATTAATTTGAAACTAATACTATTTTTTGGGAACGTAGACCAAATTGTGTCAAACTAGCATAATGGAATAATTTATTGCTTCTTTCAAGAGACTGAGAATCAAAACAAAAGGTATGAATTATATGTTTTTTAAGAATTATTTTATTAGTGACCTCAAGGAAGTGATTGGAGATGGATCATCTAGATACCTAGTTGGAGGCCTCCCAACAACATAAAAAAGGCACACATGGTGGTAATTTCCCAACCCAAACATCCCAAATTGTTCAATGACCATATCCTACCATTGTGCCTCCTCCACAATCCCTTGAGGTGCATAAGTTAACTCTAGAAAAAATAAAAAATGTTAATGCCATGGTCCTTACAATAATTGTGATGACAAATTTATCTAAGGTTGTAAATATTATAAATATGAATTATTTGTCATTGATATAGAACCATTGGATGAATACCTAACAAATTTAGATTAACACCCTCTCCTCATGAAGCACCCACTTAGGAGCCTCAACCTTATGAGGAACCCCAAATGTCTATCTATGCTTCGTCAAACTGAAAATGTTATGCTCTTAACCTGCAAATCAATACCCAAGCGAAGAAAAGATATCGAGAACACAAAATATGCAAAGAAAATATACCCAGAGCAATGATTTTATTATTCAGAGAGAAATGTTCACAGGCCTCTTCGACGGGGAAACCTCCAATAGAGCAGAGCTCGATTACAAAACAAGACACAATGCTCCTCGCAGGGAGTCTCTATCCTTTATATATGACTCATACATGCAATACCACGAGCCAATATCGTGGGTTTTATTAATACCATCTATCTAATACTACCGCCTATTTACCATCTATCTAATACTTCCGCCCATTTACAACTAACTGTGGTCCCGTTATTAATTGTGGGTTAACCACTTACAAATATTAATATGGGCTTTATTGACTCTTGACTATGACGTGATCCCAAGACATAAATAAGGGGGTTAGGGTGGGACCCTAACATGCCCTCCCCCTTAAGACTAGCCTTGTCCTCAAGGCTGAAGCTGTGGAAACTGCTGAAGAATAGTGGCTGGTTCCCAAGTTGCATCTTCCGGAGAGGTGTCTTTCCATTTGACGAGGACCTCCTTAATCATGCGGCCGCGCAGGTGCTTGTCTCTTGTGTCTAGAACCTGTTCAGGTTGAAGCCAGATTGACCCTTCTTCGTCCAATTCAGGTAGACTGGTTTGAACTCGGCAATTGTTCCCAACCACTTTCTTGAGGCACGATACATGGAAAACTGGGTGGATTTTTGCTGTAGGTGGCAAAGCCAACTTGTAAGCCACTTCTCCAATGCGCTAAAGTACTTGGTATGGTCCATAGAATTTTGGGGAGAGCTTTTGACAACCCTTGTCTTTGAGTGATGTTTGCTTATATGGTTGCAGCCTCAAAAAGACCTGATCCCCTTCTTGAAATTGGCGCTCTAAGCGATGTTGGTCAGCCTGTTGCTTCATACGGTTCTGAGCTTGATGAAGATTCTCGCGCAGATGGACAAGCATGGTTGCACGGTGTTGTAGGAGTTGATCCACGGCTTGTACTTTGGAGCACCCCGTGAGATAAGAAGTAGGGGAAGGCGGAAGTTTTCCATAGACTGCTTCATAGGGAGTCATTTTGGTGGTGGCATGATAGTTTGTGTTATACCACCACTCCGCCAGAGGTAGCCACTGTACCCAAAGGTGTTGCTTTTCTGAAGTGAAACACCTAAGGTAGGTTTCTAGACATTTGTTGATGGCTTCGGTTTGACCATCTGTTTGCGGATGATATGAAGTACTGAGTTTGAGTTGAGTGCCTTGTATTCTGAAGAGCTCCTGCCAAAAATTACTGGTGAAGATTGGGTCACGGTCGGATACAATAGAAGTGGGCATGCCATGCAATTTGAAGATCTGATCCATGAAAGTTTGAGCAACCAAGGTTGGTGTAAATGGGTGGGGTAGGGCACAGAAATGAGCATACTTTGATAGTCGGTCCACAACCACCATGATGACTGACTTGTTCCCAGACTTTGGAAGACCTGTAATGAAATCCATGGAAACCTCTGTCCAAATTGACGCCGGAATGGGCAATGGTTGTAATGTGCCTGGTGTGTTGACGGTTTCCCCTTTGTGGCATTGACAGACGTCACATTCTGCTACGAAAGTAAGGATGTCCTGTTTCATGCCGGTCCAAAAAAATGATCTTCTGGTGTGAGCATACGTCTTCTGAAAGCTCGAATGTCCTGCAATGGGAGATGAGTGCAATTCTCCCAAAATGCGACTTTTGAGGGTTGATGTTGGTGATATTACGACTCTGTCCTTGTAGCGAAGAATATCATGCTGCCACGAGTAGCCCTTGCTGGAATTAGGATCTGCCTGCAATTGAGAAATGAGTTGGGAGAGCCCTGGATGTGAAAACCATTCCTTGCGAGTCTCTTCAATCCAGTCTGGAATGGGGAGGGAAATTGCGAGCAGAGTACTTTCCTCCTCAAATTGGCGCGACATTGCATCTGCTACCCTGTTGTCTTTCCCTTTCTTGTAAATGATCTCATAATCATATCCCAGCATTTTGTCTAACCATTTATTTTGTTGAGGGGAAGATAGGCGTTGCTCCAAAAAATATTTAAGACTGTGATGATCTGTGCGGATTTGGAAACGTCGCCCCAACAAGTAAGGTCTCCAGGTCTCGACTGCATGTAATATGACCATCATTTCCTTCTCGTAGGTAGATTGGCCCAGATTCTTCCCACTTAGTTTTTGGTTGGTGAAGGCCAATGGTCGCCCTTCCTGCATTAAGACCGCTCCAATACCTGTTCCTGAAGCATCACATTCAATGACAAATGATTTGGTGAAGTCCGGTAGTGCTAAGACAGGAGTGGAACACATGGCGGTTTTTAGAGCGGTAAATGCCTGTTGTGCTTCCTCATTCCAGAAGAAGGAATTTTTCTTTAGGAGTTGCGTTAGGGGCTTCGCTATGCGGCCATAGTTGCGGACAAATTTATGATAATAGCCTGTGAGACCCAAAAATCCTCTCAAGCTTTTTAAGGTCTTAGGTTGAGGCCATTCTTGCATGGCCTGGATCTTTTTGGGGTCCACCTTGACACCTTCGCACCCCACAATGTGGCCCAAATACTCAACTTCTTCCATGCCAAACGAACACTTAGACATCTTGATAAATAATTTATGTGTTCGGAGCAGTTGCAAGAGTAGATCTACATGCTGAAGATGTGCCGCCCAAGTGCCACTATAGATGAGGATGTCATCGAAGAAGACAAGGACAAATTTTCTGAGATATGGTTTGAGGAGGTGATTCATAAGGCTCTGAAAAGTAGAGGGGGCATTACAGAGACCAAATGGCATGACGAGGAACTCGTAATGGCCTTCATGAGTTCTGAAAGCTGTCTTGGGAATGTCGACTTCCTTCATGCGAATTTGGTGATAGCCTGAGCGAAGATCCAACTTAGTGAAGAATTGAGCCCCATTGAGTTCGTCCAGCAAATCGTCAACCACTGGGATGGGAAATTTATCTTTGACTGTTAACTTATTGAGGGCCCTGAAGTCGGGACACATCCGCCACTCCCCATCTTTCTTGAGGACCATGACCACTAGGGATGAATAAGGACTAATGCTGGGACGAATGACACCTGCTTCCAACAATTCCTTGATGATTTTTTCTATTTCATTCTTTTGGGTGAACGGATATCTGTATGGCCGCACATTTGGGGGTTGGGCCCCTGGAACCAATGTGATGCTATGATCATGTTCCCCTCGCGAGGGTGGAAGCTCATGAGGCTTGTCAAAGACCGTCCGATGTTTATTTAAAATCTGTTGCATCTCAGGATGAACTGGCGGAGATATGGTGTCTACTACCTGGATGGCATTAAATTGAGCTACCACTCCATGATGGCCCTTTTTTAACAATTTTTCCATTCTATGCGAGCTGATGATAGAGGGGGCTCTTGCCTGAAGTCCACGGAGGGTATGTGTGGAGTTTTTCTGCTTAAAACTCATATATAACTCCTGGAAATCCATTGTGATTGGCCCAAGGGTGCGGAGCCATTCAGCACCTAGGACAATGTCGCATCCCCCCATGTGTATGGCAAACATGTGGGTTTTCAACTGATAATCCCCCATTTGAAGTTTGACATTTTCACAGCGGCCTTCACATTTCATTGCGCCCCCATCTGCAATTTGGACCTGGAAGTTAGAGACTGCCCATACATAACAATGCGCTGCTTCGGCGATTTTTTGATGGATGAAATTATGGGTACTTCCACTATCAGTCAAGACTATTACTGGGCGATGTTTAAGAAAACCCTTGATTTTGAGAGTTTGAGGGGAAGAGATTCCTGCCAACGCATTGAGCGAAATAACTGGGTCATCAGATACAATCTCCTTTTGGTTTTCTTCTTCGATCGCCTCCGGTTCCTCAAGAGGTGGATCTTCCTCGGTGGAGCTGTAGTCAGTGGCATCTATTTGAAAAAACTTGGGCTCCTTGCATTTATGCCCAGGGGAATATTTTTCATCACAGTAGTAACATAGTCCTTGCTTTCTTCTCTCGGCCATTTCCTGAGGTGACACCTTTTGGACCTTAAGTGTCTGAGTCGTGGTATGAGCTTGTGGGGGACGACCTTTAGGGGGGAAATTGGGGCGGCTGTATTGGGCTATTATGGCACGCTCCACCTTACGGGCTACCTGGCAAGCCTCCGTCCATGTGGGAGGGTGGTGGAGTAGAACTTGAGCTTTGATGGCTTCTTTAAGACCACTGATAAAACATTCCGTGTAGAACTCATCTGAGAGATGGTCAGTGCGGAAGGCCAAGGCTTCAAAAGCGATGATATATTCATCCACTGTACCCGTCTGTCGGAGCTTAGTGAGACGGCCCAAAAAGGAGTCTCCCTGTTCAAAGCGATCTTGAAGAGCTTTGGAAAATTGGGCCCAACTCGAAAAAGGTGCATTGCAACGTTGATGCCATTCTGCCCATTGCCATCGTTCATTGTCCAAGTACATGGTCCCCACTCCAATCTTTGTCCAATCATCTTGGAGATGGTTCAATTTGAAATACTGTTCCATTTGTGCTAGCCATGCGGACGGGTTAGAACCATCAAATTTCTGTATATCCAACTTGGGAGGTCGCTGACTATCCAACTTAGGAGGTGGTGGATGGGTGTGCCAGATGTGAGGAGAGTGGCTAGACTCACCCTCAAGGTGTATATGGTCATTATATGGTACCTCAAGAGCTGGCTCCTTGCCCTTAGCGAGTGCTTGCCGTACCATGCTCGATAGGTCTTTAAGCGAATCTTTGAGCTCGTTCATATCTGTTTCAAGTTTGTCTAGTCTTTCATTGGCCATTGCTTGAGCTCTAGTTTCTACCATACACCAACTTGATGAAAATTTGGGACCGCCAAATTTTTTTTTCTAAGAAATTGAATGGTACCACCGTGCTCAGCTCGTTGTCCTGATGTTGATGGGCTAGGTCACAAATAAGCACTTCGGAAGATCTCAGACTGGTGGAACAACTACTGCTGCTGATCTGGAATAGATGATGTGTGATCCCCCGATAGAAAGGGAACTATGGTCTTGGAGAGTGTCAGGTGCTACAGATCGCAATATACATAAGGGTCTGACAGTAGTACTCGGCCCAATGTTTCAGGGCTCTAACTAAGGAGGATCGACTGTACCCTTAGCCGTACAACCCAACTACCCTATCGTATGGGCGAGTAATCTCTCCGAGTGCTATTCTCGGTGTACTGTAGCAAAAAGATGGCCGAAGGTTTATCTATGGCGAGGTTTCAAGGGAGCTAGGGGGCTTCCTATATACCCAGAGGGTACGTGGAATACAGTCTGTGCGCGGTTCTGTCTAATGCACTACTACTCGAAGGGGTACCCACAGGGGTTACAAGGGAGTCCAACAGACGTGACCACCTCTTGTATTTCCTGCGTGCATGCCTCCCCAAATCCGCAGGTTTATGCGCTTAACGACAGATCCCGTGGTTTAAAGACGTCGGAACACGTCTCTAGCCTAAAAAAATTTTGCTAAAATTTGGAGATCCCACCGAGCCCTGGAAAGTGCTCTGATACCACTTGTTATGCTCTTAACCTGCAAATCAATACCCAAGCGAAGAAAAGATACCGAGAACACAAAATATGCGAAGAAAATATACCCAGAGCAATGATTTTATTATTCAGAGAGAAATGTTCACAAGCCTCTTCGAGGGGGCAACCTCCAATAGAGCAGAGCTCGATTACAAAACAAGACACAATGCTCCTCGCAGGGAGTCTCTATCCTTTATATATGACTCATACATGCAATACCACGAGCCAATATCGTGGGTTTTATTAATACCATCTATCTAATACTACCGTCTATTTACCATCTATCTAATACTTCCGCCCATTTGCAACTAGCTGTGGTCCCGTTATTAATTGCGGGTTAACCACTTACAAATATTAATATGGGCTTTATTGACTCTTGACTATGACGTGATCCCAAGACATAAATAAGGGGGTTAGGGTGGGACCCTAACAGAAAACTCGCAAGACCTTGAAGTTGGTGTAAATATAACAAGCATAAGAAGGTGGTTGTTTGATATGAAGTGGTAGACCTGCACTTCTATATCATATATTAGTAGAAGAAACACAATGTGAATGCTATGATATGCATAGTTTTCAAATCATGATAGTCAATAGAGGTAATGAAATGTGGTGGTAAGTATGAGAAAATGAAACTTCAAATGGAAGTATTTTCCTAAAATCTAATATGTTTTCCAGTGGAATGGGAGGCTTTGACATCATTTTGGGAGTAGAATGGTTGTGAACATCGAGCATTGTTACCATGGATTTGAAGGAGTTGCACATGAAATCCAATAAGGAGGGACATTCATACACTTAAATATATCCAAACAAGCTCACCTGAGATATTTAACACTCACCATATGGAAAATATTATTAAGAAGGGTCACTCATGGATTACTTCACAGTTAAATGTCATCCAAGTTATGGATAATTTCATAGAAAGATTTCATATTGATTTGTAGTTGGTTTTGGACAAGCATTGTTAGATCCTTAAAACACCTCATAGCTTACCCCCATAAATGATTGTCGTGATCACAACATACCATTGATTTCAAGATGTCAACAACCCAATTATTGTAGGGGCCTCTTAGTCCTATGTGTTCATCATTCATAATACACTAAGTAAAGTAACTAACACCTGGTAAATATGTAAAGTAAAATAAATGAAGGATTAATTGGAGTGGGTACCACTGCTCTAACCACATGACCTATGTATTAGTATGCATGAATCCTAATGGAAACTTTGTTGGAATTCCTTCCTCAAACTTTGATCTTGTTTGTGTACTGTGTATTTTTTTTCTACATTCACGTGATGTAGCCCATTATGGCTACATGTGAAGGCTTTGCCTTCAACATCTAGTTTTGTTTCCATTGATACTAAGTCTAAGATTGTATCAATATTAAATGAAGATGGTGAGAACATTACAAGAAGAAAGAAAAATGAAGATTATTAGGCTGCAAGTAAAGATCTGTTTTATAAGATGTTTCTTGTGCACATTAAGAGTTATGGAAGGTAATCAAAATGTGCAAATTTTTTAAGAACATGCTCATGGAACATGGATGTTGTGCATAAAACACCAATTATGTATTGGAGCCCATTTTAATTTCGACCATGCATGTTACGAACTTGCAAAATATGAGAAATGAAAATATGTAAGTTGGAATCATTACTTTTTAATCATTGTTTGTGGATGTTGTGCATAAATATATATGTTACATGTATGTTGATGTTGTTATATTAAATTTTCATAATAAAATCTACATAAAGAAATCAAGCGAAAAATTATGAAACAAGAAATCTGCAAATTCTACCTAAGGAAAAGTTTCAAGTGAAGAGGATTGATGTTGAAGTGGCTTGCATGAGATAAGTATTGAGTTATATTGATTCTTTTGTATTTGATCACTAGGACAATGCTTGAGGAATGGTGAAAATGATGTTGTTTTCTGGATTATCAGAGGAACCGACAATCTCATTAAGATAACCTTAGACATGGGAATATCATTAATGTTATTGTAGTTATCAACCTTTAAAATTCCTTCTGCAAAGATAACTAGTACTTAATTAATTAGTTAAGTTATATATGTTTAATTTTAAATTTCTTCTCTTAGGGTTGAGGGTATAAAAGGTGGAGGAGTAGGATTTCTTTCTTTGAGCATAGACTAGAGCATTTATGAAGCACTGGTCAGCCTAGTTGAAGAACCGAGTTGACTTAGTCGATTAGATGAACATGATTTATTTCTTTGAGCATAGACTATAGCATTTATGAAGCACTGGTCAACCTAGTCGAAGAACCGAGTTGACTTAGTCGATTAGACTACCAATCACTTCCAAGAAAGTTTGAGAAAATTCAGTAGGGTGTTTTCTGCCTAGGCGTGATGGTGGTCAACATGTTGTATTGTGTTTTTCACGTGATATGCTAAGCAGGACAGTCGATGAGGAAATTCAAATGGCATACAAACTAGGAGGGATGGCTATCAACGCGAACAACACCATTCCAATTAAGGTTTTGACATTAATCAAATCATTTCAAGACATGGGAGACATTCATGATTGCATGAGTGGACTTAATAAACCATTCAACTAGGTACTCAAAGATTATTTCATATGTTGGTGGTCTAGTCGATGATAACATGTATGGGAAGTGGTGGTCCAGTCGATGATAACATGGATGGGAAGTGAACATTGATTTGTAGCAAGATCGGCCAGAGGATTGATGCATGCTCAAAAAAATACACTTTGTGGACAAGTCTTCCTAGTCATTTTGACCAACTTGTTGGATAACCAATATAACTAATTTAAATGGAATGTAGTTAGGTTGATTTCGACCATGGAAGAGTTGATCTTGAATAATTAGTAGAGAAATTGATTAGTCAATTGTTATAAGAGTCAAACATGTTAGTTGAATTGATCCATGGGACAGATCGAATTGTAAGACTTGACTCATATTTGCATGGAAAGTGAACCGACTATTAGTTGACATCGACAATATAAAGGAAGTCTAATTATCTTGTCTCTTAATTTTTAATGCATGCCTCACATTGATAATAATTTAACAACATAATTAACGTCATGCTCGAATCTTGTGGCATCTCCAAACTTAAATCCATTGTATGGCATGGCTAGCATGGATTCTCATGGAATTCTTCTTCAATTTCCATTATATTTTCCCCGACCATAACAACTTGTAAGAGCTAAATCGACTAAGAAAATGTTCCAACTACTAATCAATTAATGGTATTTTGATTGCTAGCCAAACGTCCTGAGTAATGGTGAAATATATTTATTGATTGGAGTCTACATGTTGTTCTTTGTTTATGGTGTTCATTTAGTGTACACATATGATTCTTTTGTTCATTTCGCAAGTTTTTAAATTAGAAATGACAGAGTGTGTTGCATATATACCAAAATAATACCATGCAACATCAAATTAGAAAAGAAATTCAAGGCAATGTGTTGTCAAGGGTTGTGTATAAAACATAATAGACTTGATCGTATTGATGTTTTCTGCTTTTATTTTAGTCAATGATCCTGTTGATGTATTATATCCTAGTCAAATTGTTGAATTTGCAATTAATAAATAAAATACTATGTAATTAGTCTATATAGAATATTTTATGAAGGATTGTTCAGTCGAGCTGTAAACTGAGTCTTTCAGTCACTCATTGCATTCATAAGTCAGGAAGGGTGAAACGTGAGCCTTGATCAAGGCACCCAATCTTATTTTCCTTTGTAACTAAAACAAATCTCTCACTAATGAGATCATCCTCTCGCTGACATTTGTTGATACTAGATCAACAACTATTGTAAAAAAACTTAGTACTAACAAAAATCAATTTGTCTAGTCATGTTAAAGTTTGCCTTCATGAATTTAATTGTAGACTTAGTAGTAAGCAACAAGAAACTATCTTAGCCATTATTTATAAAACACATTTGCTAATGCATAAACACATCAGTATTAATTAGCAGTCATAAAAAGAAAGCTAGCATAAGACAAGGATATTAGAGCATCTATTATAGCTAGGAAGAAAATTTAATGAGAAGCATACATAATTTTGGAGCAGAACTCTGAGTAGAAATAAATATTTGAAAAAATACTTGCAATAGGTGAGGAGAAAAATGATGCAGTCAAGAAATAGACCAGACAAGAAAAAGATACAAAGAGCTAAATGGATAAGATGATGACAACATTAGATTATATTGAATGAGCCCCATGGTATGAATATTGTAAAATGGTTCTTGGATTATGACAATGGTAAAAAGTAGGATGGTTGAGATGATGAATTTTACTATTTTTATCTATGAATGAAAAAATCCCAAGAATGATAGTGACACACTAGAATCATTCATAGAGAGAGGAAAGAGAGGACCCTCAGGCTGGAGAGGAGCTTCTCCACGATTCCTAGTTGGAGTAACAGTTTGTATGGTAGAGAGACTACAATGAATGATTGAGAGTTGAGATATACAATAAGTGGCCACCAAACAAATAGAAGTTATAATAAGCCTTGTACATGTGCATCTCCCTATCCAACTGGAAATTGTTGCAGTTGAGTTACCTATAATGACCAGTATGCATGGTTGTTGTACAATAAGGATACTTCTACCATAAGTAGAGGTCAAAGATATTGTTACATCATTTCTCAAAGAGGAGCAAGAAATTGTGGGTGGGGAGATGTTGTAGGGGGCTCTTAGGCCTATGTGTGTCACCATACGTAATACATTAAGAAAATGTGAGTAACACTTGCTAAATATGTAAAATAAAGTAAATGAAGGATTAGTTCAAGTAGGTACAACCACTCCAGCCACATCACTTATGTATACGTTGTTGGGCATTGGATAAACCAACACTCCCTGTGTGTTTCATGACATGGACTAACCACCTCTGGTGGATCTTTATCTCTAGCGATACGATCATTGACTAAGACTTGCGAGTTTTGGTCTAATGACAACTGTGATTCCCAACAAATGGTATCAAAGCATAGGTCACGAGTTCAATACATACCTAGCTCGTGTTGGGGAGGAGATTGCTAGAAATTAGATAAACTAACACTCCCTGTGTGTTTTGTGAAATGGACTGACCACCTCTCATGGTTCCTTATCTTTGGCAATACGATCATTTACTAACACTTGTGGGTTTTGGTATAACGACAATCATGATTCCCAACATAAGTATGTATGAAGACTAATGGAAACATGGTTGTAAGTCCTTCTCAAAACTATGTTCTTCTTTGTGTATTGTGTATGTTATTGTTGTTTTCCCATGATGTAGTCCATTTTGGATGAATGCGAACGTTGCGCCTTCAACGCCAATGTAGATACCCATGGTCATCATTTTGCACAATAAAATAAAATTATAAATATCATTTAGGTTTGAAACGCGTCAACTAAAATCTTCAATGTGATTTCTTTCGTAATTTTTTTTTTATATATTATTTAGGAATTGATAGAGGTATTTACATGGGAAATGGGCTTTCTCAACTTCATTGACTAGCTCAATGAAAGGTTCCAATGATGCCTTTCTTAATTGAAATGAAAATTCCTCTTCTAATGACCCAACTACCATAATCTAAGCATCTTATCCTCCAAATTCTCTTTACCTATACTAATGCAAACTAATTTAATGTAAGAAAAGAAATATGAATGAATTTGGAATCATTGCAAAATACTAAAATGAAATCAATGCAAGTTGTAAGATGTAGCTCACCGAATCCTAAATAAAGAAGCAAAAAAAACTTTTTACATGAAACAATATTTAAGCATAAATTGGTAGGGAGAATAATCCATTAACTAAAGCATATGCAAAGTCATGGAAACTCTAAGAAATCAAGAATAATCTCCAAGTGACTAAGAGATATGCTACTTGACACTTACGAGCATTATGAAAACTTGGGAACAAGATAATAGTTTACAAATAATTGTAGTTCTCAAGTGTATAAATAGAATAGCTAATAATTGTCTCCTTCTTAAAATATGGCAATAGTTTACAATGCCACACAGATAACTCTTTGGTGGAAGGATATGGTTTTGTTGATGGTGTTGGACTCATCAATATTCATGGGATCTCCCCGATGTGAAGTCCCAATTAGACCTCACACCATTTGGTGTAGGAGTCTCATATGATATAAAGGCTCGGTTTCCAAATTATTAAAGATTTTCCTTGCCTCTAGCTATCGACAAGAGAGAGGAGTGCAATGGTGTCCTTGAAAAGAAAGGGGTTGTGCTTGGTGAGTGTTCAGTTGCAACTGTGTCAAGGTTCTTCTACTATGGAGAGGGGAGAAAAGTGAGCCTCTAATTGAGAGGTAATAGTACCACCCAGGAAGAGACACAAATGAACCAGAAGGGTCCATCTAACATCTTGCAGAATAGTCTACAGCGAATGTGATGCTCATTACAACCAACAAATGAAGAAATATTTTTCTAATATCCCATGAAATAGTTAACAAATGGAAGGATGTTGAGAATGATAAAATTTTTAATAGATATATTGTTTTGCAGTATTTTTAGTATGTGTTTCCAACATATGTTTTAGAGTTACCACCTCATATGTTTCAGAGTTACTTGACTGAGTTTCCAACACTAGTTAGCGTGCAAGCATTGTGTGTAGGCCAAGGTTCACTTCGAAGAGTATGTATTTTCCTTAGACGTATCATGGACTAAGAGTAAAAAGTTCGTCTTACAGAGGCAAGACGACAGATAACCAAGTAGTGATAGCTATACAAACCCTCTTGTAATTTACCCAGCTCGTTTCATGAGTCATACATGGTTTCATGCGAACTAAGCTATGAACGAAACATGTGAACGAACTAACAATCAACAAAGGAAATCAAGAGTAGAAATGAAAATGAAAGTGAAACAACTAAAAAACAAGCAAACAAACAAACAAGCAAATAAACAAGCAAACAAAGCATGTAAGAAAACAAGCATGCAAGCAAACAACTGAAAGCAAACTCTACTCCTACTCCTACACTAACTATGGATGGGCCTGATCACGTGAAGTGATACTTCCAATGTAGCCACTGGCACATTGGTAGACCCATGTGAGTGAAGGCTTGGTCTGCGAGTAACTGAGTTATGCAAACCAGCATACAAGAAATATATGATAGTGAAGATAGCCACACTTTGTGTTTAAAAGTGCCCACAGGACATAAGTGAGTGCATGTGCATGATGGACAGTCTGTGGACTTGTCATGGTGTTGTGTGACATGACGTGCAACTTTGAAGAAAAAGAACACTCTTAACTGAGACATGCAATAAAATGAAAGAAACAGAGATAACTTGCATCGTGCACGAGTGCTTGCAATGTAAGACTCCTCCAATGCATGAGCAATGGGATCATGCAATTCAAGTGGAGGAAGTGTGATCTGTGTGTGAGATGGATATTCAATGCATACATATGACACTACAACAAAACCAGCGATTTGCGCCAAATTTAGCGCCAGATTTTAGTGCATTTTTTTTGTAATTGTGATGAGCAACCCGGCGCTAAATCTGGCTCTATTGTACAATTTTTAAAGCGTCCTTTTTTGCACCTGATTTTGCATCCTTTTTCACGCTAGATTTTGCATCATTTTTTACACCAAACTATGCATCATTTTTTGCGTCAAATTTTGAACCAAGATTTGCATCTTATTTTATGACAGGTTTTGCTTCTAGTTTTGTGTCATTTTTTGCATCTATTTTTCATTCTCTTTTGCTTCCTATTTTGTGTCATTCTTTGCTTCCATTTTTGCACCATCATTTGCATCAAGTTTACACTGTATTTTGAATCCAATTTAACGTCTTTTTATGCATCCATTTTGTGTCAGTTTTTGCATCTAGTCTTACGCCAGGTTTTGTATCTAGTCTTACACTAGTTTTTGCTTCTATTTTTGCACCAGCTTTGGTGCCTATCTTTGCACCATGTGTTGAATTTGATTTAGCACCAAATTTTGCATCCATTTTTGTGCCCATTTTTGCATCTTTTTTTGGACCATTTTTTACATCCACATTTATGTTTGATTTGTCTCCATTTTTCCCATCTCATTTTGCACCATATTTTGCGTCATTTGTTTCATCCAATTTTGCATCATTTTTAACACCATCTCTTGCATCTAATGTTACATCATTTTGAGCATCCAAATTTGCATTTATATTTGCATCTTATGTCGAGTCATGTGTTGTGTCCACCTTTGCATCTTATTTTGTGTCTAATGGTACATTCAATTTAGAGCCATTTTTTACGTCTACTTTTGTATTTGTTTTTGCACCAAGTTTTGCATCCAATTTTAAGCTATTTTATGCCCCTTTTTGCACCATTTTTTGTGTCTACTTGTGTCCAATGTTGCACCATTATTTACACCGACCTTTTCATCCAATTTTGCATTTTTTTGGTGTCTAGTTTTACATCGTTTTCACCATCCAAATTTGCATCTTTTTTTGCCTCATTTTGTGTCCACATTTGCATATAATTTTGTGTCTGAGTTCGAGCCTAAATTTGCATGTGATTAGGAATCATTTTTTACATCCAATATGGCATCCTTGGTTTCACCTTTTTTCAGCCCCATTTTGCATCTTGTTTTATGTCTTTCTTACATCTTTTTTTTTTTCCTTTTTTGCACCCAAGTTTGCATCCCAAATTTACACCATTATTTGCATCATCATTTGGCATATTAATTTGTAACGTTTTTTTCTTCTTTTTAACGCTCAACTTTGCATCTTATTTTACATCTAGTTGTTGTCTTTTTTTGCATCTAATTTGGTGCCCATTTATGTGTCCTTGTTATTGCCCAATTTGATATCCTTTTGTATGCCATGTTTTGTTCCCTTCTTTGTGTCAACTATTGCACAATTTTTCACTTCTAATTTAAAACACTTTGTATGTCAATTGTTTGCATTTTGTATTAATTCCTAGTTTAACATCCAATTTTACTTTCAATTTTGCATCCATGGTTACATCCACATTTGACTTCTTATATAGAGTATATTTTTCTTTACATATATGACCCCCTTTATAGATTCATAGTGAAATATATGATAGTTTCTAAATATCATTAAAGCAGATATCACAATTCAAAATCATTTGTAAAGAAGTTTAAGAGAAATTGACAACATCCATCCAAAAAAATAACAATGTGTCATTAACAATTTTCAAAACATGTATAAAATAGCAACATAATACTATAAAATCAGTATTATTTTTAATCAAAACAAGTAAAATTCAAATATGATTAACAAATCAAAATATTTCATGAATATCGTTATTCTACCATAAATTAACAACATACATAAATCAAACTCATCGTATGATTACAAAATCAAAATGTCTCATTGATATAGGGTAAATTCACAACACCCATCTAAACATAACAATATCATTCTACACAATAATTTCTTCATAAAAAACAATGCATGTGCATGCCTAGCTACCACCACCAAGATCATCCTCATGATCATCTTGACCATCCTCATTACTCTGATCCACATCATCACCAACACCGCAACTATCATCATCATCTCCTCCTTCACCACCATCATCCTCATCCTCATCCTCATCATCTCCTGATATATGTTGAACATAATTTGGATCATCGTCTTGGCAATCATTACCTATAGCATTCTGACAAAAAAAATCAATATTACATGTTAGTATTAATTACATAACACAACGCATGTTTTTGTTATACAATGTTAACCATAAAATGAGGTAAGATATACTAGCATTTGCACCAGATGTTGCAAAGGAAACGCCGTAAGGCATAAATTGAAAAATACAAATACAACAAAAGAATACTTTGATAAAGAATAAAAATATATTGAATGCTCAAATCAATGCGCCATTAACTGGAAGCATTTAGTAGACATATCTAATGTAGAGACAAGCAAAAATATATAATTCTTCAAATTCTAGATGGATGCAATCACTTAGTAATGCCATGTTGAGAACCTTCCTCTACTTGTAATATCCTCTATCAGGGGCAACCTTCACGCCTCTACCTTATATCAACACTGACGAAGTTAGCAATCCCATTGGCCCATCCTATTTATCTGTCAAGTTTGAAGCATAAGGCAAGTGACTGGACACTGGTATTATACAATAAGCTGAAACCTAAATTGAACTTCCCCCATGGGCATGACGGACAAGAGATGGGGCTTTTCTTAAATAGAAGAGATAGGGCAATCTTTACATCCCTACCTCATCAACACTGATGAAGTTAGCAATCCCATTGGCCTATCCTATTTACCTGTCAAGTTTGAAACATACAGCAAGAGACTGGACACTGGCCAATCCTATCAGATATCCCTCTATCAAAGCAACATTCTAATGGCCCCTGCTACAATTATACAATATCTAGAGAGCATCATTAGAAACATCCTTTGGAGAGATAAAAATGAAAACAAGTGGCCTCTACTCCATTGGAAATGGGTGGCATTTCTTAAATAAGGTACGAGGGACAGAATGCAAGATCTTTTTAGCAAGGTCCCCCATACGAAAATCTATTGATACTATTGATGGAAACACACTTTGGAATAAATCAATTAGAAGTATCTGGTGTGAGGCAAAAAAATAGAAGAGATAATCAAGAAAATATGTATGCCTAAAGGTTGTATAATCTACAACGATGTGCTTCAAAGTAAAATTTTATCTAAGGTAGACACAGAAGTTTCAATTCATACAAAATTAACTATCAAATTTTTTTGTTTAGACTCTTAGAGCTAACTTTAAGTTTTAACAGCAGAAGATCAGACAGACCAGTAGTTTAGGAACTCTGCACTCCTCACCATTTTTGTATACTTATGGAGAAATTATAGATTTGTCAGATGGATGAAGATGTTTATGAAAGCATCATTTTGCAAACATGCAAATTCTCCTCTGCGTAAACAAATAAAAGTTGAAAAAAGAGAAGAAACCAAAAAAGGGGTAGAAGTATAGGCCAACCCAATGTGAAATTTCAATATAACCTTCTTTAACCTTGTCTAATTTCTAAACAACACATTTAACTAGTCATTGATGTCATGTTTCCTCTTTGATGCTTTACATCAAATTAACTTCATCTAACCCTAGCAAGGTAGATGTGCCCACCACACCACTTCATGAGAATGTGTACACAGTTGTACCTCCCTTCATTATCTCAGATGATGCTTTTACTCTCCACCAAACTCCTCGCATGAGAAAAGCAATCTTTGCAAGGTCTCAGTTTAGATTTGGGAAGCTTTGCAAAGGCACATTGTGTTGTTTCATGATGGTAAATGTTATTCATGAATGGCAATTTCTATCTGATTATGCTGAATCCAGGGCATCCTCTGTTATTCCTTGCTGCTTTATGGTTTTTTTGGTTTTGTTTATGGTGGTGTGAGGCTTTGTCGAGGTGTGGTGTGAGAGAGGGACCAGACCATCTTGGGCTACCCTCCTCTTGGGATCAGCTCCTACTCAGGTCTCTTTATTTTCTTCCTCTCGTCAAGTCCTTACTCCTCAGTTGGCCGGGGCACGCACTTCTGAGGTGGATTCTATCTGCATCAGGGCCTCCTCAGGGCATACATAACCCCGAAAGCTCATCAATTGCCGTGTGAGTTGGAACTAGCATTTGAGGGTGGGAAAATGGCAATGGAAATTTGAGAGGTATCACTGCTTCATTGCTGAAAGGTCATCTATCAAGAGTAGATGTACCAGTCCCATTACAACTAGACAGCTGTAGGGAAGGGTACTCCTTTCCAAAAATGACACTAAAAACCAAATTCTGATGATGATGAACATGATGCAGTTGGAATTTAAAGCCATGGACAAGCATTTGACAAGGATAAAAGCAGTCTTACTGCATGGCAAAGGCCCAACTCATCTAGACAGTCCAGGTGATCAAGCACCCATAGATGTGGAGGTTTCCACCTCCTAGTCTCCTCATGAAAATTTATGTTTTCTATCTTTACTATTATAGTAGGATTATGTGTTATATTTTGTGGCTGTTAAGCCAAGGCACTGTAGGCTTTTTTAGAACTCAGTATATTTTTTTAAAATGTATATTTTTGGACAACAGACCTCCTGTATTGCCAATGGTCCAGTTTCCCTAGTGGCAGACCAGAGGCATACAGAAGGTTGGATCATATGTGATCATCAACAGTTAATAAAAGGCCTTTAAATTACCTCCCCACCCGCTTCCAAAAATAAAAAATAAAAATCATCTATAAAGTTTAGAAACTCAATTATTGAGAAGATTTTTCGGCATAAATCACATCATAAATCATTTGTCGACGCGTTCCAAACCAACAAGTGTGGTTCATCGTCAGGACAAGTTGAAGATCCAGACCATGGCAGATTATTTTCCAACTAGCAAAATTAAATCGCAACTAGGTTATTATCTAGCTAAGATTAATCAGAAATCAATTTTTTAAAAGTATGTTCTTATCAAGCCCAAATTTAATCAAACTTCAAAAGTATGTTCTTATAAGCCCAAATTTAATCAAACTTCAATTATACCCTGAAGATGAGCTCTGCAGTGTGGTCAAAAAATTGAGGAATAATCTACTCCAACACAGCTCTCCTCTTGAATAAAATAATGTCCAGCTACCTGAGCTTTAAAGTCATTCTAACCTTTTGTATGGAAGATTTATAGAATTCATTTCCATTTTAGTTATAGAAAATCCCAATAAAGATAGTGATTGATTTCATGTTTGTACATATGTAATGAACACTTAGCACAATAGTATAGCTCAGTTTGTCCAACCCTTTCTACAGAAGGCATAATACCCAGGGAGGTTACAGGATCTATTCCCAAGTAGTTCTGTCCAGTTACCAGCTGGTATTTCAACTAGAAGTCAATTCCATTCCTCACCCAGAAAAAAAAATACAGGGAAAGGAGGGAGAAAGGGGATTCCATCACTCTGACAATGTACCAACTTCCTCACTTGGAACTGTTAATATGTGGGCAAGTTAAGGGAACATCTTTCTCTGGGAAAATTAATATAAACAATTACTGATGCAGTTACCTCCTTATAATGGCATAAATAAATTTTTTGTTGAATTAATGTTTGTAAGGAATTATCTTTGTAAGGTTCCAATTTTGATGTACGGGCAGAATAAATTATAAACCTATCCATCAACCAAATGAGTCTTGCAAAAAGAAAGAGATAAAGAGAAACTATTCACAAAACTTACCTTTAGCATTTGATGGCCTCCACTATCACTGGTGCTGAAAAGTTGCAACATCGGTGTTTCTTTTTGCGAAGGAGAGTGAGTAATTTCACTGCCTTTCTCAAAATTTGATAAATCACCCTCCCAGTCCTGTAGTAGTCACAAAGAAACATCTTAATATAATGAGGCATTTTCCAAACAAAACCTTTTTAAAAATGGTTCATTGGATAAGGTAGCCTACGTCAGAACACTGTATAGGTCATAGAGGGAAGACCTGTAGCTGCTCTCGGATGGCAGGCACAACCTTATGCAAACTGTCAAAACAGCATGGCGCACTTCCCGACTTCACATCATTGTATGTCGAATCTATGCTTCGAATAAGACACAGTAGCCCTTTTGAAGATACCAAAACACTTAATACCTACAGATGAAAACAAAATATTACATTAGAATACAACAGACTTTAACAAATTATAAAACTGGTTTTCTGGAAAAGCAAAGAATAGAGGTAACACTGCAAAGGACACGTTCAGAAAAAGACGTTATTGCCATTACATATCTCAGTTCTAATGATACAATGAAATACGCATGGAAATTCAACTGTGAATAACCACAGTCCACCCTTTTGAATCCCATTTGATATACTTGTCAGAAAATACATTAACAAACAAAATTATACATGTACTATGAACTCCAGTATAAACTGACATAAATCTCAGCCAAATACCAAACCTGTTGAAAATTAAAGAGATCATGAATATACAACGAAAATGCACGAATGTAAATTGGATTTCAAGTATTGTTTCTATCTGGATAAAAGAAACAAATTAGAAATAATAACTGTTAGCTACCTATACCAATAGGTTTCATATTTCATGATTGGCAATGAAAAGGTCCAAATATGCTCTGCTTTGATGATGCAAAGATCACATATTTCCATAAGAATATAATCTGTGCTTCTAGCTTGATGGGGACTCAATTTTGATGGATGGTCCAACAGTCTAATCTGGATCATGCCATGTTTTGAATTTTCAGTTGTAGAATAGAGAAAGAAGTCTGTCCAAACTGTCTAATCTTGGCAGACAAGTAGTTGAGGTAGAGAAGAAAAGGCTCCCAACAGCTTAATCTGGGACCTTGGAAGAAATAAGGGTAGAAGTAGATAGAAAAACAAAAGAAAAAGCCAAAGAAAAGAAAAGGCAAGTAAGGGTCTGCAAGTCCAAGTGCACCCTCCAAGAAGAAATAAAAAAATGCTAGGCAAATAGATGGGTAGGCAGTTGGGGTTGCAGAAAGGTCATTTCTTATAAGTTGCATGTGTGCTAACTTTGTTTACCAAAGCAAAAATCAATGAATTGAGAAGGTGTTATTCTTCATCAAGTTGCAGCGAGCAAAGAAGCATGTCTAACCTCCCTTCTTCCCCTTTTTCCATTTCATTACTAACACTCCCTCATCAGTTGAGATTCATGGAAGAAATTATGGTTTCATGGTGGTTCTTAATCTTTTTAGAAGCCACATTTCTTGTCTAAAATTCTTTTCATTTTGATCTACTCCCTAAAACTAAGTAAGTTTCAAATAAACTTAGTGATTTCCCCCCTCATTTACATTTTCCCCCATATTAAATCTAACTCTATTATGTAATTCCCCTATGTTACCCTTCCCCTACTATTATTAACACCATGGTGTATAAACCCCAAAATTTTGTATACATATCCCTCCCCTTGGCATTATAGCCAATAAATCCCCTGTCAGGGATCAAATTGGCATCTGGTCACTTTGATGAACCTGAACCTCACCCCTCTCCCTTCTTTAAAGTCATTCCACCCATTAAACCTTCGTTTGTAAAGAAAAAACCTTATAAAAACCCCCTCCTACCCATAAACCCCTTTCAAATTGTGAAATAACCCAAAAACCCACCTTTTGCCGCTTATCCAAAGTTTTCGTGCATATGTTTGATTTTTCAAAACACATTGAAAAGCCTTACAAAACACCATATCCTAATGTTTTCCGTCGGGCGCATATTCCAAAACAAATAATAAATTAATCCCGCCCCCCATCTGTATTGTCCGATCACATCACTCTTCCGTCAACCGTCGGATCGGACCCATGTGATCCGACGGCCCTCGTTGATATCAGAGCGGCCCCGACGTCCGACAGATACCTTCCGATATCTGTCATAAGGTGACGTCAGGGGCCCGCCACGCGCCTTCCCCACAATGCATCGGAGGTACGCCTGACAAATTCCACCTCCGTAGCTATAGCGGTGCGATATAAAACCGCTAACCGTTTCCGGTTTCGGTCAATCCGCTCATCCAACGTCATCCCCACGTCATTACCACCCCGCCATCGCGTCAACCTTTTTGTCCGCCCCCGTGCCAAGGTGTCTGCCACCGAATCATCTCCGTGGACCAATAGCAGCTCGCCACCTCACCCGATGATGTCATGCTGACGTCATCCGACTCCGACCCCACCCGATGACGTCATGCTAATGTCATCCCAAAAACGCACCAATATTGCCAAAAATCCATTTTTAGGCCAAAATCTCGTGCTTTTTCCACTTTTGGCAAAAGACACTACTGTTATTTCTGCATGCTGCTCATGTCCAAACCAGCACCAGCTTGCTAAAGATGATTCCAAGACCGCCAGAGCCTCCATTGCACCTGCATTCGCAACTCTTGCCGACGAATTCACCAGGTATTCTTCAAAATCATCCCATAAACCTGGTTTTATCCATAATTCCGCAAATAAACTGTTAACAGACTTTAAAACTCTGTTTTCACCGTTAAACACATTGTGACCTGCACTTATATCCAGCCAGTGAAGCCATTAAACTCCTGCAGGGCCGCATTTGACAAATTGAGTTGAAATTCGCAGCTAGTTCGCGCAGTCGTGAACTAGGTACCTTAACTGACCAAATTCACCACAGAAAACACTTTGCTCAGTCCTGCTACTGTTTTATCAGTCCTTTAAGCAGTATTTCAATTGCTGCAACTGTCTCACTCACTCTCTGTTCCAAACAATTCACATTTCTCCCTCAAAGAAAACTCTTGGTGTTGCTCTGCATAGCAACTCTATTCATAAATCCTAGGAGAAGTCATGGATCCACTAGTGGCTCCAATAGCATTAAACATTGCTGCATTAAATGCCCCTCAGAGACAATTGGAATGGCAGTCTCTGGCAGACATGGACTATCAGATTTCAGAGGTAATGCTGATGGGTACTAAGTTCCACATCCACCTGCTCAATGAACTGAAGGCTAAGCATGAGGCTGGGACAGATGTGCTGGGGATATGGGGCTCATTCCTCCCTATTTTCAAACTCCCTCAAGTTAACCAATTCCCTGATTTGATCCATCTGTGTGCTGAAAATTATGACCCCACTCAGAGGGCAGTTCTTGACCCTTCAGGATCAGCTGTGTTTTATGTCACCCCAGAAGCTATCAAGGATATGCTCTGCTTCAGGACTGAGAAGAAACTGGTCCCTCTATCACTTGTAGACCTGATAAATCGAGGAGCCAGAATGACTGATGCTCAGGTTACCAAACTAAACCAGTTATACATTGGCTCTGACTCTGTGAAGTATCCTCCTATCAATCAGGTATACCTCAACCAACTGGGCAGAGATCTGGCTGACATGATTAGTCCCATTTTGGGCTACAACTCCATTGAGTTTGTTGATCAAACTGTGCTGGTAATCATGCTCATGTTTTCTCCTGGCAAGTCTCCTATCTGCTATGACTATGCCACCTATATAGCAGACAAAATACATGAGCAACTAATGAACCTGGCAAGAGAAAGAGTGTTCAGGTATACCTCCTACATTTACCACTTGATCTTATATCATCAACATCAGAAATTCTCTTTTCCAATCAAAAGAAAGGATGCCCAAGGCAATCCAAGATCAGTGGTCTATTGGTCATCTATTTTCCACTGTAGAGGTGAAACTCCATACACCTATTGTGAGTTCATAGATCAGTTCATTCACCCAGCTATGTCAATGATGATGGGCTCACCTCCTCCGAGACTCACAGATGAAATGCAAAGGATCCTGCAGCTATCCAAATCATACAACATTGGGGACTGGTACTTCTACCAGCACCACACCGTCATCAGGATGTATGGGTGTGAACTGCCTCCCTACAGACTACCTAGATATGTGCCTATGAGGCTATTTGCCCTAGAATACTTCATGCAGTTTGGCAACGTTGATGTGCTTCACTTTTCAGGCAAAGGCAAGAAAGCACAGTTGAAAGTCAGGAACCAACTGGGCCACTTTGTCTATAACCAAAGGGAGGAAGGTTGGAAAGAAGCAGAGAGGATGCTTGAGTCCCTTGGCCTTCAAACTAGTTTCCTCTGGAAACCTTATGACCCCAACCACTTCATCACTTTGAGAAGGCTCAGATATAGGCTCTCTGGCTATGATCATCTAAAAATCCCTCACATTGAAAAGCATGCTAACCAAGCAAAATGGAGGAGAGGAACCCTAGAAGAGCCGGTTACACAAGAAGAGCTGAATCAAAGAGTAGTGAGGAATCTTAAAAAAATGGCTGACCTTGAACTTTGTTCACAGGTGTTTTCACTGCCAAGCACACAAGTGGGAGCAGTTGCATCCTCCTCGACTGCAAACCAGCAAGCACCCAAAGCCACTGAAGATATATCTGGCAAGGGCAAGGAAAAAGAGATGGATACTGAATGGCCACCGCATGAGAAGGTGCAGCAACAGGTACAACAACAACAACAACAGGAAATGCTGCAAGAAGAAGGGCAACATAATAATGAGCAGCCCCCACAGCAAGAAGGGGCAGTTGAAGCCCCAATTTCCACAGAACAGCAGGCACAAAATACAGTGCCTCCTAGGCAAGAAGCATCAGTTGATGCATCAATCCTCCAAACTCCACAAAAGGAGGATATTAGCAGAAAAAGGGACAGAGAGACTCCCTTGAACACATCAGAAAGTCATGGTGAGAAAAGACAGAGAATGAACCCTTTCTCAGATGAGGAAATGCCAACAGGGCAGTCTCTGGGCATGGGCCCACCTAGCAGGGAAGTATCTGCAAGTTCCTTCCAAGGGGAACAGAACAGAACTATGGGAGGAGAAGTCAGCTCCTCTAGCCAGCAAAGGGAGGGTGAACTGAGCATCAAACAACAGTTCATAGACATAAAGAAAAGGAGTGAGCCCATAAAAATACAGCTGTATAATCACTTGCTGAAGATGGCTCCCACCAACCAGCAAAGACTGATGTCTGCTTTTGATGTCAGTGAAGGCAAGATGATCATGAGTCATTTCTTACCAGCTGTAGCACAGCCCCAAACTCATGCAGATTATATAAGGACCAATCTTGAGGTCCTTGCCAAAGACATCCAACCAATGGATAAAATTGAGTTGCACAAACAAACAGGTGAGATGGTCTATGCCTCCTTGGCAGACAAAACCTTGGACAACTACAGGCTGGAAAATAGCCTTAATAATACAGCTGCCCAACTTGAGTTGGAAAGGGCATCATCACAGGCTAAGGACAACAGAATTAGGTCCTTAGAAGATATAATTATTGAGATTGGGCATGATCCCAAAGATATCAAGGGCATCCAGGAGATATTGAAGTTAAGGGATGCAGACATGGCTGCTTTGAAGAAAAAGATAAAAATGCCAGCCACTATTCACCCTCAAACAGATGAGGTTGCCCAGCAGAGGCATGATAAGGAAGCCACAGATTTACTGGTGTCTCTCTATAAACAGCTCATCCAGGCACAAGAAAAGCTGGGAGAATCAGAGGCTGCACAGGCAGCATTACAAGCAGATTTGAAACAAGGAGAAGAAGGACAGACCTCCCAGCCTCCTCCTGAAGTAATAAATCTTGAGGAAACTGCTCCACCTACTGTTCCTCCTCCTCAACAGCCAGAACAAGCAGAAACATCCACCTCAGCAGCACCACCAGCAACAGAGCAGGCCCCAAGCCTGGACATGCAAAAGCTGAGGAATGAGATCCAGGCCCTGGAAGCTCAAATGACAGAGCTGAATGAGACCAGGGATAAATTGGCCAAAGTGAATGACAGATATGATAAATCCAAGCAGTCTGTGGCAGAAAAGGGCAGGGAGATAAAAGCCCTCAAAGATAAAATCAAAGAGCTAGAAAATGAGCTCAAATTAGATAAGGTGGTGGCTGAGCTTAAAATAGTGATGTGGGCTAACATTGGTCAATCTATCAAATGAGCAATGGAAATATATTGAAACAATCCATGAGCAGTTGGACCTCATTCCAAAAGCACACACTGAAATTCAGAGAGCAAGAGCTGCTCTAAGCAACATGCCTGAGATAGCCACCAGGATGATCAATGTGCTTAACAATAGGACAAGCACTCGGTTGGCTGCCATGGGAATTCCAAACAGAACTGAGCACATTCAGTTGATCAAAAGGGTTCTCACACTGAGAAACTTAGTGCAGACATTGGAAAGAAGAACCCAGGATATGCAGACTGAGGTGAACAGGTTTTTGAAAAAGTTTCAGGTGTTAGAAAACAGAGGGCTCCCTAGCTTACTGAACAGCGCAGGGAGATTGTTCACACATGACCAGTATGCCAAAAGGGTCAACACATTTGCCACTAGTCAGATCAATGAGAAGCCCAGCACCTCAGAGGAAACAGGGCCAGCCACAGGACAAACTCCCTATAACAGAGTAGAGAATTTATTTTTTATAATGAATGAAATCAAACACCTGTTTGAGGCCCCTCCCAATTTTTATAAGTATACAGAGGCAGAGGAGACTATAGATGCAATCCTCAGGCATCAATTACCTACACATGACTGGTGGACCAAAGCAATACAAACAATTTTGTAAATAGTGAGCCATTCACCAAATTTTGTTTATAAAAATATGAATTGTTATGCAAAGCACAGTTTAATAAAATCAGCATGCATTAAAGATTAAAGCTGAGCCAACTCAGCAGAAATTTCGGCCAACGAAGCAAAAGTAGGAAGCTACAGGTGGCAGGGCTGAGAAGATACAGCGCAGCAAACGTGAAGGCACATTTTCCAGCATTTAAGCAAAGCGTTCCAACCGACTCAGTGACCTGCAAAGGTCAAAATATCCTCTGACAGACTTAAAGAGCAGTTATGTTGTATTCAAAGCTGTAATAACTTCTTTTCTACTTTTCTGTACGAAGTAATGAATATATTTCTCTCTCAGATGACTCAATGCCTGAGATATTTTGTATAAACATTTCTATAAAGTCCCCTTCGCATGAGTTTGCAAAGGGTTGTTGTTGATTTCTCCTGAAGAAGTTCTTACGCTGTAATCCTTTCAGAGTTTAATAAAGAAAGCGATGGAATTTCTCAGATTTCTAAAGTGTTGAATGTGTTCTGGTGTCTGTTGAAAACTGCAGGATTCCTGTGTACTTCACAATACAATAAGTTTCTGTAACTCTCTTTGTTATGTGCTTTAATCTTTTACAACCCATATATGTTTCTAATTTCTGAATATTTAGCAACAAGGAGAAAGAATAACCTTCAGGACTTATTCAAGGAATACCCTGAGTTCAATCTGTGTTGTTAATGAATGTTTTTTCTTCAGCTGTAATCTTGATAAGTGTAATTCTTAATTGCTGCACTTTCAGAATATATCTTTCACAGTGAGCTTTGTTTCAGGAATTCAAGTTTGATCCTGTGCAACATGTTTCACTTTCATATCACCAGCTCAATAGAAAATTCTTAATTGCTTTCTGTTGGCTGACCATGCTTCACCACTTAAGTTTAAATTTGTTTGTTTAAAGATACACAATAGGCCCTGGAGTTCGAACATCACCATTCCTGCATTTCAAAGCATTTCACAACTCTAGACTCCATTGCCCAATGATATACTATTCTCTGAACACTACACCTTAAGCCCTGAAAGAAGTCCTTCAACCAAAACATAAACCAAAACCTGAGCATAATAACTAGCCTAAAACACCATCAAAACAGAGACAAATTATAAAGAGAGAGCCCTCTCTGATTACAGTTTGGCTAGGAACTGTGATCGAAAGATTGGTTAGTGGTTACCCCGGCCGTATTCCCTTGGGAGTCATAGGGAACAACCTGGGTGTTAACATAATTGTCGACTCCACTGGGGACTTCTTATGATTTTCCAATTTCTATGCATCTCTCAAAGCTGCAAATCAAGCCTGAAATCAGTCAGGAGGCCTTTAAAACTGTTTCTGTGTCACATTGACATCTTTAGGGAAGAGCTTTTTCAGTAAGTCTTCATCTCAGCTTTGAAATATATATAGCCATTCCAAAATCTTTATCCAGTCCTTGCAGATATATAAACTTCCTATAAAATCCTAAAAAACAGTTAGAAGATTGCTCCCAAGAAAAATCCACGGCATACTAGGGCAAATCCTGACCCTAATCCACCCATCATTGTTGATAATCCGAATACCATCCCTAGAAACATTAGGAGACAGCAGAGGCAGGACCAGCCTGCTGATTTAACCTCAGATTCAGATCATCCCAGCCTTATCTCTACCCCATGCAAGGTCCTTTTCCGGTCTACCCCTAGTTCCCCTAGTTCACCATCCACATCTCAAAGTCCTCCTCTCACATCTTCATCCACTGCACATATCCCGTTGACCAACACTATAGGTTCACCCTTACCTATTACCCCTGTAGTACCCACTGTTCCTATTATCCCAGCTGCCCCGGTTAATCCTCTAAACCCTA
Organism: Pinus tabuliformis; assembly: GCA_031772625.1. Lineage (NCBI taxonomy): Eukaryota > Viridiplantae > Streptophyta > Pinopsida > Pinales > Pinaceae > Pinus > Pinus tabuliformis. The sequence goes on from CM062809.1 coordinate 1,241,207,438, forward strand.
TAACTATGGCTAACAGATATGCACCCTTGCAAATACCAGCTAATGCTGCAGCCCTACCTCAAGATTACCAAACCAAAATCTCATACTTTGACTCCAATGGCCCTCTGACAGCTGTCCAACATGCTAAGAGGATGCAAGATCATTTTGAGACCTATGAAATAGATGATGACAGTGTCAGAATGAGGATGTTTGTTCAAAGCCTAACTGGGGATGTAAGAACTTGGTTTAGATCCCTGAATGCAAATTCCATCACAACCCCTGATGAACTGTATCAAGCCTTTACTAGCAGATGGGAGAAAAAGAAAGATCCTCTGCACATACTTGGGGAATATGACACTATCAAAAGAGGTCCCCAAGAGACTGTTTTGGAATATTGTGCACGATTTAACAATGTATATAACGCAATCCCACAAAATTTAAGACCCCCTCCTGATTTAGCTCTGTATAAATTTCCTGATGGTTTTGACCCTGACATGGCCTATCAGTTAAAAGAAAGAGATCCTCAGTCCCTTGCAGAGGCCCAAAGGGTTGCTGTCACAGTGGAAGCTAACCTGATTGCCAAAAGAAACAGAGCAAGGTTGGAAAAGAGGACTGTTTTCAAAGAGGAACCCTCTGCCTTTGATCAAAAGCTGGATGCAATACTCACTGGAATGAAGAGATTGGGTGATAGAGTGGAATCGGTTGAAAGAAAATCATCATGGGAAGCACCACAAAACAACCCTCCTAGGAATCCAAATTTCAGGAGAACTCAAAACCCAGGCATTGGCAAAGCCAGTGCTGATCAAGACATAAGACCCCCTTTCCAAGAAAATTATGCAGAAACTTCCACATCAACAGAGCCCAATGAAGATCCTGAGATTAATTTAATGGGTCTAGATGGTGAAAGTCAAGTTTTCTTAACACAAGAAGATCATGAGGATGATGAAATCAAACTGTTCCAAACTAAATCAGGTGAATCCTTTGACTTTAAACAAGGCTATGACACTGCTGTCTATGAAGTCCATAAACAATACAAGCTAAGGAGCAGAACTGTGAATGTAAACCAGCCTGAAAAGATAAAGGATAATCAGCAGCCTAAAAGAGCCATAGTCACAGAACCTAATGACAAAACAAATTCACCTGCAAAAGAAGTAATTATTGAAGAGATCACTGAACCATTGTCCTTAAAACAGCAGCCTATGGCTACTTCATCCTCTCACCCTAATTCAAATGCTACTCCCCAAGAGATGAGTAAAAGAGACAAGTCCCAAAGTCAAGATAAAAATCAAGAAGAAGATTTAATGAACAAGGAAAGGACTGTTATCCATAACCCCAAGACCCAATCTGAAAAACCCTTTGACCTAGAAACTGAAATTGGCAAACTAAAGATAGCAATTCCTCTCTCACAACTAGCCAAGCATGACATCTATAAACTACAGATCAAAAAGTCCCTTCAACTCACTAGCAACAAAGATGATGTCAATGTGCTGGATGACACCCCAGAATTACTGTTTGGCCCAGAAGTGGATGGAAAAACGGTAGCCACAGGGGTATTACCTTTTTATGTCAGCTTACACATTCATGATAAAATACTACATAATGCAATGTTTGACTCAGGTGCCTCTCACAATCTCATGCCAAAAGCAGTCATGGAGAGATTGAATCTAGACATAACAAGACCATACAAGGACCTATTTTCCTTTGACTCCAGCCAAGTCAAGTGTCTGGGTCTCATAAAAGATTTATGTGTGTCTCTGGTTCAATACCCAAACAAGACAATCCTAATGGATGTGGTTGTTGCTGATATCCCACCTAAGTATGGGATGCTGTTATCAAGATCATGGGGAGCTAAACTCCAAGGTTCCCTACAATTAGACATGTCATATGCCACCATCTCTGTTTTTGGGCAACCAAAAAGACTGTACAGAGAAACACTCATGAAATACATGGTCAGCAGTGAAGAAAAGCCTCAAAACTTTCCCATATATGCTGTCCATTCAGACATAGACTCATACATTCTCTTCAATGACAGCACAACTCCCTCAAAAGGTGAGGTTGAAACCAAGATACTCATACAGGAGGAAGACTCAAATGAAAGAATTACCACCCATGAAACAACAGTCAATCAAACACTAGATACTGCTGCTGTTCTAAATATCAAGCATACCCAATCAAATGATGAAACTGTCCTAGAAGACAAGCTAGAGGAAAAACCACAACTTCTACTCACATTGCCAGCCCATGAACAGATCATTAAATCTCCTTCCCAACAGGATATTCTATGGTTCCTTGAATTTGATGGCTCAGTCAACAAGTTAGGGGCAGGAGCTGGAGTTTGGGTACACAATAAAGAAAATAGTCATGCAGAAGGCAGAGCCTATAGATTGAACTTCAGATGTACTAATAACATGGCAGAATATGAAGCTCTTTTACTAGGCCTCAAGTTAGTAAAGTTCTTACAAGCTGCCAGGGTTTCAATCATGGGTGATTCAGATTTAGTTATTCAACAAGTGAAGGGAAACTTTGTCACCAATGACAAAAGACTAAGGACTTATAGGTCTGCTGTTGCTGAGGTACTAAACTTTTTCTCTGAATTCCAAATCACTAAAATTCCTAGAACCCACAATCTGCATGCTCATAGTTTAGCCACCTTTGCAAGTACCTGCAAGCTGCCTTTTGAGCCCCATCATTGTTTTACAGCTGAGGTAAAACACAGACCCTCCATTCCAAACAATGTTAATGATTGGCAAGTATTTGAGGATGACAAGCAAATAAACCATTTTTTAACTCTGCAACAAGAATTTGCAGGATTAAATATTGACACTGATACAGCAAGTCAATCACAAATACTTGATACAGCAAGTCAATCACAAATACTTGATACAGCAAGTCAATCACAAATACTTGATACAGCAAGTCAATCACAAATACTTGAAAGAGCAAGTCCATCACAAATACAGTTTCAAAAAACTACTCACCCAATATCACCTAGAACAGCAAAACAAATGCTAAATCCAACTATTTTCAACAAGGACAACATTCAGCAAATTCAATCAATCAATTGTGAGGAAGTGGCCAATGCTGAAACTGAAATCATAGAGCTGAAAGACAATTTTCTACCAACAGGCCTAACTCCACTAGAGGACATCTTTGATTCAAATGATATTCCCAGAAAACCAAAAATGCAGCCCTTAAATGCAGCCATTGAAGAATGCAACATAGGTACAATTGACAAACCCAAAATAATTAAATTGTCTGCATCTTTACCTCCTGATCAAAAGCCTAAATACATTGACCTCTTTAAAGAGTTCCAGGATGTTTTTGCATGGAGTTATGAGGACCTAAAGTCCTATGACACCTCTGTAATCCAGCACACTATCCCTCTCAAGCCTGATCAAAAACCCTTTAAACAAAAACTGAGGAGAATCAATCCAATGCTCCTCCCAGCAATGGAACAAGAGGTACAGAAAATGTTCAAGGCTGGCATCATAGCACCAATCAGATTCTCTGAATGGATCTCCAACTTAGTCCCTACAAGAAAGAAAACTGGTGAAATAAGGCTGTGTGTGGATCTAAGAAATCTGAACCAAGTATCCCTCAAAGACAACTATCCCTTACCCAAGATGGATCACATTCTCCAAAGAGTGGTAGGGGCCTCAAGGATCTCATTACTGGATGGATTTTCAGGCTTCAATCAAATCCTGGTGCACCCTGATGATCAAGACAAAACAACATTCACAACCCCATGGGGAACTTTCAAATATGTAAAGATGCCTTTTGGATTGAAAAATGCAGGGGCAACATTTCAAAGAGCAATGGATATTGCTTTTGCCAAGGAGATTCATGACTTTTTAGTCATTTACTTAGATGACCTTACACCTTTCTCAAAATCAGACCAAGAACATATAAAACATTTGAGACAGATCTTCCTAAAATGCAGAAAATATGGAATTTCCTTGAATCCCAAGAAATCCCTGTTTGGTTTAGAGGAAGGTAAACTATTAGGCCACATCATTTCTAAAGATGGCATTAGAATTGATCCAGATAGGATACAGGCTATCCTACAAATGCCCCACCCAAGAAATGTCAAAGAGTTGCAAGGATTCTTGGGAAAAATCAATTTCTTGAGAAGGTTTATCCCAAACTTAGCAGAACTAATCAGATTATTAAATAACATGCTAAAGAAAGATTCAAAAGTCAAATGGACTGTTGAAGCCAATCAAGCCTTTGAAGGTATAAAACTGGCCCTTACCCAAACCCCAGTCTTGACCAATCCTCAATTTGACAGAGAATTTATCATTTTCTCTTTTGCCTCCCAGCATACTATTGCTGCTGTTTTGTTACAAAAAGATGACCAAGGAAATGAAAAGCCAATTGCTTTCTTTAGCAGAGCTCTTAGAGATGCACCTTTAAAATATCAAATCATGGAAAAGCAAGCTTATGCTTTGGTCAAAGCCATTAAAGACTTTAGGATTTATATCCTTTATTCCCATGTTATAGCATATGTGCCAAGTCCTATTGTCAAAGACATTCTCACCCAAGAAAATTTAGAGGGCAGAAGAGGAAAGTGGATTGCCAACATCTTGGAATTTGATATTGAGATAAAACCTACAAAACTAATAAAAGGGCAAGGTTTGGCCAAACTAATGACAGAAGCAAATTTCCAAGCCTTAGACATCAACCAGCTGGACAGTGAACCGGAGCTGGCGACTCCAAAGATCAATGTAGCCTTTGAACAATCCCCTTGGTACTCTGATATATGTTATATATTGCAAAACCTGTGTGCTCCCCCAGGATTGTCCAGAACTAAATGTAGGTTCTTAAAAATGAAAGCTTCTAAATTCTGTGTTATGGATGGAAATTTATTGTGGAAAAACCATGAAGGAATATTGCTAAACTGCCTAATTGAGAATGAAACTGACAATATCATAAAGGAATTTCATGCAGGTGACTGTGGTGGACACTTGTACTGGAAGTCCACTGTGGATAAAATACTAAGGGCTGGTTACTACTGGCCCACCATGTTCTCTGATGTCAAGAAATTCACAACCTCATGTCATAAATGTCAAGTGTTTGAGGGAAAGAGACAGTTGCTGCCACTTCCCTTGAGGCCTATTGCAACAGAGAGACCTTTTCAACAATGGGGCTTGGATTTCATTGGGGAAATTCATCCCTCATCTTCAGGCCAACATAGATGGATCTTAACAGCCACAGACTACTTCACCAAGTGGATTGAAGCTGTTCCATGCAGACAAGCAAATGATTCCACTATCATTCAGTTCTTGGAGAACAACATATTGGCTAGATTTGGCTGTCCTGATAAAATAATAACAGACAATGCTGCTGCTTTCAGATCCAAGAAAATGGTGAACTTCTGCCATAAATTTCACATCACCTTGGGCCATTCTACTGCATACTATCCCCAAGGAAATGGCCTTGCTGAGTCATCAAATAAAAGTCTGGTAAACATCATAAAGAAAGTGCTAGAAGAGAACAAAAAGAATTGGCATAAGAAGCTTGTAAATGCTCTATGGGCAGATAGACTAACAACCAAGAGATCAATTGGAACCAGCCCATATGAGTTGGTTTATGGATTAGAAGCCAAATTTCCTTCATCACTAGGGATACCTGTTATGAAACTTCTTCAAGAAAGCCAAGCTGAACCAAATGATATGCAAAGAAGAATCAATCAAATCATATGTTTACAGCAAACTAGAGACCAAGTTTTCAGCAGAGTTCAAGTTCTACAAGAAAAATTAAAGAAGGCCTTTGATAGAAGAACTAAGGCAGAAGATTTCAACATTGGTGACAAAGTCCTCAAGTGGGATTCAAGAAGAGAGGATAAGGGAAAACATGGAAAATTTGATTCCCTTTGGAGAGGACCATTTGCTGTCCAAGCAGTACAAGGAAACAACACTTATTTCCTTAAGAGTCTTAATGAAACTGATTTGGATGAAGGTCCTGTGAATGGCAGGATGCTGAAGCACTATTTTGAATATCACCCATAAGTGCAGCCTGAGTTTTCCCTTGTACATATCCAGATGTATATATTATTTTCTGTCAACATGTAAAGATGCAATTTCTCAAAGTTTTCTTAAAACTGCCAGCAAAAGGTAAATAGAATCAGAGGTCTACCAAGAAGAGAAGCACACAATTTTGGCATTTCAAAGCAGCAAACTTCAAGGTTGGCAAGAGCAGTCAAGGAGCAAGGCAATCTGACCTGCTGTTCTTGGTCTTTCAAATGAAAAACCATCCCCATGTGGAGCCACTGTTAGCTACCTATACCAATAGGTTTCATATTTCATGATTGGCAATGAAAAGGTCCAAATATGCTCTGCTTTGATGATGCAAAGATCACATATTTCCATAAGAATACAATCTGTGCTTATAGCTTGATGTGGACTCAATTTTGATGGATGGTCCAACAGTCTAATCTGGATCATGCCATGTTTTGAATTTTCAGTTGTAGAATAGAGAAAGAAGTCTGTCCAAACTGTTTAATCTTGGCAGACAAGTAGTTGAGGTAGAGAAGAAAAGGCTCCCAACAGCTTAATCTGGGACCTTGGAAGAAATAAGGGTAGAAGTAGATAGAAAAACAAAAGAAAAAGCCAAAGAAAAGAAAAGGCAAGTAAGGGTCTGCAAGTCCAAGTGCACCCTCCAAGAAGAAATAAAAAATGCTAGGCAAATAGATGGGTAGGCAGTTGGGGTTGCAGAAAGGTCATTTCTTATAAGTTGCATGTGTGCTAACTTTGTTTACCAAAGCAAAATCAATGAATTGAGAAGGTGTTATTCTTCATCAAGTTGCAGCAAGCAAAGAAGCATGTCTAACCTCCCTTCTTCCCCTTTTTCCATTTCATTACTAACACTCCCTCATCAGTTGAGATTCATGGAAGAAATTATGGTTTCATGGTGGTTCTTAATCTTTTTAGAAGCCACATTTCTTGTCTAAAATTCTTTTCATTTTGATCTACTCCCTAAAACTAAGTAAGTTTCAAATAAACTTAGTGATTTCCCCCCTCATTCACATTTTCCCCCATATTAACTCTAACTCTATTATGTAATTCCCCTATGTTACCCTTCCCCTACTATTATTAACACCATGGTGTATAAACCCCAAAATTTTGTATAAATATCCCTCCCCTTGGCATTATAGCCAATAAATCCTCTGTCAGGGATCAAATTGGCATCTGGTCACTTTGATGAACCTAAACCTCACCCCTCTCCCTTCTTTAAAGTCATTCCACCCATTAAACCTTCGTTTGTAAAGAAAAAACCTTATAAAAACCCCTCCTACCCATAAACCCCTTTCAAATTGTGAAATAACCCAAAAAACCCACCTTTTGCCGCTTATCCAAAGTTTCGGCGCATATGTTTGATTTTTCAAAATACATTGAAAAGCCTTACAAAACACCATATCCTAATGTTTTCCGCCGGGCGCATATTCCAAAACAAATAATAAATTAATCCCGCCCCCATCTGTATTGTCCGATCACATCACTCTTCCGTCAACCGTCGGATCGGACCCATGTGATCCGACGGCCCTCGTTGATATCGGAGCGGCCCCGACGTCCGACAGATACCTTCCGATATCTGTCAGAAGGTGACGTCAGGTGCCCGCCACGCGCCTTCCCCACAATGCATCGGAGGTACGCCTGACACATTCCACCTCCGTAGCTATAGCGGTGCGATATAAAACCGCTAACCGTTTCCGGTTTCGGTCAATCCGCTCATCCAACGTCATCCCCACGTCATTGCCACCCCGCCATCGCGTCAACCTTTTTGTCCGCCCCCGTGCCAATGTGTCTGCCACCGCATCATCTCCGTGGACCAATAGCAGCTCGCCACCTCACCCGATGACGTCATGCTGACGTCATCCGACTCCGACCCCACCCGATGACGTCATGCTGACGTCATCCCAAAAACGCGCCAATATTGCCAAAAATCCATTTTTAGGCCAAAATCTCGTGTTTTTTCCACTTTTGGCAAAAGACACTACTGTTATTTCTGCATGCTGCTCACGTCCAAACCAGCACCAGCTTGCTAAAGTCGATTCCGAGACCGCCAGAGCCTCCATTGCACCTGCATTCGCAACTCTTGCCGACGAATTCACCAGGTATTCTTCAAAATCATCCCATAAACCTGGTTTTATCCATAATTCCGCAAATAAACTGTTAACAGACTTTAAAACTCTGTTTTCACCGTTAAACACACTGTGACCTGCACTTATATCCAGCCAGTGAAGCCATTAAACTCCTGCAGGGCCGCATTTGACAAATTGAGTTGAAATTCGCAGCTAGTTCGCGCAGTCGTGAACTAGGTACCTTAACTGACCAAATTCACCACAGAAAACACTTTGCTCAGTCCTGCTACTGTTTTATCAGTCCTTTAAGCAGTATTTCAATTGCTGCAACTGTCTCACTCACCCTCTGTTCCATACAATTCACATTTCTCCCTCAAAGAAAACTCTTGGTGTTGCTCTGCATAGCAACTCTATTCATAAATCCTAGGAGAAGTCATGGATCCACCAGTGGCTCCAATAGCATTAAACATTGCTCCATTAAATGCCCCTCAGAGACAATTGGAATGGCAGTCTCTGGCAGACATGGACTATCAGATTTCAGAGGAAATGCTGATGGGTACTAAGTTCCACATCCACCTGCTCAATGAACTGAAGGCTAAGCATGAGGCTGGAACAGATGTGCTGGGCATATGGGGCTCATTCCTCCCTATTTTCAAGCTCCCTCAAGTTAACCAATTCCCTGAGTTGATCCATCTGTGTGCTGAAAATTATGACCCCACTCAGAGGGCAGTTCTTGACCCTTCAGGATCAGCTGTGTTTTATGTCACCCCAGAAGCTATCAAGGATATGCTCTGCTTCAGGACTGAGAAGAAACTGGTCCCTCTATCACTTGTAGACCTGATAAATCGAGGAGCCAGAATGACAGATGCTCAGGTCACCAAACTAAACCAGCTATACATTGGCTCTGACTCTGTGAAGTATCCTCCTATCAATCAGGTATACCTCAACCAACTGGGCAGAGATCTGGCTGACATGATTAGTCCCATTTTGGGCTACAACTCCATTGAGTTTGTTGATCAAACTGTGCTGGTAATCATGCTCATGTTTGCTCCTGGCAAGTCTCCTATCTGCTATGACTATGCCACCTATATAGCAGACAAAATACATGAGCAACTAATGAACCTGGCAAGAGAAAGAGTGTTCAGGTATACCTCCTACATTTACCACTTGATCTTATATCATCAACATCAGAAATTCTCTTTTCCAATCAAAAGAGAGGATGCCCAAGGCAATCCAAGATCAGTGGTCTATTGGTCATCTGTTTTCCACTGTAGAGGTGAAACTCCATACACCTATTGTGAGTTCATAGATCAGTTCATTCACCCAGCTATGTCAATGATGATGGGCTCACCTCCTCCAAGACTCACAGATGAAATGCAAAGGATCCTGCAGCTATCCAAATCATACAGCATTGGGGACTGGTACTTTTACCAGCACCACACCGTCATCAGGATGTATGGGTGTGAACTGCCTCCCTACAGACTACCCAGATATGTGCCTATGAGGCTATTTGCCCTAGAATACTTCAGGCAGTTTGGCAATGTTGATGTGCTTCACTTTTCAGGCAAAGGCAAGAAAGCACAGTTGAAAGTCAGGAACCAACTGGGCCACTTTGTCTATAACCAAAGGGAGGAAGGTTGGAAAGAAGCAGACAGGATGCTTGAGTCCCTTGGCCTTCAAACTAGTTTCCTCTGGAAACCTTATGACCCCAACCACTTCATCACTTTGAGAAGGCTCAGATATAGGCTCTCTGGCTATGATCATCTAAAAATCCCTCACATTGAAAAACATGCTAACCAAGCAAAATGGAGGAGAGGAACCCTAGAAGAGCCGGTTACACAAGAAGAGCTGAATCAAAGAGCAGTGAGGAATCTTAAAAAGATGGCTGACCTTGAACTTTGTTCACAGGTGTTTTCACTGCCAAGCACACAAGTGGGAGCAGTTGCATCCTCCTCGACTGCAAACCAGCAAGCACCCAAAGCCACTGAAGATATATCTGGCAAGGGCAAGGAAAAAGAAATGGATACTGAACGCCACCACATGAGAAGGTGCAGCAACAGTACAACAACAACAACAACAGGAAATGCAGCAAGAAGAAGGGCAACATAATAAAGAGCAGCCCCCACAGCAAGAAGGGGCAGTTGAAGCCCCAATTTCCACAGAACAGCAGGCACAAAATACAGTGCCTCCTAGGCAAGAAACATCAGTTGATGCATCAATCCTCCAAACTCCACAAAAGGAGGATACTAGCAGAAAAAGGGACAGAGAGACTCCCTTGACCACATCAGAAAGTCATGGTGAGAAAAGACAGAGAATGAACCCTTTCTCGATGAGGAAATGCCAACAGGGCAGTCTCTGGGCATGGGCCCACCTAGCAGGGAAGTATCTGCAAGTTCCTTCCAAGGGAACAGAACAGAACTGTGGGAGGAGAAGTCAGCTCCTCTAGCCAGCAGAGGGAGGGTGAACTGAGCATCAAACAACAGTTCATAGACATAAAGAAAAGGAGTGAGCCCATAAAAATACAGCTGTATAATCACTTGCTGAAGATGGCTCCCACCAACCAGCAAAGACTGATGTCTGCTTTTGATGTCAGTGAAGGCAAGATGATCATGAGTCATTTCTTACCAGCTGTAGCACAGCCCCAAACTCATGCAGATTATATAAGGACCAATCTTGAGGTCCTTGCCAAAGACATCCACCCAATGGATAAAATTGAGTTGCACAAACAAACAGGTGAGATGGTCTATGCCTCCTTGGCAGACAAAACCTTGGACAACTACAGGCTGGAAAATAGCCTTAATAATACAGCTGCCCAACTTGAGTTGGAAAGGGCATCATCACAGGCTAAGGACAACAGAATTAGGTCCTTAGAAGATATAATTATTGAGATTGGGCATGATCCCAAAGATATCAAGGGCATCCAGGAGATATTGAAGTTAAGGGATGCAGACATGGCTGCTTTGAAGAAAAAGATAAAAATGCCAGCCACAATTCACCCTCAAACAGATGAGGTTGCCCAGCAGAGGCATGATAAAGAAGCCACAGATTTGCTGGTGTCTCTCTATAAACAGCTCATCCAGGCACAAGAAAAGCTGGGAGAATCAGAGGCTGCACAGGCAGCATTACAGGCAGCTTTGAAACAAAGAGAAGAAGGACAGACCTCCCAGCCTCCTCCTGAAGTAATAAATCTTGAGGAAACTGCTCCACCTACTGTTCCTCCTCCTCAACAGCCAGAACAAGCAGCAACATCCACCTCAGCAGCACCACCAGCAACAGAGCAGGCCCCAAGCCTGGACATGCAAAAGCTGAGGAATGAGATCCAGGCCCTGGAAGCTCAAATGACAGAGCTGAATGAGACCAGGGATAAATTGGCCAAAGTGAATGACAGATATGATAAATCCAAGCAGTCTGTGGCAGAAAAGGGCAGGGAGATAAAAGCCCTCAAAGATAAAATCAAAGAGCTAGAAAATGAGCTCAAATTAGATAAGGTGGTGGCTGAGCTTAAAATAGTGCTGTGGGCTAACATTGGTCAATCTATCAATGAGCAATGGCAATATATTGAAACAATCCATGAGCAGTTGGACCTCATTCCAAAAGCACACACTGAAATTCAGAGAGCAAGAGCTGCTCTAAGCAACATGCCTGAGATAGCCACCAGGATGATCAATGTGCTTAACAATAGGACAAGCACTCAGTTGGCTGCCATGGGAATTCCAAACAGAACTGAGCACATTCAGTTGATCAAAAGGGTTCTCACACTGAGAAACTTAGTGCAGACATTGGAAAGAAGAACCCAGGATATGCAGACTGAGGTGAACAGGTTTTTGGAAAAGTTTCAGGTGTTAGAAAACAGAGGGCTCCCTAGCTTACTGAACAGCGCAGGGAGATTGTTCACACATGACCAGTATGCCAAAAGGGTCAACACATTTGCCACTAGTCAGATCAATGAGAAGCCCAGCACCTCAGAGGAAACAGGGCCAGCCACAGGACAGACTCTCTATAACAGAGTAGAGAATTTATTTTTTATAATGAATGAAATCAAACACCTGTTTGAGGCCCCTCCCAATTTTTATAAGTATACAGAGGCAGAGGAGACTATAGATGCAATCCTCAGGCATCAATTACCTACACATGACTGGTGGACCAAAGCAATACAAACAATTTTGTAAACAGTGAGCCATTCACCAAATTTTGTTTATAAAAATATGAATTGTTATGCAAAGCACAGTTTAATAAAATCAGCATGCATTAAAGATGAAAGCTGAGCCAACTCAGCAGAATTTCGGCCAACGAAGCAAAAGCAGGAAGCTACAGGTGGCAGGGCCGAGAAGATACAGCGCAGCAAACGTAAAGGCACATTTTCCAGCATTTAAGCAAAGCGTTCCAACCGACTCAGTGACCTCCAAAGGTCAAAATATCCTCTGACAGACTTAAAGAGCAGTTATGTTGTATTCAAAGCTGTAATAACTTCTTTTCTACTTTTCTGTACGAAGTAATGAAGATATTTCTCTCTCAGATGACTCAATGCCTGAGATATTTTGTATAAACATTTCTATAAAGTCCCCTTCGCATGAGTTTGCAAAGGGTTGTTGTTGATTTCTCCTGAAGAAGTTCTTATGCTGTAATCCTTTCAGAGTTTAATAAAGAAAGTGATGGAATTTCTCGGATTTCTGAAGTGTTGAATGCGTTCTGGTGTCTGTTGAAAACTGCAGGATTCCTGTGTACTTCACAATACAATAAGTTTCTGTAACTCTCTTTGTTATGTGCTTTAATCTTTTACAACCCATATATGTTTCTAATTTCTGAATATTTAGCAACAAGGAAAAAGAATAACCTTCAGGACTTATTCAAGGAATACCCTGAGTTCAATCTGTGTTGTTAATGAATGTTTTTCTTCAGCTGTAATCTTGATAAGTGTAATTCTTAATTGCTGCACTTTCAGAATATATCTTTCACAGTGAGCTTTGTTTCAGGAATTCAAGTTTGCTCCTGTGCAACATGTTTCACTTTCATATCACCAGCTCAATAGAAAATTCTTAATTGCTTTCTGTTGGCTGACCATGCTTCACCACTTAAGTTTAAATTTGTTTGTTTAAAGATACACAATAGGCCCTGCAGTCCGAACATCACCACTCCTGCATTTCAAAGCATTTCACAACTCTAGACTCCATTGCCCAATGATATACTATTCTCTGAACACTACACCTTAAGCCCTGAAAGAAGTCCTTCAACCAAAACATAAACCAAAACCTGAGCATAATAACTAGCCTAAAACACCATCAAAACAGAGACAAATTATAAAGAGAGAGCCCTCTCTGATTACAGTTTGGCTAGAACTGTGATCCAAAGATTGGTTAGTGGTTACCCCGGCCGTATTCCCTTGGGAGTCATAGGGAACAACCTGGGTGTTAACATAATTGGCGACTCCACTGGGGACTTCTTAGGATTTTCCAATTTCTATACATCTCTCAAAGCTGCAAATCAAGCCTGAAATCAGTCAGGAGGCCTTCAAAACTGTTTCTGTGTCACATTGACAGCTTTAGGGAAGAGTTTTTCAGTAAGTCTTCATCTCAGCTTTGAAATATATATAGCCATTCCAAAATCTTTATCCAGTCCTTGCAGATATAAAAACTTCCTATAAAATCCTAAAAAACAGTTAGAAGCTGGCTCCCAAGAAAAATCCACGGCATACTAGGGCAAATCCTGACCCTAATCCACCCATCATTGTTGATAATCCAAATACCATCCCTAGAAACATTAGAGGCAGCAAGGCAGGAGCAGCCTGCTGATTTAACCTCAGATTCAGATCATCCCAGCCTTATCTCTACCCCATGCAAGGTCCTTTTCCGGTCTACCCCTAGTTCCCCTAGTTCACCATCCACATCTCAAAGTCCTCCTCTCACATCTTCATCCACTGCACATATCCCCTTGACCAACACTGTAGGTTCACCCTTACCTATTACCCCTGTAGTACCCACTGTTCCTATTATCCCAGCTCCCCTGTTAATCCTCTAAACCCTGTAAAACATGATAAAGATATGCACCCTTGCAAATACCAGCTAATGCTGCAGCCTACCCAAGATTACCAAACCAAAATCTCATATTTTGACTCCAATGGCCCTCTGACAGCTGTCCAGCATGCTAAGAGGATGCAAGACCATTTTGAGACCTATGAAATAGATGATGACAGTGTCAGAATGAGGATGTTTGTTCAAAGCCTAACTGGGGATGTAAGAACTTGGTTTAGATCCCTGAATGCAAATTCCATCACAACTCCTGATGAACTGTATCAAGCCTTTACTAGCAGATGGGAGAAGAAGAAAGATCCTCTGCACATACTTGGGGAATATGACACTATCAAAAGAGGTCCCCAAGAGACTGTTTTGGAGTATTGTGCAAGATTTAACAATGTATATAACGCAATCCCACAAAATTTAAGACCCCCTCCTGATTTAGCTTTGTACAAATTCCCTGATGGTTTTGACCCTGACATGGCCTATCAGTTGAAAGAAAGAGATCCTCAATCCCTTGCAGAGGCCCAAAGGGTTGCTGTCACAGTGGAAGCCAACCTGATTGCCAAAAGAAACAGAGCAAGGTTGGAAAGAGGACTGTTTTCAAAGAGGAACCCTCTGCCTTTGATCAAAAGCTGGATGCAATACTCACTGGAATGAAGAGATTGGGTGATAGAGTGGAATCGGTTGAGAGAAAATCATCATGGGAAGCACCACAAAACAACCCTCCTAGGAATCCAAATTTTAGGAGAACTCAAAACCCAGGCATTGGCAAAGCCAGTGCTGATCAAGACATAAGACCCCCTTTCCAAGAAAATTATGCAGAAACTTCCACATCAACAGAGCCCAATGAAGATCCTGAGATTAATTTAATGGGTCTAGATGGTGAAAGTCAAGTTTTCTTAACACAAGAAGATCATGAGGATGATGAAATCAAACTGTTCCAAACTAAATCAGGTGAATCCTTTGACTTTAAACAAGGCTATGACACTGCTGTTTATGAAGTCCATAAACAATACAAGCTAAGGAGCAGAACTGTGAATGTAAACCAGCCTGAAAAGATAAAGGATAATCAGCAGCCTAAAAGAGTCATAGTCACAGAACCTAATGACAAAACAAATTCACCTGCAGAAGAAGTGATTATTGAAGAGATCACTGAACCACTGTCCTTAAAACAGCAGCCTGTGGCCACTTCACCCTCTCAACCTAATTTAAATGTTACTCCCCAAGAGATGAGTAAAAGAGGCAAGTCCCAAAGTCAAGATAAAAATCAAGAAGAAGATTTAATGAACAAGGAAAGGACTGTTATCCATAACCCCAAGACCCAATCTGAAAAACCCTTTGACCTAGAAACTGAAATTGGCAAACTAAAGATAGCAATTCCTCTCTCAGAACTAGCCAAGCATGACATCTATAAACTACAGATCAAAAGTCCCTTCAACTCACTAGCAACAAAGATGATGTCAATGTGCTGGATGACACCCCAGAATTACTGTTTGGCCCAGAAGTGGATGGAAAAACGGTAGTCACAGGGGTATTACCTTTTTATGTCAGCTTACACATTCATGATAAAATATTACATAATGCAATGTTTGACTCAGGTGCCTCTCACAATCTCATGCCAAAAGCAGTCATGGAGAGATTGAATCTAGACATAACAAGACCATACAAGGACCTATTTTCCTTTGACTCCAGCCAAGTCAAGTGTCTGGGTCTCATAAAAGATTTATGTGTGTCTCTGGTTCAATACCCAAACAAGACAATCCTAATGGATGTGGTAGTTGCTGATATCCCACCTAAGTATGGGATGCTGTTATCAAGATCATGGGGAGCTAAACTCCAAGGTTCCCTACAATTAGACATGTCATATGCCACCATCTCTGTTTTTGGGCAACCAAAAAGACTGTACAGAGAAACACTCATGAAATACATGGTCAGCAGTGAAGAAAAGCCTCAAAACTTTCCCATATATGCTGTCCATTCAGACATAGACTCATACATTCTCTTCAATGACAGCACAACTCCCTCAAAAGGTGAGGTTGAAACCAAGATACTCATACAGGAGGAAGACCAAATGAAAGAATTACCACCCATGAAACAACAGTCAATCAAACACTAGATACTGCTGCTGTTCTAAATATCAAGCATACCCAATCAAATGATGAAACTGTCCTAGAAGACAAGCTAGATGAAAAACCACAACTTCTACTCACATTGCCAGCCCATGAACAGATCATTAAATCTCCTTCCCAACAGGATATTCTATGGTTCCTTGAATTTGATGGCTCAGTCAACAAGTTAGGGGCAGGAGCTGGAGTTTGGGTACACAATAAAGAAAATAGTCATGCAGAAGGCAGAGCCTATAGATTGAACTTCAGATGTACTAATAACATGGCAGAATATGAAGCTCTTTTACTAGGCCTCAAGTTAGTAAAGTTCTTACAAGCTGCCAGGGTTTCAATCATGGGTGATTCAGATTTAGTTATTCAACAAGTGAAGGGAAACTTTGTCACCAATGACAAAAGACTAAGGACTTATAGGTCTGCTGTTGCTGAGGTACTAAACTTTTTCTCTGAATTCCAAATCACTAAAATTCCTAGAACCCACAATCTGCATGCTCATAGTTTAGCCACCTTTGCAAGTACCTGCAAGCTGCCTTTTGAGCCCCATCATTGTTTTACAGCTGAGGTAAAACACAGACCCTCCATTCCAAACAATGTTAATGATTGGCAAGTATTTGAGGATGACAAGCAAATAAACCATTTTTAACTCTGCAACAAGAATTTGCAGGATTAAATATTGACACTGATACAGCAAGTCAATCACAAATACTTGATACAGCAAGTCAATCACAAATACTTGATACAGCAAGTCAATCCAAATACTGACAACAAGTCAATCACAAATGAAAAGCAAGTCCATCACAAAACAGTTTCAAAAACTACTCACCCAATATCACCTAGAACAGCAAAACAAATGCTAAATCCAACTATTTTCAACAAGGACAACATTCAGCAAATTCAATCAATCAATTGTGAGGAAGTGGCCAATGCTGAAACTGAAATCATAGAGCTGAAAGACAATTTTCTACCAACAGGCCTAACTCCACTAGAGGACATCTTTGATTCAAATGATATTCCCAGAAAACCAAAAATGCAGCCCTTAAATGCAGCCATTGAAGAATGCAACATAGGTACAATTGACAAACCCAAAATAATTAAATTGTCTGCATCTTTACCTCCTGATCAAAAGCCTAAATACATTGACCTCTTTAAAGAGTTCCAGGATGTTTTTGCATGGAGTTATGAGGACCTAAAGTCCTATGACACCTCTGTAATCCAGCATACTATCCCTCTCAAGCCTGATCAAAAACCCTTTAAACAAAAACTGAGGAGAATCAATCCAATGCTTCTCCCAGCAATGGAACAAGAGGTACAGAAAATGTTCAAGGCAGGCATCATAGCACCAATCAGATTCTCTGAATGGATCTCCAACTTAGTCCCTACAAGAAAGAAAACTGGTGAAATAAGGCTGTGTGTGGACTTAAGAAATCTGAACCAAGTATCCCTCAAAGACAACTATCCCTTACCCAAGATGGATCACATTCTCCAAAGAGTGGTAGGGGCCTCAAGGATCTCATTACTGGATGGATTTTCAGGCTTCAATCAAATCCTGGTGCACCCTGATGATCAAGACAAAACAACATTCACAACCCCATGGGGAACTTTCAAATATGTAAAGATGCCTTTTGGATTGAAAAATGCAGGGGCAACATTTCAAAGAGCAATGGATATTGCTTTTGCCAAGGAGATTCATGACTTTTTAGTCATTTACTTAGATGACCTTACACCTTTCTCAAAATCAGACCAAGAACATATAAAACATTTGAGACAGATCTTCCTAAAATGCAGAAAATATGGAATTTCCTTGAATCCCAAGAAATCCCTGTTTGGTTTAGAGGAAGGTAAACTATTGGGCCACATCATTTCTAAAGATGGCATTAGAATTGATCCAGATAGGATACAGGCTATCCTACAAATGCCCCACCCAAGAAATGTCAAAGAGTTGCAAGGATTCTTGGGAAAAATCAATTTCTTGAGAAGGTTTATCCCAAACTTAGCAGAACTAATCAGATTATTAAATAACATGCTAAAGAAAGATTCAAAAGTCAAATGGACTGTTGAAGCCAATCAAGCCTTTGAAGGTATAAAACTGGCCCTTACCCAAACCCCAGTCTTGACCAATCCTCAATTTGACAGAGAATTTATCATTTTCTCTTTTGCCTCCCAGCATACTATTGCTGCTGTTTTGTTACAAAAAGATGACCAAGGAAATGAGAAGCCAATTGCTTTCTTTAGCAGAGCTCTTAGAGATGCACCTTTAAAATATCAAATCATGGAAAAGCAAGCTTATGCTTTGGTCAAAGCCATTAAAGACTTTAGGATTTATATCCTTTATTCCCATGTTATAGCATATGTGCCAAGTCCTATTGTCAAAGACATTCTCACCCAAGAAAATTTAGAGGGCAGAAGAGGAAAGTGGATTGCCAACATCTTGGAATTTGATATTGAGATAAAACCTACAAAACTAATAAAAGGGCAAGGTTTGGCCAAACTAATGACAGAAGCAAATTTCCAAGCCTTAGACATCAACCAGCTGGACAGTGAACCGGAGCTGGCGACTCCAAAGATCAATGTAGCCTTTGAACAATCCCCTTGGTACTCTGATATATGTTATGTATTGCAAAACCTGTGTGCTCCCCCAGGATTGTCCAGAACTAAATGTAGGTTCTTAAAAATGAAAGCTTCTAAATTCTGTGTTATGGATGGAAATCTATTGTGGAAAAACCATGAAGGAATATTGCTAAACTGCCTAATTGAGAATGAAACTGACAATATCATAAAGGAATTTCATGCAGGTGACTGTGGTGGACACTTGTACTGGAAGTCCACTGTGGATAAAATACTAAGGGCTGGTTACTACTGGCCCACCATGTTCTCTGATGTCAAGAAATTCACAACCTCATGTCATAAATGTCAAGTGTTTGAGGGAAAGAGACAGTTGCTGCCACTTCCCTTGAGGCCTATTGCAACAGAGAGACCTTTTCAACAATGGGGCTTGGATTTCATTGGGGAAATTCATCCCTCATCTTCAGGCCAACATAGATGGATCTTAACAGCCACAGACTACTTCACCAAGTGGATTGAAGCTGTTCCATGCAGACAAGCAAATGATTCCACTATCATTCAGTTCTTGGAGAACAACATATTGGCTAGATTTGGCTGTCCTGACAAAATAATAACAGACAATGCTGCTGCTTGCTTCAGATCCAAGAAAATGGTGAACTTCTGCCATAAATTTCACATCACCTTGGGCCATTCTACTGCATACTATCCCCAAGGAAATGGCCTTGCTGAGTCATCAAATAAAAGTCTGGTAAACATCATAAAGAAAGTGCTAGAAGAGAACAAAAAGAATTGGCATAAGAAGCTTGTAATGCTCTATGGGCAGATAGACTAACAACCAAGAGATCAATTGGAACCAGCCCATATGAGTTGGTTTATGGATTAGAAGCCAAATTTCCCTCATCACTAGGTACCTGTTATGAAACTTCTTCAAGAAAGCCAAGCTGAACCAAATGATATGCAAAGAAGAATCAATCAAATCATATGTTTACAGCAAACTAGAGACCAAGTTTTCAGCAGAGTTCAAGTTCTACAAGAAAAATTAAAGAAGGCTTTGATAGAAGAACTAAGGCAGAAGATTTCAACATTGGTGACAAAGTCCTCAAGTGGGATTCAAGAAGAGAGGATAAGGGAAAACATGGAAAATTTGATTCCCTTTGGAGAGGACCATTTGCTGTCCAAGCAGTACAAGGAAACAACACTTATTTCCTTAAGAGTCTTAATGAAACTGATTTGGATGAAGGTCCTGTGAATGGCAGGATGCTGAAGCACTATTTTGAATATCACCCATAAGTGCAGCCTGAGTTTTCCCTTGTACATATCCAGATGTATATATTATTTTCTGTCAACATGTAAAGATGCAATTTCTCAAAGTTTTCTTAAACTGCCAGCAAAAGGTAAATAGAATCAGAGGTCTACCAAGAAGAGAAGCACACAATTTGGCATTTCAAAGCAGCAAACTTCAAGATTGGCAAGAGCAGTCAAGGAGCAAGGCAATCTGACCTGCTGTTCTTGGTCTTTCAAATGAAAAACCATCCCCATGTGGAGCCACTGTTAGCTACCTATACCAATAGGTTTCATATTTCATGATTGGCAATGAAAAGGTCCAAATATGCTCTGCTTTGATGATGCAAAGATCACATATTTCCATAAGAATACAATCTGTGCTTATAGCTTGATGGTGACTCAAATTTTGATGGATGGTCCAACAGTCTAATCTGGATCATGCCATGTTTTGAATTTTCAGTTGTAGAATAGAGAAAGAAGTCTGTCCAAACTGTTTAATCTTGGCAGACAAGTAGTTGAGGTAGAGAAGAAAAGGCTCCCAACAGCTTAATCTGGGACCTTGGAAGAAATAAGGGTAGAAGTAGATAGAAAAACAAAAGAAAAAGCCAAAGAAAAGAAAAGGCAAGTAAGGGTCTGCAAGTCCAAGTGCACCCTCCAGAAGAAATAAAAAATGCTAGGCAAATAGATGGGTAGGCAGTTGGGGTTGCAGAAAGGTCATTTCTTATAAGTTGCATGTGTGCTAACTTTGTTTACCAAAGCAAAATCAATGAATTGAGAAGGTGTATTCTTCATCAAGTTGCAGCAAGCAAAGAAGCATGTCTAACCTCCCTTCTTCCCCTTTTCCATTCATTACTAACACTCCTCATCAGTTGAGATTCATGGAAGAAATTATGGTTTCATGGTGGTTCTTAATCTTTTTAGAAGCCACATTTCTTGTCTAAAATTCTTTTCATTTTGATCTACTCCCTAAAACTAAGTAAGTTTCAAATAAACTTAGTGATTCCCCCCTCATTCACATTTTCCCCCATATTAACTCTAACTCTATTATGTAATTCCCCTATGTTACCCTTCCCCTACTATTATTAACACCATGGTGTATAAACCCCAAATTTTGGTATAAAATCCCTCCCCTTGGCATTATAGCCAATAAATCCTCTGTCAGGGATCAAATTGGCATCTGGTCACTTTGATGAACCTAAACCTCACCCCTCTCCCTTCTTTAAAGTCATTCCACCCATTAAACCTTCGTTTGTAAAGAAAAACCTTATAAAAGCCCCCTCCTACCCATAAACCCCTTTGAAATTGTGAAATAACCCAAAAACCCACCTTTGGCGCTTATCCAAAGTTTCGGCGCGTATGTTTGATTATTGAAAATACATTGAAAGGCCTTACAAAACCCCATATCCTAATGTTTTTCCGCCGGGCGCATATTCCAAAACAAATAATAAATTAATCCCGCCCCCATCCGTATTGTCCGATCACATCACCCTTCCGTCAACCGTCGGATCGGACCCATGTGATCCGACGGCCCTCGTTGATATCGGAGCGGCCCCGACGTCCGACAGATACCTTCCGATATCTGTCAGAAGGTGACGTCAGGTGCCCGCCACGCGCCTTCCCCACAATGCATCGGAGGTACGCCTGACACATTCCACCTCCGTAGCTATAGCGGTGCGATATAAAACCGCTAACCGTTTCCGGTTTCGGTCAATCCGCTCATCCAACGTCATCCCCACGTCATTGCCACCCCGCCATCGCGTCAACCTTTTTGTCCGCCCCCGTGCCAATGTGTCTGCCACCGCATCATCGTCTGTGTGACCAATAGCAGCTCGCCACCTCACCCGATGACGTCATGCTGACGTCATCCGACTCCGACCCCACCCGATGACGTCATGCTGACGTCATCCCAAAAACGCGCCAATATTGCCAAAAATCCATTTTTAGGCCAAAATCTCGTGTTTTTTCCACTTTTGGCAAAAGACACTACTGTTATTTCTGCATGCTGCTCACGTCCAAACCAGCACCAGCCTGCTAAAGTCGATTCCGAGACCGCCAGAGCCTCCATTGCACCTGCATTCGCAACTCTTGCCGACGAATTCACCAGGTATTCTTCAAAATCATCCCATAAACCTGGTTTTATCCATAATTCCGCAAATAAACTGTTAACAGACTTTAAAACTCTGTTTTCACCGTTAAACACACTGTGACCTGCACTTATATCCAGCCAGTGAAGCCATTAAACTCCTGCAGGGCCGCATTTGACAAATTGAGTTGAAATTCGCAGCTAGTTCGCGCAGTCGTGAACTAGGAACCTTAACTGACCAAATTCACCACAGAAAACACTTTGCTCAGTCCTGCTACTGTTTTATCAGTCCTTTAAGCAGTATTTCAATTGCTGCAACTGTCTCACTCACTCTCTGTTCCAAACAATTCACATTTCTCCCTCAAAGAAAACTCTTGGGTTGCTCTGCATAGCAACTCTATCCATAAATCCTAGGAGAAGTCATGGATCCACCAGTGGCTCCAATAGCATTAAACATTGCTCCATTAAATGCCCCTCAGAGACAATTGGAATGGCAGTCTCTGGCAGACATGGACTATCAGATTTCAGAGGAAATGCTGATGGGTACTAAGTTCCACATCCACCTGCTCAATGAACTGAAGGCTAAGCATGAGGCTGGAACAGATGTGCTGGGGATATGGGGCTCATTCCTCCCTATTTTCAAACTCCCTCAAGTTAACCAATTCCCTGAGTTGATCCATCTGTGTGCTGAAAATTATGACCCCACTCAGAGGGCAGTTCTTGACCCTTCAGGATCAGCTGTGTTTTATGTCACCCCAGAAGCTATCAAGGATATGCTCTGCTTCAGGACTGAGAAGAAACTGGTCCCTCTATCACTTGTAGACCTGATAAATCGAGGAGCCAGAATGACAGATGCTCAGTTACCAAACTAAACCAGCTATACATTGGCTCTGACTCTGTGAAGTATCCTCCTATCAATCAGGTATACCTCAACCAACTGGGCAGAGATCTGGCTGACATGATTAGTCCCATTTTGGGCTACAACTCCATTGAGTTTGTTGATCAAACTGTGCTGGTAATCATGCTCATGTTTGCTCCTGGCAAGTCTCCTATCTGCTATGACTATGCCACCTATATAGCAGACAAAATACATGAGCAACTAATGAACCTGGCAAGAGAAAGAGTGTCAGGTATACCTCTACATTTACCACTTGATCTTATATCATCAACATCAGAAATTCTCTTTTCCAATCAAAAGAGAGGATGCCCAAGGCAATCCAAGATCAGTGGTCTATTGGTCATCTGTTTTCCACTGTAGAGGTGAAACTCCATACACCTATTGTGAGTTCATAGATCAGTTCATTCACCCAGCTATGTCAATGATGATGGGCTCACCTCCTCCGAGACTCACAGATGAAATGCAAAGGATCCTGCAGCTATCCAAATCATACAACAGCATTGGGGACTGGTACTTTTACCAGCACCACACCGTCATCAGGATGTATGGGTGTGAACTGCCTCCCTACAGACTACCCAGATATGTGCCTATGAGGCTATTTGCCCTAGAATACTTCAGGCAGTTTGGCAATGTTGATGTGCTTCACTTTTCAGGCAAAGGCAAGAAAGCACAGTTGAAAGTCAGGAACCAACTGGGCCACTTTGTCTATAACCAAAGGGAGGAAGGTTGGAAAGAAGCAGACAGGATGCTTGAGTCCCTTGGCCTTCAAACTAGTTTCCTCTGGAAACCTTATGACCCCAACCACTTCATCACTTTGAGAAGGCTCAGATATAGGCTCTCTGGCTATGATCATCTAAAAATCCCTCACATTGAAAAACATGCTAACCAAGCAAAATGGAGGAGAGGAACCCTAGAAGAGCCAGTTACACAAGAAGAGCTGAATCAAAGAGCAGTGAGGAATCTTAAAAAGATGGCTGACCTTGAACTTTGTTCACAGGTGTTTTCACTGCCAAGCACACAAGTGGGAGCAGTTGCATCCTCCTCGACTGCAAACCAGCAAGCACCCAAAGCCACTGAAGATATATCTGCAAGGGCAAGGAAAAAGAGATGGATACTGAACGGCCACCGCATGAGAAGGTGCAGCAACAGGATACCAAACAACAACAACAATAGAAATGCAGCAAGAAGAAGGCATTGAAGCCGCCCCAATTTCCACAGAACAGCAGGCACAAAATACAGTGCCTCCTAGGCAAGAAACATCAGTTGATGCATCAATCCTCCAAACTCCACAAAAGGAGGATACTAGCAGAAAAAGGGACAGAGAGACTCCCTTGACCACATCAGAAAGTCATGGTGAGAAAAGACAGAGAATGAACCCTTTCTCGGATGAGGAAATGCCAACAGGGCAGTCTCTGGGCATGGGCCCACCTAGCAGGGAAGTATCTGCAAGTTCCTTCCAAGGGGAACAGAACAGAACTATGGGAGGAGAAGTCAGCTCCTCTAGCCAGCAGAGGGAGGGTGAACTGAGCATCAAACAGCAGTTCATAGACATAAAGAAAAGGAGTGAGCCCATAAAAATACAGCTGTATAATCACTTGCTGAAGATGGCTCCCACCAACCAGCAAAGACTGATGTCTGCTTTTGATGTCAGTGAAGGCAAGATGATCATGAGTCATTTCTTACCAGCTGTAGCACAGCCCCAAACTCATGCAGATTATATAAGGACCAATCTTGAGGTCCTTGCCAAAGACATCCACCCAATGGATAAAATTGAGTTGCACAAACAAACAGGTGAGATGGTCTATGCCTCCTTGGCAGACAAAACCTTGGACAACTACAGGCTGGAAAATAGCCTTAATAATACAGCTGCCCAACTTGAGTTGGAAAGGGCATCATCACAGGCTAAGGACAACAGAATTAGGTCCTTAGAAGATATAATTATTGAGATTGGGCATGATCCCAAAGATATCAAGGGCATCCAGGAGATATTGAAGTTAAGGGATGCAGACATGGCTGCTTTGAAGAAAAAGATAAAAATGCCAGCCACTAATCACCCTCAAAACAGATGAGGTTGCCCAACA